>OZ026524.1:51509290-52709290 GCA_964019695.1 Loripinus fragilis | reverse complement strand
TTTTGAGCACCCAAACCTTGTTAAAACTGATGGGTAAGATCTGCAATGGTTCTGTAATTTATGCCTGGCACAAGCTTTCAAAATGTTATACAATGTACAAGGGTTGTCCCAGTAAATCGTGGACTTTTGTTATAAAATGAGACTGTTTATAAGGAATTCTATGAAATTTGTATGATGTATTTATATACATCTTGACACATTTTCGACAAATATGGATGAAATCAAAGTTTAGCTAACGAAGTTATGAACCTTTACTTGAGGATCTCTCAGTGTATGCGGCGCACCTCGCAAATTATTTTGCCGTATTTTCAAAGAGGGGTGGTCAAATGTTTTGACTCTACTCTTTTTATATAAGCTTAAATGGTAACATATATTGTCATCTATTAGTTGAGTAGAACTCTCTGGTTCAAGTAATGACTATATAGTTAGTTTAGACATGTTAAGCACACAAACAAGTGAGATCTTATAGATGTAATATGAGAAAACATACTTAACATTAAAATAACTAACAGAAAAATAGCATGTGTTCTGTTAAATTGACAAAAAGGAGCTTGTCTTTGTGATAAATTATTAAAATAATTTTACACGAAATCCATTTTACAATACTCGTGACTGTTCTACCAATCATTTAACATTAAAAGAATGTAGTTTTATGTGTTCAATTAGCCAAAACATATTGAAAGTCTAATTTTTGCGCCATACCGTTCTCATAACGTGAGCTTTTTCTGAAAAATAGAAATGTAGTAGGGATGTAAGGTCTTTTATAAAATCAATGAGAATGGCCACAAACGTTTTAAATTTTAACACTTTACCTAACAGAGTTACTAGTTGATGTGTCAATGCATTGTTTGAAATACAACAAGGAAATTTGATTAAATGTACATGTATAATACCTTTTGGACTAAATGTTTTTCAATGAAAATATTTTGACGTACGCCGCTCACGTGGACATACCGTCAAGTAAAGGTTTGTAAATGTGTTATCTAAACTGCGATTCCACCCATATTTATGCAAGATGTTTCCCATATGTATATAAACACACCCTTTAAATTATGATCATAGAGTTACTTATACACAGTCTTGTGTTATAATAAAAGTCCATGATTTACTGGGACAACCCTCGTAATTTAGTCAAAACTGTCATGGATGAGCCATGTTTTGTATAAAATTTAAGTGTCTAAAGTTGTGTGTCAGTTTAAAAAGATTTTTTTAAATTCTTTTTGTAACACCATAGGTAGTTAAAAATATTACAGTATTATCATTTATATGTTCATGTACATGGATTAATAATGTACCATTTATAATAAAAGGAATGCATCATGCTGTTATAATTTTATTTTCATGCACCAAAAAGGTCTTTTCACTATGATAGAAGATTAAAGGAAATGGTTAGGATATAATCTCATGTTCTCAGAAATTTAAAATCACCACCTTAACTTATGATTAAGAACTTTTGAAACAGTCCACAACATTATCTTCTCAAAAGTCCCCACCATACCGAACGAGGGCACTAAAGGAGCAGAAAATGTATTAGAAAAAATCAAAAAGATAAAATTTGGAAATTCAATTTGAATCCTTGAATCCCCATGCAGATGCAAAAACTGGTCTTTGCCTTTGTTGTTTACATGCAACACAGTCCTGGCAGCGAGGTTATAAAACTTTTCCCATGCTCAACTCATTCCCATGCTCAACTCATTTAAAATTTTATATCCTGCTCATAAATGTTAAAATGCCAACAACTGTTGGCATTTTAACATTTATAAGCATGATAAATACAACATCTGAGGGACTTTAAGCAAGAAACTCTTCATTTGTCGGTACTTTAGTTGAAATTTCATGCTTCATTGAGTTGAGCATGAAAAAAGTTTTATAGCCTCAGGGCAAGTTTATTGCATTGAGGCTCATATAATCTATGGTTAAATATATACTCAGAAGAAAAAGTTTAGTCAGTTTTTATGTTTTCTCATAAAATCAACAATACTGGATATATACTGCCCAACAAAAGTTTAGCACGGATTTTATTATCGCGTCCAGGTTTGAATGTATATGAAACCTGATATTTGTTGTAAATGAACAAGTATGGGGATCTTAAAATTAATGAATTTTCGTGTCCCCTAGACAAAACGTTATATGGTTAGGCGTCATTGGCTTGACGTTACATTTTATGGCATGTGCATGTAAAGGATACAAGCCTCCATCCGAAATTCAAACTTTTGATTCAAACGTAAAGTTTAAGGTTCTAAATGATGAAAAACGTTGAAAAAATAACAGAATGGTACCCGTTTATGCCACGTTTCTGAGTTCCATTGTGACGTTAAACTGATCATTTTACGTTTCTTGACTTTTCAGCGAACTGAATCAAAAATTCAAGCTATCAGATCAATGCTATAGTAGCACAAGCACCTGGAACGGTTCTGTAAGTCAATCATTTGAAAACATCCTCTATGAATAGCGTTACCACCTACATTTAGCCTAAAGTTCAGATTAACGTCACTTTTTGTGAATCAAACACACAGAGACAAACTTTTATAAAGTTTCCCTACCCTTAATTGTCTTTCTTATTACACACTCTAAAACATGAAAACTCCTCCAATTACGCATGTCTTTACCTCGAAAGCAGTGTTGTTTTTGGCTTGCAAACGCCATTATAAAAATGACGTTAGTGGTTTTCGAGACTCAAAGGTGACTTTAAAGGTGCTACTGAGAATCCCTTAATTTGTATCCAGAATGGCTGAATCGACCTAACTGGAAACAACAGACTTTATAAGCACCGATGCAGTATCAATTTTGCATTGTGCATAATGCAGTTGAAACACACTTTTGACCCCTGTCTTGTTTTACGCAACAAACGACGTAGTAAAAATCAAAATAAATTACAACTTTTGCTTGCCTTGACTTTAGCACACACCAAACCATCATTTAAGCAGATATTTTAGAATTTGAATACTTTGCGCAAACAAAAATAATTTTTTTTATTAATCCGTGCTAAAGTTTTGTTGAGCAGTATATCATTGTCAAATTGTATAGTATTACATGAGTTGTATTATCGTAACTTTACATGTACCTGTTTATTGTGTGATAAATAATGCCTCTATTAGACTGTATCAACCAAAGTTCAAAATGCAGGATGTGCACGAGCTGCGGTAAAGCGGCAGGGTTATTTTCTCATATGCTGTTCGATATTGAAAGAGAGTTGTTCCTATTGCAATAATCCGGAGAAAATTCAGTTTTAGCAAGCTTAAGTCGCCGTCCAGGATATCAACAAATTACAGAAATACCGCATTTTGACTTCTTGAAGCATGTAAACGTGTTGCTGACGTGCCACGCAGTTTTGGATGTAATGAACAAACAAACTATCGTCTGCAAACATGTTTCCCACAGCCTGGCAGTAAAAATGACAAGCCTCTGTCAGGGAGACCACAGATAACAACCCCACTTGAAGCTAGGGTGACTGTGACACCAATATGACGTAATCGCTTCATGGCCGCTTGCAAACTTCTTAAACACCTTAGACATGCAACAGATACGAGAATTTCCGTCTAAACTGCCAGAAATCGTCTTAGGGGCGATAGACTGATTTTTTAGTTTTGAATTTCGATATTGACCCCTTTGTGTAATTTTGATGAAAAAGGGTATATTTTCAGAATGTTTTGTTGAAAATGTTCAGATTTGTAAGAAATTAAATGAATTTTATGTTAAAGCTGCATACTCTGTAACTATGAACATTTTTCGAAAAAAATTATTTTCTTTTTAAATCATTTGTAAAAGTAGAATTAAGCTATGTTTTCACAATAAAAATGTTCAATACAGCTGAAAACTGCATGGAAAAGTGAATTTTCTTATCAAATAGGTGTGTTTTTCTCTTGTTGGTAATTATTTGCGTCCCTCCAATAATTCTAAACCGTTGTATTTTAACATAAATGCAGTTGTTTTGATAGTGATAACTTGTTAAGATTTACGAAAAGGGTAAAATGTTTACCTGAATTTGAGTATTTTTACTGTGTTCTTGAAAAATAAAAACATTATTTTTAAAATTAGAAGATCAAAAGTTACAGACTATGCAGCTTTAAGTAAGGTGTTTGCCAATGTTAAGACTATCTTACAAAATCATTGCACAGAGTGTCTGTACTGACTAAACTTTTTCTTCTGAGTATACTGTAAACGAAAACACACTGAATACAGTGATTTTTTTCTATTGGTCCAATTTGCTGAAAATTTGGATACAAAGCAATACAAAAGATGAATTGACTTTGAGAAATTTTATTTTTTAACAAAAATCTCATAAAAAAATTATCACATAATTAACAAATAAGACATGCACTGTACATGAGCTAATATCTTCAGATATGTAACAAAATGACTAAAGCACTAGGATAATGAAATATGAAACTGTACAGGGAATGACACTTAAAATAACAATAGGCATCCAGATAAAGAGTGCGTTAGTAAAAATCATTTTTATTATTTTATTTTTATTTTATAATTTTCTTATTTCTCAACCAAAACATATGTTAAGGGTACTCAAAAGAACCGTCTCAATGAGACGGTTCTTTTGAGCACCGAAAACACATGTTTAAATTTATGGGTAAGAAAATAATTACAATTTTATGTTCAGGATGTATGATCACTGTGGACCAAAATTAAGTTGATAAAAGCCGAAGCCGTGCTCACTGCATTAATTAGAGAAATCTTGATTTCTTGTCAGTATGCAGGATTCACGTTTGCTGTTCCAAGTGGGATCAAATTTAAGATTTTTATCAACTTGATAAAAATAGCAAGTGATCATACTTCTTATTTGCTAAAGTTGATAATATTCACTCCATATATCGCTAATTAGAAAATAGAACAAATTCAATTGGCCTTATGTGTAGACAAGATTGTGTGGCAATTTTTTTATAAAATAGTATTGCCTTTCTAAAGTCACATTTTGGTTACCCTGCAAACAGTGTAGATCCAGATCAGCCAGCTTCTTTAGAAGCTGGCTGATCAGGATCTACACTGTTTTTCAAGCAATTTGGAACTTAGTTCATGTGAGAGCTTCTTGTATTCATTTGCAAAAAATAGCAAGTGAAGGTAATTTCAACTTGCTTTTTAGGAAAAACTACTAGCATTTACCAAGTGGTAAATTTGATTCCTGTGGAAATAAACAAGAGAAGAAATATCTCTACCATTCAAATACCCAACAATATGAAATTTTACACACAAAGTCTTTTAAGATCGATTAATAGCATAAGTCTGGAAAGACAAATTTTTCAGAGTAAAATTGTTAAATTGATCTTTTCCATTACTTTTAACATTTGTTTTGGGTGTTAAAAAGAACAGTCTCATTGAGACGGTTCTTTTGAGTACCCACAACATATGTTTTGGTTGGGCAGTAAGAAAACTAATTGATGAGGATGGCTCTTTTGAGCACCCAAAGCACATTTTAACTGATGGCTAAGAAAATAATCATGACATATTTTTACGCTGAAAAAGTTAGATTAACTTATTCTTGCAAACCTAAATGTTTTTTGTTTGATTCTTTACAAATGAGTCGGGGCTGTCTTCCTGGGTTGAACCAGTACTAAACAGCGGAAGTGTCTTGCTCAAGTAAACATCACAGTGTCTCCGCTGGCTGTGAGGCTCAAACCAGCAACCCTTCAATCTCCAGTCAAGCACTCTATGAACTGAGCCACTGCGCTCCACGAAAAACCTAAATGTTACACAAGCAAACAAAAATCTCATAAATCTTGAGTTTTCTACTTGAGCCTTCTAGTGAAAGGTTCCACACGCAAAGAAAATTTGGCCACATACTGCTGCCGTAAATCTTTCATTCTAGCCACCAGATCTGCTCTCAAGGGGCCCCTGTACATGAAGTACCAATTCTGTAGATTGTTCATGACTCTGGGAACAAAGCAGGACACTTCCAGTATTGTTTCTATGCAACACTCTCTTACTTGTTGGCAACCTACAAAAGAAACAGAACATGGCCTATGTGGTAAATGTTCTAAAATTTTGCATACTATTCTGATATCAGGGCAGGGTATCACAAAATGCATGTCAGAATAGCAAACAGGGAAGACCCTGATCAGACTGCTTCTTCAGAAGCATACGATCTGGGTCTGCCCGGTTTATGTAAACCTTTTTGGCAGGCAATTAGTGTTCAACATTTTTTCATGTCAAGGCATGTCAGAAAAGCAAACAGGGAAGACCCTGATCAGACTACTTCAGACTGGGTCAGCACTGTTTGGCTAAGCCATTTTGGCAGGCAATTAGTGTATAAAATTTCAGAACATTTACTGTAATCATATGGGCCTAGTCTCAAACACAGTGAAGAGCCAGATTTACTATATTATTATAGCCAAAAATTCAAGATAAGCTTACAGCATATTTAAGAGAACAAATTCCTTAAATGAATGTGATAGCTATAACTTTTTCATGGTGGGGAATATCGATAATCAGAACCACTGGCATACATAAACGGAGTCACACTACATTAACAGAGCCAGACGTGTTTTGAGCCAACTTTCTGTGATTTCTTTTAGAACTATGTCAGGGGGGCATTGTGGTTTGATATATGTCATCCAGAGAAACTTAAACAGCAGCCCTCAGCAAAACAGGTTCAATAAGTCATGCATTCAAGCGAAAATTCAACTGTTTTTCCCCACCTTTTGCAAGGTTCATCTAGGGCGTTTTGGTTTCAAAGATGACCCTGAGGACTTTGTTCAATAACCTTGAATTTCGACGGTAGATTATCATGGCTGTCAAATAACATTTCATTTTTGCTTGATAAAACCCTTCAAAGAAGAAAAAGAAATGAAAATAGTGAGCACCTATCTAATACTTTCGATTTGAAGCGGATGATTGCCCACCATGTTTATGTTAGAGCCACAGGAAATGTACAAATTATGAAATTGATACAAACAAAAATTTTCAGTGTAAAATTGTAAAAATGTTCTTACCCATCAGTTTTAACATATGTTTTGGGTGCTCAAAAGAACCGTCTCTTTGAGACGGTTCTTTTGAGTACCCACAACATATGTTTTGGTTGAGAAATAAGAAAATAAACAGTTTTCAGAGTTATTTTGCACATTTCATGGGATGGGACACCTTCAAATAAGACAAATTGGTAATTTTTGTTTGATTTGATTCTTAACATCCCAGTCAACAATTTTTCAGTCATGTCAGGATGGGTCTTCCTGGGTTGAACAAGCACTCAGTTTTGTTTGATTTGTTTCTTTACATTCCAGTCAACAATTTTCAGTCATGTTGGGATAAGTCTTCCTGGGTTGAACCAGTATTAAGCAGAGGATAAAGTGGCATGCTCAAGGACACAACCCAGTGCCCCCGGTAAGGCTCAAACCAGCAACCCTTCAATCTTGGGTCAAGCACTCTTACCACGGAGCTGCCATGCTCCTCATTAATATTTTTTGGTACTACTCTCTTTACAATCATTATTTTTGGATTTAAAGGGGGACAAAGTTGAGGCTTATTCACACACATAGCTCTGTCTCCTCTGACACACTTACTTTGTTCTTTTCGAAGTATGGGCAGTAGCCAATGTCTGAGAACATCACTGAAATGCCGGCCTCCTGTGAAATGACACATCATTGTACCTAGAAAACAAATAAAGGGGGGGTCTCATATGTGCCCACGCATGGATTTTCATCTAATTTTACAATGTGAATACCTTTGACCTATCAACAATAAAAATGCATTTATTTATTTCAAAGGAGATTTTTAGGTCCAAGGAGAGAACCCTGAGTTACTCCAGCTTTTCGATGACATCTGTCTAATATTTTGTAACCATCGTCTTCATCAAATCTCAGCCAGTTTGACTTAGAAAAGTGAAATGACTCTTTATGGATTGCTTTGATACTATTTTGGCCTATGCAAACAAATTTTTTACGAAACTTTAAAATCAAAATTTACAAAAATATATCAGTGAAATTCATGAAAACGGCAAATTCTGTCAACAATTTCCATATGTTCCTGTGCTTGTCAACCTATGACAATGCCTATAAAGTTTGCCTCATATGTCCTCTGTATACTGACAAAGTTTCCTGATTTTTTGAAGCCGGTAACAGTGAGGAAAAACATATGATATGCATGTAAGTCATTTTTGACATTTATACCAATTTAATGTTTGAGTCTTGTTTTGTCCTGGAACCATGTAATTTCTCAATTATATTATTGGAAGCATTATCAACATCGACACTAAAATGCTATGCATGTAAAAAAGCATATTTAATTTGACATTGAAACAAATCTGAGACTTATGTTACTGTACCATTAACACACACAAACCGCCGGAAACTTATAATCTTCTCAAAAGCAAGTTGAAACACATCAATTAATTTATTCAGTGCTATGATCTCTTACCCAACGTTTCTTTATGCAAAGTGTATTTTGATTTGTTTTGCAGAGCATTGTTTTAATTGACAGTTCATTATCATAATAGTGCTAGACAAGGCAATACATTTGATCCATGACTTAATTTCTTTTGTCCCTTTGTAAGTTTATGTACAACCTTAGTTATGTAACTGGCATTCATTTTACCAGCAATGACATGTGTCGCTAATCTTTTTGAGCATTCGTATGTTTTAACCTTGCTAAGTTCGATGTTAAAATTTTTGCATGGTATCTCCCTGAAAATGTCAAAGTGTTTGGAAATGGGCTAGGATATAGCTTTCAATTTTAATACCAGGTACCTATTGAGACATCTTATGTACTGTTGGCTGATCATCAAATGCTGCACATGCATTAAGATCTCACTACTTTTAATCACTGTTTTGAATTCATCATTTTGTCAATTCATTGAATATCATTATGCACATGCAAACTTGTTGATTGAAAGAGCTGTGACTTTAAATTCCCTATGCAATTTTACTCCTTTTGGGAAAGAGTTGTCTATAGCTTAATCTGCTCACCTTGTGTTCTCCTTGTATTATGTATATTTGTAGTTTTGGTTGATTTCCTTTCGAGGACAAGACTTTGGTTCTCATTACTCCAGTTCCTGATCATTGTTAGTTCTTTTCATACAATCAGTCCCTTTTTGCAATTTTGCTTGTGTATATATTTAATAAATTCTGTATTTGTAGTGTTAAGCTTAGAATCTTTTGGAGCTTCCATGATGTATTTTCAAAACTGGTTCCTCAGTCAAGTACCTTGCAATTTAAGCAGGGAATCAGTTACCTTTGAATGATCTGATTGTATTAGGTTAAACTTTTTCAGACATTTTTGACATTAATTTCTCTATCTCATTTGATATGATGACCTTGCGAAGGATGTTGAATATAATTGTAAGTCCCTATGATTGTATCAGTTCGGTACATGTGTTTTTCTAATATTTCAACACATTCACTGGTAAAGATAAATCAAGCAAAAGATCCCATAACTACATACAATGAGTGAATAGTGTAGTTTGACATTCTTTTAAAGTGAATATCATACTTTAAAACCATATTTATGAAGGTTATTGAAATTTAGTACTTCATAAGGAGTTTGACAGGGTGAAATACTCTATGTGATCAATATTGGAATAAGAATGACAGTTTAAAAAAAAAAAAGATTCTGTCTTGTTTATACGGGAAAATATGCATGATACATGCTTAATATAATGACATTATGCAGAATGTGCAATATTTTTGCGGCGGCTTCGCCGACGCTCTATTATCACATTGAACCTAAATTTTATGCAAATTTTCGCCAATCAGAAGTATTCTTAAGTTGTAATATTCATCACACCAGCTAGAAAACAATGCCCTCATTGGTTAATACTCAGACTGACCACGCGATCTTATTATAGATGCAATTTAACTTGAAAATTTCCATGTAAATGGCCGAGAACCAGTCTGTGCACTAGTCCTAACAACCGTATTAAATGCGTTACACAATTATAGTCTGTTTCATAAATTTCGGCAATATCATATTGGCCCAGTGATTTTTTTACCTGCGCGTCCTGGGTCTCAGACGCATGCTTCTCACAAAGGACCGTGATTTTAAACCATGAGAGTCCCGCAGGATGCATTAAAATTGTGGCGGAAAGTCTGCATTTAGTATTTGCAACTTTCGTTTTGAGTGTTGTTTTTTTTACTTGCGCATCGTGTCTTGAATAATATTGGTAAAAACCGGTACTGAAAAAACTCCCCAACAGTATAGCGATCATTACTTCCCTTGGGAAACACGTGTTTTCAGATATGACCCGCTGTAGGGGAGTTTACCGGCAAAAGCCAGTACCGAACTACTGGTAAAAGCCAGTGCCGATAAACCAGTACTGATAATACTACCAACCCGAAATGAAACATTTGAATAATGCGTTTTACCCGCAAGTTTAAACACCCTGCTTCGAGCAAATACCAATAGAATGGTTAAAGTATTACTGCAGGCTCATAAAGTACGGAGACTGTACTGTGCACAGATGATAAAAGAAAAATTAATATGGTATGTCCAAAGGCTCAAATGCAGCAACTTCCAGCACTACACTTGTAGGCATGCAGAGTAAGATGAACACGGGCTAATGACCTGGGCTCTAAAAAATATATGAAAACTGCGAGACAAAAGTCTGACTCTTGGCAAAAGATAATAATATGATTAAATTAAGGAAATCTACTGTCTGGAACTGAAATTTTTATTAATAAGAAAGTCAGGTAGGTTTTTATATCTTTATTATTTTACTTGAAAAAGTAAATTAAGTTTGATCTTTAATATAATATAAATAAATATGCCAGTGTTTTGCTTCCAAAATTGGCCTCTATGAATGGCCGGATTCATATGGATACACAAAATTTATAATTCAAAGTGGACCCCGTATGGGATGCAGAACTTCGAGTTTGGGATGCAAAGAATTTTGGCCCAGTGAGTCCCGGGACTCATAGAAACAAATTTGTAAAAAAAATCACTGATAGGTCTAGTCTATTTCTAAAACAAATATAACAAGTGTATTTAATGCATTACATTACAAGGGCGTAAAATCCATCGCGAATTAGAGAGTAACCTTGGGGTTCAGGCGAGTAAATAAGTGCAAAGCTTGCTCTGACCGGCAAATGCATGTTCTTACAAGGACAGTGTAGCTATCGGCAGAGTCTCTCTTTAATTGTGCGTTATAAATAGACAGCCAAAAAACCCACGTTGTAATGTCTATTAATAGCGCTTAACAAGATACATCTCTGTAAAAAAAGATGTATCTTAAAAAAAGAGGTTATAATGGGATGGATATTTAATGTAAATAATGGCACATTTCCTACAATTTTAATGTGCCCGCAACCCACAATCCTACTTTTAGATTCAGATCAACCTCCGCAGCTGTACATGTATCAGCGTATTTTGCTATTTCCTTTAGGAAGATGACAAGCACAAGCTCTAGTCTCTTTAACTACATGTATGTCAGACGAACATGTATCATAAAAGGCTAACTTCCCGGGGCTAACTTGCAAACAGCCAGCACCAAATCTCAGGCCACTATGGGCCCGCCAGCAAAACGCTTTTTGGGTGGTGTTTTTCTGGCGGGCCAAGAGTGGCCGGATTTTACGTGCTTACTGGGAGCTAGTCGATCAGTTTTTGAGTCTACATGTATTTATTCCCCGACCCCGGCTATGGTGAGGTGCCACAGGAAATAGAAATGTTATAGGAGTTAGTCCCACATAAAAGCGATTTGGTATATCAGCATTTTTCTACAAATAGAGACATTCATAATATGTAAATAGAGTGGTGGAAGTGTAAACCATTTAAGACTTGAAAACTACTCCAAGTTGAGATCTGAGATGGGCAGAATCTAGCCTATGTGACAACAACAAAAACAATATGGCATGTTTTTTTCAGGGTTTTCAGTTTGTTTCAGTACATACATTTATCGTCAAAATCTCCCGTTTTCTTAAAAACATTAGGACTAATAATATTTTTCCCTAGCCTTTGCTGGTGAAGTGCCTAAAATTTGGAACGATTCAGATGCATATCGCTCAGCGAAAAGAGCACCAAGCAAAAGAGAGACCAGAAACATAGCACAACTTCCAAATTCGCTGGTTTTAGACGGAACATCCTTTTCCAGCATGCAAAGACAGGGAGTATAAGGGGATTTCGTCACTTAGTTGTGTTAAAATTCTAAGTATTTGAGAGCCGCCGAATATCTTTTTTAAAGATATTTCTTGTTTATATACGGTTGTCATATTTATTATTTATTGTTGATGATAAAGAAATAATATAATAAAGGATCCCTAACACAAATGAAGTAATTGATTGAATTATTGAGAATGCTTTCTATTAGAGTGAATCTGGACTTGAAACCGTATTATAAAGATTTCAAAAGTTAAATGTTTTATGATGAGTTTCACTCTATGTGACCAGTATTCGAATAGTCATGCAAGTATAATAGTTTAAACAATATTTAAGATTGCTACAAACAAGAAAATTTGCTTTTAAAATAATTAACTAATCCAATACTTATTCATTACCTACAATCAGTATGTAGTATACATTTCTCAGAATTTGGAGTTGTAACATTCAAAGTTCCAAGACAACATGTTACCGGTCTTTGATTTTCTTGAAAATTTTAGCATATCATCGACATATGTAACGCCTAATTTAAGATTAATTTCATAGGTTGACAAGAACCGTAACATGCCTAAATTTAAAAACAAAATTGTTGAAAAAATATTATACAGCTGAAATTTGGGGACTTTTAAAAACAAAACCACAATTTTCTGAATTTAAAATAACAGAAACTGATTTTTGTTTTATGCATGATTATCATAGATTGTTTTAAAAACAAAGCAAATCAAATATATGATATTATGAGAGTTATGGGCGGCTTAAACTGAAGGTACCCCTCTAATCTGATATCCGATTACGTAACATCTCATTTTTTGACCATCTGAATAGGTAAGTGGGAAACTATACCAGAAATAGAATAGTCACATGTTAGGCAATCATTATGCATAATATTATAAAAATCTATGTGTGGGCAGAACCCTATGTAAATTTCCTATAGGGTGAGACCACCCCTTTGATAATGATACTTGCAGTCTTCAGTGGAAATTTATCAACGCAGAATAGTTTTTCCTCGGTGAAAAATTTTCAGGATTGTTCCCCAATAGACCCCTTTCCCATTATCGGATTTTACCTGTATCACGTGATATCGGCTGACCAGTCCAACAATTGGACTACTTCCGGTATATGAAGCTGTAATAACTTACTACTAATTTTGCATGCATTTCATTTATATTCATAACGGTTAAAACACCAAACAAAAGGAAAATGGCAATAATATATGCCACAATAACATATGATGACAAAAAGAGTTAATTTTATTTCAAATTTATCTAATTTACGCTGAACGATGCCTTGTATACTTTTATTCAAGTGGGCCGCGTACCGGCATATATATCCACAATTATTCCCGCTGCTGCTGACGAAGACCCTGATGAGATGATGTGTTTCCCTGCGGGTCTACACTATTTATTAACTTTCCCAACAAGAATGTCCAAAATATCACAGAAATCGATGTGTCTTTATGCGAACTTTTCCGAGAAAGGATGTGTTTCGTGGGTACTCAAAAGAACCATCTCAACGAAACGCTTGTTTTTTGTATTCAAACGCATATTTTTGTAAGATTCGGACCGAGTTTAAATTAAGAGGAGAATAATAAATTTTATATTCAATTTTATTGCAACTCCTTTTAGCTCAAACTACTGAAAGCTCGCTGTGAAATGTCTAAAACCCGCGCGCACTTCGAGTTGAAAAGAGAGAATATTTAAATGGGTCCCTATTTGTAGATAACCAGTTACGTAAAGGCTAAGGTATTGAAATTTGGGACCGCATATGCGCCCAAAACTGAATGCCGGGTAACTGATATCCCTCCTTGGTAAAATTGTTATTGCGTTTGTAAACGTATGATAGAAACTTTTAACAATGTTTCTACAGTATCTGTTTTTATAGCTTTGTGGGAACATTTACAGATCTTAATTATTAAGTTACTTGAAGAATTTTTGGGTAGAATTTTTAAAGATGTGTAATTTCATCTAAATGTTTCAAAGAAACAGCAATATGTATTCATTTTACTATTTTTTGGCACTGAATGTACGCACCAAAATTCGAATCCGGCCACTGTAGTCTAGACATTAAGAAATTAAGAATGGAATCGTTACTTTTCGTATTCTCGAAAAAGGATAAATCTATATTTTCATATACATTTATAAGTATTCCGTTTTTTTTACTATACATGTAGTTAACTTAAGTAAAAAATATATTTTGATTTCGAACTACTATATAAATCGGCGCAGATTAAAGCAGACTCTAGAGAGCGCACATACTCGCGAGAGTCTTTGCTGCTCGCACACACCAGGGTCTTTATAGAAGAACTATCCTGCGCGCGCGCACGCACGCACGCACACACATACATTATGGATGTAGATGAAGACTCAGCCTCAAGCCCCGCTGGATAAGTTTGTGTTGGGCGTTTTAGAGAGTTTTTACATATACATGTATGCGATAAGTAGTCGTCTAGCTGAGCTTCTTATCAACTTCAAAGAAAGCGACTGGTCACCGTGCCAAAGCCCCCCCCCCCCCCCCCCCCCCCCCCCCCCGGACAGTCATTGAAGAAACGGATGCAATTTGGGCCAGCACAAAATAAAGTCTTATCACTCAGTGGACAGAGTACAGATGTAACCATACATGACCATAGTGACACGCAGTCTTGTCAGACTCTTCAATCAATAATTGCCGTTTTTTATATCTTTAAATAAAATTTTAACCGATATATAGCAGTTCTATAAAGTGAGATCAACAGTCAGTATATGTTGCTTTATACCGGAAGTAGTCCAATTGCTGGACTGACCTTCGATGTCACGTGATATAGGTAAAATCCGATAATGGGAAACTCCTCTATTAAGGTCTATGTGGCTAACTTTCTGCAGAAAGTTAGCCACAATATCCTGAATTCAGTCATAGATAATTAATCTCTTCATTATTACATGATATTTGACGGTCAATTGTTTGCAAAATTCTGTGTCTGTCCATAACTTTAGAATTCTATAAAGTCATTAATTCTTTGTTTTCTCTAGCCCAGGAAGACTATGAATGGAAATAACTTGGTCATGCCTATGTCAACACCAGATTTACCAAAGCAATGCATTGCCTTAAAAACACAAATAACAAAGATGCGTTTGGGAAACGGTATGCCCCAGACTAGATGCAATTTTCAAAGGTTACCTTTGCTGCAAGCACAAATAAATGAAGGCACAAAAAAGAATAAAAAACAATGTCACAGTACTTAGACCTTGCTACCTTGAACCCAAATACTGAGATGCCAAACCTAAAAGGCGCTCTTCAGGAATATGAAAGGCATTTTTCAGGAATCTGGGGACATTTTCCTGAATGCTGCATATTTCACCATAAAAGTACAAAATGTACTCACACAAGACTAGCTTCAATATCACCTTATACAGTACCCTCCCAAATGCATGGCTGAAAGTTTTACTTCAACTTCATGCATAATATTTTCATGCCTTCAATTGGCTTCAGTAAGGGCCAAAGATTTGTATAATCTGATGAATTTCTGTATCCACACGGCATTTTTTGCCAAGGAACCCATTTTGTTTTGTATCACATGCGGGTTCTCAAACCCGCAACTTTTTACCCGCTAAAGTAACGTTTTTCAAATAAATTACGCATAAACCTGTCGGTATTATAATTTACTACCAGTGATCAGGTAAAGCCGGTGTAGGGGTTGGAGTAACCCCCGCTATTTTATCTGGTACCATTTTAAAATTGTTTTTTGCCAGAATTTTGAAGTTCGAAATTGTAATGTGGAAATCGGCCCTGAAAATCGGTATGATTCTGCAAAAATCGGAATGGTTGGCATCTCTGCAAATATATATATATCTAGTGACAGACTTTAAAAACGCAACACTTGGATAGAAGCTTTAATTCATGTCTCGAAAAAGAAGGCAGAACAATTATTTTGATTGCATGTTAAAGAGTGTTCATGTGTAAGTAACACATCGAAAACTTGTCCAATTAAAATGAATTTAACCCTTTTTTTGCTGCCAAGCATATAAGTATATATTGACTAGCCATTTGCCGGGGGGTTTCTAAGAGTTTTGGGTAATAGTTGTAAAAGAGTTATGGCGGCTATATTTTTCAATGAAAGTATACAAAACCTACATTTTTTATGTAGAAAAATGTTTGAACGTTTTATTTCCAACCTAAAACTTGTCAAAGCATATTTTTTTCTTTCAAAAGTATGAAAAGTAACAAAAGTTCACACAATCGGGATACTGGTTATCATTATATCAAGTATGGGGGGCCACCTTTTCCCCTGTAAGTATATAATCTTGCGCATTTTTTTTTTGTAGGAGAACAAACAAACCTATAAATAACACAATATATTTCCATCCTAAAACCGTTTTAGGTACATTTTGCAACTCTTCATAAAAATACAAACCGAAAATCATTACATCTGATGTATCACGTCGCCATCCGCCACTTTGAAACATAAAGCTTCATATGGTAAATTCCCATCAACCAAGGTCGGTTTTGGCTATTTTTATTGTACACTTGATAAAAATAGCACATCATGCTTTGATCTGAAATAATCGTTTGTTTGTTTTTGTTTGATTTGATTCTTTACCTCCCATCAACAATCTTTCAATTAAACAGGGACAGGTCTTCCTGGGTTGAACCAGTACTAAACTAGGATAAATGTGTCTTGCTCAAGGACCACAACACAGTGACGCCGGTGAGGCTCGAACCCGCGGCCCCTCGGTCTCGAGTCAAGCACTCTACCATTGAGCCACTGCGCTCCCATGAAATAATCCTGAGACCTGATTGGCTACAATGCTAAAAAATTCCATGACGTCACATGTCCTTGACAACCATAGGAATGTGGGAAACCAGGTGATGTAGAAACCCGTCATTGTGGCAAATAGGTTGCAGTATGTGTACAACGGGTATACCCGACCTGTTGGCAGCGAAAGGGTTAATGCATTAAAATGTAAACGTTTTGAGATATGGGTCAACAGTTTAATGTGATAAAAATGTAATCAGTGAAAGATTCCCTACTTTTAAAATAAAAAAACACAAGAAGCATCAAATTTGTGTTTTGGACTTTGTTAGTCATTGAGGAATAGCTCTCATATTGATTGGCATGTGTGGGATACAGCTTAGTTGCGTATTTGACATTATTGTTTGTACCCTTTCATTCGACGGCAGGTGTGGGATACAGCTTAATTGCGTATTTGACATTATTGTTTGTACCCTTTCATTCGATGGCAGGTGTGGGATACAGCTTAATTGCGTATTTGACATTATTGTTTGTACCCTTTCATTCGACGGCAGGTGTGGGATACAGCTTAATTGCGTATTTGACATTATTGTTTGTACCCTTTCATTCGATGGCAGGTGTGGGATACAGCTTATTTGCGTATTTGACATTATTGTTTGTACCCTTTCATTCGACGGCAGGTGTGGGATACAGCTTAATTGCGTATTTGACATTATTGTTTGTACCCTTTCATTCGATGGCAGGTGTGGGATACAGCTTATTTGCGTATTTGACATTATTGTTTGTACCCTTTCATTCGATGACTTAAAATCTCCTCTTCTTAAGAAATGTTTCAGTGACTTAATTCATACAGAGCAAATAACGTCTTCCAGTTTAGTTGTACAATTAAAACTAAAGTGTTTGCTGAAGGAACAAACTCATGCTGAAATTATTGAAGCAAAAAAATTTACAAAAAAATTGTTATTATAATGATTTATATAATGATAATTGGGCCACATCGCGAGAAAACCTGTCTTCGGGGTTTCCGTCAAAGCGAGTTTCAAACCGGTCTCCTCAGCTACAGAGAATATCTAGAAAATTGAAATTTCACCTGTACCAAGTTTACATATGCAACTTTCCAAAAAGTGAATAACAAAGGCGCTGATCAGACTGCGCGGGTGCGCAGGCTGGTCTGCGCATGTGTTGTTCGCAAACCCCCGAAGACAGGTTTTCTCGCGATGAGGCCCAATTGATATAATGATAACCAACTGTCTTTTGAAAGATAAAAAGGGAAGTTAGTGTTGCGTTTTTAAAATCCATTAGTATGGTTTTGAAAACAGTGTAGATCGAGATCCGCCATTCACAACAACTGTCATCTGCTCTCTTATCTGCTTCTGTACTTTGTAAGCCTGTATTGCAAACACTATGGACCCAGATCAGACTGCTCCTTTAGGGGCAGTCTGATCAGAGTTCATAATGTTTGCTTCAATGGCAAACATATTTTTGTGTGCATTTGAATAAATTCAGAAGATGTAATGAGCAGACAGCATTTTCTGGGCACAAGATAATGGCAGGATAAGGGTTAAGGGTTGTTGACCAAATTTTATCAATTAATGCCCAACCCATACAAACCTAGGGTCCTTCTGCGGCGTCTGATCAGGGTCTCCACTGTTTGCTTACAGAATGTTCGATCAAAATTTGAATAAAATTGAAAAAATCCACCCAACAACCCTGAAAATGGAAATGGACTGGTCCAAATAATAGAGGGAAATTCCATCCAACTTAAATGGGTTAATCTGTGTGATAATGCTACAAACCTGTGATTTTCAGCACAGTACAAACAAAAGTACTGGTCATCTCTGATTTGGGTCCCTTCGCAGCCCAGCGGTTGGAGACAGTCTGTAACTGACGTATGACAAAGTTCTGGTAAAACCAGGACCAGGTCTGCTTCTTTGACAGTAGCTCTATACTCTTCTGTAACTCAAATACTTTGGCTGCAAAATACACAAACACTATACCATGGATGAAAGAAAAATTTTCAAAATCCTGAACTTCAGAAATTTAAATCTTAAAAACTGTCAATATGTCTATAAAACTAAATAATTTCAAGTATAAATAGGCAATAGTCTTTAGATAAACTGCAAACAAATCAAAGACACAATTATAATCTGCCAAATTCAGCATTTTGAGGCCCACTTTCCATAGAAAGTTATCCTCAATATCCTGAATTCAGGAATAATCCTAAAAACTTTCACACATGCAATACTGGGTGTGTCGCAAGAAAACTTGTCATCAGTTTAATCTCTTTAAGAGAAATCAATTGAGAATGATTCAGAAAATTTTGTTTCAGACAGCTTTTTAAGCGCTTGATATTTGACTACTCATTTTCAGAGACTGTTTCAAATTAGCGAATAAAGTTAAGAGCTATTTTCTTAGTGACTGAGTATTCCTGGAGATCAGACTAACCTATGTAAATCAATTAATGATAAAATATAATAAGAAATAAATTAGTAACGGCAATTTCAAATTTGCTCAAATAAACATGAAACATCTCTTGTAGATGAAATGCCACAAAATGAAATATAATAACTTGTGACCCCTCAAGTCATACCATGGACCATCCCAAGGTTAATGTTATCAAACCAGAAGGAAGAATCCATTTATGCTTAAAAGGTCAATTAAAGATAGAAGTAGTTCTTACATATATTGCACTCATCTACCGAGGCTTCCTGTAGTTTCCTCATCATTTTGACTAGAATACTATCGGCTGGTTCCCGGTCTTCCACCCAGTTACAAAGCTTCATTGCACATTCTTTAATCTGTAAGGATAGCTACCAGTCTGACTTTATTGCATATTGTTTGGGTCACTATATATTGTTTGTTTGTTTGATGCTGTACAACGCATTAACCCTAGGCCTAGTGGGCCATCAGCCTCAGACGATATGCAACATTATAAGAATCTATCATGAGTGTGAGGGTGGGATAGAGAAATCTGTACCAAGGATCACCCCTTGGCATTACGAGGCTTGCCGAGTCATGACAAATGGTGATCCCGAGGGACAGATTTTTCTATCCTATCCTCACATGAATAATGGATTCTTTTTCCTGCTCACCACTTAGAACCTCATTTTATATTGAAAAATAAATAAAAAGGCTTCCAAAAAATCCTGAATTCGCTGAGATGCGTCATGGTGACGTCATTTTAACCTTACAATGACGTCAAGGATCGACATGCGACCACCTCGCGGCTGTTAGTTTTTTTTATCTTTCCCACAGGCTGGTACAGTATGTGAGATAAAATTATAAATGATTGTAAATCAATGTCCATACTTATTCTACATATCCAAATCAAAACCTAGAGCTAAAATATCGTTTAGCATGCTTTCTTTTCACCTAAATGTTGGCTCAGCTCAACAAACATTGCATTGAGTGGAAGGTTTTTTGCCCACCACAATAAAATGTCACATGGTCAAAATTGTTATCACGTGGTCAATAAGCCCAGATGAAAACAATAACATTGGACTGGTCTATACAAAGGGGTTAAAGGGTTTTCACACATGAGATAAGTACCACACCATAAAACTGATGATATACCTTCCAAAATGAAAATTTTTGAGACAGATAACCATATACAATTAGATGCATGTTCTTTCCTTGTTTTTACTAAACAAATTAAGATTATGTTGCACTGGAACAGGCCCCCAGATAAGAGTGTGTGACTGAAAGTTATTTTTCTTATTTCTCAACCAAAACATGAGTTGTGGGTACTCAAAAGAATGCACAATCTTTTGAGCACCCAAAACACGTTTAAACTGATGGATAAGAAAATAATCACAATTTTACGTTAAATTTTTTTGGCCCTATGCTGGAAAAACCTGTTAACACCATGAATCTTGCATTGAAAACAAGAGGTAAATAATGATGTCAAATATCCATACTGTTTTAAAAATCCATTAAGACATTGCTTTGTATACTAAAATGCATAAGAATTATATATGAATGCAACCACACCAAAAAAAGCCTGAACAAGAATTGGGCTACAAGCAAGGCTTTCAGTATACCCATGCAACATTATCTTCAATATCTCTACAACATACACATCTTCAATACATTTGTAACATAACTGCAAAATTTAAAAGGATACACCAAAGACTCTAGGAGGAGTTGATTTCACAACGTAAACACTATCAGCCATATTGCAAACACCTACAGTTAGAACTACAAAGTGGCATAACTCTTGCATAACTGATCATTTAGCCTTTTTTTCGTAGCAAACATGCGTTGTCTAATGGTTAATGTGTGGGGCAAATTTTATGAAAATTGGACAAAAGCTACATAAGTTATTCAACAAAAACCTTGAATTGTTGACGGAATGACGGACAGGCTGAAACAGTTTAGGCCCCTAAACTACTTTGCGGGGGGTATAATTAGCTTACATGACAAAAAACAAAGGCCCATATCTGCTGGCACATAAGGGTAGTCAGAGTAGGACCTTTGCTTAACAAATCAGGCCTTCAGATAAGAGTGCGTAATTGAAAATGTTTTTCTTATTTCTCAAACAAGACATTTTTGGTGCTCAAAAGAACCGTCTCCATAAGATGGTTCTTTTGGACACCCAAAACACATTTTAACTGATGAGTAAGAAAATAATTATATTTAACTGTCAAAATCTTTAGCTTATCTAGGCATATGTGTATGCTTCAGTGTATACTGTTATGGTATTGTAAATTTGGAAATTTTCACGAAAATATTATTTTCGCGTACAATGTTAAAAGACGGATTTGCGCTGTCAAGAATTCACGAATGGAGAATGATTTACCTACATCAGTAAACGACAGAGTGATTTCACCATTTCATGAGGAGTTTACCCTCACAAAACTTCGCATCCCTGATGTTTCGTGAAATTAAAAACCTCTCAATAATTTCTAAATCTACAGTATACTTGCGGTTCAATGGAACTAATCTTATTAACTCCTAAATATTGCTGCATTATTCATATCCAGATCCAAGAAATATGTAATTTTGGGAGAAATATATCGTCAAGTGCACCAGACTTCAATCATCTTGAAGAGGAAGAGAAAGCTGGTTGCTTTGCTATTATTGTCTTACAGATGTATTGTTACAATAAATGTTCTGACCTTTGGCTCTTCCTCACGGTGCTGTGGGTTGGTGTGCAGTATGTGATTGTGGTATTTCCTGATCAGACTCGCTTACTTTTTGGTTCATATTGCATAGGCAACCAGCATAGGCTCAGATAAGCCTTTGCATTTGTGCAGTCTAGTTCAAGCCTTCACTGTTCCCACGCACAAAGAAGGGTTGAAGATGATGAGCCAAATTTTAGGCCTCTACTCCCACTAGATAGCTATGCATGGACATTACGCATTGGGGTGAATCCACATACTCATAAGCTGGTTAATTTAAGAGATGAATTCTTAAGGGCTTCACGTTAACTTTGCAAGAGACCCGAAGTATTCATGATTCCATTAACATTCCAAAAATTTAATTTATTGCTTATATTTTCATTTTATTATAAATGTCTAAAATATAAAAAATATTTTTAATTAAGGAATTAATACAGTTTTGTATTTAAATTATAATCTTATTAAGGGTTTAGTCTGAGTGTAAAATGGAAAAGCAGAACAGCCAGCTTGAACACTGACAGCCAATGGAGCAAACACGAGGCTTGTTTTGCACATGTAACTTGGGTGTGGCTCGCTGTCAACACAACCTGCATCACTTCTGGCGTATGAGTTTGATGTTTGAAGCATTTTGCACGGGCAAGTGAGCTTGGCAGCTGTCAATCAAAATTTGTGTCGTTCATGAGGCTATGAACAGTTGCAGAATTCTAAAGATTCATTAAAGGCTCGCTTCGAAAATGTAAATATATTGGGATGAATCCACATTCTCATAAGCTGGTTCATAATGTTTTAGGCTGGCCTTAGGCATTAAGGAAAGCTGAACCCTAGGAAATCAATGGACTGATTAACATGACCATGTACTGATGCCATGTCTTATGTGTTGCTATAACAGTTCTCTTTACTCTTTGCCAAGTAATTTTTCAGGCTTTTGTTGTCATCTACTGCCTTTATAATATTTTTTCTTAAAAAATTCTTTCAGGAACACTATCAGAGTGTCAAACAGTTTGGATCCAGATCAGGACCGACATATTGTCGGTCCTTATCTTGATCCAAACTGTTTGCAAAGGTTATTAGCAGACAACAAAAGTTGCCGCTAGCAAGGGAAGAGTTAATGGAACATGAATAAAATTAACTTCCACTATTTTCTTCTGTTTACCTTATTCCCTGCATCGTTGTCTTGACTTTTCAACATTTCTAAGACCAGAAACTCTAGCACTGATACCATACCAGCGTCTGTTTCTAAACATAGAAAATGAAAGAAAAAATCACTCAACAAAACTATAGCACTATAACCATAACAGGGTCTGTTTCTAAACATAGGAAAAAATGCTATAATCACTCTAAAAATATTATTTAAACTTAAAAGCGCCTGCAATAAAATGCATCTGAAAATGCCATCAGCATAAGACATTTTTTTGCTTTAAAAACTGGAAAATAAATTTTTTCTCATACATGTTTGAAGTCCTGAACAACTTCTGATGCTATTCTTAAAATTCATCACTATTTCATTTTAAATTGAAATTTCAAAATACTGAGAGCTCTTAAAACTTTTAGTTCGGCCAACTCACAGAGAAAATTCTGCTATTGTAGAGTTTGCAGTCTAATGGATCCTAATGGTTTTGCTTGTTTGATTTGATTCTTTACGTCCCATCAACAATCTTTCAGTTAAACAGGGCCGGGTCTTCCTGGGTTGAACCAGTATTAAGCTAGGATAAATGTGTCTTGCTCAAGGACCAAAATGCAGTGATGCCGGTGAGGCTCGAACCGCGGCCCCTCGGTCTCAAGTCCAGCACTCAACCACTGAGCCACTGCGCTCCCTAATGGATCCTAATGGTAAAAATTGCTGTGCAAGCAGGTAGCAGCATACAATCACTTTTTTTAATAGCTTAGGCCTTACCCTCTTTTTGTCTGAGCACCTCTGGCCATACACTGATGATTGGGACTAGATATGATGTCACATTCATGTAACCACAGGCAACAATATGGTAAAATAGCACCCTGGCTTCTTCAATGTTGCCTGCAAGAAAGAAAGGTTCAGTCAACTATGTAAAAATTGTCTTTAAGTTTAACCTGTTTTTTTAACCCTTTACTCCTTAGGCTTTTTTTTAGATCATAACATCATTTTCTAATTTTAGACAAAATTGAAAAAAATCAAGAAAAATGTAAGTTTAGTTCTGAATACTTTTGAAAATATTATGGAAAATAGAGCATTTGCTCCAGAAGAGCAAATGCTCCATTTTCCATAATATTTTGAAATATGAGATATTTCAAAGGTGTCAAAAGGCGTTATTATGGAGTAAAGAGTTAAACCAATCAAATTTTTACATGTAGAAAGTGTACCTAATATACTTTACATAGAATGAATAACAAAGGTGCTAATCATGATCAGACTGTGCAAACAGTCTGGTCTGCTCCTTTGATGTTCACATGCAGCAAAGACAGATTTTCTTGCAATGAGGTTCATTTATTACCAAACACAGCAGGTTGAATGAAAATATATGGAAAATGGAGCATTTGCTCTTCTGGAGCAAATGCTCCATTTTCCATAATATTTGTAATATTTGTAAATACATGATATTTCAAAGGCGTCAAAAGGCGCTATTATGGAGGTAAGGGATTAAAGAAATCTAAATTTTACATGTAGAAAGTACACCTATTATTCTTAACATAGATTGAATAACAAAGGTGCTGATCATGATCGGACTGTGCAAGTACACAGTCTAGTCTGCTCCATTGATGTTCACATGCAGCAAAGGCATGTGAACAAAGACAGATTTTCTTGCAATGAGGCTCATTTATAACCAAACATAGCAGGCTGAATGAAAACAATGCAGAACCTAAGTAGATCACTTCAAAAGTCAGTAGATCTGTATCTACACCAATTTTCAAAAGGACATATCCAGGTTAAGCAGGACAATGGTGTTTGGTTAATAAAAAAGGTTTATGTTTGTTAGGTTTGTGGTTTTATGCCCCAGTCAACAGCTATGGTCATGTCGAGATGATCAGTTAACCTAACCACACTTTTCCTGGGCAAACTTGACTAAGTGGTTAACCAGTACTTTGTGCAAAATTTAATACTTTTGCTTGTAACTGACACCAACCTATCTTGAATCAGCAAAAGGAGGAGAATGACGGTAGAAAATATTTCATGATCAATCTCCACTAAAGTACAGGCCGGGCGGGGATTAAACTCTCGACCCCTGGATCTGCAATCATACTCACCACAAATTGCGGTATGGGGCCCGGTAAAAAGGTTCATTTTGTGTAAACCTGCATAAAACTTAGCTGAGCTATCAGGTTCCCCATAAGATGTATTATTATATAATCTATAAATAAACATCTTCTAATCGGTTCAGATGCCTATCCACTGCCGCTTATATAACTACATGTGGCAAGGTTTGCCCGATGTGAGGTTGCAAAACACACGGCGTGAGGTAATGTTGCATGGCTAACGGGAAGCAAGGTCAGAACGTCAAGTAATTTTGCTTGATCCATCTGTAACGTCAAAGGTTTTAATGGTCCAAAATGGCAGGAAATGTATAACATTCATTTATTATATACTCCTCAAAATAATTAAAGGACCAAGATTTTAGAATGTGAGTATAATTAGCTCAAACATTTAAATTCTGTAAAACTTGGCACGAAGCTTTCTATTCTTTATGCCCATAAGTCAAGAATCATTATTACTGATGTCCATGCCTAATTCTTCCATAACTGTGTCTCAAATGCACATACCCTCAGAAACACACTTTCAAAAGGCAGTGGGTGGGGTAAAGAAATTCTTCTGTGGTCAATCGAGTAGAACGAAAGTGACATTAAATCAAACTTTGTTTTAAACAGTTCAGCTTACATGCAAAAAAATCTTCAAACAGTTTCAATATACTGGGAAACAAGCATTTTCATCTCTGTCAATGGAGTTTTGATATTGTTTTGTTTTCTGAAAACAATGTCTGTACTTGGCCATTAAGAATCAGATTTTCAATTGTCATTCTTTGCCTTTGAGTGTTAGAAAGATGTCCCAGTGAATTGTTTAAACATTGTCACAGACAAACGCCAAAAACAGTTGTCTGAACCCATAGATTGGCCATTACGCCAAAGCCAAAAGGGACAATTTTCTCTCACAAGAAGAGGTGGATGGTATCGAAGGGATTAAAACGCCATACAATCATGTGAAAACAGAGATTTCAGCATCTAAAAGCATTTTTCATTCATTTCCTGCAGTTCTGTGGTCCATGGATCACACACAAAAAGTGACATTACAATGCATTTAGGTCAAGTTTCAAAATGACAAAAAATCCTTGTTGGTAGCATTTTCTACCATTTTCTTTTTGCCATTTCACTTGGCAATTGGGCGCTAAAGATGTCCAAAAAATTTAGGCTAGATCGTAAAATTGGTTTTCGAAATACGTTCTACACAAAATTCATAAATGATATAATTGATAGCATTGGTCCTTCAATTATTTTGTGGAGTATATAATAAAACAAATGTTAACTGACGTTTCGGTAGACATGGAGTGTTAGTGAACAGTGAACTTAATCATATTGACCTCCACTCCGTGTCGGTCAATATGACGTTTACTGTTCAATAACACTCCATGTCTGCCTCAACATAAGTCAATAATTGTATAATGTCAGATATCAAATAGTCCTTACCTGCTTTCATACACAGGGCTGTAAACAGTCGGCTGAAAGTAGAGCAGTTAATTGATATTAGTTTTATAAAAGATTAATATCAAGCATTGAAATAACTTCTGATTATTTTTCAAATGAATCATTCAGCCAGTGATTAATCTTTAACTTGCCAATATTGTTTTTTTATTCTTAAAATGTGGTCTGATTATTATGTCTGTTGCATCTATTCTATTTCACTTCACACTTCTTTCATCATGGAAGCAAACAATGTAAACACTGATCAGACTGCTACTATGGGGGAGCAGTCTAATCTGGATCCATTGTTGTAATTTTGGCTACAAAGTACATTCAGTAGATGACAAAGCATTATTATGGCTTTTGTTGTGAATAGCTTAATGTGTCAGCCTGTTTCAATACACTTCAGACTAAAGCTTTTCATTGGAAGCAAACAAATGAATATGAACGCTGATCAGACTGACTGCTCCCAAGGAGCAGCCTGATCTGGGTCCATATTGTTTGCAATATAGGCTACCTTAGAACATAAGCAGATGAGACACTCCTACATATAGGGTCTGTGCTATTTTTAGCTCTCAATCAGGCTGCTATGGGAAACTGATTTATTTTCAAGAAACAGATACCGTGTTTAAAAATTAACTTTCTTATTTCTCACCTAAAACATGTTGTGGATACTCAAAAGAACAGTCTCAATGAGACGGTTCTTTTGAGCACCCAAAACACATGTTAAAACTGATGGATAAGAAAATATTCATTAATTTACCCTCAAATACCCATGCTAGTTATTACATACCAGAGTGATTTCTTGCCACTAATACTGATAAATTGAATATGATCGTTGTCAAAGATTCTTTTCCATAAATCCTCCATGATGTGAGATCTAGTCATCAGTTTTGTTTCCCTGTGTGCTATCAACCAACACAGTTCTACCGCTTGTTTTTCCACAGGAAACAAATAAGGCCAATCGTCTATGACATTTAGATAGTCGTCTTTCATACAACTCTCATGCACTGCATCCAGTGTGTCATTCCTTATCCTAGATAGACACTGTAACGACAGAAAGAAATGCATGCTAAACTCAATTTTTTATGTTTTTCTATTTTCGGCGATAACTTTTTTTTACTTTAATTTTAGCAAAATGTGTTTGCGATGAAAGTTGGAGAGAAAAAATAGCGCCAATTTCTCCAAAAGGTCCAAAGTTTGTGGCGAAAACAGATTTTTGTGTATGTTGATGAAAATTTTGCAATATATTGAATTTAGCCAAATTGTTTAAGTCTTTTATTGACAGGTACATTTCGTAGAGGTGTGACACAAAGGGTTTTTCTCCAAAGAATATTAACAAGTGGTGAATATATCACTATCCAACAGTTATGCATATAGCATATCCCTGTTGGTAGTATACCAAGAATTTTCTGTGCATATGCAAAATCACTTTGAGCATGATCATTTGGAGGTACTGAAGCTGGGATTTTGCATGACGTGTCATTTTTCTCTTACGCAAGTGTTCCAGAACGGACAGTTATGAGATGACTCAACCAGCTTATTTAATTAACACACAAGCTGCCATTATATTTAGACAAGCCATCCATTGCTTTAGTTAGTGAATAAGGGCGGCCCAACGTAGCTTTTTGACTGACATATTTAACTTAGTTTATTTACGCTTTGCTTAAAATGCTCAAAAAGTGCAAAAAGTGCATCTATCCACAGAGTTAACTGCAGCAACTTGGATGTTGGAACCGTTTGGAGAAGTTGGCGCTTATTGTTCTCTTAAAATTTCATCATGCGCAGTTTGCTCAAATTAAAAATAGAAAAGTTATCGCCCAAAATCAATGTGAAAAACATAAAAAAATTGAGTTTAGCTATCTTCAACCCACCGTACATTTAGCTGGCCTACCAATCAATTTAAAATTCAAGGACTTTTCAAGATCTCTATAAACAGTGTTCAGTCCAACAGAAAATAGAATTCAAGGACTTTTCAAGGACTTCTCCAGACTATCCTACAGTTTATAGGGACTGAAAGTTTATGAAAAATCCTGATTTAAGTGTTAAATATCTACTTAAGAATGCTAGACTGAGATAATGGAGAAATTAGAACTAGAAAATTAGTATAAAATTGTTGTGCCTTTGTTTGGTGCACAGCATTTGCTGCACCAAATAGAGCCACAACAATTTTATTCTGATTTAGATCTCTATCAACAGTGTTATAATTAAGTCCTAAAGAAAATAGAAGAATTGAAGGACTTTTCAAGGCATTTGAGTACTTTTCAAGGCATATTTAATTTTCAAGGACTTTTCAAAAAAGCCCTCTAAATTCAAGCACTTTACAAGCATGTGCGCACCCTGTTCATTGCTTGTACTAATAGGTTAAAACTTTTTGTTTCCTGTTTTTGAGAGCAAAATTAAGAAATCTGGCAATGCTATTTGATGAGACACATATTAAACTTTCGGACACTGATATCCTTTTTAAAAGGCTATTATGCTCGAAAATTTTAAATGTTTTGTAATGATGAAAAGGGCATTTTTTCAACACAGATTCTAGAATCAGTCTCTGTTCCAGGGCAAATTATATTTAAGGTATGTGAAGTAAAACCTGTGAGGAAGGGCCACTCAAAAATAGACAAAACAAAGATCTTAAACGACAAATGCTAGCTAAATGAAGGTCAAAAGTATTGCAGAAAGCTCCATTCTGCAATACTTTTGACCTGCATTAAGTAATAATTGGTTGTTAAAACCAATTTCCATTTTTTTGAGAGTGGCCATTTTACACACGTTTTACTGTAAAGTAAATGTCAAGGCTGTTGAATAGCATTTCTGAAATTCCAAAACTTTTTATTGGCAAGAAAAATTGGGAAAAGTCAATAAGCAATGCTTATTAGATACCCCCGCACAGTAAGAGTCAGTGAATAAACTTGGCAAGTTATAGTTCAAACCAGCAGAGCTTAGTTTAGAAAAGAAGATTTCAGTAGAATCTGTGCAAACAAACAAAAAGTATAAACTCCTTAATACAAAAGTTCAATGTGTCTACATTGAATCAGCAAAGTATCAAATTGCTCCATCAAAAGCTGTGGAAGGAGTTGATCGGCCCATAAAGGCACTATCCATGCATATACAAAAGCCATATAAGGGAATAATTGTCCAAGTTCTCGTAGCTGTCATTTTGTCAAAAATTATTTTTTCTGAACCAAACTCCTTCATGCATATGTTCAATGTGTCTACAAGGTGTAGGCAAAGTATAAAATTGCTCCATCAAAAGCTGTGGTAGGAGTTGATCTGCCCATGAAGGCACCATCTATGCATATACAAACACCTTACTAGGGAAAAATTGTCTCTAAGTTCTCACTGCTGTCATTTTGTCAAAAATTATTTTTTCTGAACCAAACTCCTTCATGCATATGTTCAATGTGTCTACATTGTATAGGCAAAGTATCAAATTGCTCCATAAAAAGCTGTGGTAGAAGTTGATTGGCCCATGAAGACACCATCTATGCATATACAAAAGCCTTATTAGGGAAAAATTGTCTAAGTTCTCACAGCTGTCATTTTGTCAAAAATTATTTTTTCTGAACCAAACTCCTTCATGCATATGTTCAATGTGTCTACATTGTAAAGGAAAAGTATCAAATTGTTCCATCAAAAGCTGTGGTAGGAGTTGATCAACCCGTGTATGGCCTATAATAGCATAAGCATAAAACCCTATATTAAAAGAATTGGCCCCTAGCCCTTACTTTTTTGTCTTAAGTATTTGTCTTGCATATATGAACATGTTTGCAAGGTTTGATGAAAATCCAGCAATTACTCTTCAAGATATTAAGGAAACAAAACGTTATGGACGGAAGCATGCACACACACACGGACGCACGCACGCATGAACGGACAACGTGAAAACAGTATACCCACCACAAACAAAGTTTGTGGGGGGTATAATTAAAAGCCTTATTAGGGAAAAATTGTCTAAGTTCTCACAGCTGTCATTTTGTCAAAAATTATTTTTTCTGAACCAAACTCCTTCATGTATATGTTCAATGTGTCTACATTGTAAAAGAAAAGTATTAAATTGTTCCATCAAAGCTCTGTGGTAGGAGTTGATTGGCCCGTGTATAGCCTATAATAGCATAAGCATAAAACCCTATATTAAAAGCCATTTAGAACTACAAAGGGAAATAACTCTAATAGAATTGGCCCCTAGCCCTTACTTTTTTGTCTAAAGTATTTGTCTTGCATATATGAACATGTTTGCAAGGTTTGATGAAAATCCAGCAATGACTCTTCAAGATATTAAGGAAACAAAATGTTACGGATGGACGCAGGCACAGACGGACGCACGGACGGACGACCTGAAAACAGTATACCCACCACAGACAAAGTTTGTGGGGTGTATAATGACATTTTTATTGATTTTGACTTCCATCTCAATCATTGGAAACAGATCCCTCTTCTGCATAACACAGCATTGATTTATGCTATGAGGGAGATGTATTTGTTGGTGAGTTTAAGATTGTCTCATCTATAAAGGTTAATTAGTAATTGCATTTGTGAAAAACTTTTCAAAGCAGATTATATTTTCAAGGAATTCTCAAAACAACTTTCATTTTTCAAGTACTTTTTGATGCCAAAGAAAAATTTGCCAGCAATTTTCAGGGTAGTTTATGCTTTTAGGAACATATCCAAAAAGCCCTCCATCCTTCATTCACTTTTCAATGCCAAAGAAAAATTTACTGACACTTTTTAAGGCAAATTACATTTTTAAGAACTTTTCCAACCACCCCTCCAACTTGCCATTTTCAAGTACTTTTCAATGGCAAAAAATTTTACAAGCACTTTTCAAGACAAATTATATTTTCAAGGACTTTTCCATCCCCCTACAGCCCCCACCCCCCATTTTCAAGTACTTTTCACTGCCAATTTTAAAGACAGTTTACCAGCACTTTTAAGACAAAAAGTATATTTTCAAGGACTTATCCATTCCAAAGAGCCCTCCATTTTCAAGAACTTTTCAAGCCTATACAAACCCTCTGCAAGGCTTTATGTGATCTTACCTCAAAACATGTTGACACTAATCTGAGATCAGTTGGATCTTGGGAAGAATCTCCTTCAAATTTATCAATAATTGCCGCAGGTGAATCAGTTGACTGTAAGAAACTCTGCATAAGCTTGTTGTCCCCTGAAAAAAATTGCAAATTCACTCTAAATGAGTACATAGTAGTACCAATATTTGGACCAAAAATGTTTTTTCATGCATAAATTAACATTTGCAAGGTCCCCAGAAAGATGTGAAAATTGATTGTGGAGCCTCCTGAGGGACCTGGCAGATGTTAAGATATTGAAGAACAATGCTTGCTCGTTTTTATTGGCTAAATTCAATGAAATATTCACCTAAATGTTTGAATAGTATAGCACTTTATCAGTCACCCCTAATATTAACTGAATTGTTTCAACATAACCTAATAAAGGTTTCCTATCTCACGGCATGTTACCTTTATCAGGTCATGATGACGTTGCACTTTTGAATGACATCGCTAATGACGCTGAATCAACACAAGAATTGAAAATTACGTCATAATCGCTAGTTTGAAGAGTGAAACAATGGGTAAACTGATAAATAGAATACCAGGTTCGCATATTTTGATATCAAAGTTACCAGGCTCAGCTTTGAGAACGCATGTTGAATCGCTCGGCAAGCCTCGCGATGTCAACAAGCGTTCTCAAAGCCTTGCCTGGTAAACTTGAACTCAAAAGACACTCACCTAGTATTCTTTATATATTTTGTCACCATTTCGCAGTCAACAGGTAATTGGACATAATCAATTATATCCATTTTTCAGGGCCAGGCCATATACATAGAGAATACTAGGTGAGTGTCTTTTGATATCAAGTTTACCAGGCTCAGCTTTAATAATGCTTGTTGACATCGCGAGGCTTGTCGAGCGATTCAACATGCGTTCTCTTCTCTAAGCTGAGCCCTGATAAACTTGATATCAAAAGACGCGAATGTGGTATTCTATTTATCAGTTTACCCTATGCTTCACTCTTCAAACTAGCGATTATGACAAAATTTTCGATTTTTGTATTGATTCAGAGTCATTGGCCACGTCATTCAAAAAGTGCAACGTCATCATTACCTGATAAAGGCACATGCGGTGAGATAGACAACATTTATCAGGCAACGTTCAACAATGCAGTTAATATGAGAGGTAACTGATAAACTTGAAAGAGAAATAAACTAATCAGTTGTCATAAAATGTCCCGGCTCAAAACAAGTGTATTTAATGTACCAAATTGGGCAATAACAGCATGTGATAAACCTTGGGGAAGTGCCGGTTGAAACATGACTGTTCAAAGTGTGCAACACAAATTTTATGCTTTAGTTTGATTTGATTCTTTACGTCCAAGTCAACAATTTTTCACATAAATAATTCATTACAATAATTCCATAGGGAATAATAACAATAAAGTCATTGAATTGTATTCACTCTTTCTCAAATTTTAGGCCTTGGGCCTTCTTCAGGATATTAGAAACAATTTTCACAGCTAAGTAGCATCCATGATGACCATTATGGTATATGTTTACTGTCCATTGTCAGTGGTGACGTCGCAACTTGGCAGGAAGTGATGTGACGTCATTACTGACAATGGACAGTAAACATATACAATAATGGTCATCATGGATGCTACTTAGCTATAAAAATTGTTTCTAATATCCTGAAGAAGGCCCAAGGCTGAAAATTTGAGAAAGAGTGAATACAGAACAATTTTTCAGCTATGTTGGGACAGGTCTTCATGGGTTGTACCAGTAATAAGCAAGGATTGAATGTATCTTGCTCAAGGACACAATGCAGTGACGCCAGTGAGGCTCTAACCCCTCAGTCTCGAGTCAAGCACTCTACCACTGAGTCATGTTTGAGTATGCATAGTTAAATAGATTGTTGGAAATAAGTGGGCAAATGATATTGTAACAGTAAAGTGCTCAAAATAACTATTTGTTTTGCTTCAAAACTATCAGATGTTGCATATATCCTGCTGATAAATGTCAAAATGCCAACAATTTGTTGGCATTTTCACATTTATGAGCAGGATAAATTTAATGCCAACAATTTGTTGACATTTTCACATTTATGAGCAGGATGAATTTTATGCTCAATTGTAATGAGCATGAAATTTTTTCATAATCTCAAGGTCAGGCTCTGGAAAAAACACAATATTTACCTGTATTTGCTTTGGCATCTTTCTTCTGCCTTCTCTTGAACATATGCTCTTTGCACTGGAATAAGAGCACATACTGTGGAAGATATTGCATTAAACATGTTAGGGGAGCAAGGTAGTTCAGTTGGTCAAAGGGCCATACCTCCAGAAAAATCATCTGATCATACCATGCTGGTTATATTTACATTCAGGGGTGTGGAAATAGAAAAAAAGATCTTTCCCATGGACAAGTAAAATGTCTAAATGTATTTGTCCAATGGAACTTTTACTTGTCTCAAAGAATATATAATGAACAAAGAACTCAGCTTGGCCCTTACTTTGCTGATACCATGCAACAATTCTTTAAAAACAGTATGAAAATAGATATTAACTCGACTGAAAACAGTGCAGATCCAGATCAGCTAGCTTCTGAAGAAACCAGTTGATCAGGATCAAGACTGTTTTACATACAATATGGCATTGTAAGTTCATAATAATAAATAAAAACTAAATACAGAATTGCATTAACTTTGTATATAATACTTGTCCCAGGACGTGTAAACATAATTTTTTACTGGCCTTAAATGAAATGAGACCAGGTCGGACAAGTTGAGCATGGTATTTCAACATCCTGGTACATTTTCTCTTAATACTGAAGGATCAGATGATGTTTCATCAAAATCCCGTAAGTAGTTGCTGAGGAATCAAGTGAACAAGACTGACTAATAGATGGAAGGATGAACAGGTGACTGTAATGCTTCAACCTTTGGCGAGTATAAAAATTACTGAATGGGAATAGAAAAATCAGCTGAAAAGAAAAGTGGCAAAAATTAATCTTCACATTAATAAGCAAACCATATGAAAGTTTCAAAACATTTGCCGATGGCTAAAAAGCATAGATGGTGTTGAGCTTACATGACACCTACTGTGAATTTTGGATGAAATGACAACTGAATGGAAACTTGCATGCCTACAGCGTAAGTCATCATTGTTAAAAAAACATATTTGGAATAATAATTATTGATAAGTGAACATCATATCATCATATCATAATCAGATTTTTGATTAACTTGCAGGTGCAGGGGCATCATCCACATCAGTGGGCCCCTTTCCAGGTAACTGGCTAGCTGCACGCATAGCAAATCTCACACCTGATCTCCAGGTGCTCCTTTCTTGAGGGTCAACTGTGGTGAACTTCCTCTCACGGCAGTCTTTCTCTGCCAGTTTCTTCCATGTCTGCTTGGGCCTCCCTGTCCCCCGCTTGCCGTCAATCTGCATATCATATGCTGTTCTGATTGCACCACTCGAACGCTCCACATGCCCAAACCAGCGAAGCCTTCTCTCTCTCAAAATGAGGTCGAGGTCCTCAAGCTGAAGCTTTGCCAGTAGCTCGCTTGACCATTCAAAGCCTCATGAACAACAAAAAAAAGATTGACAGCTGTCAAGCTCACGTGCCCGTGCAATTCGCTTCGAACATCGAACCCATTCGCCAGAAGAGATACTGGTGTTGAGATGAACAGTGAGCCACACGTGAGTCGCATGTGCAAAACATGCCTCTTGTTTACTCCATTGGCTGCCCCTGTTCAAGCTGACTGTTCCTCTTTTCCATTTTACAATCCGACTAAACCTTTAATACCACTATATTTTAAAATACAAAACTGTTTTAATTCCTAAGTTAAAAATATTTTTTTTTATTTTAGATATTTATAATAAAATGTAAGTACATAGCTCCAGATAAGGATTGGAGGCAATTGGGTATTTACCCACCTCTTTTTGACTTAATTGGGCATTTCAGATTTTAAATTGGGTATTTAAAGTTTTTGTATTGGGTATCCATCTGAAAGCAAATAAGCAATAAAACCGGACCTTGTTTCTCCTGATTTTTTGCTTACTTTCGGTTTCACTTTCGGAAAGCACACTGGCAATATCAGTATATCTGAGATCACTATTTCCAACTTACTTCGAAAATCCAACATATCTATCAAGTCATCTTTGATTCTTCAACCCACCAACGCGGTATTAGAGTTAGTTACGATATGATATTCAATTGCTCTGGGGCTTTTTCGTCCATGTTATACGCCATTGTTATTGTAAAGCAAGACGAATGTCGTAATCGTGTAAATATTGGGTATAGCTAAACAGCGATAAGAGTGTTCCTGGACTGGTTTACATTTTAATAAACTAGATTCAGTGCGACGCAGTGTATAAATTTGTACCCAACAACAGCTTGTGATGCGAAAAACGACAATCGCAAACAGAATACAATAGCGTCATACGCTACGAAAAAGTTCGGAATTGAGTATCAAGGATTTTTATTGCATTTTTGTACGCACTGAAATTAATTTAATTGCGTTTTCCGGTCCACAAAATTGCGTAAATACGCAATACGCAGCCTTATCTGGAGCTATGAAGTATAAGCAATAAATTCAATTTTTGGAATGTTTACGGAATCATGAATACTTTGGGTCTCATGCAAAGTAAGGGCTTCACATTAACTTTGCAAGAGACCGGAAGTATTCACGTTAACTTTGCAAGAGACTGAAGTATTCACGTTAACTTTGCAAGAGATTTTGTTTGTTTGATTTGATTCTTTACGTCCCATCAACAATCTTTCAGTTATAAAGGGACAGGTCTTCCTGGGTTGAACCAGTACTAAGCTAGGATTAATGTGTCTTGCTCAAGGACACAACACAGTGACCCCGGTGTGGCTCGAACCCGCGGCCCTTCGGTCTCGAGTCAAACTTTGCAAGAGACCCAAAGTATTCACGTTAACTTTGCAAGAGACCCAAAGTATTCACGTTAACTTTGCAAGAGACCCAAAGTATTCACAATAACTTTGCAAGAGACCCAAAGTATTAGAGCTGCTGCGAGTATCCGAGTACTCGGATATTCGTGGATCTGAATATAAAATCAAGTATGAATATTCATCACTGCCGAAATCGTTGGATCGCGATCTCTTTTTTTTTAACAACTGAAACAAGATTTTAAAAAATGAAGCAAGAAATTTTTCACAAAATGGTCGATTGAAATATGACTATGGTTCTAATTAATAATGTCTCTCATTTAAATACCTTTGTTTCTCGCAGGTTAGTGACATGTATTTGTACTCTCCATTATCGGTAATTAAGATCCTTATTTATTAGAGTTAAGTATTCCGAATTCCGCTGATAATAATTGTCCAATCTATGTTGGTACATGTTCTATAATAAACAGGGCCAAAAGTATCATCAGCTGTCAATTATCAAATAGATTACAAAGGGATTCTTTTGATGCTTTCAAGTTTTATTTTCCGACAACTGAGACAATTGATTACATGACCCAGGATATGTTGCCTTTGTGTGAAATTCAAGACTAAAGAAAAAGGCTTTATATGGATGTCAGAATAGCTGGTTATCCAAGTTCAGTAAAGTATAAAATCTTATGAATTCTGTTGCACGCATTGACAGACATAAACGGAAATGCAGTTTATCTTCTTTGATAACCAACTGTATACATGTGGTACTTCTGGTTTAACAGAAAGGGCTGATTTACTTAGTCTGTTTCATAACATTAACCCGTGACTCGTAGTTTGATCTGTGAATCGTAACTCATGAATCGTGGATGAGATCAGATCGTCACTTGCCTAACTATCCACAGCCTTACAAAGTATTCATGTTAACTTTGCAAGAGACCCAAAGTATTCACATTAACTTTTCAAGAGACCCGAAGTATTTACGTAAACTTTGCAAGAGACCCGAAATATTCACGTAAACTTTGCAAGAGACGTGAAGTATTCATGTTAACTTTGCAAGAGACCCAAAGTATTCACATTAACTTTGCAAGAGACCCGAAGTATTCATGTTAACTTTGCAAGAGACCCGAAGTATTCACGTTGACTTTGCAAGAGACCAAAAGTATTCACGTTTACTTTGCAAGAGACCCGAAGTATTCACGTTAACTTTGCAAGAGACCCGAAGTATTCACGTTAACTTTGCAAGAGACCTGAAGTATTCATGATTCCATAAACATTCCAAAAATTGAATTCATTTCTTAAATAAGCACATGCAGATTTATTCATGGTGCAAAAATTAATAAATAGTTTTGTAGTGTTGAGGGAAATAGAGGGAAAACAGTGTGGATCCTGATCAGTTGGCTTCTGATGAAGCCAGCTGATCTGGATCAACATTGTTTTCAAAAACCTTAATATACAATTTTGAAAAATGTATGTCCACTGTGTGCTTTCTAGGTCAAATACAGTCATGCCTCCAGATTAGAGTGTGTATTTGAAATTATTTTTCTTATTTCTCAACCAAAACATATGTTGTGGGTACTCAAAAGAACCGTCTCTATGAGACGGTTCTTTTGAGCACCCAAAAGACATGTTCAAAATGATGGGTAAGGAAATAAATGCAATTTTAAGGGCACTAATGATCCTTATCTGGACCTATGTACAGTAGAGATACAGCCTTTCATTTGGGACTCTATTACTTACAGGCTTCTTTTCCTGCTCTGTGTCTTTCTCCTGCTCCAAACTTTTTCTTTTTCTGCTCACTGGGAGAACAGGTGCTTCAATAATTGGCACCTGCCTGAAATTAACAAAAAATACCAACACCTTATTGGAGTATTGAAAGAGACAGCAGTGACAACACAGACCCAATTCAGGGGATAAAAATTCCACTCATCCACTCGTGATTACGAGTGAAATCGAGAAAGGACAAGTAAATCTTCCCAAAGAACTCGTCCTGTAGGACGAGTTCTTTGGGAAGAATTACTCGAGGGTGAAAAATCTGGGTGTGAAACTAGCATTTTCTGAGTATTGACTGTAGAATCTTGTTGTCAGTATATAGCATACAGTTATGGAACTGACTGCAGTGGGTAAATATCATTTTAACAGTGATATAAGGAACTTTAAAAGTCATATTACATACATGTATTACTCCCTTATGTTCTGTATTGCATACGCTTTTAAAGGACCAGTGCATGTATTTGCGGGACCAGTTAAAATTGTAAGTCACTCGTCCTGAAGGACAAGTGCAATATTGAAATATTTTTGTCCCCTGCAGTTTGAGTCATTGTTGTGACTGTATCTTGGCAGCAAAGCTTTGAGTGTGAAACACCTCCATTCCAGGGTTCATACAGGCAAGTTTGAGTAAAATTCAAGGCCTTTTCAAGGACTTCAAAATTCTAAAGACTATCCTACAGTTTTCATGGACTAAAAGTTTATGAAAAATCCTGATTTAAGTTTTAAAATTCTACTTCAGAAATGCTAGACTGTCAAGAAAATGGAGAAAGCAGTACTAGAAAATTAGTGTATAATTGTTGTAACTTTATTTGGTGCAGCATATGCTGCACCAAATAAAGGCACAGCAATTTTGTTTTATACTGATTTAGATCTCTATCAACAGTGCTAAGTCCTATAGAAAATAGTAGAATTCAAGGACTTTTCAAGGTTTTTGAGTGATTTTCCAGTACTTTTCAAGGCAGATTTATTTTTCAAGGACTTTTCAAGAAAGCCCTCTAAATTCAAGTACTTTCCAGCCTGTGTGAACCCTGCATTCTATGGGTAATAACCATATAAAGTTATAAGAAATTTGGCCTATTCTTACAGAAGATAAGTTTCTGACGTAGTTTGAATCAAAGTTGTGACTTTAACCTTGAGAGTTGGTAGCCATATTAGCCAAGTTGAGTGTGCAAACCACATCCGTGCTGTGGGTAATAACATTATGAAGTTATGAAGAATTTGGCTCATTTTCACAGAAAATATGGCCATGACACAAAGTTCTGTGAGGTACAGCTCCTGACCTAGTTTGAATAAAAGTTGTGATCTTAACCTTGAGATTTGGTGGAAAATGTTATGCACTACACACAACGTTATGGGCAATTATAATTGCATGAGGTCATTAATGTGGCCTATTCTTACAAAAGATAAGATTAAGATACAAAATTCTTTGAGCTACAGCTTCTGCCTCAGTTTGAATCAAATTTCTGACCTATACCTTCAGAGTTAGTGGCAAAGTGATATGCATGACACATCTCCAGGCATCCAGATAAGAGTGCATAACTGAAAATTATTATTCTTATTTCTCTACCAAAACATATGTTGTGGTACTCAAAAGAACTTTATCAATGAGACGGTTCTTTTGAGCGCCCAAAACATATGTTTAGATTGCTGGGAAAGAAAATTATTATAATTTTACGCTCAAAATTTTTGATTAATTGGACCTATGCATATCCCTGCTTATTAAAGTTATAATCATTTAATTTAAAATGATTATGGTCTATCCCTGTAGAAAACATAGCCTTGACAAAAAAAATGCAGACACACTGATAGATGGACACAAACAAACCTGTAGTTCTTAAACCAGACTTTGACCGGATGGGAACTTCAAACATTTTGGCCCATGCCTGGCTGAATAAATTGAAAAGCCTCATCAGTCTCTGCTTTCTAAGCACATGGTTCTCACAGAAATTTGAAAACACAATTCCATGATTTTCCATGATCGGCAATGTAATTTCCATGACTATTTAATGCAATGCCTCCAACCTCCTCTTTTAGCAGCAGCTTCACAACTTTGAGCATAAATGCAGAATGCAGCAACAACAGCATGCTTGTAGACAGACCATGCATATATTTTTAAATAATTAAAAGTTGAAACCACCAGTAGCCAGAAAACTGTAATTTAAAATGATTATGGTCTATCCCTGTAGAAAACATAGCCTTGACAAAAAAATGCAGACACACTGATAGATGGACACTGGTGGTTTCATCAAATCATTTCACAAAATCCCATGATTTTTCCATGATTATTCAGGTCTTTTCAAATTCCATGATTTTTCCATGCATGGAACTTTATTTAGTGATTTTCCAGGTTTTCCATGATTTCCAGAGGGTGTGGGAACCCTGTAAGCAGTTACAGTCATATGTTGCTAAACAGCAGATAAGAGTGTGTAATTTTAAATATTTTTTCTTATTTCTCAACCAAAACATATATTGTGAATACTCAAAAGATCTATCACAATCAGATGGTTCTTTTGAGTACCTAAAATATTTGCTTAAAAGCAGAGAGAAAAGAAAATAATCGCAATCTGAAGCAATTTTGTTCAGAAAAAGGAAATTGTTAGTGCAATTTTGGTAGAGGAACAATTCTGTTTTTTTTTTAGCTCTGGTGGCCAGTTTGTTCAATTGTGCAATTTTGGTAGCTGGCAATATGAGTAACATTTCTGTGAAATTAATTTGAATTTTGGTCAGTGGTTAAGGATGAGATGTTGTTCAAGATTTTTTTCTATTTTTAGCTCTGGTGACCATTTTGTTCAGTGGACCAGAACCATTTGGGCAATTTTGGTAGAGGGCATTATAAGGGACAATCGTATGAAATTATTTTAAATATGGACTGTTGGTTCAGGAATGTAATGTTGATTAAAGAAAAAGTTAACGAAAGACTCACAATGCACAACAGACATGGGTTAAAGACCAATCACAATAGCTCACTTTGATTTGTTTTTGATTTGATTCTTTACTTCCCATCAACAATCTTTCCGTTAAACAGGGGCGGGTCTTCCTGGGTTGAACCAGTACTAATCTAGGATAAATGTGTCTTGCTCAAGAACCACAACACAATGACGCCGGTGAGGCTCCGACCTGTGGCCCCTCGGTCTCGAGTCAAGCACTCTACCACTGAGCCACTGCGCTCCCATAGCTCACCTTGAACCTTTGGCTTAGGTGAGCTAAAAATAATCAGATAGTTTCTACTTTCAAATTGTTAAAGTTATATATAGACCAACACCTTTGAACTTTAACGACTGAAATTTCAAAGTGAAAACATTGAGATAATGGGAGTTGAAATGTCCATGACTTCACAAAAAAATTTGAACTTACTTTTTCACAGGGAGCTTTCCTTGCTTGGGCTGGTGAGCTTGTCTTGCCTTCGTTTTAGTTGCAACTAAGTTGTCATATCCTCCTATAAGGGCAGGTTTAGAGACTGTCTTATTATCCTCCTTAGATAATGCATCTTGATTCTGTCCCTGCACTTTCACTGGCTTGAGTATCCTTGAATCTACTTCAGTTTCCGATAAGATCAACGTTGTTTCTTCTTCTTCTGAGATCTTAACTTCATTGCTAGATTGTGTATTGGATTCAGAAGTAGATGGCTTTGCATGCAATTTTGTTTTAAATCCTTTTCTGGTGTTTTTGTCTATACACAGAGTAACTGCATCAGTTTTCGCAATTTCAGTAGCTTTTGTAGTGTTGACATTTTCTGACAAATTCGATTTAGGTTTTACATTGAGTACACCTTTTGGAGCATCACTGATGAATTTACAAAGTTTCTGACTAATATCTCTAGACTGATTTTTTATAGCTGGCTTTATACAGTGTATAGCATCCATTCTCTTTGGTGTTAATATAGGACTGATCATTGTAGGCACTGGGGAGAACTCTAATTTCTCTTTGTTAATAAATGCCTTTGTTTCTGGAGTCCCAAATACAGATGGACTCTCTGCCTTATAACTAGCTTCAGGAGATGGTGTTGCCACAACTGTTTCATTATCTACCATCTCCTCATCACATTCTGGCAAGGGAGACAATGGCTGACTATTGGGAAGGGAGGAAGATGCCTCACTGATGGGCATGGGTGATGATGGCTGACTGTCAGTTACAGGAGATGGGGGAAGTGGGGAAATGAGACGAACAATTTCAAATGGAGACATTGGCATTGGAGAAAGCACAGGGGTATCAATATATGATGAATCAAATGGTGACATTGAGCCAGACCTTGAATCTGTCAGTTTACTAGCAGATGAAGCTGAGTCTAGCCAAATCACAGGGGACGACTTAGTGCTCAAACTTTCTTCCATTAATTCTGCATCTGTTGCAACATGCTTAATATCAGACTTCGTTGAAGAATCATTTGCCTTACTTGTATCTGAAGTCATCTTACCTGTATCAATTAAGGCTAAACTGTCACTGTTTGAATGAGATTTTACTGTACTTGCATCTTCTGAACTACATGAAGTTTTGTTTGAAGTTTCACCTATTTGAGTAATGTTGTCATTCTCATCACTTTTGGTATTACCACTAAAAATATCATTAATATCAAGTATCACAGAGGGAACAACATTGCTGCCATCTATAGTTGCCATTTCATTTTCTTCAACAATTGAGTCTTTTAAGCTTGCAAATGAATTACTTGTATGTTTACTCTCACTACTACCTGGAGAATGCATATTGAAACCTGTACTATGCTGCCTTGTAGGAGTACTTTTTGCATTTGATGTTTCTGTTTTTGAAATAGATGCTTTAGCATTTGTTTCTTCAATACTTGAACTAGGAGAAGTTTTAGCATTATTTTCTTCAGTATCTGAACTAAGAGAGGTTTTAGAACTAATTTCTTCTAAATTTGAACTTGGAGTAGCTTTAGCATTACTTTCTTCAGTATTTGATATATCTTCTTTGGATACTTCTTCACCGCCAATCACCATGTCATCTGCATAGTTTATGCTTTTCAGACTATGGCTATTAGCATCTCCTCTGAAATCTATGTCTGGAGCATTGTTTTGAGTATTGAAGCTTCCACTTTTATCTGCCATATCCACTACATCATCCATTTTCACTTTGTCTATTTTATTTTCCTCTTTCTTTTCTTCTTCTGAATTCTGACTACTTGTTTCAGTTTCATTTTTTTGTTCATTTTGCACTGTATTTTTGTATTTTTTGTCATTATGCTCTTCTTCCTGAATGGGCTGATCTTGATTATTGTCTGATAAACTCAAGAGTCTCGAGCTTCTACGAGTTCTTTTAGCTATAGGTGAAGATTTCCTACTATTCTTAGTATCATTTAAACTGTTCCTATTTTCACTTTTAATCTTGTCATTGGTTTGCATCTCTCTAAGATCTAAGTTTACACTGTGATAACTTTTTGTGGTTTCATTTAAGCCTTGCATGCTGCTTTTTTCAACCTGAGAAGTCTCATCACAGTTATATCCACCTTTAGACACATCAAACTTTGCTTGTTCCTCTGCTAAAGTTTTACAATCTCCTTTTTGAAAGTTTATCCATTTGGTCGGCAAACTTTTGGCTCTTGTTAGCCTTTTAGTGTTCATTTCAGGACTCTGTTTCTTAATTATTGTATCACTACTAACATAGGTCTCAATTTTATTGTCAACAGTTGACTCTGTTCTGGAGACTGCCCTTTGTCTTTTAAGCAATGGTTTGGAATTGAGATTAGCACCATTGAGTTCTACAACTTCTTTTACATGCTGACTATTATCCTTCCTGTCACTTATGGTCTCATTGTCATTCACTGTTGATACAGGATCATTATTAGCACTACCATATGTTCTTTTATTTTTTAGGGTTTTTACACCTTGATCACTGGAATTAGAATTTTCATCAGAGAGAGTACCCAAATTGTCTTGATCTGAGATGAAAAATCTACTTTTTCCCTTGCTTATAGGAGAAGGAATTTCTATTTCATTTAGTGAAGGAGTAAATTCTCCAGTATCACTTCTGTTAAGGTTGGAATTTTGTCCGTATGTATCTATTAAATTCGTACTGACTTGTGTGTCATGACCCTCTTTAAATAATTTAGTTTCAGATGCAGTGTTAATTTGTAAATCTGATTTATTATTTATTTTACTAGATGATCTGGTCTGTCTGGCAGAAACTGGTGAAATAACATTAGCAGAGTCTTTCAACCTCTCTTTGAGGCTCTTTGGAGACTTGAATGTTTCCTTATCAGATAAGCTAGCACTATTACTTGAATCAATTTTATCATCAACATCTTTTGATATGGATGTTTCATTCATTTTTCTTTTTTCATTTACAGAAATTGGTGACTCTTGGGTTAATGCTTTACACTGAGCTAACACAGTATCGTCACAATAGATGGTTTGGTCTATATCCATATCATTGTCTTCACTATCAAGGGATTCATTCTCTACACTTATCGTCCTGACTAAATTTTCAAGAACAGTTTTACATATATCATCTGTATGAGTCTCCCCTAAAATATTAGAAGACGTAGCACCATGTATACTGGCATCACCTATAGAATGAGTATTTTCAGAATCAGTGAAATCTACTAATTCATCTTTCTCTATATACTCTTCAACATCTAATTCATCAGTCACATTTTCAACTAACACTTCTAAAGTTTTAGCACCTTTATCATTTTTATCAATATTTTCATCTACTAATACATTATCAGTGCCATTATTCTCTATACAATTTTCTGTATTCTGGCCACTTTCATTTTCCTCATTTCTGTGACTATGTTTGTCTTGCAAATTACCCACTTCAGTGATATCATCTTCTGACAGTATATCCATTAACTGGCTTTCTAATTCCTCAGCAAGGTCTGAGAGATATTCCTCTTCTTCTTCTTCAGTCTGAAAACAATAAAGAGTATTTTGGGCCTCGTCGTGAGAAAACCTGTCTTCGGGGTTTCCGACAAAGTGAGTTTCAAACCCATCAGCTACAGAGACTAGCTACAAAATACAAATTTCACATGTTGCATGTTTACATATGATACTTTCCAAAAAGCAAATAACAAAGGCGCTGATCAGTCTGCGCGGATGCGCAGGCTGGTCTGTGCCTTTGTTGTTCGCAAACCTCCGAAGACAGGTTTTCTCGCGTTGAGGCCCTATTAACCCATTTATGCCTGATGGAATTTCCCACCCTTATCAACAGGACCAGTCCATTTCCATTTTAAGGGTTGTTGGGTACTATTTTTTTTTTATTCAAATCTAAATTTACATTCTGTAAGCAAACAGTATAGACACTGATCAGATGCTGCATTCTGTGACATCTCATCTGGATCAACACTGTTTGTCTATGTCCCACTAAAAGGACACTTGGCTTATATACGTTAATCATTCTATTTAAAATATGGAGTTTATAAACGGAGTGAGAAATAACAAATGTTTTCAAAGCAAAACATTTACGTTTCCACTGCAAGTCTGTAAATGAACCTTTATATTTGATATGTTGTTCATTTTGAGATGTTGTTCATACATTTTTAAACACTTAAGCCACGTCCATATACACGGCACTTAAGAGGACCAACAGCATCCAATAACGTTGTTTGATAACTGACATTTGCATAACGTTGAACATGTGCCGCCGTGTTGTTTAGCCCGGAAATGACGTTAAGCCCGGAAATTTGGCATTTTGGCTATTCCGAAACCTGTTATGTCTAATTTAATTATCCGGTAAACTTGCCAACTTAGGTGAAAATTGAAAATTGTAACTTGACTGATAATAAAAACAACAGGGCCAAGCGGACCTGAATCGCTCACCTGAGTTTTTTTAAAGCTTATATATAGGTATCTGTTGAAAGCTGGCCATGGACTTCCCTCATGTCATCTTATCATTTTTGGCCCAAGGGCCATAATTTGAACAAACTTGGTAGAGGTCCACTAGGTGATGCTACATAACAAATATCAAGGCTCTAGGCCTTGGGGTTTCAGACAAGAAGATTTTTTCTTTCATGATTTCCCCTATATATAATCCTGTGTAAAGCACTTGACCTCCAGGGCTGACCAATTTTTGGCCCCAGGGGCATAATTTGAACAGACTTGGTAGAAGTCCACTAGGTGATATAAAGGGGCTTAGCCTTGTCAAGTTGTGGTCTCAGAAAAGAAGATTTTTATATATAAGCCTATGTAAAACATGTGACCCCAGGGGAGGGCCCATTTTTGACCCCAGGGGCATAATTTGAACAAACTTGGTAGAGGTCTAATAGGTGATGCTACAGGCTCTGTGCCTAAGACTCTATGCCTTGTGGTTTTTGACAAGGTTTGTTCATGTTTATCATGTTTTCCTATAAGCCTATGTAAAACATGTGACACCTGGGGTGGGCCCATTTTTGGCTCCCCTAGGGCATTATTTGAACAAACCCGGTAGAGGTCCACTAGGTGATGCTACTTACTAATTATCAAGGCTCTAGGCTTTGCGGTATCAGTCGAGAAGTTTTCATCTGGACAATCTGTTTTAGCCTGTGTGACCTAGATATGCAACGGACAGTAACCATTTGAACAATTATAAAAGAGGACCATACAAGGATCATTCCTGCCAAGTTTGGTCAAAATTCAGCCAGCAGTTTAGGAGAAGATGTCCTATGAATTAATTGTTGACAAGGCACAACACACAGTGGAGATCCAATGATCACAATAACTCACCTTGAGCCAATGGCTCAGGTGAGCTAATAATTTGCAAATATATGTAATAAATTCAATTTTTGGTCTGTTCATGGAATCATGGAAACATTGGGCCTCTTGCAAAAGGACTTCTCGTTAAATAAATTTGCAAGAGACCCGACATTTCCATGATTCCATGCACAGACTAAAAATTGAATTTATTCCTTGAATAAAACATATCATCACGACTAGCTAGTAAATTAAAAATTTGCTTGTTACAAGTTTAGATATGATACTTTCCAATAAGCGAATAACAAAGGAGCTGATCAGACTGCGAGGATGCGCAGGCTGGTCTGCGCCTTTGTTGTTCGCAAACCCTGAAGACAGGTTTTCTCGTGTCGAGGCCCATATTGTATGAGCCTTCATCTACATCCAAACTTGGAAGGTGTGGATAGCTAAGGCTTTGACACTACTATGGGGTTATCTAGGACTGTTGGAACATTCCCTGGTTGTCTATGCAATAAATTATCCGCCACATGTGATTTCCAACAATGTGGCATTTTGACAAGTGTTGACTCAGCCCAGCCTGTGCAGCCCCCTTTTACGCATAGAAACTCCAAATGATTTTCAGTCGGTAGCTTAACATTCATAGATTATTCAAGCAACTAGCAAAGGCTCTGATCAGACTGCGCGTATGCGCAGGCTGATCTGAGGCTTTGCTGGTCGCTTATAACACATTGTTGGAAATCTCATGTCGTGGCTCAAATACAAAAATCTCAAGCCCCGTCAATATAATTACCATTAGTGTTTGGTTTGGAGCAAAACAGGCTGGAGATGGTGGGAGGGGTGATAGACACTTGACCATAGGATTAAATACCCAGGAGGGATGTAAGAATGTGTCAATGTCATCATCGTCAGATGAGCCAGATTCATCCGCTAACTGCTTTACATCATCATGTAGGAACGAATCTGAAAGAATCGAAGAAATAATCATCAATCAAGATATACGAACATTTTGAATGTAAAATTGTTAATATTTCCATATCCATCAGATTTAACATTTGTTTTGGGTGCACAAAAGAGCTGCCTCAGCCATGTTGGTATTTCTTTGGTGCCTAATGGTCTTGAAACAGTCAAGTCTCTTAATATATCTATGGAGGCACTGGTCTCATAACAGCCGACTTACTAATCTTTTGGTGTCTAGTGGTCTTATAACAGACAAATAATTATTTCTTTGATGCATAGGTCTTATAACAGCCATTGTAATATTTATTCGGAACCTTATACAGTTGTTTAACAGCCAAATCTCTTTCCCAGGGATCAAATTTTAGATTTTTAACCACTTGCTAAAAATAGCGAGTGGCTATTTTTCTCACTTGCTAAAGATGCTGATTAACTTGCTTTTTCACTGAAAATGTTAGAACTATTTTTGTTAGTAACATTGCAAATTTGAAAATTAAACAAATTTAATTAAAACATATGTACACAGCATTAATTGATAGACAAAACCAATTTAACATTTTCAGCTTTCTGAACCTATATTCAGGTTTACATGCAAACAGTTTGGATCCAGATCAGCCAGCTTCTGAAGAAGCTGACTGATCAGGATCTACACTGTTTGCCATACAACTTATGCTGTGTTGCATAATTTGGTTGATATGAGAGTGACTTGTATTCACTTGCTAAAAATAGCAAGTGATGGCAATTTCTACTTGCTTTTTGGAGATAACTACTAGCATTTAGCAAGTTAGCAAGTGCTAAATTTGATCCCTGTTTCCACAGAGTTACTGAACTCATACAAGCAAGTAAGTATTCCTACTGAACCTACTAGTGGTTAAACAGCCAAATCTGTATTTAGATGCAGTAACTAGTCTCATAACTGTAATCAGAGTTGATTCTAGGATTTTTCCAGAAGGGGCCAACTCCCTCCTTGTGTTCCAAAAAGGGGGCCAAATGGGTAATGTTGTTTTCTAAAAAAAACAACACTGCCGACCACCCCTTCATCCTTTAAAAAACACTGCAGACCAACCCTGCACCCCTTACCCTTAAAAAAAAAGTCCACGCCTAAGAAAAAATCGAGCAGGGGTCGTCCTTAGGCACTGGCCTGTTCTGTTCACCCCCCCCCCCCCCCAACAACAATAACCCTGGCCTTCAAAAGTGTTGGTAAAAGACAGAGTATGGAGAAGAGTGGGAGGGGTATCTGATTTAAATATAAACAAATGGAATCAGAGCACCCTCTTCTCCAGAATGATAGATTTTTGGAAAACAGATATACGAGGGGGGTTCAATATGTAATGAAAACCCATTCATAACTCCATTCACAAACGCGTAAGGATTTTATGCCATATGCCAAACGATAGATCAAAGCGTGGCCGTTATAATGGTGCACAAAATATTATTTCATCTTTCCAAATTCAACAAGTTACAGACTTTTCAAAAAGCACACTAATATACACTGCATATTTTTTCCTCCGAATTCTAAAGACTCATTTAAACAAAGGTAGAAAGGTAAGCTGTATTTTCTAAAACAAACATTTAACATGCATGAATCACATATCCATAGTTTTCTGACTCATTTCCCCTTTATCTGCTACAACGATACAAACTTTTGACCGGTACCGATTTCTAATGCAAACGGTTTTATTACGTTACCCCCTCTTACGTTGACGTTGTTTAATGCAATTGACGTAACACTAAAATACGCACGATTCTTGAAAATCAAAAATATGGCTTTGAACCAGGAAAGGACAATCTTGATTGTATCCCAGTTCCATTACACACAGTGTATAGGCAACATACCAGTTAAACTGAAACCAATATCTAGGGGTATCTCATCTGAGTGGTATACCAATTTCGTTTCCCATAATTTTATTGTATGAAATTAGCCAGCCATATTATGTGCATGTAAATACGTGTAACAATGTCTGAATAATGCATTCTAATGCAAACATCGATGAGACACGGTATTAGTGTAATGCCAGAGATAGCATTCTCTTAAGTGATTTTCTTATTTCAAATGACGTATTTGGTGGTACTTTATGAGTGAATTTTGATATGGAAATTTCAAAATCGGCTGTATTACTTGTAAATGAACATCAAAGCGACCAGAAGAAATGTTACAAATGATTTTCTTATACATTTTCGCTATGTAATCGTTCACGCAAAAACGACACTGTCAATGGAATGCCAGAGAATGCAGCATCAAGAAGGATTTTAACAGTAATGGCAGCCTCAGTATTTCATAGAATATAAAGCAATATCAAAGATGTTTACAGTTATAAATCACCAATATATGGATATTTGTCACACGAAGAAACAGACTGAAAACATCCCTCGTTCATGTAGTTATCTGCTTTTGAAAACATTGTTTTATTTCATTTCGTAGTGTTCTTCAGCACCCTATCTTGAAAGTGGCTTGTGTAAATTAGATAAGAGGCTGGACAACTGCAATTTTACATTTATTTAGCCAAGAAACAGACCTTTTAATGAAAGTAATTATGAAGTGTGTAAATATAAAATTTTTGGATAAACTGGGTTGTTTTCATTACATATTGAACCCCCCTCGTATTAACTAAATGGCACATACCTTATGTGACCATGGTTGGTAGAAGACAATTTAATATTCCAATTTCCTCAGAAATGTTCATTTTCCTGCCAGGCCATTCATCGTCTTTGAAGATCATGATACACTCAAACTTTTTTGCTGTGGGCCAAACGAGGTACAGCTGTAGTTTCAGGTTCCTGTGCCCACATTTGCACACTGTCATTATTAGATTTCTGCATCTCATTTCGCACAAATGAGACAGCCATTTTGTTAAAAACGAAAGTAGAAATTCAGTATCAACCAATAGAAATCACGTCTCGCCAGAGGACTAGATCGGCGGAAATCAACGGAATTAGACGAATAGAATAGATTAAAGGGACCAAAATGTAAACAGAATGACCAGAAATACGCACAAGATTAGTGGAAATGCGCCAAATCTCAACACAGTGCAGAAATAGCTACGCAAGGAACTTACGAAATTTTGGGCCAATATTGCAAAAAAAGCGTAGTTATCACACTCCCGCAGCCAAGAATCAACTCTGTGTAATGTACAGGCCCCCAGATAAGAGTGTGTAACAGATTTTTTTTCAACCAAGACATATGTTGTGGGTACTCAAAAGAACTGTCTCAATGAGATGTTTCTTTTGGGCACCCAAAACACGTTTAAACTGATGGATAAGTAAATAATCCCAATTTTACCCTGAAAAAAGTTGCTGAACTTACTGGTCCTTTGCACAACAACCCAGATACTATTTCTTTGTTGCTTAAAGATCTCATTACTGCCAACATTTTATATCTGTTGTGCATAATGGTCAAAGCCTATAATTTTTCTGGTGCCTGGTGGTCTTATAACAGCTAAACCTGTATTTTTATGGCATTACTGATCTAATAACAGCCTATTATTTTTCTGGTGCCTAGTGGACAGCCAAACCTGCATTTTTATGGAATTACTGATCTCATAACAGCCTATCATTTTCTGTTCCTTGTGGACTTATAACAGTCAAATCAGTATCTTTATAGAATTTACTGATCTCATAAAACACTATCAGTTTTCAGGTGCCTAGTGGTCTTTCGTTACTTTTAGTCAAACCTGTATTTTTATCATAACAGTCTATCATTGTTCTGGTGCCTTGCAGTTATATAAGAGCCAAATATGAAATTTTATGGAATTATTGATCTCATAACATCCTATTATTATTTCAAAGCCTAATGGTCTTATAACAGCTAAAATATTATTTCTCGTGTCGTAATTATGGTCTCATAACGGGATATTTGCGAGCTCAGCAGGAGAAGGGTTCATGAATGAAGGCAAAACCCTACTGGGCATAATGCCATTAAAACATCCTAGCAAAAATCTATTTCTTTGTACTGTAATAACATCAAAAGCAACAACACTGCTATTTCCTGTCTAAGCATTTTTTTTTATATTTTTCCATGCACCATAATTAACCCATATAAGCCTATCACCATTTTCATGGGACATAGGAAAACAGTGCAGACCCAGATCAGTTGCCACAGAATGAGGCATCTGAAATTCTGTGGCATCTGATCAGGGCTCTACTGTTTGATTATGATTTAATCTATTAAAATTTGAATAAAAATGGAAAATACCACCAAACCACCCTTAAAATGGAAATGGACTAATCCAATTTATGAGTGAGAAATTCCATTCAGGTTAGCCCTTTGATACAGGAAACCATTAAATGGGTACTTTGTCAAACAGTGAAAACCCAGATGAAATGTTGCATAATGTTGCATTTCATCAGGACGGGGTCTACACTGCTTGTTAAGGTAACAACAATCCTCAGGGACAGAAATAAATTATAATTGGGAAATGGTGACCTGTGTCCCCTTAAAGTATATAATGGACAATGAAATCCTATTGCTTTATCTATATGGGAAATTCCATCAGAACACAGTGTTAAATATCTTTTATCATATGACGTCGCGTCTGTGAGTGAAATAACGTCATGCAATAATATCAATAAACCACTAGTGGTTTACAGATTTTCAAGAAACGTTATGATGTCCATAATAACGTTGCGTACGTAGTGACAAAGTTATAACGTTTTTACGCCGGGAATGAGATTTCAAAGTAAGCTGAATGTCATATGATAAATAGAATCTAACATTCAGGTGCTTGTATTACTGAATTCATTAAACTCGTTGCGAAAAAGAGATAAAATGCTCGGCAAGCCTCGCATTTTATCTCTTTTCCCCAATGTTTAATAAATTCAATAAAACATGAGCACTCATGTAAGATCCTCTATAAATACCTTTTTCTTCGACATTTTCAAAGCTTGCATCTGAATCTGACGCTAGCCCAGACTTCCCAGGACTTCTAAAATAAGGCAGACTCTTCTTGGCAGCCGTCATCAGTTCTAAAATACATAACAAAATAAGCAAAAATTTAGTTTGTAAAAATGCAATTATTTTCATATCCATCAATTTAACCCATTTACCCTAAGACGAATGGGACTCCCCACCCTAATTAATTGGACCAGTCCATTTGCGTTTTAAGCGTTGCTGGGTGGTATTTTTTCATTTTATTCCAATTTTAATAGAACCTTCTGTAAGCAAATAGTGGAGAGCCTGATCAGACGCCACATTCTGCGGCTTCTGATCTGGTTCTGCACTGTTTGCTGATGTCCCATAAAAAGGAGGCTAGGCTTAAATGGGTTAAACATGTGTTCTTGGTGCTCAAAAGAATTGTCTCATTGAGACAATTCTTTTGAGTATCCACAACATATATTTTGGTTGAGAAATAAGAAAAAAAAATCAAACACACTCTTATCTTAATTTTTGTTTATCTAAACCAATGTGGTGCTGTAGGTTGGTCTGTGGTCTGTGACTGTGACATTTCCTGGTCATACTCACCTGTTTTAAGAAAATAACATTCCGGAATTGTTCAAGGAGTCAATTTATAGTCAAGTTAATTATTCAATTTGTTTCTATAAACTATAATACATGTCCCTTAACTATATGACGTCGTGTCTGGGAGTGCAATAACATCATGCATTAAAATTGATAAACCACTAGTGGTTTATAGATTTTGAAATGACATTCGTAACAACATTGGGTACATATTGACAAAATCTTATTTTTTTTCGCCAAAAATGAGATTTCAAAGTTATCTTAATGTCGTTATCATATGATAAATGGTATCTAACATTCCAGCTCTAGAACAATTTAATTTATTTCACTTGTTGCAAAAAAAGGATAAAATGCTTGGCAAGCCTTGCATTTTATTGCTTTTCCTCAACTTTTTTTATAAGTTCAATAAAACATGAGCATTCATTTAAGAGCCTCTATTTATAGCTTATTCTTGGATTGCTTAACCAATATAAGCCTAGCATCCTTTTGGTGGGACATAGGCAAACAGTGCAAACCCAGATCAGACGCCACAGAACCACTGTTTGCTTACAGAATATGTTCAGTCTATTAAAATTTGAAGAAAAAAAAAACATCCAGCAATCCTTAAAACTGAAATGGACTGGGCCAATTGATTAGAGTGGAAAATTTCATTGGCTTACATAATCAGCTACAACTTTATTCTTTTTTTTTTTTCACTTTCAGCTTTTTCTAACACAGCCCCAAAATGAAAAAGTAAGTGATTGCTTATCCAGTCTGATTTTCTGTGTGGTTTTGGTTTGGTTTGTTGCTTTAAGTCCCAAGTCAACAGCTATGGTCATGTCGGGACGGTCAGTTCACTCCACCACACTTTTTTTCTGGGCAAGTTTGAACAAGTGGTTAACCAGTTCTTCGTGCACATACTTTTGCTTATAACTGACAACAACCCTTCTTGAATGAATCAGCAGAAGGGAGGAGAATGACCGTAGAAATTATTTCACCATCGATCTCCACGAAAGTATGGGACCGGGCCGGGATTGAACTTGCGACCCCTGGATCTGCAGTCAGACACGCATCTGTAGTCAGACACGTTACCGACTGCACTACGTGGCCCGGTAATTTTCTGTGTGAAACTAACAGACAATAGTGTGCAGCAATGCAATGTATTTGTGATTCATATTCATTTTTAGCTCTGCATTCCACAAATCACAGATTGTAATTGTTTTCATATATCACTATACTTGGAAAGTGTAACCATTGGAATGTAACCTACATTATATCTCAATATTTGATCATACAGCAGCGGACAAAAATTCCACTTGTCCGCTCGTAATTACGAGTGAAATCTAGAAAGGACGAGTAATTCTTCCCGAAGCACACGTCCTATAGGACGAGTGCTTTGGGAAGAATAACTCGAGGAAGTCATATACCATATTACTCCCTTCTGCTCTTTATTGCCTATGTTTTAAAGGACAAGTGCATGTGTTTGCAGGACGAGTGAAAATTGTAAGTCACTTGTCCTGCAGAACCAGTGCAATATTGAAATATTTTTGTCCCCATTACAGGTTTTCGATAAATGTAAAAATGTAAAATAAATGGCAATATAGTGTGCAGTCCCTTTATATCATTATGTTTGGGGTCCATAGGAATGAACACATTATAGGTGAATTATGAAATAATGGGACAATTTTATAAAGGAATTATAGAAAAATGACCATTTCATGATCATTTTCCTATAATTGCTTTATAAAATTCCATTGTAGAAAAAATTTGGGAGCCACAACATGACCGTGGTATATTCAAAATCAGTGTTATAATGAGGTGTGCTATAAAGGGACAGTACTGTATTTACTGTTACTTACTGTGTTCTCTGAGCATGTTACTGTAATGATTTATCTTCTCCTGAAACAAAAAAGGAAATGTGCACATGGAATTTGCTACAATAAGTAACTAGAAATTGTGTTTGTGAAAAAAATGTGACTCCTAAATGGGTACTTAATTTTAATTGTATATGTCATATTATTTTCAGACAAACTTCTAACTACACACACTTCTACACAGGAAACAGGTGTCCTCCATCATCCAAGTACATTTATGATGGTCATTCCTCCAGCAGGTCAGGATATATGGTTAAAACAAGTTAGTTTTTGGTTGATTTTGGCAGCTTATGTCCAACCTTGAAAATTGAGGTAAAATTCAGACCAACATTTCAACAATCCCCAATGTTATATCCATGCAAATTTGATTATAAAATCCTTTGTATACTAGTGACTCCTAAATCAGGCCTTCAGATTTATGGTGGGCCCCGCTCATTGTCCCATGATTTCACAATATGGCCCATAACTTTCCAAGTCAATGGGCACAGTAGACCCGTCCTTTTTAGTTGTGAACAATCTCACTTTAATAAAAAAGAATCATCTTAAAACGAGTCTACGAACTCCACAAACAGTTGTCAATACAGTAAAACATGTCTTAAGCAGCCACTAAAAAAAAGACAAAACAAAGATCTTAACAACAAATGGTAGTTTTATCATAAATCAATGAAGGTCAAAAGGATTGCAGAATGCTCCCCTTGGAGCATTCTGCAATACTTTTGACCTGCATTAAGCGATAATTGGTCTTTTTTTTTTTAAATGGCCACTTAAGCCAGGTTTTATTGTATAATAAGCAGTCAATAAACATATATGTATGCAAGTGTCTATGTCAGTGTGCATGTAAAGTATCCTACTCAAGTGTCAACTGTGGTTAGTTTGATATGCTTGGGCCCATCATTTCAAAATATGACCCTTCATTTTTTGCTCCATGGATCACTTTGGCTCACCAATTTTGAAAAAAATATGAAGCCCGGCTTAATCCATACTTGACACACTATGAAGACCCAGATATAATGTCACATTATGCAGCATTTCATCAGGGTCTACACAGTTTGCTTAGATGAAAACGATCTTCAGAGACAGAAATACAATTTTCTTTGTGAAGTATAACCAGTTACCCCATGATATATAGTATACAATGGATCATCGCAAGTTTATTGGATCAAACCAGAAGGAAGAATCCATTAGTGCAAAATGGATTACAGGCCTTTAGTTAAGAGTGCATACCAGAAAAATAATTTTCTTAATTCTCAACCAAAACATATGTTGTGGGTACTCAGAAGAACTGTCTCAATGTGACGTTTCTTTTGAGCAACCAAAACATATGCTAAAAATTATGGGTAAGAAAATATTTACAATTTTACGCTGAAATTTTTTGTTTACCTAAACCTATGGATTACAATCCTCTATCTGGTTCATGAGAAATTGGCTACAGTCAATGCTGACTCTAACACAGAACCAACTAGGTTCTGAAAATAACTTGGAACTTACCCTTGTCATGCTGAAAATTTTTATTTACTACACTCCTCCTGGATTATTTAAGAAATAGATCAGCTCTAGCAGTGAATTGTTGTGTAATAATTCACTGTTTGGAGGTCAGTTGTACAGAACATCAAATCACGAGCGCGAGTGATTTATCTTCGTACAACTGACAGACAAACAGTGAATTATTACGCAACAATTCAGGCACTAGAGCTTATCTATTTCCCTTCTAAAACACAATAAACAAAGAAAACACACTTGAAGTATTCAGCTTCTTCCAACTTGCAGCCATTACACTGAAGAATTCCCGCCAGTAGCTGGACTGTGTTGCATACATTTACATGTATTTGTAACGTTTTTCAAGTGAAAAAACAACGTTACACCGTCTAACACCATGAGTGACTGACGTCATTTTAGTAAAAAATGATGACAGCTAGAGCGCGCTTTCCTCACACTTTCAAAGTAAGTAAGGGTGCAAAGATCAGGAATCAATACAACCAAGCACCACACCCGACCCAGGATACCAATGGGAAAGTGACAAACTCACAGTTAGACACCACAAACGAGAGCCAAGAGGTCAGCCCTTTCCCAGCAGGTGACCACAAAGCACATATAAATAGACGCGCACAAAGACATAGCAAACACAAGACAGAACAAAAACATAAAAGATCCACAAAAGAAGTACCAGGAACGGTCAGTAAAATATTTTATTGGAGGGCTTAAACCAGTTTCATGGCGCCAACCTCACCCTTGATTCTGATGTGGAACACATTTGGGAAAGTGACAAAATACAACACACACGACAGTCAAGAGGTCAGCCCTTTCCCAGCAGGTGTACACAAGGCAACAAAGAACAGACATGACATTACAACACGCACCAACATGAAGCATAACTAACAAAAACGATCCACAAAAGAAGCACCGCCTTGGAACGGTCAGTAAAAATACTTTTACTGGAGGGTTTAAACCGGTTTAACGGTGCCAACCTCACCCTTAATTCAGATGTGGATTGAGACATAGATATTTGGTTTGCATGTAAACTCATCAATGCATCATCTCCTAAAACATATAAATCAAGATATAACAAGTAGATAAAGCAAAGATAAGGACTCAACAGTAAATAAAACTGAATACCGGAGCAAAAGAAATCCAAAAGGTAAACCCCGGAGGGCCGGACAAACAGCCAAAGCATCAGGCCGTACCATCTCATCAATAGATAAGTCCGTGAATTATTGCTTGATATATGTTTTTTTTACCATTGACTCTATAGGCAAGGTGTGTTAGAATATCCGGTTACCTGCAGCAATCCGTTTATAAGCATGTATTTTCAATCCAGAGTGAAAAACAGTGTGGATCCTGATCAGATGGCTTCATCAGAAGCCAGCTGATCTGAATCTACACTGTTTTCTTTAAGAGGATATATTTGGGCTCAGTATGACAGGGGTTAACAAATGTTGACTGTACTTACATTAGACTCTAGAAGTTTGGTTTCTAATGATTTCTCTTTCTTCTGTAACTTGCCATTTTCTTTATTTAACCTGCTCACTTCTCTCTTTAGGCTGGCTATCTCCGCTGTAATCAAATATGAGCCAGCTCTTGAGATTTTGTTTGATTTGATTCTTTACATCCTATCAACAATCTTTCAGTTATAAAGGGACGGATCTTCAAGGGTTGAACCAACACTAAGCTAGAATTAATGTTCTTGCTCAAGGACACAACACAGTGACGCCAGCGAGGCTCGAACCTGCGGCCTCTCGGTCTCGAGTCAAGCACTCTACCACTGAGCCACTGCGCTCCCACTGGCTCGTGAGATTTTTTGTTAATCTCAAGCTATGAAAAAGCACAAAAATTTCTCTGGCTCGTGAGATTTTTGTGCTTATACATAGCTTGAGATTAACAAAAAATTTGAACATTAAATTGTGATTTTTTTCTTACCAATCGATTTTACAATTTGTTTTGGGTGCTCAAAAGTAGCGTCTCAATGGGACTGTTCTTTTGAGTACCCACAACATAAGATTTCTACCTGCGACATGAGATTTCCAACAATCTGGTATGTGTGACCAGCAAAGCCTCAGATCAGCCTGCGCATATGCGCAGTCTGATCAGAGCCTTTGCTAGTTGCTTGAATATTCTATGAGTGTTAAGCTACTGACTAAACATCCTTTGGAGTTTCTAAGCTTAATAGGAGGCTGTGCAAAGTTGTCTGAGTCTACTCTTGTCAAAATGCCACATTGCTGGAAATCACATGTGGCGGCTGATATGTTTTGGTTGAGAAATAATAAAATTATTTTTTAATTACACACTCTTATCTTTGGGCCTGCTTATAGCATAGATCCAGATAAGTAAATTTTATGAGCGTAAAATTACCGATAAACATATGTTTTGGATGAGAAATAAAGACAATAGCTCTCCAATGGGCACTCTTATCTGTAGGCCTGTTATAGCATAAGCATAAAGTAACTCATAACATTCATGTGCTGCTATCTTGTAGGGCTGGAGGCCTACCGTAATATTAGAGCCTGCAACCATGTCCTACTAGTATGTGATCATCGAAGGCTCTGACCAGACTGCCTTTCTGTACAGCCTTCCCTCCAAGTATCAAAAACTCATGAACTATGTTCTCTTTTTTCGTAAGGCTTTATCCACAATGGGCAGGACCCAAAAATAATCAGGGAGGGCCAAGACTAGCCAGAGCCTTTGCTACTTGTATCATATGGCCAGTTAAGCAAAAACATTTAGCGTAAATTGAGATTATTTTTTTACCCATCAGCTTAAACATGTGTTTTGGGTGCTCTAAAGAACCGTCTCATCGAGACGGTTCTTTTAAGTACCCACAACATATGTTTAAGTTGAGAAATAAGAAAAATAATTTTCTGTTGCACCCTCTTATTGGGGGGGGGGGGGGGGTTTGCTTGTACACACATTGTATTAGGGCTGTAACGATATTATACAATTATTGACTAGCAGCCTCGGTGAATTATCACTTTTTTGGGTAGATAAATCCTTATTGCGATTATTTTTTTACCCATCAGCTTAAACATGTGTTTTGGGTGCTCTAAAGAACCGTCTCATCGAGACGATTCTTTTAAGTACCCACAACATATGTTTAGGTTGAGAAATGAGAAAAATAATTTTCTGTTGCGCCCTCTTATCGGGGGGTTTGCTTGTACACAAATTGTATTAGGGCTGTAACGATATTATACAAATATTGACTAGCGGCCTCGGTGAATTATCACTTTTTCGGGTAGATAAATCCTTATGTCTACCGCAATTGAAGTCAATGACTGTTTTGTTATATGACTTTTCATTTAAGAATGAAAATTTTGCTACTTAAACTTTTGTTGTTAAAGACATGGTCAACCTTCAATCTAAGACATCTAAGGACTTTCTCACAAGTTTTTTGAATTGTTATTAAAATATTATAATGTAGTATTTTGCATTTTCAAATGTATATTAATTCTCTTTGTGAGGAATATAAAATGTTATCATAAAACTAGTTTTACAGTTTGTTTATTCAAACAAAGATAAATAAGCAAACAAAACAAAACAAAACTGTTGTAAAAATTCATGAAAGTTTTTAATTTACCTGTTTGGAGGTGAAACAGCAAATCGTGTCATTTTTTTGCAGCACATGCTAGTTTCACACTCATCATGCTATTTTTAGCTCTCTAGAGGGTAATACTGCAGAAGTGTCAAAAATATTATTTTCTGGAAACCAGTTCAAGCTGGTTTTCATGCAATATTAACTTGTGGCTCGGTTTAGTCCAGTTTCCAGGTATGAAGACTAATTGGGCCAATCAGAAGACAGGATTCTCTCCAGTCATATAACAAATTCTAACATTGAATTTTGCTATGTTCAAATATAGATCTGTATGATACATATTTGCTATTCCTCATGGCTAAAACCGATTATTCACAAATTTATATAAATGCAATAAGTTTGACCTTAAGACACTGACTTGATGATATGTTATGTAGGAAAATGTCAAGTGACATGAGATTTCTAACAATGTGGTATGTGGGACCAGCAAAGGCTCAGACCAGCCTGCGAATAAGTGCAGTATGATCAGAGCCTTTGCTAGTTGCTTAAATATTCTAAGAGTGTTAAGCTACTGAGGGAACATCATTTGGAGTTTCTAATCTTATAAGGAGGCTGCACAGGCTCGTCTGAGTCTACACATGTCAAAATGCCACATTGTTGGAAATCAAGTCACAGCTCAAATATTTGCTCATCTGGAGGAAGAATAAAAGTTTATCCAAGGTCCATACAGGCAAGTTTGTGTAAAATTCAAGGACATCTAAAAGATTTTCCTAGTGTTTTCAAGGGCTGAAAACTTATGAAAAATACTGATTTACACGTTACAATTCTATTTCGGAAATGCAAGAGTCCATTACTAAAGATATTAGTTTTAGAAAATAAGTATAAAATTGTGGTGCCTTTAATTGGTGCAGCATATGCTGCACCAAATAAAGGCACCACAATTTTATACTGATCTAGGTCTATAAAAACAGTGTTGAATCCTCCTATAATGGTAAAATTCAAGGACTTTTAAAATTTCATGGCCTTGGAGTGTTTTTCAATAACTTTTCAAGGCAAAGTTAATTTTCAAGGACTTTTCAAGACACTCGTGTATATTCAAGTACTTTCTAAGCCTGAGGGAACCCTGTTACCTTTCAAATGTTTGATAGTGTCCTCATCCCTCTCTGTTCTCCTGTAATATATAATAGGAGATAGCATTTAGTTGACCATTTATACTAATGGATTATTCCTTCTGGCTTGATGTGTTTGTTTGATTTGATTCTTTACCTCCCATCAACTATCTTTCAGATAAACAGGGACGGGTTTCCTGTGTTGAACCAGTTCTAAGCTAGGATAAATGTGTCTTGCTCAAGGACCACAACGCTGTTACGCCGGTGAGGTTTGAACCTGCGGCCCCTCGGTCTCGAGTGAGGCACTCTACCACTGAGCCACTGCACTCCCTCCTTCTGGTCTTGGGAAGGCCCATTTTATATATCTTGGGGCGTCAGGTTATGATTTTCAAAAAATATTGTAATTTTTTCTGAAAATCTGTTTTACATTTACAAACAGTGAAGACTGATGATATGCCACATTATGAGGCATTTCATCTGGGCCTTCACTGTTTGTAAAGGTACCTATACTAAAGGACTTTAGAAACGCACCAATTATATATTCACAGTCTCTTCCACATGGTTGATTTCAGGATGTTTTCTTAATCACTTTTTTATCTGCTTACACAATGGGCCATGATTTGCCATAAATTTGATTTGCCCATGCGGTTCATTTTGACGTAACACGGACGTTAGTGTTTTTTCAACAAACGTCGTCTGACAACTGTGAGATTAATTCAATTTAAAAGCAAACACTTTGAGCTGGTAGCCAGATGTCCTGACCAACAGAAAAACAAGACATTTTTTTGGAATTAATTGGGGAAACAATTGTTTAATTACATGCCCAGTCGCAGCGTTTCTTTGCTAATGTCAGTCTTAATTTTTCAAACAGCATTAACAGGCGGATAACGTTCGCACATGTCGCCATACTTTTTTCTTCTACGCAACGGGTAGCAGAGTATCTGGTAGCACTAAAACATTTTGATTATTCCTGTTCCATAGGATATATACAGCCAATTATGTCAAGAAAAAATAATGATGTCACCTAGACGAAATGAACTATACCAGAGGCCTAAAACTTCATGATTTTGTCTTTCCTTGTGCTTTCCAGAACAAAGATTGGTTCAAAAACTTTTTTGCACTTATAATGGAAGGTACTGATACTCTGTGACTTTTTAAATTTGGGATGTCTCAGAATAATCGCGACGTCACGGCAACCATAAGCCACAGCATTTTGATTTTCTTATTGAATGCAAGCTGAATAAAGGGACTTGTCAATTTTGTTTTTCACATTATTAAAATATTACATTTTGACAATAAAGTAGCAGTTTAGCAGGTTTTGCGTTTCTAAAGTCTTTCAGTATATTTAGGGGTTTTCATTATACAAAGAAATGACCCCGGGTTGAAAACATATGATTGCAAAGCTTTCCTATATTTTAAACTGTAGCCCAACTAGTCTGGTTCCCTCCCCTAGATCTACCTATCTATGGTCAGGTATACGCTAATCCAGGCGGTCAAGATTACGACTGTGAGATTTGATGAGAATCTCAGAATAGGCGTGATCCAGGGGGAAGTAACTCTAAACTGTGAAAAAATGGCGGGGATGATGGAGCGAATAATGATTCATGAGAGCTTAGATACAAATAAAATCAACCAAATTTTAGCCAGGAATCCAGTAAAACAATGTGTATTTGTTTTTCACAAAACTAGCGTTGCTTTATTGATTAACATTAACAAAATATTGCAACTATCCAACAGTGAGCAATCCACGCTAAACTTGAAAGATAACAGGCCATCTCGTTGCTCGATCATAAACCAACCATAGTCAACAATACAATAAGGTTTACCTATTGTCTAATTGAGATGATAACTGTGCACCAGTTTATAGCCCCAACCTGTGGCATGAACCCAAATAGTTTGTTCTTATAGAATTTTTAGAGGACTCTAACAGGCATAAATTTTCCAAATATGAATGATTTCTGACAAATGAATACTGAGATATGAGCTGTTTGTAACTGATCTAATTCAGTGTTTTCATTTTCAAAGGGTTATTAACCTAGATACATATAATTTAGAATAATGATCAAGGATATATGCATTTGAAAAATTTAAATGCAGCATAAGAGCACATTACAAAGCTGTCCTATACTGTGAACACTAGCCCCACTGTGGGGCACAAACCCAAAGGCCCAATCTTATGGAATCACGGAACACAATCTCAGCTACCAATGTTCTGACAATGAATGATTTCAGATATGTGATTGTCAAGATATAAACATTTGAAAAACTCACCACAGCATGACTGTGACGTGGACTCTCACACAGGTGCTAGGTGACCAATAGCTGTTTTTGTGCTTTGTACAGGGGAGCTATAAAGTAGCAGGGTTCATACAGGCAAGTATGAGTAAAATTCAAGTACTTTTCAAGGACTTCTAAAACTTTCCTACTGTTTTCAAGGATTGAAAACTTATGCAAATACTGATTTACACGTTACAATTCTACTTCAGAAATGCTAGAGCCCATTACTAAAGATATTAGTTGTAGAAAATGAGTATAAAATTGTGGTGCCTTTATTTGGTGCAGCATATTGGTGCCTTTATTTGGTGCAGCATATGCTGCACCAAATAAAGCACCACAATTTTATACTGATTTAGGTATCCAAAAACAGTTGAATCCTCCTATAAATGGTAAAATTCAAGGACTTTTCAAGGCCTTTGACAGTGGTCTAGATAAGGATTTGTACCAATGGGTATTTCGCCCCCTACTTTTTAATTTAATGAGTATTTAACTCTATAATTAAAATTATATCAAATTGCAGAAATGCAAAGCCTTGTAAAAAGACCCAATATTTGCTTAACATATTTTAAAGAAAAGTTGCTTGTATCAAATATGAGCCAGTGCATGAGATTTCCAACAATATAGTATGTGCGACCAGCAAAGATTCAGATCAGCCTGTGCATACGCGCAGTCTGATCAGAGCCTTTGCAAGTCGCTTGAGTATTCTATGATTGTAAAGCTACTGACTGAACACCATTTGAAGTTTATAAGTTTAAAAGTTGGCTGCAGAGGCTCGTCCGAGTCTACATTTGTCAAAATTTCAAATTGTTGGAAATCTCATGCCGCGGCTCATATATGTTGTGTTTTTTGGAAAACTTCCAAGATTTATACAATTGTTGTTTACTAATTAGTTTTTTCTTACTTAAGAATAAAAGATTTCACCACATAAATTGAATATCAGCACTGAAACCTCAAACTGCAAAGGGTATTTTTACCCTTCAATTTAATTTTCAATGCTGAATTTCAAAAAATCAATGCTGAAATACCCTTTATCCCCTCTTATCTGGAGCCTGCTTTGAGTGTTTATCAAGTACTTTTCAAGGTAAATTTAATTTTCAAGGACTTTTCAAGACAGACCTCTATATTCAAGTACTTTTCAAGCCTGTGCGAACCCTGAGTAGGAATTTATAGAATTGATCTTAACACCTTGATTATACATGTTCCTAACACTACAAAACAATGATACCTACTTATACCAATGCAGCTTGTCTTTTAAAGCAGCTTTTTCTTCTGTCGCTTTTTCCAGTTGTTCTGTCAAGTATCTGTTCTCTCCCTGGACTTGCTGTTGAAAACCCTGTCAAATATATCAGTTGCTAAAACATTGTTGTCCAGGATTCATACAGGCAAGTTTGAGTAAAATTCAAGGACTTTTCAAGGACATTTAAAAGACTTTCCTATAGTTTTCAAGGACTAAGTGCTTATGGAAAATACAGATTTATGTGTTAAAATTCTACTTCAGAAATGCTAGACTGAGATAATGGAGAAATTAGCATTAGAAAATTGGTATACAATTGTTGTTCCTTTATTTGGTGCAGGATATGCTGCACCAAATAAAGGAACAACAATTTTATCATGATTTAGCTCTATATCACTGTGCTAAGCCCTACAGAAAATAGTAGATTTCAAGGACTTTTCAAGGGTTTTCTGTTATATCCCAGTACTTTTCAAGGCAGATTTAACTTTCAAGGACTTTTCAAGAAAGGCCTCTAAATTCAAGTACTTTTCAAGCCTGTGTGAACCCTGTTGTCCCTTAAAAACAAACATTATTATAACATGAATGGGATATTACATGGGCATGTTGTGGCTCCTAATTATTTTTAACATGAAATTTTCAGTGTTTCCGTTAAGAGGCAGCAGCCGGCAAAAACAGCTATGCTTGATACAGAGATGCCAACTCTAAATGGCTCTCTTCAGGAATATCATTAACATTGTTCAGGAATCTGGGGACATTTTCCGGAAAGCCTTATATTTCGCCATAAAATTACAAAATGCACTTGCACAAGTTTCTTGAAAGATGAGCTTCAATATCGCCGAATACAGTACCCTCTTCCTCCCTCCCAAATGCATAACTGAGAGCTTTACTTCAACTTCATGCACATTTTTTCCGTCCTTCAATTGGCTTCAGTAAGAGCCAAAGATTTGTATTATCTTATGAATTTCTGCATCCATATGATGTTTTTGCCAAGGAATCCATTTTTTGTATCACAGGTGGGTTCTCATAGTCGCAACTTTGACCCGCTATAGTAACTTTTTTCCAATAAAATACACATAAACCAGTCTGTATTTTATTAACTACCGGTGATCAGATATAACAGGTGTAGGTCAAGAGTAACCCTTGTTATTTTGTCTGGTACCATTTTAAAATTGTAATTTGCCGTAATTTTGACGTTCGAAATTGTAATGGGGAAATGGACCTTGAAAATCGGTATGATTCGCAAAAAACGGAATGGTTAGCATCTCTGTAACAGTTGATACAGCCGTCTGACCACAGGAGCTTGAAGTTCGGTCCTTATATCACCTATATAGCCTCAAAACCAAAAGCTCACGGTGTCATTACGTAGTGAAACTAAGCTCTCGGTAGCCATTCCGGCTCCAGTTTCCGGTCAATCGGCAGTAAATGTTGCGACGGCAACGTCAAAGTGTTCAATAACTTTTCTTCTACCTTATTATCAAGATGGCGACTTTAAGACACAACAGGACAATGTCTCAAATATACTTAAAGTCGATATAGTACCAAGAAACCTATTTGTTAGGGCATAAACAATGAGACAATGACATTTTCATCTACGGAATAAGCCCCAAGACGCTATAACTTGACGTTACACTTTGTACGCCAAATTGAGCGCGAAGTAACGTCACACGATCTTTGAAAAACAACGGTTTTAGTTTTGAATTTCCGCAAAGTTTATGAAAAACAGAACTTTTCGTGATAAGTAAATGTAAGGGTTTTATTTATTTAATATTCTGAACACATTTAACTGATTGATTCATATTTTGGTTGAAGAGTTTATAAGTTTTGAAATGTATTTTCTCCAAGTGTGACGAAGGCTCGGATTCACTGCATCAAACCGGATACTGGAGGCGGAATGGCTACCGTAATTTTTTCCTTATTTTCAAATGCTCATTATTTTGACTCAGTGATATGTCATAAAAAGTTATCCATGCCTCGCATGACCTGCTGACATAGTTTTTATGGTTAGATGTTCAGTTTTTGCCAATACCTCCTGGTAACGGCGATTCAAAGGTGCCTGAAATTTAGTTTCACTCCTGGTCATTACTACGTAATGACATTGTGAGCTTTTGGTTTGAGGCTATAGGGGTGATTTAAGGATCGAACTTCAAGCTCCTGTGGTCTGACCAGAAATTTTGAACAATCTATAAGAAGAAGCCAAAAAGCATTTGGCAAGCCTCCAGATAAGAGTGCATAATTCAATATTAATTTTCTGATTTATCAACAGAAACATGTTGTGCTTACTCAAAAGAGCAGCTTCAATGTGTCATTGAGGCTGTTCTGTTGTGTAAGCACAGCATGTTTCTTTGAGAGCCCTAAGCACATATTATAGCATATATTGATAAGAAAATAGAGAGCCCTAAGCACATATTATAGCATAAATTGATAAGGAAATAATCACAATTTTATGCTCAAAAAGTCTGCTTATAACTATTTACCTCAGAACAGATGAGTTTATTCTTGGCATCTTTAAGTTCAGCTATCTTTGTGCGCAATTCTGCTTCTGTAGTCTGTTTGCTCTGAAACAATGATATATGCCATTTTCCTTTTTATTTAAGAAATAGATCAGCTCCAGCAGTGAATTGTTGAGTAATAATTCACTGTTTGGAGGTCAGTTGTGAAGAAGATCAAATCACGAGCGCGCAGCGCGAGTGATTTATCTTTGTACAACTGACAGACAGTGAACTATTACTCAACAATTCACGCAATTGAGCTGATCTATTTCGATTCTAACACATAATAAGCGATGAAAACACGTTTAAAGTCTTCACCTTCTTCCAACTGTCCGCCATTGCACTGAAGAACTCCCGCCAAAACTCAGACTATGTTGCATACGTTTACATGTAATTGTAACGTCTTTCAAGCATAAAAACGACGTTACACAGTCTAACGCCATGAATGACATCATTTTCCAGTGACGACAGCTATCACACACTTTAGCTGTGAATTATTGTCCGATATATCACAGTTTTTTACCGTTGGCTCTATAGGCGAGGTGTGTTAGAATCTTATTTGTTTTTGGTAATTTATTTTAAAAATCTCTCCAACCATCCGTCCATTCATCTCTCCATCCAACAATCCATCTTCTGTACTGGCAGTGATTAATGCCAGGGAGTGCTAATTTGATATCTGGGGCAGAAAAAAATCTGGATTAATTAAAATGGGATGGTTTATTGTACGCAACAAAGGGCCACATTTTTAAGTTTCCAAATAGTAATGTATTTTTGGTCCCTGATGATTACTTTGATATTAGCAAACATTGCAGGTTATGATCAAATGCCACAATTTACAGCATTTCATCTGGGTATTCACTGTTTGCCAAAGTACCAATTTAGTTTTCCAGAATAATAATGATTAAGGTGTCCTAAAATGATAAAGAAATTATTAACGCTTTACTCCATAATAACACCTTTTGACGCCTCTGAAATATCATGTATTTAAAAATATTATGGAAACTGAAGCATTTGCTCAATTAGAGCAAATGCTCCATTTTCCATAATATTTTAAAAATAATTCAAAACTTTACTTATTTTTTTCTTGAATTTTTTCAATAATGTCTAAAAATAGAAAACAATGTCAGGATCTAAAAATAGCCTATGGAGTAAAGGGTTTACAGCCAGAAAACCTGTAAACTTAAAAAGTAAACCTAAGTCAATAACTTAGGTAAAAACTGACTTGTTTCCAGAAATGTCTCAACATTTTTAAGGGTCGGAAGGAAGGCAAAACAATTTTCTATAGGAAAAGCATGAAAATCATTTATAGTATCAAAAAATAATAAAAAATCTAAGATGTCCCCCAAAATATAGAGTAGGACAATAAAAAGTAGTTCGATAGGGTTTTCAGAAACAAGACTTTTTTTTGCCTTATTTTATAATAAAATTCATTATATTGAAAAGCTTTTGTTTATATTAGTCTGTCCAGTACATGCCAATATCAAGACCCAAGCAACTTTAACTGACAAATTAGATATCTGTACAATGTAATTTCTTTATTTATCATATGATGCCACGTCTATGAGTGAAATAACGCAATGCAATAAAATCGATAAACCACCAGTGGTTTACAAATTTACGGGAAACGTTATGAGGTACATAATGTTGCCTACTTAATGAAAAAAATATAACGTTTTTACTTCAAAAATGAGATTTCAAAGTATTCTTTATGTCATATAATAAGCAGAATCTAAATTCATATTTTTGTATTATTGTATTTATTAAACTCGTTGTGAATAAGAGATAAAATGCTCAGCTAGCCTCACATTTTATCTCTTTTCCTCAACTTGTTTAATAAATTCAATAAAACATGAGCACTCATGTAAGATCCTCTATGTATGTGAATTTTGATTTGAGTGTTAATCTGAGGGTCTGTGAGCTCATGTGCTTTGTTGGCTAATTTTTTATAACTCTCAATCTAACAGAACAGTAGTTTAGGTTTAATCACAGGCAGGCCCGTAGGAAGCAATTACAGATTGGGGGGGCACACATAAATTTTTGGGGGGGGCACACATAAATTTTTTTTTTAATTCTTTTTTTTTGGGGGGGAGGGGGGCATATTTGTGCAAATTATTAAGGGGGGGGGGGGGCACGCCCCCCCCCCCCCCCACCCCCCGTGCCCCCCTATTCCTACAGCCCTGACAGGGAACACATATGAACACTGCAGGAGACAAAAATATTTCAATATTGTACTTGTCCTGCAGGACGAGTGACTTACAATTTTCACTGGTGCTGCAAACACATGCACTTGCTTGTCCTTTAATAGCGTATGCAATAAAGAACAAAAGGGAATAGTATGTAGCATGACTTCCTTGAGTTATTCTTCCCAAAGCACTTGTCCTGTAGGACGAGTGCTTTGGGAAGAATTACTTGTCCTTTCTAGATGTCACTCGTAATTACGAGCGGACGCATGGAATATTTGTCTCCTGAACAGCAATGTTATATTATAGTACATGAATACTGACACAAATTAAGTGTCAGGTTTCTTTAGTAGTACAGACTGTACAGTACAACATAACCACTACAAAGTTTGATCTCATCTGATGCTCTGACTGCATCTCTTGTAATATGGGCCTCAACACGAAAAAAATTGTCTTTGGGGTTGGCATTCAAGAAAGGTGCAGACCAGTCTGATCAGTAGGGCTGCCATGTTTACGAAATTTGGTAAATGTTTACACCAGTTCCAGTAACCAAAACGATTCCGTTTACACAGAACTTCCAGATTTGATTTTTTTCATGAGGCAGATCTGTAAAATCACAATATTTTTCCTAAAAGAACTCTTTGAAAATTGTACTTTGTGCGAACATTCGAAATTGTTTGGTTGGGGGTTGTGATTAAACTCATTTTAAGTTATTGGAAAGTGATTGCAACATGCGCAGACTTGTACATTACTGACATTATCTTCCGTTGCAAGTGTGTAATTAACGAGTTGACATACACAAGACATAACTGCCAATCATCACGTACGCATCAATACACACGCCGACAGGAAGTGAAAAGATGCGTCTTCACCAAATATTAAGACATGCCTTTACATAACTGTTAAATATACAGGATTATAATTGCTCCAATCAGTGACTGAGTGAGACAATATTTTTTGACTCGTTGAGCCACTGTCTGTACAGATGTGATACTCAGAGAATTTGAAAAATGCTCCTTAATATAATGTCCGTTGTCAACTTGAGCATGTCCACATTATCAAATACAGCCGAATCTGAGAAAACAAAAAAACTGATTGATGATCCAGATCGGGATGATCATTAGGAAATGCTATTAATAAACCTGGACCCTGGTCACATGCTAAAGTTTGTGTAAACGGTAGTTGGCCAAATTTGTAAATGTTTAATGCAAAAACACGAAACCATACCATTTACATGTGTAAACGTGGCAGCTCTACTGATAGGCACTTTGTTATTCTCTTTATTGGAAAGTATCATATCTAAACTTGCTACAAGTAAAATTCCTATTTTCTAGCTAGTCTCTGTAGCTGTGGAAAGTGGTTTAAGTCTCGCTTTATTGGACACCCCAAAGACATGTTTTTTTTGCATCGAGGCCCATATATACTGACTCAAAAAGTAATGATCCATTTAGATTATTCTAAAAGTAAGTATTTAATGTTGAAAAAAAATATATGTATAATTTCTTTTTCAGTCAGTGTACATTGTTACCTTTCTCAAAGGCTCCGTCTCCAACAGGGATGATTTCAGCTGCAACTCTAGTGTCTCAGACTGTCTGTATAATAAATATATATAAATATAACAATGGATAAAACTCTAAAACTGTACTCTGTCTGCTAGATATAAATTATATATGGATATAACTTTAATATCAATCTTAGACTTAAAAAAGTACATGCATTTATGTATAGACCTGGTGCCTCGGATATAAAATATAATGGCACATATTAATTAAAATTCCATGCACGTCATACATTCTTAAAGCCTCTATTTGAAGTTATGGAGCCAATTTTGGGTCCTAACTCTTTGTTAATGGAAGCCTTTTTGGATTTTCAGTGTAAAAAAGGGCAAGAAAATGTCAAACACACGGTATATAGACGCAAAGGAGCCTATCGGTTCAAAACTGCTTTTCCAGAGCCCTATCCGCTCCAGAAAAGGAGCCTATTAGCTAAAAACAAGCTTAACCATAGACAGTGACATAAAAAGGTAGGTACAATAATAAGCTCCATTAACTACATGAAGAAAAGGGCAATGCAACGGAACAACAGAGAAGCTATAAGACAAAAATCAAACAGCCACACATTCGTTGATTATGCAGATTTTTATAACATGACACACTCTTCGTTGGGTCGACGTCCACAGACGATTACACAACAAAGAAAACAAACTTTTTCGAACAGTTTGGGCTGTTCTCGCAATTGTTTTTTGGTATTTTGTAAAGGATTTATATGGAAAATGATTTATATGCATTTCACAGGCCGAATTATACGTTATTCTCTCTATAAATGGCATGGGAAAGAAAATAATCTGGCTAGAGATCCTATTTGTCTTTGGCTAAGGAGCCTATATGGTTACTGGCTATGGATCCTATATGCTATTTCTTATTTTTATAACCCATAGGCTCCCATGACACTTTGTTGAAAACATATAGGCTCCTTAGCCACGGGTACGGCTCATTATCATGTGCCACAAAATGGTCATTTTTCTCTCAACGTATAGGCTCCTTAGCCCTCTTGTTTTCAAACATGACCCTTCTTTTCTATGGAAAACCAATTTTAAAAGCTAACCAGACACTTTAAGTAAGGGGTGGGAACATAAAACATTTTCTGCTGTGGTGTAGGCAGGCAAAAATTGACTTTATTGTTTAGTTTTGCTTCATTTTTCCAACGCAAACCAAATCGCCAAAAACAGAGCAGTCATTTTCTGTTTAACTTTGTAGACGTGACTTGATATCAGCCTTATCATACGTTTCAAAATCCATCACGTGAGAGACTTAAAAGTCCCGTGGCGTTTGATTTAATGTTACTTACATCGTAAATAATCTAATGTTTGCCCAGATTTAAAGTATCTCCTCTCTGCATGTCTTGTTTTTGGCGGATAGGCTCCTTTTCTGGAGCGGATAGGGCTCAGGAAAAGCAGTTTTTCACGGATAGGCTCCTTTGCGTCTATATACCGTGAAACAAGAGCTTAGCAGGGGCAGCAATATACACCCATTTGCTAAGATAGTGTGAGGGGTGGGGGGGGGGGCATAACCTGGAAACTAAGAAAGGGGGAACAATCATTACTGAATTAAGGAGCATAAAATAATGTATACGGACAAGGCCATACCATAATATAGTGTTCCCCTAGGCCCTTTTAGCATGGCGCTGCGCCATGCCCTTTTCTTGGAGCGCCATGCCCTTTTCCTGTGCGCCATGCCTTTGTTCTGACCGATCGTAGCATTTTTTCTTTATAAGAACGGTCCCTTTTCTTGGTGTGAAAGTCCATTTTCCTTTGTAACTCTAGCTGAACTCCTGTTTCTTGAGTGTTTTGATCAATATGTGGCCTGATTATGTAAGAAATCTGCACCTGTTTACAGACAGGACAGTGTACATGCACTTGACAAGGTCAAGTTGACATCGTTACCATATTGTTAACACAATGACCGTGGTACTTCCTAATGTGCCTTTGTTGGTGATTTTTTTGTTAACTAAATGCTTTATTGCTTGATATGTAATAAAAATGATATGTTAATACCTTTTAAGTAAATTTCATTTTAATTGTGTTGAAAAAGAAATCATATTTCTGCATGAATTAATTATTTTCATTTTTTATCAACTTACCTCCCTTGAACATATTAATAGGCTATTACAGTAACATTTATTTCCCTTTGACACATTTCCTCCCAAGCGTTTTGGGGGAAAAGGGACATTTTTTTAGATATGAGAAAACAAAACAATACTAGATTTTGAGAGGAACAAAGACCATATAAGTGAACAGGAAACGTAAGATCTTTTTAGGCTGGGGAACAGGTTTTAAAAGGGACACCCATTTGAAGGAACAAAGGAAGGAATGTTGGATTGGGAGGGGAGCAAAGACAATAAATAAACAGGGAATATAAGAATCTCTTTGGTGTGTGTGTGTTGGGGGGGAGGTGGGGAAGGAAGACAGTAAATGTGCCCTTTTTGATCCTTCAGCGCGCGCATAAAGTGCCCTTTTTGATCATTCAGCGCTCGCTTGAAGTGCCCTTTTTTATAAAGTTACCATGCCCTTTTTGGTTCCTGGGGTAAACACTATAATACGTCAGATGTTCTCAAAACTGGCAAGGCTCACCCTGCCATTACTCACCCTGCCATTAGCCATTGTAGCCATTTGCTACTAAAAATGTAGAGTGGCTACAAATATAAGTCTTTGGCTAAAAGTACACTCTAGGTGGTTGAAAAATTACATATACATGTAGATCTGCGAATAAGTGTGTTTTGATCAGCTTTTGGATTTTTTTCCAATACCATCAGGGTGTCAAACAGTTTGGATCCAGATTAGGCCCAACATCTTGTCCGGCCTGATCTGCGTCCAAACTGTTTGCAAAGGTTATCAGCAGATGATCACTAGTGGTCAAAGAATTATTTACAGAACAACTTTTTGATATTTTCTGGCTAAAACCTTGGCTAAAGTCAATTTCACTTGGCTCCAACTTTTTCCATTTGGCTAAAGTGTTGACTACAACAAATTCTGAGCCAGGGTAAGCCATGACTGGGATATAAAAAGGGAAGTAACCCACCTTTGAGTTTTCTCCAGTTTCCTAGTTGTCTCCTCCAGTCTCTTTGTCTGATTGTCATAGTCATCACACTTACTCTTATACTTCTTAATGAGCAGGCTGGAAGTGAAGGGAAATAAAATTAAAGTAAAACCTGTCTAAAACGACCACTCTCAAAAAGATCAATAAAAGTGCTGCAGGCATGCAACATACCCCGCCACAGGATATTATCAATGCAAAGAAAATCATTTTGAAACAAAGGCCATTACTCTGTACTTATTTGTCGAATATTTTATGGCCAGGAGCACCAGAAGGCTCAACCGACAGTGGTTCTGGTTTTAAAGCCCCTCAGAAGACAGGGCCACAGCTTAAAGGTCTCATCCGACAGACTGGAAGAAGCCAGGAATCGAACCTGTGACCCCTGGTTTACAAGACATAGGTTTACCCCCTACACCACGGCGGCTTTTGAGGATTTTATAGAAAAGTCCTCAAACAGCAGCATCTCCCTACATGTATATACACTTATCCATTTTGAACATTGAATTTTACATTTAGGAGTTGGAAAATGACCACTTCTGAATTTTAAAAAGGAGTTATTTAAGAGATGAATTCAATTTTTGGAATGTTCATGGAATCATGAATACTTCGGGTCTCTTGCAACTTTGCAAGAGACTCGAAGTATTCACAATTCCATGAACATTACATTCCATAAATTGAATTTATTGCTAATATTTACATTTTATTATAAATATCTAATATATAGAAATTATTTATGATTTAGGAGATAAAACAATTTTGTATTTAATATTTAATTGTATTAACGGTTTTGTTGTAGTGCAAAACGGAAAAGAGGAACAGTCAGTGTGAACACGGAAAGCCAATGGAGCAAACAAGAAGCTTGTTTTGCATGTGCATTACTCAGGTGTGGCTTGCTGTTTATCACAATCCCAGTGTCTCATCTGGCAAATGAGTTTGATGTTGGAAGGCCATTGCATGGGCAAGTGAGCTTGGCGGCTGTAAATCAAGTTTGTGTAATTCATGAGGCTATGAACGGCTGCAAAAATCTAAAGATTCATTTAAGGATTGCTTCAAAAATGCAAATAGAGGAAAATGATCATGAAATGGTCATTTTCCTATAATCCCTTTGTAAAAGTGTCTCTTTATAATATGATTGACTTATAACACAATCCATTTCTATGGATCCTTAAAATAGCGCTATAAAGGGACAGCACTGTCGTTTGATCCATTTGTTATTGTTGCTCTCGTTGTGTCAGGGAGTTTTTGTGTTTGGTCCTTGTTTTGTCATGCAGTACTACTAAATGTCTTTTCCAGTTTTACAATCATCTCACTGAGGAAGAGAGAGCTGGTTACTTTAATTCAATTGTCTTCTTAATGCCATGTGGCTGTTTGTGTTCTACGCCTCTTCCTCATGGTGCCGTGGGTTGTTCAGCGGTCTGATTGTAGCATATCACAGGCCCCCAGATAAATGTGCGTACGTGAAATTCTTTTTTTTATTTCTCAACCAAAACATAGTATGTTGTGGGTACTCAAAAGAACCATCTCAATGAGACGATTCTTTTGAGCACCCAAAGCATATGTGTAGATCGTCGGGTAAGAAAATACTTACAATTTTATGCTCAAAATTTTTGCTTAACTGGACCTATGATATCCTGGTCATACTCGCTTGTTTGACTTTATTATACACGGACAAGAAGCAGCTCAACTTACTCTGTCGGATTAATCTTTTGTTTCAATTTATTAAACACAGACAAGAAGCCACTTAACTTACTCTGTCGGAATAATCTTTTGTTTTTAATTTATTAAACACAGACAAGAAGCAGCTTAACTTACTCTGTCGGAATAATCTTTTGTTTCAATTTATTAAACACAGACAAGAAGCAGCTCAACTTACTCTGTCGGATTAATCTTTTGTTTCAATTTATTAAACACAGACAAGAAGCTGCTTAACTTACTCTGTCGGAATAATCTTTTGTTTTTAATTTATTAAACACAGACAAGAAGCAGCTTAACTTACTCTGTCGGAATAATCTTTTGTTTCAATTTATTAAACACAGACAAGAAGCAGCTCAACTTACTCTGTCGGATTAATCTTTTGTTTCAATTTATTAAACACAGACAAGAAGCTGCTAAACTTACTCTGTCGGAATAATCTTTTGTTTCAATTCATTAAACACAGACAAGAAGCCACTTAACTTACTCTGTCGGAATAATCTTTTGTTTCAATTTATTAAACACAGACAAGAAGCAGCTTAACTTACTCTGTGGGAATAATCTTTTGTTTCAATTTATTATACACAGACAAGATGCAGCTCAACTTACTCTGTGGGAATAATCTTTTGTTTCAACTTGGCAAAGTTCTGCACCTGTTCTTCCTGTATCCTCTTCAACTCCTATAAGAGAAAGCACCATCAGGGTTCGTATAGGCAAGGACTTAAAGTTAATGAAAAATAATGATCTAAGTGCTAAAAGTCTTCAGAAATGCTAGAGTGAGATAATGGAGACATTAAGACTGGAAAATTAGTATAAAATTGTTGTTCCCAAATTTGGTGCAGCATATGCTGCACCAAATAAAGGCACAACAATTTTATACTGATTTAGGCCTCTATCAACAGCCCTAAGTCCTACAGAAAATAGTAGAATTCAAGGACTTTTCAAGGCTTTTGATTGATTTCCAGCACTTTTCAAGGCAGATTTAATTTTCAAGGACTTTTCAAGAAAGCCCTCTAAATTCAAGAGCGTTTCAAGCCTGTGCGAACCCTGAACAAGGTGACAAGTTAATAATGCAAGCTTCTAAACATCACAAGATTTTGGTACTTACCACATATGTGAGTACTGAGCAGTGAAGGCTCTATTGAGTCTCCATAAAATTGCAGACTTCACCTCTCGCACACACAAGGATTTTCCTACCTTTCTGATGTCGGGCCAGGGGCCTGTTGAATTTGGCAAAAAAGCATTTGGACCATCAAAATTGGGATAACTTGATGCAGTCTAAAAGAACTGGACCACCATTTTAAATGAATTAACACCATATAAGAAGTTAGCAGTGTAAAGCTGTAACATATATGTTGCTTTAATCGCCCTTCATAAAATCTGAAACATGTTTTAATTCACATTTTTATGCAAATTTCATGCATCTGTAACTTTGCTATTTCTGTTCAGATTTTCATGAAATTTTCACAAAATTTGTGACTAAGAAATTAGGAATGATATACACTATTTTTGGGAAGATTTTGCCCATTTTTGAATTCAGCTGGGAAGGAGTTGATATAAGGGCTATTCCAAATCAGGCCTAGAAAATCCCTGGCAGACATTGTAGGAATGAAAAAGAATGCTCTGGTCAAAATTACAACCACACAACTAGCAATTTAGCAATATACTCCCATGAAACATATCAAAATAAGGCCAAAAAAAAAATATGTGTGTTTATTATTTGATGAAAATTTCAAACAGGGTAGGTAGGTCGATTTTTTTTTTTTTATTTAATTTGAAATAGGGTAGGTAGGTCACGTCAATTTTTTTTTCACTCGATTTTTTTCACTATTTATGTACCAAGGTTTGGAAAGAAAAAAATAAATGATAATGCAAATTACTTGGTTTGTTTTGTTTTGTATGATCCAAGCTTGGACCAAGGAATATTGAGAAAAGAACAAGAAAACATTCTCAAACTGAAAATCAAACTGATTGGCTGGTTCATTTATGACAAAATCCAAAGGCAAAGCACAGATTTCCCCTACATTACCCTTAATAGACACTGAACAAAAGGAACATATCTGGCATTCTTGTAAATAATAAAGCGTGAGTTAGTGTAGTCAGTGAATGATAACTTCCTTTCTTCCGATACTTACAACATCAAGCAACAGAAGAGGGAAACAAGCAAATTCAGAGAATTTATGTCCCCCGCCAAATCTTTATAAGGTGTATCTAAGCTGTGTCTGTTGGAACTGAAGAAGAGTGAGCTGAAAGCCTGAAACTACTAAAAATGTAATGGAGTGACTTCGTAATAAAGCACATATCATGTTATGTGTGAAGAAAAAATTGCACCATTTTTTAAGTAAACCTGGTTTTAAAGTTTCCTCATGAATATAGCCCCAAGTTCTGAGTAAAACCTGAGGTACCATCTATCTATTCAGTCTGGTAGAAAAAAAAAGCTGAAACAAGCAAATTAGAGCTTAGAAAAGTGATAAAATAATCTGAGGATTATATCTTCAGACCATGTACAAAACACCTGTGAAGTTTCAAAAGAATTGATATAAAACTGTAGGAGGAGATGCGCACACAAGGTACCCACTATCCATTCACTTTGACAGTAAAAATGCCAGAAAAATGGCTAAGTTCGACTAGCGGAAAAAGTGATAAAAAGTAATCTGAGGATTATATCCAAACCACATGCATATCTTCAGACCATGTCCAAAACAACTGTGAAGTTGCGCACACAAGGTACCCACTATCTTTTCACTTTGATAGTAAAAACACTTAAAAATGACTAAGTTCAAATTACACAAGGTACCCACTATCCATTCACTTTGACAGTAAAAATGCCAGAAAAATGGCTAAGTTCGACTAGCGGAAAAAGTGATAAAAAGTAATCTGAGGATTATATCCAAACCACATGCATATCTTCAGACCATGTCCAAAACAACTGTGAAGTTGCGCACACAAGGTACCCACTATCTTTTCACTTTGATAGTAAAAACACTTAAAAATGACTAAGTTCAAATTGCAAAAAAAGTGACAAAAAATAATCTCAGGATAATATCCAAACCACATGCATATCTTCAGATCATGACAAAAACATCTGTAAAGTTTCAAAAGAATCGGCATAAAACTGTAGGAGGAGTTGCGCACACAAGGTACCCAGTATCCATTAACTTTGACAGTAAAAACGCCAGAAAAATGCCTAAGTTAAAATAGCAGAAAAAGTGATAAAAAATAATTTGAGGATTATATCCAAACCACATGCATATCTTCAGACCATGTCCAAAACACCTGTGAAGTTTCAAAAGAATCAATATAAAACTGTAGGAGGAGATGCGCACACAAGGTACCCACTATCCATTCACTTTGATAGTAAAAATGTCAGAAAAATGGCTAAGTTCAACTGGCGGAAAAAGTGTTAAAAAATAATCTGAGGAATATATCCAAACCACATGCATATCTTCAGACCATGTACAAAACACCTGTGAAGTTTCAAAAGAATCGATATAAAACTGTAGGAGGAGTTGCGCACACAAGGTACCCACTATCTTTTCACTTTGATAGTAAAAACGCCTAAAAATGACTAAGTTCAAATTGCGAAAAAAGTGACAAAAAATAATCTCAGGATAATATCCAAACCACATGCATATCTTCAGACCATGACTAAAACATCTGTAAAGTTTCGAAAGAATCGGCATAAAACTGTAGGAGGAGTTGCGCACACAAGGTACCTACTATATTAGGGGGACGGAAGGACGGAAGGACGGAAGGACGGACGGAAGGACGGAAGGACGGAATGCCGAAAACTATGTCCCTCCGCTTTTCTTCGAAAAGGCGGGGGACAATAAACCCAGAGAAGAAAGACATCATCGCATGGATGGTTGTCATTAAATATCCCAAGTCATCTGGTGATGACTTGTTGCTTCAAACAAGCTTTTCTGATCTTGGTGATCACATTTTTGAAACGAAAAGCAACGAGAACGTCGCCATCTTGGATTGACAAAATCCGAAGGTATCCATCCGTAAAGGGTGGTTCTGTTGTTGTTGACTTTTTGTTTATTGTTACTCCCATTGTGGGAGTCTGTAATTGTTCTATTTTTGTTGTACGTTATTTTATGTCCATTCTAATATTGCATTCATCTTGATGGGGAAGAGAGAGCTGGTTGCTTTGCTTAATTTGTCTTCCTGGTGTCTCGTGATGGTTGAGCGGCTCTTCCTCGCCTGTTGTACCAGGGGGTTGTCTGCGGTTTGTGATTGTGGTATTTCCTGATCATACTCACTATTTTTGATGTCACGACTCTTGTGTTTGTGCTGCGTGGTTACTGTTAAAAGTTTCCCGGTACTTGCATTTAATGTCGTTATTATTACTATAGTCAGGATTTACACTTGACAATCATTCATTGCATACTTCAACACCAGAAACTAATTTTTAACTGCTAAGTTATTAAAACAAGGTTATAGATATCATAAAATTCGAAAAGCATTTTCTAAATTCTACCACAGACACTCAGAGTTAATTGTTAAATACAACATTGGGTTAAAATTTCTCTTCTGCAACAAGGCATATCAGAACCTATATTTCATGGTGATTTAGTTTATAAATTCAAACGAATTGTTGGAAACCCTAATTTTAGTGATCATTTCAAAAAGATAGTAAAACGTTATATAAGGGTTAGGTATAATAATGTGACAGTCTGCATGCCTAGTTTTAAACCCAATCACGGTTTATAGCTATGGTTTCCTCTTTAATTGCACGACGGTGGGTCAGGCCTCAGACTCTATGACAGCTCTGACGTAAAGCTTTAATCGGTGGGTTGGTGCCTGATGCTTATCTGTAGCTGGACCCACCCTGGCTCAACTTGAGGATTTCTTTAGCTCTGACTATCTGTGAGTCATGAGCCCTTTTCTTTGTTTCATCATGGTGTGATAATTATTAGAGTGTTTCTCCATGATGATACATTGCATTAGTTAGATGGCCTCCATGCGAGCTGAACATTTCTTGTACTTCAACAACAGCAGAATCTAGGGCGAAGATTTGGTTCAACAGCGTGAAGTGTACAAATATGAAACTGAAACGTGCAAAATTTCACACGAAAGTTCGCACCGGTTTCATATTCAGCACATTTCATGTGGTTTTAATAGCAAAGAAGAGATATCCAATGTATATCAAGAAGTTGTTACCTGTCGTAAGGATTCACAACTCTCACACCAACTTCCAGTGAGCTGTGCCAAGTCCTGTTGTTGGTGGGAATCAAACTCCTCCAGTAGCTGTTCCATAGTTAAACTCTCTCTATCCCCTCTTGCACAGTTTGCTTGATTGAAACATAGTCTCTGAAAATATAACATGTACATATACGAGGGTTAGTCAAAAATAACTGAGCCCTAACTTAAAACATTTAATTCAAGTAAAATGGACACATATTTAAATGTTATTTCATCGCAGTTATATGTCATCTATTCAATAACCTAATTTATATCTGTTGGTAGTCTTTATATACTGGTTGCTAGGCAACTGAACATGACCTGTCGAAGGGGTGCGTTCACGCTGTAATGCATCAATATCTAAGCGTTGCCATGGAAATGATAATGCCAAAGTAATGCTGCATTTACTGTCGTTTGATACCTACTACATGTACCTACTCAGTGTCACAGAAAAAACAACCACTGACCCCAAATTAAAGATGCTGTGGTAGTTTGATTTCAGAAATTAGCAAAATTTTACGTGCCTCAAGTTCAATTATTTACCCCACCCACATTCATATTAATACAATTTTAATATAAACCATAAACTACTGTAATAGCCTAGTAATGCTTTTGCAGTACTGCATACACGAACACATCCTCAGAAATATTAAATTCCTTGTTTGGAATAAAAGATTCGGTTTCCACGGCAACACAATCCTCATGTATTTGAAAATTAGTGAAATTTTGACTTATTTTGTTGCTAGGCAACGCATGCAATCAGTGTTCACCTAAACATTTACGAACCAAGAATAAAGAAAAGACAATATGCCACATGTTATTCAAATAAATGTCAAATATGTCTTTCTCAAAAACTATCAAGCCCAAAAGCTCTTTTAAGACATACTGTGAATTTCTGGTGGCGGAGATCATGAACGCATCGCTCTGACTGATGATCTTAAGTTGCCTAGCAACCATAACAGAAGCTTCACCGGGGTAATTATTTTGGGTCAAAACGTCTATGACATGTTATACTTATAAAAGATAATCACATTTCTTGTCTACAATCCGAGGCTAAGATATAATGAGGTAGGGCTCAGTTATTTTTGACTAACCCTCGTACACAGGTTTAGATAAACAAAAATTTTCAGTTTCCAAAAATGTATTAATTGATAGCATTCTATCAACGCATTGTAGTAAATTGGTGACGTATCTGTTTTACTTTAAAAATGTCCCCATCATAAATTGACCTTGATGCATGTGGGATACAAGCATCTTCAATAAAAGTACCACAATACCATACATTTTCAGTGAATCGTTATGGCTCTAGTTATTTCAGTAAAATTTAATGTTCTAAAATTTTGATCACTAGTTGCCTGTCAAAGAGGCAGACAGACAGGGCACACCCAGATCAGCCTGTTCCTGAAGAAGCAGTTTGAAGGGTTTGTAACGAGCATAAATTAAGATCGATAAGCTGTCTAGCAGGCTCATTCTTGATTACTGAAACACAAAAATATAGGTCATTTCACAAATCATTTCAAAAATTAACCTACACTGAAGTTTTCTTTTGACATCGGGCTGAGTTGTCTTGGGCCCGGTTTTGACCCTTGGGCCAAGTTATGTGGGCCAAGGAGTTGGTTTTGGGGCCCCGAGTTGTCCTGCACCAGGCACCCGTATTGGGTATATCCCAAGGTTGGCAATCGACCGGTCAATATGCATATTGACCAGACCAGTGGTCAATACTGGTTTTAACCGGTCATTACTGGTCGATTGGTGGTCAATTGGTCGATTGAAAAACCATAGTCGATGTGATGATACTTAGCATTAGTTATCCCATTCTACTGGACTGACTATAAACAGACTTAAAATTGTTTCAATATAAGATAATACAGGCTTAATTAAAATGTGTTTCATGCCTTGCTATTGCTTTAAAAAATGTATGAAAAACTATTTAAAATAGGCCGTAAAACAAACAAAAATGAAATGTCAATAGTTTTAGATCTTCAGTCTCATACAAACAGAATCATTACCACAACTTTCAGTTAAGACTTTAGACTTTGACTTATTTTCTATTAACCATTAATAAAAAAAAGTAAAGCAAATGTAAGTAATAAAATTAACTAAATTTAAAAAAGTTCTAGCTTTTCAGTCATAAAAATATTTAAATGGAAGGAAGTACAAAATATCAATCAATACTTCAAACTGATCCTCAAAGAGGTCATCATGTACGAATTAGTCATTGTTCTATTAGTTAAAATGCAAATTGAATTTACTTCTCACCTGAAAAGACAAAGGTGTGAAAATAGTAAAGAAAACACTAACTGTTGAGCAATATATCAAGGAGTTAATTTTAACTTTAATTACCTCAGAATAAACAAAACTGTCAAAATACTGGACATGTATCTCAGACTGAATAAGGTGTGTCCAGTTTATAAGACCTATCCAATCACTGAGCTTAAAATGTATTGGCTAATTCACTGGCACCTGTGTTAATACAGAGGTGTGAAAGTGTCTTTCTGTTATCTACTGTTATCAGTTAAGTTAATAATTTAACCAGTGTCTTAAATTATTGTTATTGTCTCAAAATGATGAAAAAAGACCCTATTAGGCTGTATGGTTATTCTATTCTGCCCTTGATGATTAGAAATAATATAATGTGTTAGGTGCCTGGACTGTAATGCAGAAGTCAGTGCTAAGGTGAAAAGTGCCCTTGGCAGAGACGAAACAGTACTTTTTTTTCTTTTTCAATAAAAAGAACATAAATTCTGACCTAATTTCTCAATCAACATCTAAAATGGTCCCTTAACATTTTCAATCGACCACTCAGATTCGTATTGACCAGTATTGACCACTTTTTGGCATATTGACCGGGGCGGTTTTAACCGGTTAAAACCGCCGGTTAAAACCAGGGGTGGTTTCGACCGCCCAACCTTGGTATATCCTAATTTTCAACTCTTTCCCGCAGCTCCTGACCGTGTCAGTATCGAATGAATGCTGGTCAAGTTGTTGTTTGTCTATTTTGGCATTCTTCCGCTGCCTATAAGCTCATAGAGCTCTTCTCTCTTGTACTTCTTTCACTTGCTGCAATACTCATATACCTCTTGTGCGTATGCGTGCGATCAGCTTTAATATCTAGAATCTGTGCGAGCACCTGATGAATTTCATTTTGACCATTACTGCTAACATTTTCATTGTATCCCCAAAGTAACTTTAAGTCTATGCAAGTAACATCATTGCACCCTTCTCTACATAATATATCTTCCACTGTCCGTTCAAGTCTATTCCTCTCTGTTGTATACTTGCCGCAATGAAATACAAAATGGTCAACATCTTCCAGTTCCTGGCAGTTATCACATATACTGGAAAAATTCTTGTCAAGCTTAGCACGGTGACTGTTTAGAATTGAATGTCCACTCAATAGTTGGTTCAAAGCTGCAAATGTTGGTCTGTCCCTTTCTCCATAGCAATTTCTCTTTCCAACTTCACCCTGTCCAACCCTGCGGTCGGTGAAACGGTCCTAACACCGGTAAAATGGTGTTGTAACACCGGAGAAGTGCGGATTCGTACAAAAATAAACGATGGACGAACAGACATCTGGTAAGAAATTACTATTTTCTTTGATTTTATATAAACGTTTGCAATAAAAGCATTAGTGCATTCGGTGGAGAATTGACTTACCTTTACAACTGTATTTAAATGGTTAGCTATTTCTGGCTGATTTCTTCAAACATTCAATCCCAAGTTGGAAAAAAAGTTTCGTCCATAGCCTGTTTGGCGGATTCGTACACAAAGATCTCGTACTTTTGAAAATATGCAGAAAATATAAGCAAGCCAGCTGTATGCAAAGATTTTTGGAAAACACTGTTGGCCGTTTTTATTGTTTATATATTAAAAATATGTAAAAAATGTGTGATAAACGTTTTATGCCAAAAAACAGAAGTAACGTCGGTGAAAACGTTACAATAAATCGCTGCATTTCAACTCTCATCTCCTTTTCAGCTTTTAAAAAAGACTGAAAAGGTATTATATTGCAAAATTTCTCGATTTATCCTACTTTTATGCCTTTTGGGTGCAAATGTTCGAAGCACAATTAATTGACAAAAAATCAGCTATCTTATTGTGATTCTATTATGTACCAGTCATTTTTAACCGCGCCCCCTTCCCTAGGACCTGGGGAACAGCGGAATCTTTGATTTTTTGGCCAGCAGCAAATCCTACCTATAACGGCCACATGCAGGGACAGTTAACTGATAAAACCATGGATGTTTACACCGCTGTCTGTTGTTTTACATTGCACTGACATGTTTGCCTAGATTTATAAATCCCTGGCATTTCCCTCGCACTGTGGAGACAATGCAAAAGTATAAATGCGGCAAAATTGCCCAGCTATTCCCCTCCCTGCTCAGTGGCTTGGGCCATGGTTACTAATGACTGGTGTATTACGCAAATATGATTAAAAATAATGGAGCACGAAACATTTGACGTTTTGACGAAATTTCAGTCATTTGAACTTTTTGTAGGACAGGGTGGGGCCAGTCACAAAAGGATTAAAGCCAATGTCACATGCTCGGATGCAGAATTTTTGTGTTTGGGGGGGGGGGGGGGTCCAGAGCTGACTGCTAGAAAACAGCCTTATCCTTTTTAATGTGAAAGGGCTTTTTGATCTGTTTAGTGAATTTGTTAACCTATTTGAAGGGGTAACTATTCTCTTCTTCACTGAAAGCGGAGTATAGAGTCTTTTATAGGTGTATTTTTGAAAAGCTGGATGATTCCTTTTCTTTTTTATTGTTTTTGAAACATAAAGGGCTAATCCTGACTTTTTTTTCTCATTTTCTAGGCTCCTCTCTTATTCTGTAAGAAATAACACAAAATGTGGCTCATATAAGTTCAGACTAAAAGGTCATAATGTTAATACGCCCATGCAATACAGTCACACCAAAACAAAATATAAACACACCAAAACCAACAGTTTTATTCAATTATATTTTGAAAGGGGATAAACATATTCTTATTGTTTGACTTAGTTTGCCATATTCAATAGAATCAGCTCAGTGAGCTGGTTCTAATGAACACCCATAAGATAGTCTCTGACAAGAAATGAGGAAAACATATCATTTTATAGCAGCAAGTTCTATGTATATTGCATGGGCGAGTTTATGTTATGACTGCATCTGAGGCGTGCCTAAAAGCGAATCTTTGAAAGGAAAACACTACTTTTAAATTCACATGCACGTAAATAAAAACAAGAAATGTCACAATAACGTGACGAAGGTCTCCAAAGGAATTGGTCTAGCATAAGACACATTTGAGGGAAGTTATTTGTTGTTTAGAATATATGCTCCAGATACGAAAAACCTAGAAATGAGGTCGGAAGTCAATGTCAAAGTCAAAGTGACCTAAAATGGTATACAACACTCTGCCATCCCATGAGGAATACACACAACAAATTTTGGATTCTTACTTCAAATAATAAGCGCAATATGCTCCAGCCACGGTTATTCTAGAAACTAGGTCATAGGTCAACGTCAAATTGAACCGAAAATGGTATTGGACACTCTGGCATCCCAAGAGGTACCCACACACCAAATTTGGGATTCCTATCTCAAATAATAAAGAAATATGCTCTGGACACGATTATTCTAGGAACTAGGTCAGAGTTCTAGGTCACAGTATCCCCAAAACGGTATGTGACACTCCATCATCCCAAGATGCATTCACACACCAATTTTTGCAATTCCTACCTCAAAGAATATAGGAGATATACGCCATTTCTAGAAACTAGGTTAGAAATCAAGGTCACAGTAACCAAAGGACACACACTGCATTGTATAAAAAAAGACCAAACACAGAAACAAAGAATCTACACAAACAATGAGAGCAGCAATAAACAATAAATTAACAACAGAACCATCGCCATAGAATGGTCAGCAGCCAAAGCTTACATGTAGTTTACTGATACCAATCTTCATCCTAGAATCAATTGGCGGTAACTCACAAAATGATAATTTGCTTACATGAGACAGACAGCCTTAAATTACATCTTTAAATTACACAGACCCATTGGCGTAGCTCCCATTACGGAGTTACGCACGTGCGTAATAAAAGTTATATTCACGGGATGTCACCTAATGTGGTAAAAGTGATTTTCCATACCATAAGGAACTGCCCTTAAAGGTAAGAATTTGCTTCCTTTGGGAGCAAATTCTTTCCTTTAAGAGAAGTTCCCACTTCGAAAAGTGGCACAATTGAAGAAAATCACTTCATTCAATAGTCTTTGTTGTGCGTAACCTTTTCAGCGTTTTGGCTACGCCGTTGGACCCCCACGGGGTGAGGGCACTCTGATATATACATAGATAGGCTTAACCAATTTTTCAGGGGTTCAATATTTTGAATTTCAATAAGATTTAGGTGGGTAGGGGATCAAAAATGAATATAATTTGAGGTAAGAAGATTTTTGGATTATTTTTGGAGGTCATTCCTATGTATTTTATGGTCGTTTCGTAAAGTCAAGGCACAGATTGTTTTTTTTTAGTTGGTTGATGAAATTAAAAAAATATGCTTTGGTATGCCTGATATTCCTGATATATATAATTGGGTAAATATTGGGTGCTGCGGTCAAGCCTACGCATCATGAAAACTTGTGAGTAACTCCAGCTTGGCACACAGACGATGTGAACGATGGACAGTCTTTTTTAAAAGCTGAAAAGGAGATGAGAGCTGAAATGCAGCGATTTATTGTAACGTTTACACCGACGTTACTTCTATTTTTTGGCATAAAAAACGTTTATCACACATTTTTTACATATTTTTAATATATAAACAATTAAAACGGCCAACAGTGTTTTCCAAAAATCGTTGCATACAGCTGGCTTGCTTATATTTTCTGCATATTTTCAAAAGTACGAGATCTTTGTGTACGAATCCGCCAAACAGGCTATGGACGAAACTTTTTTCCAACTTGGGATTGAATGTTTGAAGAAATCAGCCAGAAATAGCTAACCATTTAAATACAGATGTAAAGGTACGTCAATTCTCCGCCGAATGCACTAATGCTTTTATTGCAAACATTTATATAAAATCAAAGAAAATAGTGATTTCTTACCAGATGTCTGTTCGTCCATCGTTTTTTTTATACGAATCGGCACTTCTCCGGTGTTACAAATACATTTTACCGGTGTTAGGACCGTTTCACCGACCGCAGGGTTGGACAGGGTGAACTTCGTAAAATATATCCTGTATGCTACTAACCTTTTCAGAACAGGCATATTTTCGGTTCCTTAACAAGCACGACTGTCATGCGGATAGCTAGTTTCAAGAAATTTATGGATTCATGCATCTGCGCTTTTCAATTGTCTGGCAATATTAAGTGTTTGGCAATCTTTAAATATCGGTTTCACATTTGTTAAAGTAGTATATGAGTGTAAGACATACCACTGTGAGTTTTCTTATCTGCTCTCATTCTCGTGTAAAAGATACGTTTACTTTCGCGGAAAAGAAAAACAACCTTCCAAACCGGAAGTTGACCAAGTAGTACCGCTTGCATCACACAAAAATTAAAAATTCGTATGCACGCGGTCAAAAAAGTGTAGCGAATATTATTCCGTGACGAACATTGTGTTATGGTATTGGTATCACATAAGGTTAATACGGTAACTGATTCATATATACACACACTGCCTCTCTGATAACAGCAGAGCAGTACAGTTTACCATGCCAATAGCTAATACCTTAAATAAATATATGTAGATTAAACAGTGTTAATCTCCATGCCTTCTCCAGCACCCAAGAAATATAACACATTGAAATTATGCCCTGCTGATACCATAAAGTTTCTCAGAAAACGCACGCGACTAGATAAACAACTTTTCGAAAAGCAAACAGAAAAGAATACCAAAAACATTTTTCTTTAGGAAATCTTTTGGAATTTTCTCCGAAAATTAGCAGATTGTATTAGATAATTAGTTTCTTCACATTTTGACACAAATTTCGAAGAAATTCATCAAGTTTTGAAGAATTTAGGCCATGTTGAATTTTTGACAATTAGGCTTTGAGGTTTGAGATGTAGATAATTAATGCAAAATTTAAGTAACTATGCCCAGAAGAAGCCAGAGCAAATGGGTCAAGAAGAATTTGGTGAATTTTTCAGAAGATTGTAAGCACAGTGTAGCCAAACTGGTGGAGAGGAGAAAAAGCTTGCAAATAAGAAAGTTTTTCCTAGTGTGGGGAAAATTTTTTGTTGTTATTGCGGAAAGGAGGATTCACCCTTGAATAAAGGAGAAGAAGAAGATACCTGGATTGACTGTGATATATTTGAAAAGTGGTGGCACGGGGCTTGTGGGAAGCTGTCGGATGAAGACATTCGAAAATTCATTGTCCATGACATCAAGTTTCCTTGTCCATTTTGTGTTGTTGGAAAGGCAGGTAAAGAATTCAAGGAGGTGAGTGATAAGCTTGATAAAATATTATTGAATAACTGTTCTGCTGAAGTCACACTTTCTGGCGAGGACTGTGTCGTTAGCAGCCGTCAGTGTGAAGAGAAGTGCTCTGAAGAACAGATTCTTGAAGTTGACTCACTTCCATCTCCAGAAAATTTCAGATCCAGTGTAGACATTAATAAGGAATTGTCTATTTATCCAGATGCGCAGAAAAAGACAGAGTTTGCTTATAGTTTACCACATGGTGGTATTGCATTGCATTTAAAGGAAAATGTAGAGGAGGAGAGTTTTATAAAAAGTTGGCCAGATACAGCATTTGGTGGTAATACAAAAGTTCATCCCATCAAAGCAAAACAGAATAAACAATCCTTTGTTGCATTTGCAAAGAATATTCCAATTCATCTTACTGAATAGTTAATTAAAGAATCCATTGCTGTACATGGCTGTGGTATAGTGTCAGTTAACAGACTAAGGTATTCAAACTCAGGTAAATTATTACCAGAGATTAAAGCTGTGTTCCAAGATAGAGACTTATATGAAACTTGCTTAAATGGAATATTTATACCCCAAACCAAGTCATAGTACACAATATTTGAACCAGAGAGAAAGTATAGGGTCATTCGTTGTTTTAATTGTCACCGTTTTGGTCATATTGGCAAAGTGTGCTTTCATAAGTCTAGGTGTATCAACTGCGGAGGAGAGGAGTATAGTGATATTCATTGCACAACACCAGTTTGTTGCGCAAATTGTGGAGGATCTCATAGCGCCAGTTCATCTAAGTGTCCAGCATTCAGAGAAATTTCTAGAAAGAGAAGAACTTGTTCTTTTGTACAGAAAAGACAGTAATTATATGACAATCATGAAATTTCTGTTGCTAAATGCTGAGTCCTTCAATACAGCAAAATATGATGTTTTGGATATTGTGAATAAATATGACATTGATTTTTTATGTTTGAATGAGACTTGGGAAGAGAAGAAGAAGCCAATATCTTTTCAGATTTGGAAGACACTATCTAAACCTAGACATAATGGAATTCATGGGGGTGTGGCAATATTTATTAATCCAAAAAAGTCTACTTGCATAACAGAAGCAACAAACGACTTTAACGATGAAAATCTTGAATGTGTTTCCATTAAAATAAAAACAAATCTGAATGTAGAAGTAAACTTGGTTGTGGCTTATGAACCTCCAAACAAAAATGATCAACTTAAAACTTTGGTCAGTAAAGTCCAGAAGTTAGGCAAGAAAAACATTGTGCTGCTTGGTGATCTTAATGCTAAGAGTAAAGAATGTCATAATAGTGTAGCAAACACGGCTGGGTCAGTGGTGGAAGATTTGATGACGACTTGTAACTTGGTATGTTACAATGATGGCCAACCGACAAGAAGAGACTCAAATAGCGTAGTTGACCTAGTACTTTGTTCTGCAGAATTGTCTAAGTATTCTCAAGTTGTACAACTTTGACACATGAGAAAATCAGATCGGACCATATAGCAGTGCTGTATGAGGCTAAGTTTGATTTGACAGATGCAGCACCAGAAGTAAAATTAATAAGACAGATGAAGAAGGCAGACTGGAATAAATGGGTGAAGTCACCCACACAAAGTTTGAGAATTTCACTTCAAAGGTGGAAGGAAATTTAGAAAAAGACTATGTAAAATTTTGTGATCTACTTAATGAAGTTGTAGAAGAGGTAATTTCTTTAAAAAGTGTTAATACCAACAAGATTGTTCAATATCCTTGCTGGTGGAACAGTGATGTAGCAAGTGCAAAGAAGCACTTGAACTACTGTCAAAAACAGTTTAAAAGAAGAAGTACAGTTCAGAACAAAGATCAGTTGATAGCTGCTGAAATAGTGTATGAAAATGCTAACATCACGGAAACGTCTCCGTGCGAAATACACCCCAGATTTGCACCTAACATATAGTAAAAGGAGTGGTTTCATGGGGTTGAAATAGCAAAAAGATAGTGCGTCTAAAAATGAGCTATGTTTCCTATAAAAAAGCAACTACAGCACCCAAAAGATTAAATATATATAGAAACTAGTTAACTATTTAATTTATTTGATTTTTAATAAAATCAAAACATTAAATTGATATAAACAAGAAAAACTATAACATGAAGTATGAGTATCATGTTATACTGGGGCGTTTTTAGTGGCTCATTAACGTTTCATCCAGTTTAGAGGGCATTAGATGTCCACGTAGTGTATATGTATTGTCTTTTTTTCTTGTTGTTGTTGTTGTTGTTGTTTTTGTATTCACTTGAGAAGCAATTTGGATGGTTTCTAACACATATAAGTAGGCTACATATTTAGATTTTTTTTCTTGATTTAAAAATAGATTGATCCTTGAAGTTGCTGCAAAAGCACACAGACAACATATAATTTGCGTACAGGGGGGTTGAGGGTTGGTGCTCAAAAGAACGGTCTCAGTGATGCGTTACTACTATTTTCGGTTAAAATGACGGCGTTTTGCCAGGCATATACATTACTGGGGGTGCTTGTTAGATGGATACCGACAGTCAATATATTTCAACACTAATAGCACACTATAAGCATGTGACTAAATTAGTCTTTATCGCTCCCCTTGTTTAAGAAAAGATTTGTCTTTTTCTTCTGTTTAAAAAAGCAAATGTCCCGAGATAGTGATCATTCGTTTAGAAAACACTAAACTTTGCTACATATTAAAAGTATAAGCTGTGGACAGAAGATTTTAAAAAAAAATCTCCATTATGCCATATGGAAGCTCGGACCCAGTATCCGAGATGGAAGTGATCATCAGTATTTGGTAAATTTGAACCTCAGAGGCAGTGCTTGCAGTATTTATGTATGGGACTACAAGCTGTGGGTATCATGGTTTCAGAGGAGAAGATTTTTAAGCGTCTCCCCATTAATGGAAGCTAATGACTCCTGTGGCATGGCTAGTTTAGACACCAGTAGCTTTGATGTGGGAATGACTGTGTTTTCCCATTATAATTCTATGGGAGGTGTATATGCCAGAGATCAAATCCAATTAGCCCAAAACCACATTGAACCTTTCCCCTTCATTACCTGACGATGCGTTATATTTAATTTGACTAAAAATGGTCTTTTGAAAACATGAACGGAAGATGAGATAACGAAAGTTTGACCATTGGTATTCTTATTCCTCCCACTAATATTCGGCTCGGGTTAGCTAACAATATCGTTACTCAACTGCGTCCGCATTTAGAGTATTGCCTAGCTGATAGAAGGAGGCGAAGGTAGTGAGATCATTCCTAAATGCTCCCATCTACCAATTGTTTGATTGTTAGATCTACAAAATGGCGTAGAGTGAGGTTTTGCCAGTAACGACAACTGCACTTCTTTGAATAAGAAGGAATGGGAATGACTGTAGAAAATATTTCATGACCAATTTCAACTTTGGAATGGTGCTGGACTGGAAGAGCGAACCCCGTGACAGCCTGGTTGCCAGTCAGCCTCACACACACACACACACACGCACGCACGACTAGTATGCGAGACCCACATCGCTGATACGATAGTGTCAAAATCTTGTGTCAAATTAATTTTGTTTAAAAAAAGTGGCTTATCGCACTCAAAATGTTGCACAGGAAAGGCTTTCGATCACATGTGAAACTTTAATGACCCAAAGTAGAATGCCGCGGGGCTGATCTGATTCCAAATTGTTTGAAAGGGTTATCAGCAGATGACAATGTCATTTAAAGGTTTAACGCAAAGTTAAAATACATCAGTTCAACTTCAACTTGTCTTAACCTCTAAAGTGTCAAACAGTTTGGGCACCTATCAGGTCCGGACAGAATGTCGGGCCTGATCTGGATCCAAACTGTTTGCAAATGTTATCGGCAGATGAGATGTCAGGTATTTTAATGCAAAAGGTAAAATACAATGGATTTGATCCGGAGTTGTCAGAACCTATTTTGAGTTCTGACGTGAAAAACAATTTGGATCTTGTGGATCTTGGTCGGGCCACTAACGTTGTTGTATACATATAGGGATACCCAGGTAGGTTCAAAATTGACAACTTTTTCTCATATCTAACTTTTGTCACATCATCCAGTCGATCCAAACATTGCATGCGCTGATCCAGAGGGGGGGGGGGGGGCAATTGTTGGAGCCCCTCTGAAACCTTGAAAAAATATAATTTTCTTTGAAATAAACCATTGGCATTCTGTAAAATAAGTTCGGGACTAAAGAAACGTTGTCAGAGATTTTTTATGTCAGATGGAACTGGACACCCAGTAAATGCAATCTTCAGGACATATAATTAGCAGAATAAGGTGTGCTTGATTTAAAATGAACTCATATATGAATTACAATAAAAGAGATAGAAACTATCCCAATATTCTCATTTTCCGATGCATATCAATAGTAGGAGAATACTGCTAAAAATAGCTTACATGGGATAAATGAAAAAAAAATAATAACGAAGCCTTGTGGATTCGAACCTGCGTCAATTTAAATGCAAAAGTATATCTGCCGATTACAGTTATCGTCGCAACCGATTGCGCCATGGTATGGTCATCTGAATATCCCTGTATTCGTAAAGCTACAATAATTTGTTATCGCTTATTCAGCATCTTTCTATTTATAGATCTATCCACGGTTACTAAATTTACCCAATATAACCCATATTCTATCAATCTGTCCGGTTACTGCATCACTATTTTTCACAAGTTATTTCTGTTATTTAATTACAATTTAGCTTCGAAACTTTAGTATATGGGAGATATATATATGACGAATTGACACTGAATGGTCAGTGTCCGATATTAGTCACGTAAATCTCTCGCTTCGATTTAGCTGGTTTCCAGCATACATTGCATCTATATCGTAATAGGTACCAGCTAGGTCCCAGTTTTCTGAGTTGAGATGATTTTTTTTAACCACGCCCACCTTTGATTGACAGAATATTAGAAACATATGGGGACTATATGTACTAATTTGAGCAATGCGTAGTCTGTGAATACTGTCTTTAAATTCGCATTTATGTCTTTGTATTTATCAATAAGTTCGCCCCAGAAAATATACTCGCACTTTTATAAATATTACTACGCTGACTCGGCGATTTCCGGAAGCAGACGTGTGGTACGATCGGTTTTTAGCCACACCATGGTAAAAGGTCATAGAGTTTCCAACGGTATAGAGTGCAAACTGGTCTGATCAGCTAGGATACTTCCAAATTCAATTTGAAAATATTTTCATGGATACCAACAGTATAGCTGCAAACCATTTTGTGCAACTGTGTATGCTGATATGCACCTTTGCTGTCCTCATATAATCGATTTCAGTTTTCTCAGGGGACGATACGTCGTTCGTCGCACCGTTCGCGCGTTACAGAAAAGGAGCACTGTCACTTATTTTTATATAAAATATAGTTCAAAATCTGTCCGAAAATGCCTGTTGTGACGGTGGCTGAGACATCTGAGTCGTCACTGTTTGCCAAAGTAGATATTTACTGGTATCCAGAATGAAAAGGATTAATATTTTCTCGACGTCATAACATTGCGGTACACAAGTAGGAATGTGTTTTTCATTCGGTACGGCTTTTGAAAGCAGGAAGTCTGCAATACCCCGAGCAATAAAATGACATCTGTTTAATACCTCAGTACCGACCTTATAATCGTGCAATGTCTCTTAAAATACACATCACCGAAACTGTGTTTAGATCTGTGTCTACATGTTATTACCCCTTTAGGCACTAATAGATTATTCCTTCTGGCTTGATACTTTAAACTTGGGATGGTCTATTTTGTCACGGTATTGAGGTGTCACGTGTTACAATTTGCAAATGAAATTTGTATTTCTATTCCTGAAAATCGTTATGTCTACTAGTAGGCAAACAGTGAAGACCCTGATGAAATCTAGGTCTTTTCTGTTTGCCAAAGTACAGGATAATGAGTTATAGGTATAAAAGGGTTGAAGCCCAAAAAGGAACCTTCGCAAACAGTGCAGACCAATAACAATGGGCGACCAGCAAAGGCTCAGACCTGTCTGCGCATACGCGCAGTCTGATCAGAGACTTTGCTAGAAGCTTTAATATGCTATGCGTGTTTAAGTTCATCATTTGGATTGTTTCAGCTAAAAAGGTGGCTGCATAGGCTCGTTGCATTCTATTCAGACTCGTTGCATTCTATTCATGTAAAAATGCCACATTGATGGCGGCAATCTTATGACACGGCTCAAATGAGCTACCGCTCGAGGCAGGGTCAACATAATTTGCTGTAAAAACAAACAAAAAAAAAAAAACATGCAGCAAACGAAATAACTAGCAATCCCGTACCGGCATAACTTGGTTAATAAAAGTACATTGCATTTTCTTCAAACAGCAAAGGTGGTAGAGTGGCTCGGTGGTAGAGTGCTTGACTTGAGACCGAGGAGTTGCGGGTCCAAGCTTGCATTGTGTCCTCGAGCAAGACGCATTGATCTTTGCTCAGTACAGGATCAACACAGGATGACCCGTCCCGACATAGCTGATTTTTGACTGGGACGTAAAGAATCAAATCGCACACACAAAAAATCAAACAATAACAACTATGATGAGACTGGTTTGAATTTGTTTGTGCTAATTCTTTACATAACAGTCAACAATTTTTACAGTCATGTCGGGACAATTTCCCCGTCATCCCGGCTTGAACCAGTACATAGCAGCGGATAAAGTGTCGGAGTCTTGCCCAGTGACTGGTGAGTCTCGGACTCTTCTATCCCTTTCTATCTCCAGTAAGTGACGTATATAGGTCACTGTTGCCAGTCTAACGCTCTACCAGCCAAGTCACTTTGCCAGGCTGCAATGGTTTACAGGCTGGTTTAAACATGTTAAAGTTTTCACTACTGTCTTCAGTCGCATGGATTATATTTAAGAAAAGAGTTAAATGACTTTGATCAGCGGCTACTTCACAAAAAGCAGGCTCGTTACGGTAAAATTCATGATTTTGTTGTATGCAACAAACGGGTCAGCCTGCACATCCATGCCGTCTAAACGGATTACTGCTAGTCAAGTCAGTAGGGCATTCGGAAAGTTAGTCAAAATGGGGTGCTAGCTTGAAGGCAGATGTTGTTGGTACTAACCAGTAAATGCATTATGCGGCATCTGGACGGAGTCTGACCTGCCCGTTAGATGTTCATCGGCGGTATACTATTATACATAAGGTACTATTTGTGAACAAAGATTTTTAAACGATGGGTGTTGCCCCTCTGGGGTTTTCGCTACTAACAGAATGTCTTTAAACGGGATTGTACAAAACACATAAACTGGTGAAACGCACACAGTGAAGACACAGATCGACTGTCGCGCGTTGATGCATATGACCTGGCTTTGCACTGTTCAATCAGGTCAATCCAGATGAGGTCCAATGAAAGTATTTAACATCATTCCCGTATTCAGAGCCATCCCTTAATGTAGATATAGGCTCACCTAGTTTCAAGCAGTTTAGACCCAGAGCCGGACATTTTACTACCTGAGTTACATCCAAACTGCTTATAAATATTACCAGCAGCCATCTCTTGTGATCTTTACATATTTGTTAATACCAGGCCGTGTAGCGCAGTCGGTAACTACAGATACGTGTCAGACTGCAGATCGAGGGGGCAGTGAGTTTGATCCCGGCCTGGTCCGATACTTTTGTGAAGATTGCTCATGAAATAAATTAATTTCTACGGTCATTCTCCACCATTCCGTTGATTCATTTAAGAAGGGTTGCTGTCAGGAAAAGGCAAAAGTATGTGCACGAAGTACTTGTAACCGCTTGTTCAAGCTTTGTTAGGTGAACTGACCGTCCCGACATGACCGTAGCTGCTGACTGGGACGTAAAACAACAAATCATAAAACTTTTTGTTAGGATTCAACACGTCTCTTATCTCCCATTTATGCCTAATGAAATGTCCTGAATTGGACCAGTCCACATCCGCTGTTGGGCGGTATTTGTCATGTTTATTCAAAATTTAATAGAACATTATGTTTAGCAAACTGTGGCGACCCTCATCAAACGGCGAACCATGCGGCGTCAAATCTGGATCAGCACTGTTTGTCAATTTCCCGAAATAAGGGTGGGTTAACAAGGCCTATCCAGGCCCTCTTACCGCTTGACAAGTAAATTTTGTTTTCTTCCCCTGGAGTCGTTATAAAAAGCATCTATACACTTTCTTAACCGATGGAACCTTCCTAATTCAAGGTTTTCTGAATCACCGATACCCCCATCTACTCCCCCCCCAATATAAGTTGGGTGTTCAAAAGCATGCGCGGATCCAGAGGCGGACAGGGGGTCCGGACCCCCCCCTCCCCCTCAAAAATCACAAAAATATAGGGTTTCTTAGCAGTACTGGTTCGGATCCCCTGAACTTCTCAAAGCTATTAAATGGCGTTTCGCTGGCGGGCCGATATTGGCCCGCTATTAGTGGTATTTGGATCCTCTCCCTAAAAAAATATATATTGTCAGTGTTGCTGAGTTGGACCCCTCTGACAAAACTTTCTGGATCCACGCATGAAATGAATCAATATATCGATAATCCGATGCAAAACCGGCAGGCTCATATTCGGGGTTACATATCTCGAGCGTGTCCGAGTGTGTTGACCAGAGGTGTAGAAAAATGTGTATGCTCGTACGCGCTAAATGTTCTCTTACACGTTTTTTTTCGCATCAAAGGCACCGAATTATGAGGGGTCGAATTTATGTGCCGATTAAATGCCAAGTTTGCTTTGGGCCAAAATGTCCTGGACTCGTTTACAAATCGTATTGTTGGTTTTATTTTAGGAGAAACCCGCGCTCAGAGTAGTTCTACAAACCTGTGTCGAGAGACTCTGGTCATTAAACAACTTTTCAACTGCGTTTAGGCGGCTAGTAGTGAAAGCTTAGCGTACTATCAGACTCATTTTTTCTTTTTATTAATTTTTTATATAGGCTTAGCCATTGTACATTCGAGCATTATCAAGCCAGTTCTCGACATCTACGAGGATAAGAACTCCCACAAGTAAGAATTAAGCCTTCAAATATGAAACGCATTTACAGGAATTTGCACACTCTGGTGAGAGTTTATTATTACAAAAACAATAATATGGGGAAATGATGTAAAAACGTGCACAGACGGTGTATTAATGTTGCAGCAAACTGCTCCTGGTATTTCAAAAGCTGAATGACTGCTATTGGATTAAAAAGCCAATACTTGTTCTGATACACTCGTTATCGGGTATATACGGAAATCTCCGATCAGCAAAAAGTAGTCCCGTAAATATTAAATTTCACACGGAGCCGTTTCCGTAATGGGTAAAAGCAGAAGAAGAATGGTCCAGTAGCATGATTGAGGCCTTTGAAAATGCAAAAACACCCCAAGAAAAATGGACAACCTTCCATAAATTAACAGCAAAACAAACCATTAATTCAATGCTACCTTTAGTGACAGAGGAGAGACCCCCAGCCTTTAAAAATGAAGAAAAATGTGAAATATTACAAGAAGTTTGTTTTGAAGGTAGACATTTGAAAAATGTCTAATTTGATGAAAAGTTTTATGAAAAAGTATCAAAAGACTACTCCAATTTGTCAGAGACTGTTAACTTGACTGAGGATATCAAAGGGTTTAATGACAAAATCATGTTTAATGAAGTAGAGGCAGCAATAGAGTTGACAAAGAAAGGAAAGTCACCGGGCGCAGATGCATTTCATGCAGAGTTTTTCCAATATGGTGGAGAAAGTTTAAAACAGGCAATTTTGTATATATTTAACTTGTCATGGGCTCAAGGAATCATGCCAGCAGCATGGAAAGAAGCTTTGGTAAAATTTCTACGAAACAAGGTAAAACTGATTACTATTCACCTTCCAGTTACCGACCTATTAGTTTAACTAGTACACTTTGTAAAATAATGGAAAGGATCATTCTCACCAGACTAGAAGCATTTGTAGAACAGAAAGGGTTTTTAGATGTGGAGCAAGAAGGCTTTCGGAGATTCCATTGTACAACATATGCCACTTTAAAATTGGTCCAGGACATCAAAGAAGGATTCAATGAATGGTACCCTTTGGCACAGAGGCAAGGTGATGGGCACATTAGCTGAGAAGGTCTGTAGGGATATGCAAGTGGTCTATGCATGGTGTAAGAAATGGAGGATGAAACTTAGTTTAGGGAAAACAGAGGTCACAATTTTTCATATACACCCCATCACAGACACAGTTCACACTCTTTTTAAGATTGGAGAGACAGTTCTTCAATATAACTCTACACCAAGGATTTTAGGCATTACCTTAGATGAACATCTAAACTTTTCATCACATCTGGCGACTGTTGAGAAAAAGGCAAGTCAAGCTCTACATGTCATTCGCGAAGTTAAGGGAATTGTTCAGATGTCTTCAAAAAATCTCGTCAGTTTGTATATGACAACGGTAAGACCAGTTTTGGAATATGGATGTACAGTGTGGCAGACTGTATCACAGACAGAAATGAAGAAGCTAGAAGCAATCCAGAGAAAGGCATTGGCTTTGTGTTTGAGTTTACCGTCTACTGCGGCTCTGGATGCATTAGAGGTGGCAGCAGGAATCCCCCAACTTAATTTGAGATACTGTGAGATTGCAATAAGGGACTTTGCCAAAATATCTGCAAAGAAACCTACATACCCATTGAAATCTAAACTAGACCAATACACACAGAATTCAGAGCTATGGAATGAGAAATATGTATCTCCAATAGGGCTGGTTGTTAGTCAAGCTAATGAGATGAAGAGAATCACTGGGATTGATATGCAATTTGTACAGCCAGAACCAGAGTATAGTGAAGGTGCCTTTTGCAGATGTCTTGAAAGACCATCTTATTGGAGTCAGCTGGGGTCTTCAAAAACCGAAGTACAGATCAGCAAGAATCAGGTAAAGTTGTTATAGATCAATTGATCAAAGATGGATCAGAAGAAAGTATTTTGTGCTTCACAGACGGCTCATGCATTCCCAATCCAGGTCCTTGTGGAGCAGGCGCAGTACTTTATATTCCAGGAGAAGAGGAAATTCTTATAAAAAGACCGGTGACAGTGCATGGATCGATTCTTTTGGCTGAGCTAGTGGCTATATTGGCGGTACTGGAACACATCATCAATAGTTCGTACAGAAGTAAGTCATTGAGGCTATTCAGTGACAGTCAAACAGCATTGGGAATTATCACATTAAACTGGGACCATAAGAATTATTCAGATGTTATAAGGAGAATAAAGGACTACACACAGCAGTTAGAAGGTGATGGGTTGACAGTCAGCATGTTCTGTACTCCTGGTCATGCCGACATTCAAGGCAATGAGGTTGCAGACAGACTGGCTAAGGAAGCAGCCAAAGAAGCTCAAGATCTTGACCAGAACACCAGTGTTCTCACAAACCAAAACGTAAAGAAAGCAGCTAGAGACAGCATTATGGATAAATGGCAGGATAAATGGAACATATCTAATACTGGGAGGGAATATTTCCAAAACAGACCCCAAATTCTTCCAAAACCCAGATTTGACTTCCCAGACCATAGAGGGTTCATCCTACTGCTGCAGCTAAGAACAGGTTATTCACAATTGAATGATTACAAACAAAATTTAGGTCAGGTTGAATCAAACAGGTGTGAATGTGGTGAAGTGGAAAATACTGAACATTTTTTGTTAGAGTGTCAGCAGTATGAGGACCAACGGCTACAGTTGCTGTTTACTCTTCAATCACAAGTAGGAATCACACATTTAGATACACTAGAGCTACTTTCTTATGAAGACAAGGAGGATTTCAAGGGATGGAGAGACACTTTAACTACCAGTCTCTGCAGCTACATAGAAAAGACAGGACGCTTCGATCAAACAAATCCCAGAGAGCAGAAAAACTAAATTTTGCATTTTTTGTTTACATCTCAAACCTCATCAAAAATCTAAGAAAAATACCTAGAGAAAATTACCATTGAGAAGAGACTTACATAGAGATAATATTACCAGTGAGAACAGTGCTGCCTGTAAGGGCTGAAGATACAAGAAATATCTCGGATCAGGTATTTGTCCCTGCTGGTATATACTCACAGTATGTAAACTGAAATAAACATCATGTAACCGTTCCTCCTAGCTCACGCTGTATAAACATGAATTTCAGCGCTTGCGCGTAACCAGCAGTCGGACAATTTGTGTATTTATAGCGCTGTACACATGTCGATTTTCATTGTTACGGTTACAGATAGGACACAATCGAACAAGGTAACTAATGCTATTTTTTTTTATTAAATTCTTACGTTTGATTCCTAAATTTGAGCGTTTTACTTATACGCATTTCGCTCTCTATATATATACAACCTGCTTGGAAACAGTGCCGTTTTGTCCTGAAAATGAACTTAAATGCCAGTTTGCATTGTTTTGATGTAATAGGGAGTCACATGTTTACATGATTGTATGGTTGTAATTGTTAACGTTTCTTAGATCTGTGCAAAAAAATCAACCTAAATAGATGGACCCTCATAATTGCAGCTGTACCACCAACTCAAACATCTGAGCCAATCGCTATATCACTAACTTGTGCGTAACTGTACCCCTAACTCGATTGACAGACTATTTTAAAACGACTAAAAGTCACAAACAAAATGTTTAGTCCTTCGTAAATGGTTTGTATATAATCCAAAATATTTTTGACAGAAAGCATGCCTCTTTTTAAGCAATATTAATTGAGTTGACTGCACTATCATGATTCATGCACAGCCAGAGGGAGAAATTCTGGACAGCCAGTTTGACATAGCCTTCCCTGTGGCTCCGGCCATCCAGACTCTGATTTACAACGTAGTGACCAAGGTGATATTCCAAACATTGTTACATAGGTATACGTGATAATATACACTAATATAGGGATGAAACATTTCTTTGTATAAATTAACGTTTGTCATGGCCTGAGAAATGTTACATACTGAGGGCAAAGCATGGTATTTGGGGCCTCTCACAGGGGACCTGGGGACGCAAATTGCATTGAAACATCGTTACAATTGCATTGATTTAATAATATATTCATTAAGATTTTCGAAACTATAATTTGGCACTATAAATTGTCACCGTTTGTGGTTGGACGTTTTAATTTGACATTCCAACTGAGGCCGAATATCATATTTTGACATTCAAAATCCTTTTTGACATTCGAAATAGGGCCAAATATCGTATTTTGACATTCAAAATCCTATTTAGACATTTGAACTGCGGTCAAATATCGTATTTGACATTCAAAATACTATTTTGACATTCGAATTGAGGCCCAATATCATATTTTGACATTCAAAATCCTATTCTGAAATTCAAAATCAGACCGAATATTGTATTTTGAAATTCAAAATCCTATTTTGACATTGAAATTGAGGCCAAATATCGTATTTTAACATTCAAAATCCTATTTAGACATTCAAACTGAGGCGGAATATTATATTTTGACATTCAAAATCCTATTTTGACAATTGAAATAGGGCCGAATATCGTATTTTGACATTCAAAATCCTATTTGAACATTTGAACTGTGGCGGAATATCTTATTTTGACATTTAAAATCCTATTTTAACATTTGAACTGTGGCGGAATATCGTATCATGATATTGTTCTGAAAAAGTTGAATTTTGACCTATTGACCCTACCCCAGGGGGGTGGGGGTTCTGCAGGTAAAATATTTGCTACCATGTCGCTGCATTCTTAATTCCCTTTAATTTGTTATGCAACATGAGCATGTTCTGAAGAAGTTGAATTTTGAGCTTTTGACCCCACCCCCTAAGTCCACCCAGGGGATCAGACCGAGGCATGTGATCTAAAGTAAGTAAGGGTGCAAAGATCAGGAATCAATACAATCAAGTACCACACCTTGCCCAGGATACCGATGGGAAAGTGACCAACTCACAATTGGACACGACAAATGAGAACCAAGAGGTCAGCCCTTTCCCAGCAGGTGACCACAAGGCACAAATAAACAGACTCTCACAAAGGCATAGCAAACACAAGACAGAAAAAACATAAAAGATCCACAAAAGAAGTCCCGCCTTGGAACGGTCAGTTAAATATTTTACTGGAGGGCTTAAACCAGTTTAACCGCGCCAACCTCACCCTTAATTCAGATGTGGATCAAGACACATAGATATTTGGTTTGCATGAAAGACCCCTAATTTATCAATGCATCATCTCCTAAACCATATAAATCAAGATATTACAAGGAAAATCATGTTTGAAAATGTTTCATATATATTGTACCTCATGACATAAATTTTGACATTTAGATCTCCAGTGTTGGCGGGGAAGGAAACAATAAATATTCTGGTGACATGAGTACGTTCTGCTCATCTAGAGCTCTTTGTCAAGTATACATTACTACATATATGGACAAAATGCAGTGACGCCGATTAGGCTCCAACCTGCGGCCCCTCAGTCTTGAGTCAAGCACGAAGAAGGGGATTAACCCCTAACCATAACGCAGTAGACACAAAAAATGTACATTTTGTGATGAAACGGGGAATTTTATTGCATTTTAAAAATTATAGAAAGTTAATTAAAATTTTTATAAATGGCAGCCTCCATTGACTTATGATTGTGACTATTGGTTTTGCATACCATTTAAGTTGGATCAACATTTCACCAAAGTTTGATAAAGATTTTTTAAATAGTTCAGGAGAGCTGGAAAGGACAAGGACGTGTTATGGACAGATGGGTGGATAAATTAATAGATAGATGGGCACATGATGTCCATTTTCATAATCCACTCTCCAAATTGGGATTTGGATTAGAAAGACACTCTGAAGCTGTCCAAACGGTATTTAATATTTTGTATCAGCAAACAATATCATCATACAATTGGTAGTTTGTTTCACGAAAAAAATCACCAATGGATATCACCAAAGAACAGACCAGCTCATTTGATTTTGACACTGTCACATATTTGTAAATGCATTATTTGAGTGTAAATCTGTAGCTATTTACAGGGGATTGGCAGCCTTTGTCTTATATACACCCTTCCTTGTGATTATGTGTACTTCACCAAAAGACTTTATCCACTAATAAGTACTGGTTCAACAGGGGAAGACAGGAAATCGTTCAGTGATGACTGATATGTGAAATGATACCTAAAGCATCTAAAGCATCAAAACAAACTTTCCTTGCGAGTGTAAAAGATGAATATCATTGGCGAGTCTGTGGGAATGGAAGGCGTGTCAGTCATCGCTACTTAGATGCATGAAACTAATAAACTCTCTTGAAATTATAATTAGATGAAAGCTTTTAATTCGTTTGTGAGAACTAACTGATGTACATGGCCTGTTATTTTATTTTTTAAATCAATGAAAACACTGGAATGCGTCTTGAGATTATAAAGATGGAATTTATAACTGTATGAGCATGAAGTCAGATTTAGCTTCATCAAGTTAGGGGTACAGCAACTTCATCATGCATCCAAGTTAGGGGTGCACTGCGAGCGCAGTTGTTGGTACAGTATTTGTATCGTCAGTGGACACCATTTTAAACATTTTAAAGCATAATTTTTAACATCTCATAATAATCCTTTGGGTGGAGGGCAAAACTACTCATGTTGACAGCAACCTGCGTTTTCTTTGATAATAACGCCTGATTTAATAAGCCGGGTTGAATGCAAATTCAAAACCCAGCAAAGGGGATTTCGTTATACAAGGTTAAAACTGGGATAAAAACAAGAAAATACACAATTAACTTACCACACGTATGCTGCAGTCGCTAAACCATGATAGCTACTCCAAAAATTGGCATAAAACCTCAAATTGGCACGGTTACCGACTACTCGCAATTATAGCTGTACCAACAACTCTCACATCACGATTTCCGACAACTAGTTACGCACGAGAGCTGTAATTCATAATGTATAAGGCGTGAACTAGGAGGAATGGGTACAGGATGTTTATTTCAGTTTACATACTGTGCTATTGATCAGCGGTATATCTCTTGCGTGGAACTTTCCGCAGCAGGATTAGCTATACATAGAACATAATATAAAAGTCAACTGAGACTAACACATCTACATTAATTGCTGGTTCCCAGTCTAGTAGACTACAGGTGGTCAGTAATGTTTATACAGGTAACCAGAACCCCTCCCCCATTTCCAGGTATTGGGGGGTGTACCTACCTACCTACCTGCCTGCCTGCCTATCTATCTATCTATCTATCTATCTATCTATCTATCTATCTATCTATCTATCTATCTATCTATCTATCTATCTATCTATCTATCTATCTATCTATCTATCTATCTATCTTTTGAATTGAAATTTCATTCTCTTACTACGCCTAGTTGGCAGATAAAGCGTTAGATTAGCGTTTGCAGGATGTTATTATAATTCTCTATTTAAAAGAGGAACGTACCTCTATTCTATAAGAATTGTCGGGACTTAGCTTTGATATTTGCATTCTTCCATCATTTGAAAATTTTGAAAACTTCTTCAAGGTATAATATAAAAAATAGTAAGTGAGTATGATCAGGAAATACCACAATCACAAACCGCAGACAACCCCGTGGCACCGTGAGGAAGAGCCGCTCAACCATCACGAGACACCAGGAAGACAAATTAAGCAAAGCAATCAGCTCTCTCTTCCCCATCAAGATGATTGCAATTATACTAGAATGGACATAAAGTAACGTACAACAAAACATAGAACAATAACAGACTCCCACAATGGGAGTAACAATAAACAAAAAGTCAACAGCAACAGAACCACCGCCTTAGAACGGACAGCAGCCTAAGCTACCGGGGGACTTAAATGCATTTTACTGGTACCAAATCTTCGCCCTAGATTCTGCAGTTGTTGAAGTACAAGAAATGTTCAGCTCGCATGGAGGCCATATAAATGATGCAATGTATCATCATGGAGAAACACTCTAATCAAATTACTACACCATGATAAAACAAAGAAAAGGGCTCATGACTCACAGATAGTCGGAGCTAAAGGAAACCTCAAGTTGAGCCACGGTGGGTCCAGCTACAGATAAGCATCAGGCACCAACCAACCGATTAAAGCCTTACGCCAGAGCCGTCATAGAGTCTGAGGCCTGACCCACCGTCGTGCAATTAAAGAGGAAACCATAGCTATAAACCGTAATTGGGTTTAAAATTAGGCATGCAGACTGTCGCATGATATCCAAGTTATATCCAACCCTTATATAACGTTTTACTATCTTTTTGAATTGATTACTAAAATAAGGTGTGGTACCTGATTGTATCGATTCCTGATCTTTGCAACCTTATTACTTTCCAACAATTCGTTTGAATTTATAGACTAAATCACCATAAAATATAGGTTCTGATATGCCTTGCTGCAGAAGAGTTTTTAACCCAATGTTGTATTTAACAATTAACTCTGAGTGTCTGTGGTAGAATTTAGAAAATGCTTTTCGAATTTTATGATATCTATAACCTTGTTTTAATAATTTAGCAGTTAAAAATAAGTTTCTGTTGTTGAAGTCATCAACATTAGAACACACTCTAGCAAAACGAATAAGCTGAGAAATATATACACCATAGGAAGGAGAGCGAGGAACATCTCCATTGAATTGCAGCACAAGGCAACGTTACTTAAGCATCGACAGGTATTTCCTAATTCACAGTCACTTTAGTTATAGCATTGGCAAGTAGCCATGGAATCATTCGATGGTGAAGACTTTTCTCCTGTAAAGAAGAAGGATATGAACAGTATAGTTCTGAATTTGTGTGTTCCGTCACAAAAATGAAAGTGTAGATCGCCTTTGAAGGGAAACTGTCCAAGGTTTATTTCGTGTGAAGGAAGTCTATAAGCTGAGGTTAGAAAATGATCCACATGATTATGGTTCTGAGGATATAGAGCAGATATTGCAATTATCGGTCAAGAGAAACATAAATGGCACCGGCAGTGTTATCAACACTTCACAAATTAGAACAAACTTGATAGGTTGTTATCAGTACAACCAGTAGAATGTGTATCAGAAACAGAATCAGAAAGGATATTTAAATCGCAAGATAAACGCGTTTCAGTGACCAAAACCCTACAACCTATTCTTCCAAGTTTAACACAATCATATTATTCAAAACAACTTATATAATAATCTTATTATAAGTTACAACATATAGATATGGATATCGCGTGGATATTGCATGTTGGTACTTCCATTCATGAAACATTATTACTGACTTTGTGTTCACGACAAACATTTAACAGATTTGTTGTCTTTTATTGTAACTTAACTGTGCATTTTTCGTGAATATACCTATTATATTCTTTGTCCTATTATGTAATAATAACAATTTATTTTTATAAGATTTTCTTCATTCTAAGTGCGCATATAAAATACTACAATATGTGTAAAAATATTTTGTTCCCAAACTAATAAGGAAAATAATACATTCGATCTCGGATATTGGGTCCGAGATACGTTACACCCCCTTTTACTAAATTTGGAAGAAATTTATTTACCCATGCTCTTTCATGGCCATAATAAGTGTATCGATTTTTTATATACTGTCAAAATAACTCTACATAATTTCATTTTAGAGATGCATTAACTTTGTGTGAAAATATACAAAACTTTCTGAGGTATTTAAATTGAATTGAGGCTTTCGAAACGAATTACACCAGTTTTTATATTTTTGACGTCATAATTTGAAACAGCCTAGCGAGTTATTGCCCTTGGTTTAATCTTGGCAACATGCAAATGTATTAAATTTGTACCACCTTTACCAACTTTAGCATGAAATATCTCGTGATGTGCAAGATCTACACTGATGTAGCTGGTATAAAATAGTTATACCATGTTTGTCCACCTGTACGTAAGATATTCCACTCGCTAAAGCTCGTGGAGTATCACCACGTACAGGCGGACACCCCATGGTATAACTATAACATAACCTATTATATACTCATTTTACCAAAAATCTGCTGTAATACGCTAAGTTTTTGGCATGTTTGGACCCCGCGCTGTACCTGGTAGAGTACACAGGTGTGGAGGCATACTCTCTAGATTTGATTATTTTGATTAGGGACAGAACATTAGGCTGCTTTTTTCCTGAAGATCATCATGTTTTTTTCTCTTATCTGAACAGCCTAAAACTAGAATTTGTTGTTCATGCAAAGTGAAAGCATTTAATTTTTTATAACATAAAAAGTCTTTTTTGCAATTGCTATTAGGCACTTATACGAATGTTAACTTGAGTGTATTTCCAATCAGCATTCTTCAAAGTTGTAATAAAAATTAGCTAATTAACCCTAAAAGCGCCAGTCACGACTGCAGCAGACGACAAATTTGGCGACATTTTTCGCAATTTTCGACAAAAGTAAGGCATGATATTACATGGAATCGTCTGCCAGCAGACGATTCTCATGAAATATCAGAGGGTCTGGATGGGGTATAATGATTAGTGAATAATGACCCTTTTTATAATGAATAGTGAATTATGAGCAAAATAAAAATAATAGTGAATAATGAGTGCCTAAAAATAATGAATAATCCTATTTCTTTAATGAATTGAAGAAAAAAATAATGAATAGTGAATAATCAGATTTCTTTGCCACCTTTCTTACTTTTAAGGACATATGCTACTAAATACTTCCCATATTGAAATAGTTTCGATACTTTGCATACAGTTTGTTTTATGCATGGGCTATCCATTTATGAAATAAAAAGGATATGTCACCGTGCTTATTTTTTCAGAATCTCATATTGAAGTTTACAGCATTTGACCAATTTTCTAGAAATATAAAATAATAACACTAGTCCTAATTATCGAGCAAAAACGGTTGTAATCTTCAGCCAGCTTCTTTCTTTTAACTTAAATTACTGCCCATGACCTCAAACTTTTAAGAAAATGTGCATGTTTACTTGTTATCCCATGCTGTGACAAGATACTGCATGATATATTTTGGCAATTCGTCGAAAAATAGAAATTGTTTTTAGAATAAATCATGTATTTAAAAATCTGATATTGAAAATCTTGAAAATTTATTTTTAATTCATGGACTATTATAATACCTTTCAGAAAAAAGAATAAAAACCTGGGGTCACCGAACTAATTCTCTTTCTAGAGGGCCAAATTTAACCCCACCCTATAGGTTTCGTGCGTAATTCAATATAAAAAGTTCGGGGATGACCATTTCGGTCGTTTTGATGATGCCATTTTACTAGTCTATGAAGTAATTTAGCATTAACATGTTAAAAAAGAAAGAAAAAACACACTGAAAATATGTGCGCATCCGGAATCGATCCTGGTCCTCTGGCTTTGTAGCCAGACACGCTAACCACTAGGCCACGAGGTCAGGTCGTGCGCCGCTCGAAATAACCATACAAATAGTATAGACTTGGCCACTATCGTATTCGTAACCAGGGTTATTGTGTACGTCGTTTGAGTTCGACTGAGCTACATTTATCTGTCTTTAGTGCTGAGACGATCAGTTCTGAAAAGATGACAATAGATATTTCGAACACACTTTAATTAGTTATTTTGTGAAGAAAATGTCGGAACACCGATATGACATAAGAATATCGGAAGCTGTGTTGATCCGAATCCGTTAAGGGTCGAAAGACAGGACCCAGACAACTTTCCCCGTTTGCAGACGCGGGAAAAGTGCGCATTGGAAGTAGCCGCATATGTCTTTAAGGATATTCATGTGGCCAATATGGCGTGGTGACTAAAATCTGCGGGTGCTTTGACTTTTGAGCTGTAACAAGACCAGTGTGCTCTTTTGCTCTGAATTTCAGAAATAATCATGAGAGTTACATATTAATATAGTTTATATTTTTGCTGCTGAATGAAATAATAACAAGAAATAAATAAGTCAAATATTACCTTGAAGTTAGCCAATTTTTGCCTACCCGCTCTCCAATTTATCTCCATCGTAAATAAAAGTTTTTTACACGAACATGTAGTGTGATATGCAATCCAGCAAAATGAATTCATAAAATTTCCATAATTTATTTCACAAGTTCACTTATCCTGCTTATTCGATAGCATCTAACGCTCATAAAATAGCCGGCTAGGCGTAATGTACATGTATATCAACACCTGTGAACAGGGCTACCAATCAACTGCTTTCATAGGAAAATACAAAGAATACCTTTGTTCTCCAAATAATATTTGCTTCGAGATAATTATGAGCAGAAATTCCTATGATGAACAAGCACAAGCCGATTCGTATAGGTTACATTGGGTTCTGTCTTATTGGAGGAAGTCGTTATAATTCCATGGTCGCGAAAAGCTAGCATGACCTCTGCATGGGGACAAAGCTTTTTAGTTGCTGGATGACAATAAAGTTAAACAAAAATCATGGCCAGTAACGAGCAAACCACCAACATACAGCCAATCCCCATAGTGCAACACACTGAAAAATGTATTAGTAATTACTGCCATACACTGAAAACACTAGAGTAAAAATTGAGCTGATACTAGTAATCCATTAAGTTTAATTAATTTTTACTATGAATAGAACATAAAGATAAAAAATGTATTTAAAAATGAGAGTGATGTTTAATAAAAAAAAAAGGTGGCAGCTCAGCTGTCATCTCTTTTGATACCAGCCTGAGGCAATTTTTTTTATAGAATATGCACTCTAGATCGGGGTCAGGGGGCAAAGCCCTGGTTTAGAGCATTCACATGGCCTTAACTAGCTCCCAAGACACGCAATTATTTCATTACCTTCTGAGTGTCATCTGCTGATAACCTTTGCAAAAAGATTGGACCCAGATCAGGTCAGACAATATGTGGGGCCTAATCTGGATCCAATCTGTTTGACACTCAAATGGTATTCCTAAAAGAATTATTTTGAAAAAGATGATTTTGAACACAAAAACAAAAACAACAACAACAACAACAGCAAAAGCAGCAGACGACAAAAGAGTATCATAACATTTCCAGGGGGGGGGGGGGGGTGCAAAGAGTTAATACAATATTTCCAGTTTATTCTTCAGAAAATCAAAGTTAGTGGCTTAAGAAACTATACTGGTTGCGCAGAGTGGTACGCGCATGCATTTTTTGCGTACACGTAGGCACTCCCTTGCCAGCTCACACTACCCATTTACTGTATTGGTGCGCAGGCTGATTTTGGACTAAGAACAAGCAGATTAATAGAAGCACACAAAGCATCGTGAAAGTGGTTGAATAGTGGAAATATAATAATACAGAAACATGGTTACAAGCAGCTCACACAAATGAAAAAGAGCTATAATAGCAGAACTTTTAATGCCGATGCAACCAGCAATGACCCAACGTGTCCAGCCTGATAGAGTCTCTGTCGACATTTGAAGTAAAATAAGACCTAAGACACAAAATAAGGTCCTTGTTCTGTAATGCACTATTCACTTTTGCAATCATCAGAGCTGCTTATCTCTAATTGTTCAATTGCTGTCGTGTGGCAGCTATTGTTTTGTTCCTCTGGTGAATTGGTCTGTGATTGTGGTATTTACTGGTCATCCTCACTTGCATTCTGATAAGACTGTGAGGATGTACAGGTAAGTAAGAATCAAATCAGGGAATGCAGACTCACATTGAGCAGGCCTCTAAATAATGATGCAATTCTTGCGCGGATCCAGGGATTATTGCCAGGGGGTCCAGGTCCACTTGCCAGAAAATAGCTCTGACAACGTTGTTTTTTTTGTTTTTTAGTCCTCAGCTTATGTTACAGTTTTACAGAGGGTGTCCAATGGTTATTTCAAAGAAAACTATTATTTTTAAAGGTTTCAGAGGGGGTCCAACTTTTTCAAGGGGGAGGGCAACTTTTTCCATGGAGGGGGGGGGGGTCCAATGGGTAATTTCTATAGAAACCCATATAACTTGTGATTTTCCAGGGGGGGGGGACGGACCCCATATCCCCCCTCTGGATCCGCACATGCGATTTCACAACTTATTTTTCTTATTTCAAAAGGAAACATTAGCTGTGGCTTCCCAAAAAATCCCTCTCAAGAAGACGATTCATTTGAGCACCAAAACAAATGTTTGGACTTATAGATAAGAAAATATTCAAAGTTCTACGCTGAAAAAAATGCCTATCTGGACCTATGTTATGTAATGTGACAGGGCCTCAAAACTGGATTTTAACCAGCACTATAAAAGCACTGTAAAACTCACAAGCTATATATGAGTCAGCACATGAGCTTATGGAACGTATCGCATTATCGAGCAACGAAAGCTCAGCCAAGCCTGTGCATCTCTACCAAATTGCTATGATATAGATAATGACACGAGAATACGATGATACATGCACGAATCGAGACCTGCTTAGCCCTCACACGGTTTTTGTATTTCGCTATGAAGTAGAAAGATTAGTAGCCGTGTGTGTGTGTAAACTTACCTGTATAACTGACATCATATATTATTGCCAATGGCTATCGTATGAGGATTAGGTGCTATTGAATCAGCAAGAATAGTGACATTGTGAAATGAATTTTGGAAATTTTATATTCCGTGTTTGCTAGATGACATATTACACTACATGTTCGTGCAAAAAACTTAAATTTATGATGAAGACAAATGGGAGAGTGGATAGACAAAAATTGGCTAACTTCAAGGTAATATTTGACTTGTTTATTTTTTGCTTTTATTTCATTAAGTAACAAAAATATAACCTATATTATGCAACTCTTATGATTATTTCTGAAATTCGGAGCAAAAGAGCACATTAGTCTTGTTACAGCTCGAAATTCAAAGCACCCGCAGATTTTAGTCACCACGCCGTATTGTCCACATGAATATCCTTAATGAATAATTGGTCTTATTTTAATGAATAACCCAAAATTTTAATGAGATGAATAATTGGCTAAATTTTTAATGAATAGTGAATACCAGACCCCCCATCCAGACCCTCATATCATGCCTTATTGGTTATTTTTGAAAAAGCGGCAAAATTTGAAATCGTCGTCTGCTGCAAATTATAGGTGGCGCTTTCTGGGTTAACTAGAGAGGGAATTACATACCAGGCACGTATGTAGCCCTGTAACGAGTTGGATACATACACACATGCTATGGGGTCCGGGGGCAAGCACCCCCAGATTTTAAAAAAAAATGATGCGACCTGGTGCATTATTATCAACCAAAATATCAACAATTTTAAGAATAACAAATGAACAACAAAACATTTTCGCCATAATTCTTTCCCAGTATGAATCAGATGTGCATGTTAGTACGATTACACTTTATAAGGGGATGGTCGGGGATGGGGGGTCAACATCCCCCCGTAGCAAAAGAAATATAAAAAAATCAAAGAAAATGGAAGCTTTTCAGTTTAAGGTGAGATATTCTAAATTTATTTTTTGCTTTTTGACAGGGCTCCCCAAATTCCTAAAACTATGAGCTGGCTCCCTGGCTCTCCTAAAATAAATACCAGTGCTCTCCAGCTCCATGAAAATAAATAGCCCTTCTTCCCCAGCTCCCTAAAACCACTGGGATCCTCACTGTTAGTATTCTGTGGTTCTTCCTCACGATGCCCTGTGTTGGCATTTAGTATGTGGTATGTGGTATTTCCTGACCATACTCACTTTTTTCAGATACTGTGCTAGCATTCAGTGAATCTGGAATATTTTTTGTCGAAGCAGATGCAAGTTCTTCCAATTAACACTATCTACAATTGTACCTGGGCGGCTGCTTTATATGAGTTTAAGTTCTTTAGTAATAGTATACTCGGAAAAACAATTGAAGGATATTAAGATTCTTTTGACTCAATAAAATTTGAGAAATTAATTTGTAAACAAAGTATTTTCGGCTCTGATAGAACTACATGTACCAATATGCAATTCAGCGAAATGCAAAATAAAATTTACGGGCTATTGGCTACGATACAGTGCCACACCAAATGTACCAACCCTCTTTACCCGAAGTTCACAAGCAAAAATTTAGTGTTTATATTTTTGCTGCCACATTTACCTGGTCATCGCTTATGCTCTAATTCTGACCACAGAAAAGTGTTCACATTCATTTTTTCTGTAACTGCACATAATAACGTGACAAGTTCTTCAACAAAATTGCGCAGATATGACATACCCCAGCCAATATGACAACAAATTGGAAGTAAAATGCTTACAGCAGCTATAAAATGAGGTGTCATACTTTTGACTGAGAGCCAGCAATGATTTTGGAGTCAGTCATTATGGAATACAAACGATAAAAATGCGTTTAAATCATTTTTGAATGTGTGTGACTTTTTAGTATATGGGTTGCACCATTTTGACATCTACATCTACATCGTTACACTAAGCTGTCATACTTGACATTTCTTTAGGGGTGCGCAAGAGAGAAATTTAAAGAGAAAAATAATAGTTAAAGACAGAAGCATTAGATGAGACTGTAAGAGGGCATAAGAATGCACTAGTTAGAAAAAGTTGTTCCCAGCCACTTTTCGCCACTTTAATCATTGAAGCGTGGCTTAAGGACATATGCTACTAAATACTTCCCATGTTGTAATATGTTCAATACTTTGCATACAGTTTGTTTAATGCATCGGCTATACATTTATGAAATAAAAAGGATACGTCACAGCGCTTATTTTTTCAGAATCTCAGGTGGAAGTTTTCAGAATTTGACCAATTTTCTAAAAATATAAAATAATAACACAAGTCCTAAATATCGAGCTAAAACGGTTGTAATCTTTAGCCAGCTTCTTTCTTTTAACTTTTATTAATGCCCATGACCTCAAACGTTTTAGAAAATGTGCAAGTTTATTTGTTATCCCGTGCTGTGACAAGATACTGCATGATATATTTTGGCAATTCGTCGAAAATTGGAATTTGTTTTCAGAATAAATCATGTATCAAAAAATCTGATGTTGAAAATCTTAAAAAAATATTTTTAATTCATGGACTATTATAATACCTTTCAGAAAAAAGATTAAAAATATGGGTCACCGAACTCATTCTCTTTCAAGAGAGCCAAATTTAACCCCACCCCCATAGGTTTCATGCGTAATTCAATTTAAAAAGTTTAGGAATTACCATTTCGTCGTTTAGATGATGCCGTTTTACTTACTTATGAAGCAATTTAGCATTAAAATGTTAAAAAAGAAAGAAAAACACACTGAAATTATGTGCGCACCCGGGAATCAACCCTGGTCCACTGGCTTTGTAGACAGACGCGCTAACCACTAGGCCACGAGGTCAGGTCTTGCGCCGCTCTAAATAACCGTACAAATAAATAGTAGAGACTCGGCCACTATCGTATTCGTAACCAGGGTAATTGTGATTGTCGTTTGATTTCGACTGAGCTACATTTATCTGTCTTTAGTGCTGAGACGATCAGTTCTGATAAGATGTCAATAGATATTTCGGACACACTTTAATTACCTTATTTTGTCAGGAAAATGTCGGAACACCGATATGACATAAGAATACTAGTATCGGAAAGCTGTGTTGATCCCAATCCATTAATGGTCGAAAGACAGGGCCCAGACAACTTTACCCGTTTCCAGACGCGGGAAAGGTGCGCATTGGAAATAGCCGCATATGTCTTTAAATCAAACATTCATTTTGATTACAGATATCTGGAACTATGAAATGCGTGCATAATTAGTTTAGTTTTTATTGTATTGAATGTTATCTAAATATCCTTCAATTGTTTTTCTGAGTATATATTATTGAACTTTTTGGTCACTGTAAAGGCGGCACCTCATGAATGCGTAAATAGGACTGGTCTACTTTAGACAGGGATAAAAGCTGAAAATGAGGTGTGATTTTATTCGAAGGTAACTGTATCATAACACCTTAGTAAAGAAATAAATATGTAAACTTCAAAACGCCAGCAAAATATCTACATTTGAAAATGTCTGTTTATGGTTTAACAGAAGTATAAACGCAAACAGTATGGACCTAGATCAGACTGCTCCTATAAGAGCAGTCTGATCTGGCTCTACACTGTTTCTTAAAGAGGCTTCAAAATGTTTCAGTAGACAACAAAAAACAATACGACTTTTGTGATATGCACTTTAAGGGTTAATTCAGGTGATGTCAGGGATATACGGTGAGGACTTTCATGAAATACACGCACGTTTGCGCGACCGAAAAAGCTTATTAACTCTTTATCAAATTATAAATAAAACCTGATTTCCCTTCCTTAGCAGATGAAATAGCCAAACCACGCCCAGATATGAATATTAGGCCTAAAGTTGCCACCTTTACAGTAAGCGAAAAGTCTATTTTTTTTAAAGATCAGATTTCGTTTAGCAGTTACTCTAAAGCCGGGCTCTAAAGGAAGAAGCCATCTTTGTCAAATAGAGTAGCGGCCCTCGTTTACTTGCTTTCTGATTTTGGTGGAGGACCAAAACCATCTTGGATTTTCGTCAAGCTTTCAACTCACAAACTTTTGAAGGCATGTCCTTTCCGATGGCCTGGAAGTTTTTTCTGTGCAGTCTTTTGCAAAGCATGTAAAAGCGAGCCACTATCGGCCCGCCGAAACACTGTTTCGCTGGTGGGCCGAGTTTGTAGTTAAAACCTTTATTTGACCGCAGTATCGCGAACGAAAAGTTTGACAATACCTCGACGGATTATCGCGAGACTTCGACAATAGTCACTCAGTATTCCTATATTCAAGGGCCAATACCCCACTAGTTTAGTTTAATAAATCAATAAAAGTTTGAAATTCAATCTGTGTTATATGTTTAACCTAGTTTCAAGTCAGTGTGCTATATGAATGCAAATCTATGAAGAACTTTGATCAATGATTTAAGGTTAAAGGTAGGAATAACTTATTAGTAATAGTCTTTGAACAGATATTATACATGTTCGGTTCAAATTGGCGTCCGCGACAGCCATAGCCTTAATTACATTTTGGTCTATGATTACGCCATTTGACGGTCATACGTGTATTCGCCTTTCAGTTAAGAACTCAGGTACTTTAGAATAGTTTTTAAATACACACGGCTTCAAGCTATATTTATGAAATAAGATAAAGTCGTGACAATGTACAGCAAACTCGGATTCGATAATCATAAATTAATGTTAACGACAAGTCGTGGCAAATGCATACTAACCCCTTAAAATGTTCCTATTCGCTGTTCCATTGTGGCATTTTCATACCACTACGAGATAAAAATTGTTCGTTTCATATTGTTACAAAACCAAAAATAAGTTCTGTCTTTAAATTTCAGATGAATATCTTTGATAGAACAAAAGATAAGGAGGTGTAAAGAATGGCATGTTATATAGTGAAAATGCAAAACTTATAAACATGTAACTATCTCTGTAACTGGCGAGATACCTGGAGTTTGCCAGAACCCTTTTGGCAATAGTCTGAAAATAGGTCAAAGTTATTTTCGCGTTAATACGAATTCAAAGAAAGCACTTTAGAGTCCCTTATGACGCTTTTAAGGGTATACCCCAAAATAGGGGTTGGTGCGTAGAGGACACTGTAGAATCTTATCAAACGTATCAAATGGCATTCTGACAAGTTTGACGGACCAAGGAACTACTTGGGTAAAAACCTTTAAATGTTTTTTTTTTGTTCTTTTGTAGAAAATAATACATAAAACCGTCACTGTAAAAATGTCCGGGTGGTGCTTAACCTTTGACGATGTGTATAATTGCTCTGTCATCTTCACAATGCCATTGTGTTAACATGGTTTCTGTGACGTCAACGTCACGTTATATAACGTCAGCGTCACGTTATTACCCGCATTATCAAAGTAGATCCTCGATGTACATCCGTGGTCTGATTCCACGGAATTTTGCGGAATTTGCCGAGGCAGTTCCGTTTAATGGCTTCATAAGATAAAACTCGATCCTCAAACATTTTGTTTCCTTTCCTTGAAATAATTTCCGAACCATTTTAATAAAATACCCGATATCTCATAGCCTTACGGTCTCTATCACAGAATATATGGCAGCAAGTTTCAAAGTTTTCGAGAACCCAGGCATGTACGATGTATAAGTTCTTTTGAATGATGAACAGCAGAATGACATAGGATACATTCGGATACTTATATTATAAGTGAATTTGAAATCAATACTTGTAAAGGTTCTTATGAATAACCCTTTCAAAAGTTTTTTCCTAACACAGCTAATTAAGGATACTGGTCTATAGTTACGTAAGGGTTTTAATAACATCCGAGTTATCTCTAATAAATTGCTTTAAATTAGCTACCCTTTTTTGTGAAGCATTTTTTGTGGTACTATCTTTATGAAACGTCTTACAAACATGCATTGTTTATGAAATACATGGGGTAGCAGTGCAAAACTACTTAAATATTTTTTATAAAACAAAAATAGAGAGGATTTGATTTTGATTTTATTAGAGAGCCAAATTTTCTTCGTGTAAACTTGGCATTCCAATAAATGGATCAAAGGAGTAGTATCAGTCTCAAGCAGAAACTCTTAAAATTTATTGTTTAGGACACACGATGCTTTAAGTAATTCGTTTATTGTGTCATTTCAGGAGAATCAATGAAGCCCTTGAATGATTAAGAAAAGCGAAAGAAACAAACTCTTACAGCGGGTGTACACAAAAATGTGACAAACTCTGGGAAATATCACAATCATTATAGTAATGTTCAATACGACCAAATTCGAAATGATAATTTTATTCAGGAGCAAAGACATAAGGTGTGAAACATGTTGTTTTAATGACATTAAATGCAGGATGATTTACACTCTACTCATGCTTAGTTGATACATTTGACAGATAGCGTTTTATTGCCTTTAATATTTGGCCTCTGTATCATGGAAAACAACACAACATCCACCCCAGTGATAGCTCAGATGGCTGCAGGAACAAGCAATTATGTGTTTGGCTCAGAAAACCTAGACACTAAAGCAATATTTCGACGTTTGGTTACCAACCAGTTTATGCATGGTTTCGACTATTCTTTCCAAACATTTAGTTTCAAAACAGTATTTTATCAGACTCATCATTCCTACTGCTGCTGTCCATGTGCCTTTGAACATGAATATGTTTCTTATGTTTCTGACAACGGCTCTGTAAGTGAAGAAATATGCGAGAAAATTTTGGAATGTATACTGACTGGACATTGTCCTCATGTAGAGGATGTACCAAATCAATATATCACAGAAACAAAAATAAAAGCAGTGCATATCGCAGCTGCAGCAAAAACCACTTTAAGCCTAAGCTATTTTTACGAGCCATCACCAAGTTTGGAAAGTTCAGTATTCAAATTACTTCCAGAAACGGTTGCTATATTTCATAACAACTTAAAATTTGTAAACCAATTCGTTGCTAGAAGCAGAGAATGGCAGAAATATAGTTATGGCTCTGCACGTGTATCTTCTGTGATTTTGTATGCACAAGTACAGCGTGAGAAAGAATATAAGATAGTTTTTGAATCAATCACACAGCCGGATTTCTGTTTAAGAACCCATAATAATGAACTGCTTCAGTTTTTACTTGATCCAATTTGGTCGCAGTGTCGATTGGACAAAACTCTTGAGCAATGCTTTGGAAATCCAGAATTAGCTGATATACAGAACATTATTTTAGAGCATTTACGGACAGACCTCTTCCAATTTCGTATTAAAGCATTATCAGAATGTGCATTATCAGCCATTGTATGCGACGAAGACTCAGTGTTGAGATCATTGCTAGATATTCTGGATACACGTACATATTCAGACGATCTAACGGTGCAGCTACCAAATATTTGTGACGTGCTTTGTAAAAATCACCAGAAACAAATTTTACATGAATATAGATACAAGGGGCAGAATATGGTTGATGGTGATCATTTTCATCTGCTACATTACCTACGCAAAAATCACGCAGACAAATTATTTAAACAAATTGAAGCAGCATTTGACGAGCTTTCTACTGATCAAAAGGCAATCAACAAAGTGTATAACAACACGGGTGGATTAACGCCCCTGCATTGCGCTGTGAGCGATATGAAGTCAAAAGAACTAGACCTCCTTCTCAATATGGGTTCAGATATTGACTTAAAGAATAAAAGAGGACAAACACCGATAAATCTGCATCTACAAAGTATACACCATTGGGATGTCCTGGACGTGAAACAGTTTCGAGAAATACTGGCAATTCTGCTTTTTGAAAATCCAGATGTACAACTTAACAAATCTGCTGTCGAAGACGGAATAAAGGCGGATGAGTATTTCAAGATACGCACCAGTTCTCAGACATTTGCAATTTCAGGAACATACATAATGGATTGCCAGGAACATCACGTCTTTTCAAGAAATGATGGGTACGAATTGAATTTTATAGCCCCGCTACTCATAGAATGTGGTTTCATGTATTCGAGAATGATTCTGTCGAAGTCAGTAGAAAAAGCTCTTGATTCTGCAGAAATTTGCTATTTTTATGATTGCCTACACAACCCACGTTCTCTACAGATTACTTGCCGTAACACCCTCCGAAAGCACTTTAAAAATCGCGCCATACACACATTTGTGAAACTGCTTGAGCCAAAGATTCCAAAACACATTCAAGATTTTATCTTAATTAAACACATTTTAGAAGCAAGCAAGAATTTTTTGTAAAGTTTACAACAAATCATGCTTGCTTATAAAATGTTTGAATAACAAAGGATAAATGGTCTATACGTGTTTAACAGTAATGGCCCATTTATCCTTGGTTGTTCAAAATTGGACGTAGCTAAATTGAGTCAACACAGATGAGCTATGACATCTCATTAGTATTTGTGTTTTGTTATCAAAAACTATATTTAGCAACTAAAAAAGACGGGACACTTCGACCAACCATACTTTATAGTATACAAAAGTGCATTGTAGCATAATAAAGCACTCTCTGTGGCATACATGAGTTAAAGAGATAAATATTTGAGCAATAATACTGGTACCATTCATTATGACTCTCTCCAGGGGTAATACTGGGCAGATCAAAAGGACAGTGATTCTGAGGTGATTATGACTTCCTTACAGGGGCAATAAAGTGGCCCTAGGAAGTGATAAGGTATTTTATAATAAAATATTGATCTTAATCTTAGTGAATGAAATTGTATTGTGTACAGGTAAGTCCCCTCTTGAGGCCCCTATGATTTTGTGAGATATTGAAACTGCCCCTTATCACTTTATTCTTTAATGATCTCTATTGGACAGTAATACTCGTATATGTCTTTAAGTACAAACTGGATTTATGAAGCCAGAGAAGATGTTATTTGAGTTAATTTACAATTGCTGTTAAATACTACATTATTCTTCCGTCATCTCATCAGATCTATAAAATAGAAAGTGAGTATGATCAGGAAATACCACAATCACAAACCGCAGACAACCCCGTGGCATCGCGAGGAAGAGCCGCTCAACCATCACGAGACACCAGGAAGACAAATTAAGCAAAGCAGCCAGCTCTCTCTTCCCCATCAAGATGATTGCTATACTAGAATGGACATAAAGTAACGTACAACAAAACATAGAACAATTACAGACTCCCACAATGAGAGTAACAATAAACAAAAAGTCAACAAAAAGTCAAATCTGGTCAATGATTATGTTTGAAATGTGTCTATTGTTCATTTGTATAGCAATACCCTAATGCTCTCGCCTTCAGCTACTAATAACAGCAGTGCAATATGACCACAAGACGAGACGAATGAGCCGTGACATGTGATTCCCAGCAAGTGTGGACTCTGACGAGTCTGTGCAGTCTCCTTTTAAGGTTAGATGCTCCAAATTGTGTTTAGTCAGTAGCGTAACTTCCATAGAATATTTAAGCGACTGGCAAAGGCTCTGATCAGACTGTGCGTATACACAGGCTGATCTGAGGTTTTGCTGGTCGCAAATACCACATTGTTGGAAATCTCATGTAGCGGCTCATGTATTCTTAATGAAATTTCCCCGAGATGTCCTTTAAAAGTAAAATCGTAACTTCAAATAGTTTTAGATGTAGATCAATGGTGCAGTTCAGTTATCAGTTATATATACTGAGGGAAAAAAGTTTAGCAATTATTTATAATGGGGTTTCCCATAGGCGATCTTTGAAGTATTAGATCTTTTTAATCGGCAGGTTCGCAAACATGTAAGATGTTTGAAAATGACCTAATGATTACCCGACATTATAGTGAGGATTTGAACTGCTGAGCATTTAAATTTCAAACGTTACTCAATTGAAAGGGAGGTAATTTGGAAAAATATGATTTTCAACTAAAAACTGTACGCAAAGGATGAACATAACATTCAGTTTTAAACCGTTTTTCACTTTCTTGCTTTGGGATCTAAACATTTGACAGAATAATGAAACTTTCAGTCAAAAATTATTCGCACTTTTGCAAGATAAGCTGTTTTAGCAAAAGGGAATAAAATCAGACTTTACATTAAGTGAAACGTCAATCTGGTAATGTCATCGTACTCGTGAACGTTTGTCAACATATATTTTTGACACTTTGAGATTTAGAGTCCTATTTCTTCTAAACTGTTAATCCCCAAAGTATATTGCTAAATGTTTTTCCCTCAGTATATAATCAAAATTACTACTTTGATCCTACCAAGTGTCCGGGATTAACTTATAAATAGCAATTAATATAGGATATTTGTTGTCCAATATTGGAGTAATTTGGGTCAAAGTTCCCCCAAAAAATATTTGCTTGTTGGAAAAATTTTCATGATTTTTTCCATGACTTTTTGTCGTCAGCTGATTTTAACTAACATTAAGAAGTTAAGGAATAATTAAGAGCGTAGAACAGTTTTGAGTAAGATGTGGTTGGGTCTGATATGGATCCAAAACAGAAAACACAAAGTGGCAGATTATGAGCTAAAAGAGAAAGGATCATTTATTTGAATGAATTTAAAAAAAAACTATAATTTGAATTACATGTTTGGACAATACCATATTAGAAGTGAAATAAATTATCTAACTGTATAGTATGATGACAATCTCTGTGGTATGTCTGTTACATTAAGCTTTGGCATATGACTGGAGGTAATCCTATCTCCTGATTGGCTCAATTTATCTTCATAAATTTCTATGTCAACGTGAAAACCGGTCTGAACTGGCTTACGAGTTAATATTGCATGAAAACCAACTCTAACTAGTTTCCAAAAGTTAATATTTTTGACACTTTTGCAATATTACCCTCTAGAGAGCTAAAATATGATGAATATGAAACTTGCATGAGCTGCATAAAATTGACATGATTTGCTATTTTACCTCCCGACAGGTAAATTAAGGACTTTCATTGATTTTAACAACCTTTTTGTTTTGTTTGTTCATATATTATCTTTGTCTGAATAGACAAAATGTAAAAAGGTGTTTTATGATTAAATTTTTACATTCCACATTCAGAGAATTTATATACATTTTAAATTACAAAATACTACATTAAAATACTTTATTATATAACCTATAAATAGAAATCTTTTGAATGGCCCAGATGCCTATCCACTCAGGCCCATAAAACTACATATCACATGGGCTGCTGGTTTTTCCCATTCAATATTAGTTACTAAAAATAGACTTTATAGAAATTTTTCATTACAGGTGTGCTTTCAGCATGAAACTTGCATGATTTGCTGTAAATAAAATTCAGTGAGTGACAGCAGCACGAAATTCACAAGATTTGGTGTTTCATCATATACAAGACATTCAGACTTTGCTGTTGAATATAGTAATTAGCAGAACTCTTAAATGAACTAATGAATTCTTCCCTCTGGATTGATGCAATAAACTTGGAATGGTCCATTGTATAATTCAAGGGGTCACAGGTTTTAATTTCTAAACAAAATTGAAGTTTTTTCCCTGAAGATCACTTTTGTCTTAGCAAACAGTGTAGACCCTGATGAAATGCCACATTATGCAGCATTTAATCCGGATCTTGTCTGTCTGCAGTTGTAATTACAAATAAAGTATTCATTCCTCTTTTAACTGAATGAAATCAGTCAGTCATCCTGTAAATAAAAGACATTCAAGACTGTCCTAGACATAGTCCATAGCCAAGATTTTGTTGTTGTTGCTGCTTTTTGTTTTAATAGAGAAATTATATAATAAAACAATTGTTGACTATTGAGGCATTGAACATGATGTGATATCGACCTGAGAATACCAATATTGACCTCGACTCTGCCTTGGTCAATATTGGTACTCTCAGGTCGATATCACATCATGTCCAATGCCTCAAGATTCAATAATTGTATGTTAATATTATTTGCTACAACTTTTGAGAAAGTCCTTGAATTGAACATGGCTTCAGCAACAAGAGTAAATGTAGAAAAAATTCAGTCATAGTTGAAAAGTCATATAACAAAACTGTTATTGTCTTTAATTTCGGTAGATGTCAGGATTTATCTACCCTCAAAAGCAATAATCACCTTGGCCTAGCGGCCTCGGTAAATTATCACTTTTTTGGGCAGATAAATCCTCACATCTACCTCAATGAAGTCAATAATTGTATATTATTTCATACTTAGCAGTGAAATCAATGCATATCTAAAACAAATAAAATGGTATTTTCACAGAGTGACAGAATATGATATCAATCACCTATATTTTTACTAGTGATTGATATCGCTTTTTGGATTACTTCTGACTTTTCCATTTACTTAATTTAGCTCAAAATTAAAGTTCAAACGCCTATATTTTTCTTATTTGGGAACAAAAACATCAAGTGTGGGTAGGCATTTTCTTAGATAGAGCATGAGCAACATTTTGGTACCAAAATAATTCAGATTTGCAGAAATTTATCGATTTTGCATTTTCAGCACCTCCCGCTTATGTGAGGGAGGAAATGCATGCAACCTTTGTTACGTAACGTCATCCAACATTTATGACGTCAATTATGATGTCACTGGTCTGGCACTTTGACGCTGAATAAATTTTATTTTATCTGTCAGTCCCGATTACTATAAATTGATCCATGTATTCTGTCACAAATTCTCTTTTGTCTTCTTTTATATTTTTATGATTCGGCTTGAAGCATGGTTAATTGATTAACCGGAAATCCTCTAAAAAGTATAAAATAAAAAGAAAATTTACCTTTTTTTCAGTATATATCAAATACATGTCATCTCGTGAGTTGAAAACATCGAAATTTTTACTCGTGCTGCGCACTCGTGAAAATTCTGATGTTTCCAACACACTGGATGAAATATATTTGGTATTCACCTCAAAAAAGTAAATGTCCTCTATATATTTACTTCAGTTTCATACACTTTTAATTCAGTAGCATGTTACATTTTCACAAACTTTACTCGTTCTTATCCAGCAGATAATTAAATATATTGAGCTACCATAAAACGAATATTGATATGGGCCTCGGAGCGACAAAACTAGCTTTTCTCACACACCAGATCGGAATTTCCGTTGATTTTTTCCCATGTGAGATCATTCTTTCTCACATACCAACGCATACGAGATCGAGTGATCCCTATGTAAGCTCGCTGTCGGAAAAATCTGTCCCACATCGCTACCCATGTGAGATAAGCGTAACTAATACGAGATAAGCCACACGCGGCCGGTTGCTAATGTGAGATAACATTTTTGGCGCATGACTGTATTCCTTCGAAAACGAAAGTTGAATTGTTGTCAGTCAGGAACAAAATTTTGTTGAATTTTAAGCGATTTAAGTCGGCCTTCAACTTGGTTTAAAAGTAAAACTGAGCATTTTTATTTACAACCTTTATTCAATGCTTTGAACCTGCTGAATGCATTGCGATTGACATATTTAACCTGTTGTGTTGGGCATTGTGTGACTGAATCAACCGGGACCGGGAGCCTTGACGATGTAAAAACACACCACACACACACATTTTCCTCAACAAAATTACTTACTCGAGTTACTGTGGCTGATAAGCTACTTCTTGTAAATCCATTTTGATGAAATAACCATTTGTTCATTGTTTAATGCGCTGTTTATTCGCTGTTTCAAGTTGATTTGTACAGCGCGCGTCATTTGACTGTAAACATCGATCTCAGTGACGTCACCAACAAGTATTACACAGTACTGTACCGTACGGTCGTGGTATGTGAGAAAAAGAATCGATCATCGGTGTTCAGTGGTTCCAGAAAAATCCTAACCCTCGGGTCCACCGTTCAGTGGGAAACTCGGCAAGCCTCGTTTCCCACTGGAATGGTGGGCCCTCGGGTTGGGATATTTCTGTCCCCACTGAACACCAATGATGGATTCTAATTTCTCACATACCAATGCATACGAGATCGAGTGATCCCTATGTAAGCTCGCTGTCAGAAAAATCTGTCCCACATCGCTACCCATGTGAGATAAGCGTAACTAATACGAGATAAGCCACACGCGGCCGGTTGCTAATGTGAGATAACATTTTTGGCGCATGACTGTATTCCTTCGAAAACGAAAGTTGAATTGTTGTCAGTCAGTAAAAAATTCTATGTTGACTTTTCAGCGATTTAAGTCGGCCTTCTACTTGGTTTAAAAGTAAAACTGCGCATTTTTGCTTACAACCTTTATTCAATGCTTTGAACATGCTGAGTGCGTTGCGATTGACATATTTAACCTGTTGTGTTGGGCATTGAGTGACTGAATCCACCGGACGGGGAGCCTTGACGATGTAAAAACACACCCCACACACACATTTTCCTCAGCAAAATTACTTACTCGAGTTACTGTGGCTGATAAGCTACTTCTTGTAAATCCATTTTGATGTAATAATCATTTGTTCATTGTTTAATGCGCTATTTATTCGCTGTTTCAAGTTGATTTGTACAGCGCGCGTCATTGACTGTAAACATCGATCTCAGTGACGTCACCAACAAATATTACACAGTACTGTACCGTACGGTGGTAGTATATGAGAAAAAGAATCGATCATTGGTGTTCAGTGGTTCCAGAAAAATTCCAACCCTCGGTTCCACCGTTCAGTGGGAAACTCGGCAAGCCTCGGCAAGCCTCGTTTCCCACTGGAACGGTGGGCCCTCAGGTTGGGATTTTTCTGTCCCCACTGAACACCAATGATGGATTCTATTTTTCTCACATACCAACGCATACAAAATCGAGTGATCCCTATGTTAGCTCGCTGTTGGAAAAATCTGTCCCACATCGCTGGCTATGTGAGATAAGCGTAACTAATACGAGATAAGCCACACGCGGCCGGTTGCTAATGTGAGATAACTTTTTGGCGCATGACTGTATTCCTTCGAAAACGAAAGTTGAATTGTTGTCAGTCAGGTAAAAAAATCAATGTAGAAATTTCAGCGTTTTTGAATCAGCCTTCAATGTGGTTTAAAAGTAAAACTGTGCATTTTATCTTAAAACCTTTATTCAATGCTTTGAACATGCTGAGTGCATTGCGATTGACAGAATATTTAACCTGTTGGGCAATGTGACTGAATGCACAGTGCACGGGCAGCCTTGTAAAAAGAAAAAGAAACACATTTTCCTCAGCAAAACTACTTACTCGAGTTACTGTGGCTGATAAGCTAGTTCTTGTAAATCCATTTTGATGTAATAATCATTTGTTCATTGTTTAATGCGCTATTTATTCGCTGTTTCAAGTTGATTTGTACAGCGCGCGTCATTGACTGTAAACATCGACCTCAGTGACGTCACCAACAGATAAAATAGAGTACTGTACCGTATGGTGGTAGTATAGGAGAAAAAGAATCGATCATTGGTGTTCAGTGGTTCCAGAAAAATCCCAACCCTCGGGTCCACCGTTCAGTGGAAACTCGGCAAGCCTCGTTTCCCACTGGAACGGTGGGCCCTCGGGTTGGAATATTTCAGCCCCACTGAACACCAATGATGGATTCTATTTTTCTCGCACACCAGATTGGGATTTCCGTTGTTTTTTTACCCATGTGAGATAATTATATCTCAAATACCTGTGCCAGCCCCAGGGAAAGATAAAACACGAACAACCGCATTTCGGCCGCACGTCATTCCGTAACATCATTGCAATGATAAAACTTGACGTCACCATGTCGCATCTCAGCGTATTCAGGATTTTCTGGAAGCATTTTTTTATGTTTTCCAATATAAAATGAGGTATTTAGTGGTGAGCAAGAAAAAGTATCCATTTTTCGTGTGAGGATGGGATAGAAAAATCCCTCCCTCCTGATCACCATTTGTCATCACTCTGCAAACCTGGTGATGCCAACCGATGATCCTCGGGACGGATTTTTCCATCCCACCCTCACACTAATAATGGATTCTTATAACCTCTCATACCTGTACCAGTCCATTGAAAAGATAAAAAAATGAACAACCACACGCCGGCCGCACGTCGATTAGTGACGTTATTGTAATTTTAAAATGACGTCACCATGTCGCATCTCAGCGTATTCAGGATTTTAGGAAGTTATTTATGTTTTCTAATATAAAATGAGGTGTCAAGTGGTGAGCAAGAAAAAAGAATCCATAATTCGTGTGAGGATGGGATAGAAAAATTCCTCCCTCGCGATCACAGTTTGTCATCACTCCTTAAGCCTCGTGATACCAATCTTTGATCCTCAGGACGGATTTTTCTATCCCACCCTCACTATTATGATGGATTCTTATAATCCCACACACCCGTATCGGCCCATAATAATCCCACATACCCGTATCGGCCCACGAGCAACCGCACGTCGGCCACACACTGGTCGCACGTCGATCCGTGACGTCATTGTTATGATAAAAAGACGTCACCATGTCGCATCTCAGCGTATTCAGGAATTTTTGGAAGCCTTTTTCATGTTTTTCCAATATCAAATGAGGTATTTAGTGGTGAGTAAGAAAAATCCCTACATCACGATCACAGTTTGTCATCATTTGGCAAGCCTTGTGATGCCAATTACTGATCCTCGGGGCTATTGTTCTATCCCACCCTCTCGCCCATAATGGATTCTTATAATCTAACATATCCATACCAGCCCGTGAGCAAGAGACAAACACGGACCGCACGTTGACCGAACGCTGGCCGCACGTCGAATAGTGACGTCATCGTAATGTTAAAATGACGCCACCATGTCGAATCTTAGCGCATTTCGGATTTTTTGGAGGCCTTTTTCATGTTTTTCCCATATAAAATGAGGTGCTGAGTGAATAGCAGAAAAAAGAATCCATTATTCGCGTGAGGATGAGATAGAAAAACCCCACCCTCGTGATTACCGTTTGTCATCACTTGGCAAGCCTCGTGATACCAATTGGAGATCCTCAGGACGGATTTTTCTATCCCATCCTCGCACTCATGATAGACTCTTATAGTCTACGTGTCGATTCAGTCTCTTCAGATACAGAGACTTGCTAAAATATTGAAAGTGCACATGTAGCAAGTTCAGATATGATACTTTCCTTTTCAAAAAGCGAATAACATATGCGCTGATCAGTCTGCGAGGATGCTTAGGCTGGTCTGCGCTTTTGTTTTTCGCAACCAGCGGAGACGAGTTTTCTCACGTCTCAGAAGCCCATACAATAATTTGACATTACATCGATGTCGGCTTAAGCGTTATCAAAGTTATTCCAAAATGTTTTGACTCGTTCAATCAAAGCTGTTCTATACTTCAACATAGTGTTGTCCTCTATAGGAGTGTCTCCAACGAAGCCATTTCTATAGTGATGCAACAGACCTATATTGACATCAACACCATTAGTTGTCTTTTCTGTTCCATTTACCATTTTACCAACATGGTGTATGTTCATAATTTCAACATTCTCAGGGCGTATGATCAACTTTGATCTTTTTCCATTGGCAAAACTGTAATTGGCGTGTTTCATGGCGGACATGGTCAACAAATTATCTGTATGTTCACCTATAGAGGTATTTGGCTTTGCAGCCCATTTTTTCCAAAAGAATGTACTTCTAAATGAAAACGAATTTCCATTTTTTAATCTTGCCAACATGTCAGCCCACTTCGTTATGTTTTGCTCTCTCGGTATAATGTACTCGTCCAAGTCGTTAAAGGCTAAATATTTTGTGAGGTTTCTATTCCTATACAGGCAATCATTGATGGCAGCCAGTTGACCATAGTAATGAATATTTTTCAGCAATTCCTTGGGCATTTTCCATGGCAACACTTCCACCAAGCCTCTTTTTGAATAATATGACAACACTTGGTCCGTTCTTTTGTACATTGACAAATTATAGAAAGTAAAATGTTCCGCTCCTAGTAGCATGGTCAACTCGATCCATTCAATAAGTTCTTTGAAGTTCAAATAATCATGAAAAGGTGGTACACAGATTGAAAACTTTCTTTTCTCAACAGAAATGTTTAGTGGTACAATTACTGGAAGTAAAGGTAGATCAGCTGGTGTGTTGTTCATTGATACCACGGGTTGTACAGGTGATGCTGACAGGTTTAACATCAGAAGAGAAACAACCAATGGGTCCTCTTGGTTTGGTAATGGGCAGATAAAAAAGCATGCTGTATACCTAAAATATAAAGTGGATCTTACATGAATTCTCATGTTTTTTTTAATTTATTAAACAAGTTGAGGTAAAAGAGATAAAATTCGAGATTTGGGAGAATGTTATCTCTTTTTTTGCAACCAGTTTAATATATTCAATAATACAGAAGCACGAATAGTTGATTCCATTTATCATAATTGTGACATTAAATTAACCGCCTCATGATAAATCAGACAAATGGTATGTGCATTCAGCATAGACTCAGATCAGCACACCCTTCAACCTAGTTTGATAAGGATATTAGCTGTGTCTACAGTCAATTAGAACTGCCTCGGCCAATTCCGTGGAATCAGACCTCGGATGTACATCGAGGATTTTATTTGATAAAGTGACGCTGACATCACAGAAACCATACTAACACAATGACAAGTGTGATTGCAGCAAATCAAACGGTTATACATGAAGTTTATGTTTTTTCAATAAAATATCGCTATAGCGATATTTCATTGAAAATCATTAACTTCGTTAACTCTGTTGACAAGACGTTTGGGATAATCAAAATAATGGATTTTAATATGCTACAGTACTATTCGTCCTTACCCAAGTTCTGGTTTAAAAAATGGAGTTTTTTCCGTACATAGTACCACGCATAATGCGCCTTATGTACACCTGATGCTTGATTCGAATCTCTAATTGTTCCAGACTTTCCAGATTTTGTCTTCAGTGTGTAGCTAAAGGACCATTGCTTTATAATTTTTGTTATATCTTAAATAATGGCACTACAAGCTATAAGGACAAATTTCTTAAAACAATATTGACATTGGCCTTTGAATAAAAGGCCATATCAGCAGTCCAAACCCATTGTTGACATCTACACCTTTGACAATTAGTGTGCAAAATATAAGCCACCTTCATCAAAACTTGTAAGAGATATTTGCTTAAAGCTGCATAGTCTGTAACTTTTGATCTTCTAATTTTAAAAATAATGTTTTTATTTTTCAAGAGCACAGTAAAGATACTTAAATTCAGGAAAACATTTTACCATTTTCGTAAAGTTATCACTATTAAAACAACTGCATTTAAGTTAAAATTCAATGGTCTAGAATTATTGGAGGGACGCAAATAATTACCAACAAGAGAAAAATACACCTATTTGATAAGATAATTCACTTTTCCATGCAGTTTTCAGCTGTATTGAACATTTTTATTGTGAAAACATAGCTTAATTCTACTTTTACAAATGATTTAAATAGAAAATAAAAAATTTCGAAAAATGTTCATAGTTACAGAGTATGCAGCTTTAACAAGCCATTCAGTCAGATTTTAAAAGTATTTGACTCGAATCGTTAAGCGTCCTTGTCATGTACAGTTTCACCTCAACTAATTGTGGCAAATATGACTTTTTTCTGTCATACAATTTAAGCTGAGATGGCATAACAATTCATATGTTTTATTTTGGTGGAGGATGTTAATATTTGGTACAAAAATACTTAAATTAATATAGATTACGTGAATGACCTTGGAGTCAAAGGTTAAGAACTTCTCTTTTTTTGACAAATGTCATTCATATTTGGCACACTGATTGTCTATCGTGTGTAGATGTGAAGGAATTGTCCTGTTAAGGCTTGAACTCTCCCTAAAAGTTTTTATGATAAAGCAATTTTTTTGCAATAGATATTGTGGCTATCAATGGAAAGCTTGAAATGTGAAAAAGATCATATACTATTATTTTAATCAAAATGCTTGCTTTTCTTGTACTTGATGTGAATTAGTGATTAATGAGGAAATACTTTTATTTCCAATTTGACAGTAACGATTGCGTTTTTGCACGTTTACCCCCGTTTAAAGGTCTGCGCCAATATATACATGTTATTGAGCATACGCATCCCACTGACATTTTGTCACGTTGAACAAAATTAGTTGAAAGCTTATCTATTATCCAACATTCTGTGTTGTCATATAGATTAATGTCACGTTTATTTGAATTGGACTGTAGGTCGAACTTGGTCTTTGAGGTTTCTAATACAAGATTTCGTCATAATTTATATATGCAATGAAAGCGTTGATAGATTTCGTCATAATTTATATATGCAATTTACTCATCCAATGAAATGGTCAGATATTTTTATTTTCGCCAATAGAAGTTTAGATAAATAGGTCAAGACCAATTTTCTACTCCGCTCTGCGGGGATTTTTTTTATAAACTATTCTTTTTATTACAATCGTCATGGCGAAACATTCATTTTAGGCCGTGTACATGAATAAAACGGGAGAAAAAAGCAAACAAATCGCTAATAATTTGTTTTTCGATTGCCAAAAGCATCGAATTTTACCGTTAACCGATTGACATTAATGGAGTTTTCGATTGCCATAGTATCATTACCACCACCCTATCAAACGGATACTGCGCTTTATATATATCAGATAGAAATTATTTAACACAGGATTTCATAATGATTCTGTCTCTGAAACGATCGAAATACGACAAAGAATGCGAAAAAATAAACTTATTTATCAGTTGTGATTTGAAATAAGTAAACATAAGAAATAAAATGCTATTTTCAGCCAGCTCTCCCGCATTTTTGGACACGTAGAATACGAAGCACATCTTAAATCTAACCTTTAACTGATATCATGCTTACTTTTACTGAAACGCCAAGCGTTCCAATGAAAAATATAAACTTACTCAAAACGCCAGCTGTCAATATTGACCATCCGTCTGCCCGTTATGCTATCGCCTCCTAAACCATTGTCGAAATCCAACATACATATAACTCGGCGTGTGAAATACTCCCATGAATGGGGCGTGCACATTTGTTTTGCCCCGCCCTCTGTGCCCTGGGAGAGGTCAAAAGGCCATAGTAAATTTTAATTACAAAGTCGATTTTATACCAAAATATGTGTGTCCTCAAACATAAAATGCATTAAACATATAAAACGGGATTTTCATTCTGTCGCCTGAGTCATGCCCGAGGGTGGGACTTGGAGGTGCTGGAGCGGGAGAAAATGGGAGGGGGTAAAAAAAACCGAACATAGTCATGTGTCATATCAAATTGAAGGGAAGATACGTTAAGTAGCGACCATGGGCTGGAAATGTCACATATCAATTTTCTGATGGAGCGCCATTGGCGGCCCGTTTTAAATTGTTGTTATTATCATTATGTGTGAGATGCGTGTTGGCCCAGTTCTGCGGTAAAGTTTTTAAATGCCCTTTCTAGTTTATCTTAAACTCAACTATAGGGAGTGCTGGCTGTTTTGCTAATAGAGTGAGCGCATGCGCGCAAATATGTGTATGTGGGTTCGAGCGTCTTTCTTCCTCACTATTACCTTCTGCCATGATTTTCCGGTATGATAACACGTCGAGCCCTTGATGTAGAAATCTTAGCTCTTTCGTTATGGTCATAATGCCACATGTTACAGAAGAGTGGTTTTTCTGTTGAATTTCTCAAGAAGCTGGCACCGACTATCTTGACTTGATTCCATTCCCTGTATGCAGAGTAGACAAAAAGGTCTGTAGAGTTCGGCACTTTAACCCAGTCATGCGTAAGTCTCTTCGAATGGAGTATCTTGCTGTTGAATATGTGGCTTATTATCGAATCTTTGGTCGGTTGATCAAAGCCCACCTGTTTGATCAGAAAAATATCTGTAAATATCATTGTGTAAAGGAGTTCTAGCGATAAGGCATGTACTTTCCCAAGTTGACATGATTACAAACGCCAAAATTAAAAACTGCCCAATTGTTTTTAAAATTGGTGTGATTCGGCAGTTTAATATGCATATTAGGTAAGTATCAATATACGATTTAAACCGATTTATCGTTTACAAAGCCGTGAAAACGTGGGCTTTCTACTACCATCCTTCATTTTGTGTCTTTATACTGGGCGCCGTTTAGATCAGACTTTGAGTAAATGTTTGCTTGTTTTCCAAAAGTAACCGTGCTAAAGTGTTAATGATAAAGGTGCTCTTCATTTCCAAAACTTAACGATATTCCTTCTGCGCATGCCTACAAAAAATACTTAAAATTGTGGCGTTTGTCCATTGTATAAATATATAATTATACCCTATCGTGATAGGGCGTTTGTTTACCTAAAGCCCCCTTCACACGAGGGTTTACGACCATGAGACAAGTCACGTGGTAAAATCGCAAGTAAATCGCATACGAGCGTACGACAGGTCTTAGTGATCACACTGGTCAATGTAAAAGCACCGGTGGTTGCTACAACGAGATGGGGTGGCAATTTTCCGCACTGGTGATGGCGTTTAAGGTAAAAACAATCTATACCTGTTGACTTTATGATTTATTTATAAGCTTGCATTTATTTTATTTGTGATGACACATGGCGCACAGACCATTGGTAACATTACATCCAAAAAAAAAAAACAAAAACCGATTACTAATTTGTATTTTTTTTCTTGGTAAATTAGCTAACATTTTATTGAGGAATTTTATTACAACGCACTGGGACCAAATTTTGACGCATTGATACAACGCTCTGATGGTTGCCTAGATGTGCCATGGTTGCTGGTGCAGCCTCACCACAGCATTCACTGTTCTTATAAACGGTACACAAATCGCCATTTGAGCCGGCACATGATATTTCACTACTGTGACGAAGACTCAGGTGAGCCTGTACAGACTCGCCAGAGCCTTCTCTGCATAGAAAAAAATAGAGATTAGTAATCGTTTTTGGATGTTATTTCATGGGACTATGGTAGCATAGCTGCAGCTGTGCTTAGGAAAGCACCTGTCACTTTCAAACTCGCAACTGTGTCGGATTTGTAGGTAAATCGCCAATTGTGTGGCATAACCATAAACTGCAATGTTACTGACGGTGTGTGCGCCCAGTGTCATCAAAAGTAAAATAAATGCAAGCAAGCTTATAAAGAAATCATACAGTCAATATGCATAGATTCTGTGGTTTTTGTACACTGATGAAGGCTCAAGCGTGCAGACTCACAAGAGACGCTCCAGACCTAGCCCTGTTCGCACTTTTATGGCGTTTCTGCCTATTTTTTAAATTGGCCCCAAAACCTTTAATTTGATGAGGTTGTTTGTCCGTTATGATACATTACAATAGTTAAGAAGCCTCCATGCGAGCTTTACATTTTTGTGTGTCAACAACAGCAGAATCTAGGGCAAAGATTTGGTACCAGTAAAAGGCATTTTTTGCACCACATTGGCTTAGGCTGCTGTCTGTTCTAAGGCGGTGGCCCTGTTGTTGTTTATTCGTTGTTGATTGTTACTCCCATTATAGGACTCTGTAATTGTTCTATAATTTGTTACTTATGTCCATTCTTGTTTTGCCATCATCTTAATGGGGAAGGGAGAGAGATTGTTGCTTTGCTTAGTTTGTCTTCCTGGTGTCCCTTGATTGTTGTGTGGCTATTCCTCTGAGTGCCATGGGTTTGTCCACAGTTTGTGATTGTGAGCATACTCACTTACTATTTTTGGGTGTCATTCATGCGAACAGCGACGGCTTTGGCGAGTCTGCACATTTGCTTGGTCTAGATTGAGCCTTCGTCACAGATCAAAATTCTCATGTGGTGGCTCAAATAGGTGATTCAATGCCAATTTGTGCGATCAGCGATCGGCTCTGGCGAGTCTACACATTTGCACAGCCTTACCTCAGCCTTCGTCACTGTACAACATCTCTTGTGCTGCCTAAAATGGCGATTTGTGTGCTATTCATGCCAGCAGCAATACTCTGGTGAGTCTGCACATTTGGGCAGGCAAAGTCACTGAACAATGCGATAAGTATTAAGATCTCTTGTGCTGGCAGTGAAGGCTCTTGGGAGTCTGTACGTCTTCGTCACAGTATTGTAATAGCATGTGCTGGCTGAAATGGTGATTTTTGTAACGTTTATATGAACAGAGAATGCTGTGGTGAGTCTGCACCAGCAACCACAGCACTTCTCTGCATCCATTAGTGCGTTGTACCAATGCTTTTAAAAATGCTCCCAGTGCGATGTAATACAATTCCTCAATAAAACAATTGCTTGTTTACCTAGAAAAAAAAACAAAGTGGTAATCGTTTTTTGGATGTTAATTCATGGGAATATGACAACAGCTGTGCTTAGACATGCAGATTTCCCTCAATTTAGGTAGTTACACGAGAAAAAAGCACCTGTCACGGCAAAATTCCAGAACTGTGTTGGATTTGCAGTCCAAACCATGAATAAATCACGAATTGCTTGGCAGAGCCATAAACTGCAATGTTACCGATGGTCTGTGCGCAAGGTGCCATCACAAATAAGATAAATGCAAGCTTATAAATAAATCATAAAGTCAACAGGTATAGATTTTTGACCTTTTACGCCATCACCAGTGCGGAAAAGTGCCACAACCAGCTCTTTGTAGCAACCACCGGTGCGTTTACATTGACCAGTGCGGTGAATGGAGGCAGCAATATAACAAAATAGGTTCCAGAGAGGCCTTTGAGCTTTTTCATGAACCTGATTTTGTAGTAGATGGTAGCACCAGATGTATACATGTCTTTAAATCATTTTCGGTGCTTTCACAAGTAGATAGGATAAAATACAAAAATAAAAGATAGTCGCATGTTGGTTTTTATAAATCGGATCGGGAATGATCGATCGTGCAAACAAAAAAAAAAAAACATGACCATGGGCGGAGCATAGAGTTTTGAACATGTCCAAAAACCTGCGACTTCGATCCAAGTCTCCCAACAGTGTTTTAAAGGTCCTGCGACGGTATACATGTACGACCAGTCACATTTATTTTCGATTGTCAAATGAATCATTCTCGCGAGACCTGACAAAACCTCAACTAGATCTCTCGCATTTCGCGCTTTCAATTATGGGTAGCTAGCGATATCACGCTAGTTCCGTTCCTTTCTCGCGCTCATGTAGTGACAGAATTTATTGTTAAAACGCAAAAAAAACCCAGTTTTGAACGCTTACCATTTCTCTATTAGTCAATATTTTTCTGGATGTAAAGGCCAGAGTCATGCCAGCAGTGATCGCATAAAATAGTTTTATAAAAATGGCGGGTGAATGGCGGTTCATGCCCAGTGTGTACATGTACCGAGCGAAAGGCGACGAGTTAATGCGTGCTAGAGTGCTTCCTGTCTGCGACAATGCCAAATCGGCTAAGCCACAATTAGATGCACTTTTTGTACCCACAGCTTGTTATATGCACCTGTGATACAGATAAAAGTGTGAAAACACTTTATGTTTGTTTCAGAGAAGTGCTAAGGCACTGCATTAAGAGGACAAATAGCATTGAACATCATTGACAGAATATGTTTTTCGCATCAGAGCATAAAATGGTAAAAACATGCTTGACAATACTGTTATGCTGTTTAATTTGAAAAATAACTGTTTTAAGAAGTAACGCCATACCCATTTCTTTAAATGTTCATATTATGATATCACTTTTTGTATAATATAGACTATCTCTTTCTTTTGCTGGTTAAATTATCAAGCTATGTCAACTAATACCTAAATGAAATCTAAAAGACAAAATGCCTACTTTGTTATATGTTTTTCATCTTCAGGAAGTAACAAATATCACAGCCCCCTAAATCGTAGCAAACATGTTTAAAATACTATTAGTTTAGTGAATTGTGAAGTTTAACATACCAGCTAATAAGTTTGTATAACATTAAGTATCTCAGGAAACAAATAAATGTAAAGTTTTCATTCACCTGGTATGGTGTAAAATGGTCCCCAAAAATGTCCAGTCCGTAGACACCCTACCCTCGTTGTTACTGAATACTTTAAATTATTAAGGTCATGTTTATGTGTGTGATACAAATGGTTGTAAAGAATGGGTTCACATATGAAATAGAATGATTATTCGCAACATGAAGGGTTTAGATGTCTTTGATTTCAAAAATGTCTTGTCCGTAGATGGTCCTGTCCGTAGACACTTATATTTAGATAAATATTTAAAAGCAAAATCACACTAGTATTGATTCAATCTGAATCATAATTATCTGTTTATTATGTCCCCCTAACCCGTAGGGAGGGGGATACATTGTTTTGGTGTGGATCCCGTCCACGTTGGTGTCAGCATCCACTTTTTTTTTATTTAAATGCATTATCTTCTGAACCAGTTGATGGAATTTGATCTAACTTGCATAGATACAATGTTTGAAAAATGTAAATATTTGATAAGATTTTTGTGACGTTGACCTCATTTTCAAGGTCACAGGGGCATTTTGAAATGTCCAAAATATGGTGTCTGTGAGTTATCTTCTGAACTAGTAGATAGATTTTGACCCAAATGGCATAGATACATTGTTGGAAAAAGATTTATAAGTGATTAGATTTTGATGACCTTGATCTAGCTTTCAATGTCACAGCGGTACTTTGAAATGTCCAAAATATGGTTTCCATGCGTTATCTTCCAAACCAGTAGTTTGATTTTGACCAAACTCGCATCGATACTTTGCTGGAAAAAGGGAAATAGTTTATTAGATTTTGATGACATTGACCTTATTTTCAAGGTCACATGGCACTTTGAAATGTCCAAAATATGGTTTCCGTGCCGTATCTTCTGAACTAAAGGATGGATTTTGGCAAAAATTGCATAGATACATTGTTGGGAGGGAGGAAAGAGTTGATATAGTTTTGGTGACCTTGAGCTAGTTTTCAAGGTCACGGCTGCACTTTAAAATGTCCAAAATAGTGTTTCCGTGCGTTTACTTCTGAACCAATAGTTGGATTATGACAAAAACTTGCACAGATAATTTGTTGGGAGAAGGAGAAGAGTTTATTAGATTATTGTAAGCTAGACATAATATTTTCAAGGCCACCTCATTTCAAGATCATCATCCTTAAAAATGTAAGCTCAGTCTTTTCTGAGCCGTTTCTTCTGAACCAGTGGGGTTTTCTGCATCAAACTTGCATAGATACATTGTTTTAAGACAAAAAAGAATTATTCTAATGACCTGGACCTTATATTCACGGTAACCACACCATTTTGTAATTTCAAAGTTTGACCAAAATTGTGTTTGTGCCCGCTCTCCCTTGAAATAATTGTGACACAATAAGTAGCAGTAAGCATGCTTGTTGACTCAAATTGCGGTTAGGGGACATATTTTCCTCTGAAAACACTTCAGCTTTAATTTTCTTATATTATAATAATTACTTTGAATTACGCTTAGATTTTGGAAAGAAAACTGCATAAAATCTCTCTAACCAGCGAGAAATATTTATTTCAGAAATAATGCTGTTTTCTTTACAAAATCTAGGTATAATTTAAAGCAATTATCAAAGACAGAAAATCAACCAATCCGATCATTGTTCGAATAGTTTCATTTCTTAATATCCATAAAGTGTTTTAGTCTAAGGATAAGACATGTCTACGGACAAGACATTTTTATATTGAAACTGATAAATTCTTTCTGTTGCATACAATCCTTGTAAGTCATATTTGAACTTAGTCTTTACACCCACTTCTATCACAAACATAAAGATAACCCTAATCTTTCACAGCCTTCAATAAAAATAAGGGTGTCTACGGTCTGGACACTTTTTTGACCATTTAACACTATAGGAACTGCAGGAAATATAGGAAATGTATTTGTATCTTGACATACTTAATGTTATACAAACTCTTATACTGGTTTGTTATACTTTACATTGCACTATACCAATTGTAATATAAAACTTACCTGCTTTGGTTAAGGGTGATGTGCTATCTAGCACTCCCTAGATTGGGGAAATATATAACAAAGTAGACATTTGGCCTTTTTGATGCCATTTAGATTCTAGTTGACACAGCTTGATAATTTAACTTGTAAAAGAAAGAAGACAGTCAATTTTTTATCGAATTTGATACCATATTCAGATCAATTTGAGAAATAGATATATAATTATTTGGTGAAAACTGTACTTTTCAAATGAAAAGTTTAACAGCACTTTTCAAGCATTATAGATCATTTAATGTGCTGATGTTTGTTTGATTTGATTCTTTACATCCCAGTCAATAAGTTTTCAGATATGTTGGGAAGGTCCTTCCTGCGTTGAACTATTACTTAGCAAGGATTAATATTTTGCTAAAGGACAAAAGACAGTGACGCCAGTAAGGCTCGGACCCACTACCCCTTGGTCTCAAGTCGAGTACTCGACCACTAAGCCACTGTGCTCCCTTTGAGTGCTGATTTGAAGAACAAAAACAACATAATTTGTCAATAACGTTCAAAAACAAACATTATTTGTCAATAAAGTTCAGTGTTATTCGAAAATTTGATTTAATATTGACTTCAATTTTTTTTTGTGAAATTAATGACGATTTGACGTCAGTGTGCAGGAACAAAATCATATTGCGTACACAAATATAATTTTGAAAATTTGAGTATGCCATGTGACTAAAATCAGATGTTTACATAAATATATGTTTCTGGCAAAGATTTTTGAAACATATTAGCTCTCTGCCAGTTGGGGCGTTTGACTGCTACAGCGTGTTAACTACGTTACCCCCCATTTTTTTTAAACAAAATAAATATAAATAGGTTATAAGGTAATTCTTGAACTATTTAAAATGGCCAAACATTCATGTATATACAAGAACATTGTATTTCCTACTGATATTGTTGTTTATAAAAAGTTAGTTGAGGCCATTATAATGTCATTTATGTTACATTTTAAACTACTCCCTACAAAATCATTCAAATTTTGTTAAATAATTTCATATGATAAGCTTCTAAGTTGGCTTTCTTGTTTTTTGATACATGTATATGTACCAATATACCAGTGATGAAGCATTTTATACTTCAAACAGCTTGTTTTATCACAAATACTTTAAGAATTATAAACTATTAAGTGTGGTGACACCCAATAAAACGTCAAACAAGGTAAGAATATTTTGATTCTAAAATTTAGCATGAAAAACTATATGAAAACCTTCAAACACCATATAAATTCATTTAGTTGATACGCATGAGTGAAATGCTATACTCAATAGCAGTATATAGTCCGGTAGAAAACAAGAATGACCTGGAACTTGATTTTAAAGTTTTTTTCTTCACGGATTCTTGTTGTTCAGACATTGTACATGATGAATCCAACTGATGCCACAGCGTTTTGAAAAATTAAAGATGGCGTCCAAGATGGCCGTCAGTTATGCTCCTAACACCTATCTGACCAACGGGTTGGATAAAAAGAGCTCTAATTTTAACTTTTTATGGATGTTTAGAGGCTAAATGATACAGACAATTAAAATGGAACACTGATTCGATTCAGAAGGTTGAAATATTAAAGATGGCGCCCAAGATGGCCGTCATTTAGTCCCCTAAGACCTATCTGACCAAAAAACGCAATAAAAAGCATTTTAATGTTGACTTTGTATGGCTTTTTAGAGTCTAAATGATTAAAATGGAACATTCTTTGATTCAGAAGGTTGAACTATTTACAATGGTGTCCAAGATGGCCGCCATTTTAATGCAAAATCCCACTTGAAATCAGAATCACAGTTAATAACATTTTTCTGATAGTTTTCAACGGTAGTTGCATTAGGCAAATTTGACTGGCATGATGTTGTTGTGTTTCAGCGTTGTAAATTATACAAGATGTCGTCCAAGATGGCAGAGATAGTAGGATGTATATTGTGGAATCACATGGGTTTTATTATAGACTGCACTGAAAAAAACGGACTTATTTTTTTCATAATGGTAATGTTTTTTGTGTGTCTTTGTTCTGGTAATCGTATCCATCAATGCATGCACTACTTTCAAGACTACCTTTGGCTGGATCTGATAATACGAACCTTAATATCATATTATTCTCATAAAAGTTCCTACTTTGGGCAAACATTCTGTCAAGAAATAATGAAGTGATAAATGCCAGGGTATGCTAAACGAACGATATCACCGAAAACTCTGTGACAGCGTGCTTGCTCAAAGTACACACCTTTTTTTAATCAATATGCGGGAAAAATCAGCTTGAAAGTAGTTTATAGATGGATTGTTAAAAGATAAAAATACCGAAAAAAAAGGGAAAATACTATTTACTTAACTTATGGAGTGCAGTGTATCAACAAACAAACGAGTAAGAGATATATCTGCATGCTGCAGATGTTAATTACCATCATGACTGCCGGTTGGGTGTAACCATTAAAGACATTCCTGCTGCTTAGGAGAAACTGTAAAATACAGGCCTGTTGGTCTGGTGCAAGTGCAACAGACAGCACAGATGGTTGGATATTTCTATAACAAATATGAATACTAGTACTGGTCCGGTGCAAGTTTTTCAGACATGCATGCGTGTAGGTGCAAGTTTAACAGACATGACTGCTGGTTAGGTGCAACTGTTAAAGACATGACAAATGGTGGGATGCAATTGTAACAGACATGGCTGATGGCTGGGTGCAAATATAACATTCATGGATGCTGATAAGATGAAACTGTAAGAGACATGCATGCTGATTGCATGCAACATATAAAGATATGACTGCTGGTCAGGTGCTACTGTAACATACATGCCTGATGATCTGGTGCAATTGTACTTAACAGCCCATTGGTCGGGTACAAGCATAGAAGACATAACTACGGGTCTGAGGCAAGTGTAACCGACACACCTGCTGGCACAGCTCCACAACTACAAATGTGTTTGCAAATCTTACAGAAATGCATGCTTGTATTCGATGTGCCAAATACCCGGGTGCAACTGTCACAAACATGCCTGCTGTTTCAGAGCAAAGTTTAAAGACATGGGTACTGCAACAGGCCTGATAGTTTCGTGAAGCTGTTACATATATAACTGCTGGCCTGGAGTCTTGGTTTCAGAAATGTGTGCTTAATCAAACATGGAAATGGTAAAGATATCTTCTGACCCCTGTGGCAATAATGGCTGGGTTGCTGGTCTGGTACAAGTATAACAGACATGCATACTGATCCAACGCATGAGTACCTAGCATTCCTGTTAGTTGGGTGCAATTGTAACATACATTATTGCTGGTGTGATGTAACAAACACACATTCCTGCATACACACTCCATATTTTGCATGCGTGCTGGTAAGAATGTCTGATGTGATGGCCTGGTGGCAATACATGGATGCCGTTCGATGAAACTTCAACAGATATGGCTGAGAACTTGGTACCATTCAATCAGACATGTCTCCTTAAAAAATCAAAGAGAAAAGCTACGCGATTGATGCCCCTCCATCAGTCATGCCAACTTAAACTATGAAACTTTAGTAGGCAAGATTATCGCTACGTTGTCAATGCAAGATACATGCCTGCTGGTCCAGTCAGACTCCATTGCTATGTCGCTGCAACTGCAACAAATATGTATTCTGGCCTAGTGTAACTTCCACAAACATCACTGCTGTTCAAACATGCCTACTGGTTGAGTAATGTGCAAGATGGGTGCTTGCTGGACGGTTGCCACTCAATATGCCTGCCGATCTTTTACCACTCAATCAGTATGCCTGCCGATCTTTTGCCACTCATTCCTGCATGCTTGTTGGTGTTGTGTATCTCTATTTGCCATACCTGCGTGTATGGTGTCTCACTATCAGCCGTGCCTGCTGGTGTGGAGCCTCACTATAGGCCATGCTATCTGGTGTGGTCCCTCATCATCAACCATGACCATTGGTGTGGTGCCTCACTATAGGCTACGTCTGGTGGTCAGTTGCCACTGAAACCAACATTTTCACTAGTTGAGTGCAGATAGGAGGATGGATACAAATATAGTGCTACTTGTACAGAGGTGGTATCACATCAGACATGTTTGCTGAACTGGGCCCAAAATTACAATACTTCCTTAAAGTTAAGGACGACTTAAGTGAAGTATTGATATTTCAAAATGCTACATTAAATGTTTAATAAATTGCCAGGATCGATGCAGTATGTATGGTCAAAGACACCATTGTGCTCTACAGAAAAAAACGAAACTATTTTGATTTTAATAAGTTCGAAACGTTATTTTAATCAATACTTAACTTAAGCCTTCCTTAACTTTAAGGAAGCATTGTAATTTTGGGCCCTGGTGCCGTTCTCAGATATGCCTGCATTTACAGTGCAACTCTATTATACACGCATACCAGGTTTGTTTATTCAGATACGTGTGTTTGTAAAGGCATCTGGTCTGTTACAAATCCAGCATTATGCCTACATGAAGGGTGCCGCTCCCACAGGTTTGAAAAATTTGTTGGCTACGATCTTGGACGCCATCTTGAATATGTCAAATGCTGAGTGATAGCATCTCTGGGATCACAAGGATGATGTCTGTAATTCAAGAATCAGTAAAATAAGCATTTTGCATGCAAATCCCTGGACTTTGTCGGTCTCTGGGAAGATTTTCTTATACTTTTTGTGATAAACTGCCATCTTGGCGGCCATCTTGTCCGCATTCTTATTTTATTTGGTTACAAACTAGTGTGTTCAGTTAGATTCCAACTTCATAGCAACAACTTAAGAAAGAAAATGGGTTTGAGACATTATTTTCCGTATCACACAATTTTTCTCTTATAATTGTCCTCCATCTTGGACGCCATCTTGGATATATCGAAATGCTCAATGATGCCAGAGTGGCATCACTCGGATTTTCAAGGACAATGTATGCACTACCAGAATCAACAAAGAAAAAAAGTTTAAAATCAAGTTCCAGGTCCCCCTAAAATTCGCCTGAATACTGCCGGACTAATATGTCGTAAAATATCATTTTGTTGTCTGTTTGGCATTATGTAACGTATATGACAACCTTCAAAACAGTACATACATTGCTTTATTCCTTATACTATACGCCATAGGATATCTTATTTTATTTATAAAAATGACTGTGCAATTTGAATAGATCGCAAGATACCTGTCTGTCTAAAAATAATTTATAAGTTTGTGTTAAGTTCCTATCAATTGTCTATGTACATTTACATTTGCAAACTAGTATATATTTGCAATCTTTATGTCTAAAAAACATATTCGCCCAAAATTATAGATCTTAAAACTGATAAATAAAGGAAATAATATCACTCAAGTAACAGTTCTAAGAAAGATACATTCTCATTTTCTGTCAAATTGGTTCAAATAGCATTATATTACCTTATAAACTTTATCATAAGGCGACATGTTTATCCAAAATGTTGTCAAAGATAACCAGAAGAGCTTAAATATTATGGTAAGTTAAGAATTTTGTAATATACATATCTGAAGAATTCTAAGTTAAATTGAAATAATACTAGTCCATTATTTAAAGTGACTGTAATTAGTTATTGTTTAAAGAGACTGTATCAATTTATTTTCTGACTGTTAGCTGTGTATGCATATGGTGACGCGTTACAGAAGCTTTTACCTTAGTTTATATTCAGCATAACTTTCGTGTTCAATTAACAAAACTGTCCATCACATCAAGTTAGTACTCCAGGTCACTTGCTCAACTAAGGATCCCCTATCATACACGATGGAGCAATCGCAAAGTTTAATGTCTAAGAAAATGCTTTATTGATGAGAAACATTTCCGTGGAAATAGGGAAAATTGGTTATATTGGTGAAATTTAGTTTATGGCAATGGCCAAATTAGTTATGATCATATACAAGGAAGTACGTCAGTTGTTACCTCTATACAAAATTAAATAAGGACCTTTTCAGCCAAAATTATGTCTAGCCAAAGTTTAACAGGAAACATTCAAGTTATTCTTAAATAGATTTTACAATGGGTTTTTAGGATGCTGGATAAAATGTGAAATATTTAAAAAGTTAATGCAGTCAAGAGACGGGATCTGATTTAGTTTTAGCAATAAATGTTAATATGTATACCAGATGCTAATTTCCACTAAACAGAAAATGACGTTGACAAAATATCACAGGAACCTCGAAAAAATGTTTAACATGTGTATGTGTACTTAACATTAGAATGGATTATAAACTGATTCAAAAGAAGCACACAAAATGCTAACTGTTCAGCATTAAGATGGCACCCTTCTCAGTATCAACATTGTCATCAATGATAGCCACACATGCAAAGTTTAAAACAATGTGCATGAATTAAATAATACACAGTTACACTTATGAATACACAGTTAAACATATGAATAGCTAGTTTGCCAAGCATGTTTATATTTGATTACTTCTTAGATAAATCACTTATTTCATATGTACAGAATACCATTGTAATATAGCAATTCCTCTTTTGCCAATGGTATAATATGTTTGTATGATATTGTTTACAAAATGTTGAAACTTTATTTAAGATATGTCCTTTGATAGTTACCTTTAGATGAAAAATAATGTTGAACTCTTTTATTGTAAATCATCACTGAATAATCGGACTAGCACATGCCATTTTTGTTCTTATGGCACAAGGGCAAATGCATTGTTTAATCACTCACGATGATGCAGAAGGGCTAGCGTTCTAAAATTTGGTCTTCATCTACACCTTTTATTTATGTATACGAGCAGCGAATGCTCTGGCAAGTTTATCTACACATATGCACATGCTCGTCAGAGCCATCATTGCTCAACACTGAGACAAGTACCAAAATCAAATGGGCTTGCTCTTTTTAATTATTCTTTTGTAAATGGTAAATCTATTTTGATTTATTTGTAATATGTAAATAATTAATAGGCTGCAATTTTGTATCAACGATAATGTTCACAGTTGATATGCTGAATATCAATTTAATATTATCTGCAACAAATTCCACTTTAAGAATAATGGGTCTTTGTCTTCTTACTTACTTATTAATAGAATAATGCTAAACAAATTAAACAATAATTTATTGTGAGTCCTTTCATTTAGCGATGGCTATAATTTACATACAATACTTATAATGCCAGGGATTTTTTTCTAAGTGATACACTTTTCTCTTTCAAAAGTTAAATTTTCAGCCTAAACATCCCGCGTAGAACCGTTTATCAACTTTTTACAATTTCTATATTAATTTATACGACTTCATTTTGATAGATAATAAATACATGACACTAATCAATGATGTTTAATCGTCTGTAACTGAAGGATACTCGATTGACTATGAAGGAAGGGGATAAGCTATGCATAAAGGGGACTAGTTATAAAGGGGAAGAATCGTGCTATGAAGAAGATGGATCAAGGTGATCGCACAGTTTTAGGCACTGTTGGTTCTAAAAAGTATTGCCTTTGACTTTTACAATACTGCCTTACGACGTTCAATAACAGACAGGCATTGATTTTAATGTCTCACTTCATGTTCTTATTAGAATACAATATCAAGATAGTTTTTTCCTTCTTTGGGGTGGAGAATTATATTACAAATCATCCCGTGTGCGGCCCCGTTAGTCTCCGATTAAGATTGGCTCTCTTTTTTTGAGAAAAATTATACAAATGTCCTCGTTTTTCTTGTTCATTATGTGAAACCCCCTTTTTAATGGAACAGTGTACAGTCCTCTTTTCTTCTCTCAAATTAGTATTGGTATTTACATGGTTTCTTAGTTATCATACCCTTGTCCTGACCCCGCCATTCCCCCGCTATAGGGTTTCCAGTATTGATTTTCTCCTGACAATCAAAACTAGCCAGTTGGAGCAATCGCAAGAAACCTATAGGTCCCCTGTACTGTTTTTTCTTATCCATAACTAAGGGGCGCAGTGGCTCAGTTAGTAGAGCTTTAGAGTTGCTTGTTTGGATCTCACCACAAACGTATTGCCTACATTTGCATTGAGTATAGTGACAGGTGACATCATTCATTTAGTAGTTGAAGGATTCCCTCGAATACAGCTATGAAGTAGCTATATATTCGAATATTGCCGTATTCGGTACAACAGTGCTATCTTACCATAGCTTAGTATTGCAGATAACCTAAACATGAAAAAGAATGACATTTCCAAAAGACGTTGCAGGTATAGGAAAGTGTTGGAAGGGCAGATGGAAGAACAAACGGACGAGCCGAAAAAACTCCATGCGCTGATCCAGGAATCGCCAGTGGAAGTCCAAACCCAACTGACAGAGAAAAGCTCTGACAACTTAGAATAACATGTAGGTAATTTACAGTTTACAGTGGTTTATTTTAAGGAAAACTATTGTTTCCCAAGGTTTTAGAGTGGTTACATCGTTTTCCAAGGGGGTTGAACTTTTTTTAGGGGGTGGGGGGGGGGGGTCAATATGCTGATTTCTGTAGAAACCTATAGAACTTATGTCTTTCCAAGGGGAGGGGGTCCGGACCGTTTCCTACATCTGGATCCGCACATTCGCTCATTTTTTAAGAGTTTAAGGTTATTTTCTTAGCCTGTTTTAACTACGTTGAAACACATTGTATCTGGGAGCCGCTGTGGAGTAATAGATAAGACACTTGCTTTTTATAAACCAGGAGTCCCATGATAAAGCAGGACTCGATTCATGTACAGGTAAGTAGCAGCCAGTTCTCTTATTTCGTTATCAAATACTCGCATTTTAAGAGGTGTTTCAGAGATGTAAAAAGCGGACAACATTTTTTGAACAAAACTTAATTGACAGGATAAATGTTAATGAACACAACGAAACTTGATCAACCTTGGAAATATGGTGTTATATATAAAACCTTTTCTTAGATAACGCTCTGGCAAAACTGCCAGCTTTATTTCATTTTTTCAGAACGTGGATTTTTATGTAGTTGAAGATCTCCAAGGACAGGGACTATTACAAAGGGACGTGGTATTAATGAATAGCAAAGATTGGGATTGATAGAAATCTAAAAAAAGCGACTTTCATTAATGATCCCACTCCTTCATAGTTAGCCCATCTTCTGCATAATTAGCCAATCTTCTGCATCGTAGACCCATCTCATTCAAAGTATATCTTAGTAAATAAACACTAATATTACGGATATAAGTTGATACATTAACATTTAAAAATGCCCAAGCCCTGTGTTTCAAAAAGAACTCTTGATAGTGGCGACATCAAAACACACGTTGCTGCGTCCGCCTTGAACCGAATTTCGGTCATACTCATCTGGTTACAAACGATCCATTGGTACGACAGCGAAGCTAGATTAATGGCCTATTGAATAGCATTCTCCGATTTTTCGAAAAACCTCTTCAATTGCGAGTATTTGATAACAAAATAAGAGAAAACGCTGCTACTTACATAAATCGAGTCTTGCTTCTGCATTGTAGGAAGTTCCTCTCATGAATTTATTATCATTGCATTTTACGATGAAAGAGCCAGCTGGATTGGTGGCCGTCTATACAGTCTATGGTAAAAAAAACGTGATACGTGTATATCAAACAATAATATGAGCCAGTGCACGAGATTTCCAACAATTTGACATTTTGACAAGTGTAGACTCGGACGGGCCTCTGCAGCCTCCTGTTATGCTTAGAAACTCCAAATGACGCTCGGTCAGTAGCTTAACAATCATAGAATACTCAAGCGACAAGCACAGGCTCTGATCAGGCTGCGCGTATGCGCAGGCTGGTCTGAGGCTTTGCTGGTCGCACATACCAAATTGTTGGAAATCTCATGCACTGGCTCAATTCACAGTTTTGAAAGCGCGAGAAAGGAGCATGCTAGTTGACGTCATTGTTATTGCAAGATGACATCAGTCATGGCGTTAGACGGTGTAACGTCGTTTTTATTCTTGAAAGACATTACAAATACGAGTAAACGTGTGCGACACAGTCGAACTATTGGCGGGAATTCTTCAGTGCAATGGCGGAAAGATGCTGAAGACTTCAAATGTGTTTTCTTTGTTCAGCGTGTGTTAGAGTCGAAATAGATCAGCTCTTATGCGTGGATTGTTGACTGTATGTCGGTCAATTGTACGAAGAAAAAAATGATCTTTGCAAATGACCTTCAAACAGTGAATTATTTCTCAACAATTCACTGCTAAAGCTGATTTGTTTCTTAAAGAAAAAAAATCGACATATAAAATCTCTTGCATGCACCTTTAATCCGCCGAAATAAGCATTTAAGTTGTTCAGAATGCCAACAATAAATAATATAACATTAATCACACATGTACATCCCATCAATGACGCGAACACATGCTTGTTTGTCCGCATTGCTCTTGCTTCTGTTATCTGTTATGCATAGTAAAATGTTTTTGTGAGTGAGCATTGATGAGGGCTGTTCAATAACATCCGTGGCAAAAAACAAAAACAAAACAAAACAATATGCGTCGTGGAATGTCCAACAAGATAAAATTGGTATTTATGCGAGAAAAAAAACTGTTTTCGGGGGATTAGAGATCAGGTAAGGGCCAAACCTGTCTGCTCAGCTATAGTGACTTAATAGAATAAGTGGAATTCTGTATAAAGCAAAAAAAAAAACAAAACAACAAACAACAACAACAACAACAACAAAACAACAACAAAAACAACAACAGAGATGACATATATTTGATGTTTACTGATAAAAAGGTATTTATTTTATTTTATTTTATTCTTTTTAGAAGAAAGAATTGCCGTTTATCAAATAACCATGCTTCAAGCTGAATCACATTAATATAAAAAAGAAAGGAGTATTCGTGACAGAATATCTGGATCAACTATAGTAATCTGGATTTACAGATAAAAATAATTTTATTCAGGGTCAAAGTGCCAGACAAGTGATGTCAAAGTGACGTCATAAATGTTTGATGACGTTACGTGATATAGGTTACACGCATCGCCTCGTGCACAAACTGAAGCGAGAGGTGCTGAAAATGCCAAACCGAATATTTCAGCAAATCTTAATTATTTTGGTATCAAAAAGTTCCACGTGTTCTAACTAAGAAAAAGCCTACCCACACTTGTATTGGTGTTTTTTTATTTAAATAAGAAACTTATAGGTGTTTGAACTTTCATTTTGAGCTGCATTAGGTGAATGAAAAAGTCAGCGGTAGTTCAAAATAGTGATATCAACCCCCAGTGAAAAAAATATACAATTTTTGACTTCAATAGACTCTTTTAACATTGTAAATGCGCATGCGCTAAACTGTCTCGTTCTGTGTTATCTTCGCGAGATAACACGCGAAGGGACAACCGTTATACGGCTGCCTTACTCTACACAATGGAATATGGAAAACGATTTAAAGAAAAATAAACTCGCAAATATAGTAAAATTAAATGATTAATGGAACAAAAATAAGTGATTAATTCCGATTCTGAATATTTGAGATCAGAATAGTTGATTTGTAAGCATCCAAAGTGTGACTTTTTCCAGATGAGCGGGTACATTACTGTGTTAGTTACACTATACCCAGGTTGCATGACCAGAGGTGAATATCACTTTTAAGCGTAGATAAATCCTCATGTCTAAAGAAATTAAGTCAATAGCTGTTTTGATATATACGAAAGCCTAGAAGGTCCACTTTTAAAAAAGAAACAAATTGTCTCGTTATAAAGAGATAACTAACTCGTAATAACAAGATAACTAACACGTAATAACGAGATGATTAACTCGTTATAACGAGAAAGTTAAGTTGTTATAACGAGAAAAATATGTATCTCGTAATAACGAGATAATTATCTCGTAATAACGAGAAAACTAAATCGTAATGACGTGATAATTAACTCGTAATAACGAGATGACTAACTCGTTATTACGAGATAACTATCTCGTAATTACGAGAAAATTAACTCTTTATTACGTGATAACTTGTTTGGCACCAGAGATTCCAGGAAGTCTGCCAGGGCGCCAGAGACAGTCTCAGACTGGTGCATTGAGCTTAGGGGGTCCATAGAGGTCGACACTTGTCTAAATTAGTTTGGCACCAGGTATTCCTTGAATTCTGCAATGGATTCAGGGGCAGTCGAATACAAGTGCTTTCGACTCGGGGGAGTCCAGAGAGGTCAAAACTGGTCTTAAGTGCTTGGCATCGGAGATCCATGAAGTCTGTGACAGTGTCAGAGACAGTCGCAGACCAGTGCATGACCTGGAGAAATTCCCTAGAGGCTTTAAATAGAGATCTTAAACTGGTCTTAGGTCGATTGGCACCAGGAATCCTGGAAATCTGCGAGTATATAGGGGTCCCTAGAAGTCTAAACTGGTCTTACCCGATTGGCACCAGGGATTCCTGGAAGTCTGAGAGAAGATGACACAGAAAGTCGGACATCTGTGCATTTAACATGGGAGCAGTCATAGAGGTCAAAACTGGTTTGAGCTTGTTTGGCACTGTATATTCCTGGGAGTCTGCAACTAATTCAGAAACAGTCGCAGACCAGTCCATTGAACTCGGGGGGGGGGGTCCATAGAGGTCGAAACTAGTCTTTACTAATAGTGAGAACTATCTCGTAATAACGTGATATTTATCTCATAATAACGAGATAATTATCTCGCAATAACTCGATAACTAATTCATAATAACGAGATAATGAACTCGTAATAACGAAATAATTATCTCGTAATAACGAGCTAACTAACTCGTAATTACGAGATAACTTGTTGGCACCAGGGATCCTGGAAGTCTGCGACAATGTTAGAGACAGTCGCAGACCAGTGCAATGAGCTCGAGAAGGTTCCTAGACGTCTAAACTGGTCTTAACCCGATTGGCAGAGGGGATTCTAACCCACTTATCGCCGAAGACAAGATGTTCTAAAGGCAAAAAACAGTGCAGACTTTCCTTATCACATCCCCGTGACCTGCTCATCCCATCCCGGTGCCAACTTCAAATTATAACAATTTTAAGCTGCGCCTAAATATTATGTATAAATACTAGTCAGGCCATCGGGACTCCCATGCAAATTTGATGACGATTTATGGTGACCTATAACAAATCAAACTTTAGGGGATAACAAATGAAAATCACCTGGTCACCCATCTAGGTTTCACGTCTGGACGTCATCATGACGTCATCAAAATAGCGTATATTGTTCTAGTGCCATTTAAACGTTATGACGATTGTAGTATATGGCGATCGGGACTTTCTTGCAATTTGTTAGCCAATTTCAGTCGAAATATACCAAATTTAATCTTAGAGGGTAAATAATTAAAATAAACATGTCGCCCAAATTGATTTCGCGTCAGAAAAAAAATGATGACGTCACAAAAATGACGTCTTATATATAAATACCATATATATGCATTTTTGCATTGCCAACGCATGGAAACGTTCTTTTAACGTATCATGACTGAATGCAAACACTTTTAAATTGTAATATTCAAAACATATTCAGAGAGGGCGAAGTCAGTTTGAGGGTGGGACGTAAATGCCCTAATGATTACTTTGGTGTGAACGTAAAACAATCAGTGTTGGTGATAACAAACGGGTTTAAACTTATATGCAGCTGCTTATTCTACACCCAAAGAAAAGACAGTTGTACTAACTCACTGGCATGGATAACACACTGCCTTGTAAACCAGGGGTCACAGGTTCGATTCTCTGCTATTCCATTTTAGCTTTCGGATGTTCCCTTCATAAAATACTAACCCAGACCATTAACCCTTCCAGCCCAGTCCTAGTTACTACCAATGGAAAAGCAACATTTTTTTTTTAAAAAACTACAGTCCGATTTTTACCTCTGAAGGATCAAAAGTTAGATGAGTCTACTCAGTAGCACATGTTATGAAATTAAGGACCAAACCTCAACATGTCGATAGCACGGGCAATAGAAAACTGTTACAATCTGATTTACCTTTTGCATGCTATTATAGTAGAATCATCAAACCTTTGATCCCCCAGGTCAAAATCGGACTCAATGGCCTTGATATGGATAAAGAAATGCCCGAATCCACATGAAAATAGTAGTTCAAAGGTCATTGCTCACTGGCAATATTTTTACATGGGTCCTCAACATAAAACGGTACAATATAAATGGTTAGCTTCGTACTTATACCGAGATTATTTGCATACAGACTTGCTGCAATCACATTTTATCAGCTACAAAGGGGCTTCAGGGGTAGGAGGCAATATCGTCATACATGTAACGGAAATATATTTATCACATTCCCGCTTCCAACCATAATTGTCAGGTATTGGTTTGTCAGGATTAATGTCCGCAGTCGGTAACGTGTCTGGAAACAGATACGAGTCTGACTGCAGATCCAGGGGTCGCGAGTTCGATCCCGGCCCGGTCCCATACTTTCGTGGAGATTGATCATGAAATAATTTCTACGGTCATTCTCCTCCCTTCCGCTGAACCATTCAAGAAGGGTTGTTGTCAGTTACAAGCGAAAGTATGTGCACGAAGTACTGGTTAACTGCTTGTTCAAGCTTGCCCAGGAAAAAGTGTGGTTAGGTCAACTGACCGTCCCGCAATGACCATAGCTGTTGACTTGGGACGTAAAGCAACAAAACAAACAAACAAAACAAATAAAAGCAGGATTAATGTCAGGTGCGAATTTCCAATTGCTCACGTTTGACTCCTACAAGAAACGAAGATCTTGAAGGTGGTAGGTTTCGCAAATCAGCTTTTTATTTACCAAAACATCCACCACCCTCACTCAGTGAGTCAAACAATATCGGCGTCTGGCTGATGCAATTTACAAACATATACCTCTAGAGCATCCGTCACACTACTTTTCAATGACACTGGGCGGAGGTAACAGAATACTTCTTGGATAGAGTCTCTAGCATTGCGGAATGCATGCAAACATGATATCTTGCCGTTTCCAGACAATGAACCAGATAATATCAGCACCCGAAAGTGCATGGAATCCGATCAGAACCCTGGTTGTGGCATCCACAATGGCATAGCGAACGGCTGATAAATTGCCATCTTAAATAAGCGTCCTGATCTTAGAAACTGGGTGATATATGAGCAAGACCCGTTCAAGAACATTTAAAATCTACACAGGCTGTTCTAACAAAAGCAACATTTGCTCCTCTGCAAAACTGGGAGTAGGGCTGTGCATTAGCTCATATAAGACAAAATATTAAGATAAAAAAGCAAATTTTGGTAGCAGCATTAAACAGCTTTCATTTGTAGTAAAGACATCCAGTATGTAGACCATTAGAATATAAATTGATTAGCTAGTTTTAATGCCTTCCTTCTGTAGCTTAACATTCAATTTTCTGATTCTCAAATTGATAAGTAACAAGCTGTTTCAGGCTAAAGCACAGGCTTTAGATGCAAACGGAATTTTTATATAGGATATAATATGTCTGTTAAATTCCAAAGGAGTTTTGGATGGAACAGGCCCTTACTCAGCTTGCAGTCAAAATACTGTTTAATGATTCTACTGGTTTTGGTGAGATGAGGTGGACAATTAGTTTACCAGAGAAGTAGAAATCATGGGTATGTATATGGCCTGATGCCTTGAAGGAATGGAAGATTAACATTTTTAAAATTATTGATACTCGTATTTCATTTTACTCTCGTAATACACATCTTTTACCCCCTAAACTTAAATCAATTTATCGTCATCTTGAACGAGGTATCCAGGATTTTCATATGAACTATGTTTTGGTTCCAGCAGATAAAGCTGCTAACAGTGTTGTAGTTGTTTGACGATTGTATATATTAATTGATTTATATGTTCTAGGAGATGATGCATTGATAAGCTAGGGATCTTTCATGCAAACCGAATATCTATGTGTCTTGATCCACATCTGAATTAAGGGTGAGATTGGCGCCGTGAGGCCTATTTGGGCCCTCCGGTGGAGTGTTTTGCTGACCGTTCCAGGGCGGTACTTCTTTTGTGGATATTCTGTGTTTTTTCTCTATTGTGTTTGCTGTGCTTTTGTGTGCATCTGTTTGTGTGTGCCTTGTGGTCACCTGCTGGGAAAGGGCTGCCCTCTTTGCTCTCGTTTGTGGTGTTTAACCATAAGTTTGTCACTTTCCCACTGGTATCCTGGGTCAGGTGTGGTATTTGATTGTATCGATTCCTGATCTTTGCACCCTTACTTACTTTGGATAAAGATTAGTTCCGATATTTATATTAGATAGGAACATTTACTAAATTGTTCTGATTAAATGTTAAGCTATTAGTTTCTATGTCCCTCTAAGCTCTATCTATATTTTAGTATTTAACATACTAGGAACTATTGAAAAAAGTTTATTTATAACATCTGTAACAAAGGTACAGATGCTTGATAATCACCAATGAATTAATGCCTGAGATATAGGCACCAGAGGCTAGAGACTTATAGGACAACATGCAAAATATATTTATTTTTCCTGAAATGTTAAATCTTACATTAAGTTTATGTCCTTGCTCATTTATTATGCCATGTAACATATGTTACAGCCTTTAACAAATTTCTTTGATCGTAAACCTGCAAAATCTATAGAATTATCTATCATATGAGCAAGACAATCCCAAATATGTAAGATATCCAGCAGCAGGAAATGTTTTTATATATATTTACTAACATAATACCTACCAGATTTGGCTTCTTAAAACTGGGTGTATGGGTTCTTTGATTGCTCATATAATACAATACATTTAAAGTAGAAATGCAAACTTTGGTTTTTCATTAAGCCAAATGAGTACGTAAGTACAAAATAATCAAAACATTTTGAAAAAGCACAGATCAGCTATAAAAGAAAAAGATACTGGTCACAATTTTCAATTTTAAAGGGTAATCTAATTAAAGTAACACACATAACACAGTGGGTAGCTGTAAATTTTGCTCCAAAAGCTTTTATATGTAGCTAAAGTAGCCAGCATGCAGACTATATGAGCAATTTAAATAATTAAACAGTTTAAAGTCTCTTTCTGTGGTTTAAACTTTTAAGTTTCTTTTTTCTAAATTTGATAGGCCTATGTTACATATGTAACAGGCACCCAGAGATTCACGCCCAGGCGTACATAATGCAAAAATCTCTTAAAAGACGCAACTAGAAATTCTCTTTAAGATAGGATAAGTTTGCGAAATTCCCTAGTGGGGAGCAAAAAACATTAGCAACCATCAGTCAAAGGTGGGCCCCGAGCAATTTAAACATTTCAAAACCTACATGCTGGAAAATGGAGGTTCGGTCTTGACCCTAACACCTTAAGAACTGCGCATATGATACAAACAGGGAAATAAACATGCATCAATGCAGAATAAAATTCGTTGTGAAAAGAGTTGATTCAAACTAGTATTGTCTTGACATAAATTATCACGAATCACTGTATTGTTCGTTGTGTTGATAGCGCATATAACAACAGTTGGACAGGTAAGCTGCATATTTGATGATAATAATGGGATATTTTATCTTTATTTCTCAATTAAACGATTCTAATGATCACCATACGCTTAAGTTTTACGAGAACAGACCAATTATGTGTTTTGGTTATCATAAATATACACACCTTTTCTGGTCTACTGATTAGATGGGTATTTATCATGTATTTTTTATGAAATATACGGTATTTTGCATGCAAAATATAGCTTTCGAGAAATAATTTATTTTCAAAAGTCACATAAAGCATTGACTTAACCATCATGTGACTAAAATAATGATATTGTGTGAGAAATAGAATTCGTGTTGGTTTCATACGACTTTACCAATACAAACTATAGCTTTTATAAATCAACAATTTCTATTTATGGTCGCCATATTGATGGCGTCATAACTAGCCTCAGACGCGGATTAGGGATGGGTGACCACCTTCAAATTAAAGGTAAGACTTCATTGAAGATTTTGATATAGGTCACCATAAATCGGCACACAATTTGCATGGGACCGATTTTTTGTCACTAAGGGCCCTTACTTTACGCCATTCTTACATTGTTGAATGGCGTCATAACATTTCCGACGTCACTAAAATGCAACAACAATGTGACGCAAGTTATTTACGCAGTTTTCTTGCAGTTTCAAATCCCAATAGGGTCCCAGAGAGAATCCCAACCCGATGCATTTCTCTTGGGATAGTCCATACTGGTCAAAACTCATTTAAGCTTTCCTGTAAGTATGTGACTGTGTCAGAAGTTAAGACCAGTTTAGACTTCGAATTCATTGCAGTGGTCTGCGACTGTCTCTGGTACCGTCTCAGACTTCCTGGATCCCTGGTGCCAAAGAACTAAAGACTGGTTTCGACCTCTATGGACCCTCCGAAATCAATAAGAATATCCCTGACACAGTCACATACTTATAGCAATCCCTCGTGGCAAACAAGCTTAAACGAATTTTGACCTGTATGGACCCTCACAAGAGCTGTGCAGACTCTTGGACTGTCACAAACTTTCAGGATTTCCATGTGTCAATCAGGTTAAGACCAGTTTAGACTTCTACGGACCTTCTCGAGTTCAGTGCACTGGTCTGCTACTGTCTCTGACACTGTCGCAGACTTCCAGGATCTTCGATGCCAACGTTATTACGAGTTAGTTATCTCGTTATAACGAGTTAGTTATCTCGTTATTACGAGATAATTATTTCGTTATTACGAGGTAGCTATCTCGTTATAACAAGATAATCATCTCGTTTTTACGAGTTAGTTATCTCGTTATTACGAGTTAGTTATCTCGTTATTACGAGATGATTATTTTTTCTCGTTGTTACGCCTTAGTTTTCTCGTTATAACGAGTTAATTATCTTGTTATTACGAGTTAGTTTTCTCGTAATAACGAGATAAAAATATTTTCTTTTTTTTAAAAGTGGACCTTCTAGGCTTTCGTAGATATATACGTTTTAACTATGAATGTTTTTTTTTTACTTTCACCTTTGTTGTTATAATCATTTACAACCCAAGGACTTTCTCACAAAGTTTAGGCAACTGTTATAAACTATTTTAATGTTGTATTTTGTATTTTGAAATGTATATGAATTCTCTTAATGCGGAATGTAAAATAAATCATAAAACACTTTTGTACATTTTTATTTATTCAAACAAAGAAAAATGAACAAACAAAACAAAACCGTTGTTAAAGTTTATGAAAGTCTTTAATTTACCTGTGGGGATGTGAAGCAGCAATTAATATTGTTTGTTTTGTTGCTTTACGTCAACAGCTATGGTCATGGCGGGACGGCCAGTTCACCTAACCACACTTTTTACCTGGGCAAGCCTGAATAAGCGGTTAACCAGTACTTCGTGCACATACTTTCGCGTGTAACTGACAACAACCCTTCTTGAATGATTCAGCATTGAAGGAGAATGACCGTAGAAATTATTTTATGATCAAACTCCACGAAAGTGTTGGACCGGGCCGTGATCGAACTCGCGACCCCTGGATCTGCACAGTGACCTATCACTGATCTGCATTCAGACACGCATCTGTAGCCAGACGCGTTACCGACTACGCTACGCGGCCCTGTCCAAATAATATCATATTTGTAGAATAACGGAACAACATGACCGCCATGATGTACTCATGCACGCATATTTGAGCCGCGACATGTGATTTCTAACAATGTGGTATTTTGACAAAATTTGTCTCAGACGAACCTATGCAGCCTCCTCTTAAGCTTAGAAACTCCAAATGATGTTCAGTCAGTAGCTTAACTCTCAGAGAATATTTAAGCGACTAGCGAAAAAACTCTGATCAGCCTGCGCGTCTAACCCTTCAATGACTTCCGTTATTACTAAGTTATACAGCGCACGTGGCTGTGTATGTGCAGATTAAATTAAAATTGTAGTATGGCCGATGCTTTTTTCTTTGATCTTTGTGGATGTTTAAATCAGACACCCTAGAATAACGACGAAGGAGGAGCTTGAAACCGTACTCTAACTTCCAATTTTAGTTAAACAGCGATGTAGGCGGGAACATCCTAAATAGCGACAATTAACCCGTAAGTAAATGTAATATAATATGACTGCTTCGGCCGGATGCAGGGAGGAGCGAATGTAAATTTCGTCAGGTGTCAGCAACACGTGTTTGTTTGCGCCTGCGCCATACTACAAGCTAAATAAAGGATTTTTCCTCGGCTTTCTGTTTAAACCGCGAGGTGGGCGTAGCCCACCTCGCGGTTTAAACAAGAAAGCCTCGGAAAAGTATCCTTTATTTATTACTTACCTGTCGTATTTTCTGAAATTCGGCCACCGAAACCGAAAAAAAAATCTTATTCGTGCACGGTTTTGGTTCGGCGTTCGATTTCGGCGTAGATGTGAAAGCACGCATAGGTGTTAAGGCATTTTAGTTTTTCGGTTCGGATTCGGTTTGATTACAGTGTATATGTGAAATGACCTTATGCAAACACCGACCCTCACCCCAGCCTTGAACACAATACGTTTACGTTTTAGGGCCATTTCATATATACATCGAAACCGAACCGAAAAAGTCAATATCCATTTGATGCGTTGATGGATGATATTTTTCATTTTTTTTTAAATTCTAATACATGTAGTACATGTAGATCTTTATGTATGAAACCAGTGGAGACCGTGATCAGACGGCGTGTTTTGCTGCGTCTGATCTGGGTCTGCATTGTTTGCCTATTGCCCACATAAAAGACGCTGGTTTATATATATTGTCCGTCAGGTTACAAGCTACAATGGTATATATCTTACAAACATTTGTCACAATCCTGTTTTGGTGTAAATTGGCATCGAAGCCCATTGGAATTGTAAAGATATCACCACCTGCCACCTCTATTGGTGTCAACTAACACGATTTTTTACGCCGTCCTGAATTTTTATGTTTACTGTAGAACCTGTTAAACATGATAAGCAAATGTGACAGACACATCGTAATCTCAATGGTGTCCAGTGTCAGCAACATATGCTCCTTTGTTTCTTTTAATTTGAATGTGAGGATTTCATACGGCGACAGGGACTTCACGATTGTTTCGCATTTTTCGGTTTTCTATTTTTTTTTGCGCTACAGCTTTAGATTCAGTAGGTAGCTTCATGCGCGGATCCCGAAAGTTTTGCCAGAGGGGGTCCAATTTGACAACGTTTCTTTCTTTTTTTAGTTGATGAGAGGAGAGATGATCCAAATATCACGATATGCGGGCCAAGATTGGCCCGCCAGCGGAACACCATTTAAATGGCGTTTCGCTGGCGTGCCGATGATGGCCCAACATTGAATGCTGGCTTGGTAGCCTTGTGCTTTTTCAGGGGATCCGGCCCGTATTGCTATGAAACCCTATATTTTTGTGATTTTTCAGGGGGGGGGTCCGGACCCCCTGTCCCCCATCTGGATCCGCCCATGAGCTTAGCACATTCATTGAACATGGTGACAATATTAATTCTACATGTAATACTTAAAGAAAGAAAAATACAAGAGGGCCCTAAGGCCCTGGATCGCTCACCTGAGTCCAGGCACATGAGTAGATGATGTATTTGGCCTGTGGCTAAGGAGATATGATATGATTTAAATAACCCTTAAACCGCCAAGAAAAAATGCATCTGAAAATGTCTTCTGCTGAAGTCGTCTGCTGCAAATAAATGCCTAACATTTCTGACGAATAATGCATAGAAGCAAACAGTGTGGACCCAGAACAGACTGCTCCTATAGGAGCAGTCTGCTCTGGGTCAACACTGTATGCGATAGAGGCTTCTTAAACCAGTTCAGCAGACGAGAAAAGCAGATGACTTTTGTTGCGATTGGCGCATTAAGGGTTAAAGATATTTCTATTTTAAGCCCTGGTGGCCATGTTGTTCAACCAAGCTGACCATTTTTTTTTAAATTTGGAAGGGGGCAACAAGAGGAGCATTTCTGTGAAATTATTTTGATTTAGGACCAGTGAATCACTGGAGATTTCATTTGAAGATATTTCTCATGTATGAGGATCTGGATGGGGGTACTGGTATTCACTATTCATTAAAATTTAGCCCATTATTCATCTCATTAAAATTTTGGGTTATTCATTAAAATAAGACCAATTTAAAAATCATTCATAAAAATTGTTCATAAAATTAATAATATTTCTACGGACAAGGCATTGGTCAAAATAACGCTTAAAAATATAGTTATGTTAAAGATTCGAGCGAGCGAAGCGACCGAGGAAAAAATTCTATAATATTTTTATCGCCTTAATGACATTTTAAAGTAGGAATACTAGGGCATTTTCAAGAAAAAGTAAGGAAATATAGGAACACAAGGTAAAGTAGGGCATATCTGAAAGCCTGATTAATCAATTTTCTATCAAAATCAGCATGATAAAAAATGTAACAATAAAACCACCAAAACAGAATAACTTTTGCAAACTGAGAAATTAAGTGGCCTGATAAGAGTTTAAAAAAAACAACTAACCGATTTTATTGGAACAATTAAAGCATAACCCTCCTGCTGGGAAGCCAAAGTTAATGGCGACACCCTACTAGCCACATGGAAATTCATATGGCATCCCTACTTTTTAGCCAGCCCCCTCTGACCTTTAAATATTGTGCGGTCCCTAAGGCAAAAAAAATAAGTGTGTTTCAGGTTACATGAAATATTAAAATAGGGAGTATAAGTAGGAAACTTTTTATTATTTTGAAATTGTTTAAAGTTTTTACATGGGGAAGATGGGGAGAAACAATATGGCCAAACCGGGAAAATCCCTTGGAAATCCTCTTAAATGCTTTAAAAAATTAGGGTTGGGGGCCAAAAAATTATTAAGGCACGGTCCGCTAACCTGAAACACATTTTGGGAGCACATTATAAACCATGTCTCCAAAACGGGTAATGATAGCAACTTGAAATATTCAGACAAACAAGATCTAGCAATCCCTTTCTGCATAATTAAAGGTTGTTTTTTTATTTTAGGCCTAAAATTGGAAAAAAATAAGTATGGTAATGTATTAGAGTCCGAGTTATGGTTCTTTCACTCTGCTACACACTGTTCCATGATATTCTTAATTGTTCAAAGTTTCATCAAAAACAGTAACTGTATACACATTATGATAACATGTCTACCAATTCAATATACTGTGATCTTTAGGGCAAATGAAACCACGAAATTTCAGACGCCATCCTTTAAATAGGCATTTAGGGAGAGCAAGAATTGCAGAAGGGGTCAGTATGCAAAAATCACACCCATTGCAAGTAATGCTAAAATGATAAGCATGAGAATTTTCGTTTAGTGGTCTTACATCTTCCTCATGCATCAATCGCCTATAAAAACTATTGGCTATGTGACAAATGTGATAGAGATTTCATGCTGAAAAAATCAGCTGCCATCAATGACGCCAAAACGTAAACATCATTTTATTAAACTTCTAATGTTAATTGGCATTTCATTTCAACAGAGAATCAGCTTACAAAGATATCATAGGCTTACAATTTAACTCATCTTATGGTTGATTAAAACCTTAAGTTACTGAAAACTGGTGCGACGCATTTGCGAGATAATTGTGACGTTAGATTTTATCTTTCGGCTCGTGCACTGTAGTAGTGAAGATGTTTCATTTAACAGTATTTGTCTGAATGTGTTGGAAGGCATCAAGCAATTTTACTTGTTAATGTGGTTCAAGAAAACCCGACTAGAAACACCGTTTAAAGGCGATAACGTAAAAGCTTTAGTAAAAACGTCAAATTGTGAAAACATGGTCCTTTATTTCTCTGAGAAAGTTCAAAAAATTGCAGAACTTGCTTTGCTTTTTTGGTTTTTAGTGACCAAACAATCGTTTGAAGATGGTTTCGGCTTCCCTAAATGATCCGAAATACCCACGTTACCCGCTAGTCTTAAAATCAAACGTCAATTTAGCACGGCCGCTACGTTTGGTTATTCTGTATTTTTCTAAATGGAAAATCTTGTCAGATGATCGGTGCTGGTATCTTCATGGCAGCAAATGAAACTCGAGATCTGATGTGGAGAGGCTCACCCATACAAAACAATGCTTAATTTATTGTGCATAGTATATAACTCTGTCATACCTTTTTCGGCGGAGCAAAACAGTTTAAGCAATTGGGAAGAGGGCATCATAAGGAACATTTCTGTGGAATTATTTTAGATTTAGACCAGTGGTTCAGTAGGAGATGTCAATTGAAGACATAATTCATCTAGAGCTCTAGCGACCCCTGTATTAAGTGGAGCAAAACTGTTTGTGCAGTTTTGGTAGAAACCATCATGAGGAACAATTCCGTGAGATTATTTTGAATATGAACCAGTGGTTCAGGAGGAAATATCATTAAAATACATTTCTTATCTAGAGCTCTGGCAACCCCTTTTTTGATGGAGTGGAGCCATTTGTGCAATTTTGGTAGCTGGCATCATCTGGAACAATTCTATGGAATTATTTTGAATTTGGGCCAGTGGTTAAGCAGGATATATCGTTTAAAAATATTTCTTATCTGGAGGCCCTTTTGTTCAGCGGGACAGAACCATTTGTGCAATTTTTGGTAAAGGGCATTTTGAGAAACATTTTTGTGAAATGATTTCGAATTTGGACCAGTGGATAAGGAGGGAATGCCATTAAAAGACATTTCTTATCTAACTGAAGGACTTTAAAAACGCACCACCTGCTTAAATGCTAATTAATGTCGAAAATTGGATATTTTCATTATGTGGTAAATAGAATTGACAATTTCTGTCATTTAGCTTGCATTCAATAAGAAAATCGAAACGCTGTGGCTTATGATTGCCGTGACGTCGCGATAATTCTGAGACAACTCAAATTCAAAATGTCACAGAGTACCCATACCTTTCACAATGAACGAAAAAAAGTTTTCGAGCCGATGTTTGTTCTTGAAAACAAAAGGAAAGACAAAACCAAATCATGAAGTTTTAGGCCTCTGGCAACGTTCATCACGTCTACATGACGTCATTGATTTTGACATAATTGGCCGTTTATATCCTAAGTATCAAGAATTATCAAAAAAAAATCTTGCCAACAGATTCTCCTTAATCAGTTGCATAAAAGACAAAGGTATCGCGACATGAGCGGACGTCACCCGTCTGTTATTGATGTTTGAAAATTTAAGACTGACGTTAGCAAAGAAACGCTGCGACTGGGAGTGTAATAAACGATTATTTCTGAAAACGTTTGTGTTTTTCCATTTGTTAAGACACCTGGATAGCACATAGCAGTGTTTGTTTTCAAATTTAATCAAATTCACATTTGTCAGACGACCATTGTTGAAAAACGCTTACGTCAATATTACGTCAGAACTTACAGCATGAGCAAATCGAAATCATGGCAAATCATTGTCCATTTTGCAAGATGATAAAAAATAATAAAGAAAACGTCCTCAAATCAATCATGTGGAAGAGACAGAGAATGTAAAATGGTGCGTTTTTAAAGCCCCTCAGTATAGATAGGCCAATGGCCGGATAGGGTTTACCTCCCCCAGAGGGAATTTTGTAGACCATATTTTTTATAGCCCAATGTCTTGCAAGGATTTTGCAACATGTTAGCCCTCTGACAATGGCAGCGTTAAGCTGTAACAGCCTGTTACATATCTATCCATCCATCCATCCATCCATCCATCCATCCATCCATCCATCCATCCATCCATCCATCCATCCATCCATCCATCCATCCATCCATCCATCCATCTATCTATCTATCTATCTATCTATCTATCTATCTATCTTCTATCTATCTATCTATCTATCTATCTATCTATCTATCTATCTATCTATCTATCTATCTATCTATCTATCTATCTATCTATCTATCTATCTATCTATCTATCTATCTATCTATCTATCTATCTATCTATCTATCTATCTATCTATCTATCTATCTGATATGTATATATACCTATATATGTATATATTTACGTCTTTTTTGTGTGTTCTCATTGTAAGTAAGGTAGAAACATAATATCATATCTAAATACACAGTATTGTGTTATTTGACATAGGAATTTGTATTTTTGAATCTTTATGGCGATCAACAGTAAATGCTGGTTTAAATGTAATCTTGAAAGATATTGATAAAAGAAAAACATACGTAAAGCATAACTATATTCAGGGAAAAGACGAGAGGTCGTGCGTCACGACATTTTATCAGTTCCTCTGAATTAAATCGGTCTATAGTTTCTACACTGTCCGCCATGCAGATACTTAGTAAACATGTTTATATATGATTATCTGCTCAAGGGCCTGTATGGCCTATTGCAGATAATATTTGTTTTGATTGTAAGGTTAATGGGGGATGGCCTCGACCCCTATTGACCTATTACGAGGTTAATAAAATTCTTCTTCTTCGTCTACGCTCCCCTGCAAAATATTTGATTATTGACATTCATTTTAGGACTTTAGAAAAGTGCAAAACATTAGATAAGATTTCAAAATTTGTTATATCTTCTAAGTAAGCTATGACTGGGCCACCTATATTGACATTTGTAAAAAATGTAGTCACCCCGATGTAGTGTATGTTACATTTTTTTCATTGAACCCCCTTTTAAATGATAAATTAATCTAATATAGTTTGTTTAAATTATATTCCGAGCCAGTTTATGGTCATTACTTTTGTATTATAATAGAGAATTTTTATTTACATTTTCAAAACTGTAAGAATTACGTTTCAATCTTATATACTTTTTTAGATACTGAACATGGTAGCCCCATATCACACAAAAATGTCAAGTGTAATTCTCTAGGCCTTGCACTGGCTAAAGACTCCCTTCCCCAAGGGGGAATTTTGACCGCTATGATTTCCTGATACTACATTATATAAGCTACCAAATGAAATATGTAAGCCCTCTAAGAGTGGCAACATTAGCGTGTAACGTCATGTTACGTACGTTACCCACAAAATAACATTAAATTTTCCTGATAATGTCTCCAACATGACATATTCACACTTTTTAAGTCTGGAGCAGGTTTAAGAACTTCTTATAACACAGTTACATAATTTTAGCATTTATTTCATGAATGTCTTGAGTTTTTGTCGTTGAATATGTTACTTAGTGTTTCATATGTTATTTCCAAGTATCAGTATGGCAGTTATTAACTATAGATGTATTACATCCGTCAGTGTATATAGCAAATATATAAGGCTGCTATTCAAATGAATTGAAGTTCCTTATTATGGTGTTTTACACTATTTTAGAGCCCAGGCTACATACGTTACTCTCCAAATACTATTAAACGTTCAAGATAAGGTCACGACCTGCTTATGCTTATTTGAATGCTGTCACAGGTCTATTCAAATATAGTTAACGTAATACTCATGATACGTTTGTAACATACAGTGCAATATGTGAGAAAGCCCATCAGGCAGAACTTATAGAGCTGTTTATTACCAAGCTAGCAACTCTTCGTATATTATCCAAGGGTTTAAAGAATTTTCCAATACAGCTTATTAATCCTCTATTAGATTCATATTGCAAGGATTTTACAATATGCTAGCACTCTGGTAATGGCACCCTTACCTTGTAACGCCAATCTTTGAAAATTTTAGTAAATAATATTACTTTTGAAAAGTGCAGTCAATAAGGTAAGATTTCCAAATTGGCTATATCATCCAAGTAAGCTACGAGGGTCATGTGTTTTGCATAACATATATGGACCTTTGAAAACAATTGTGCACTCCAAAGTGTAACGTATTCTACATTTTTTCATTATTTTTATTTAAATGATTCATGAAACTAATATAGTTTATATTTTCTTAATGTGAATGTGCTTACAAATACATTTTGTATTAAAGGATGTTTATATACCTTTTGGAAACTGCAAATATTATGTTTCTATCTTTTATATGGTTTGAGTTGTTGAGTTTTGAACATGGTAACCCCATATCACACAAAATGTGAAATATAATTCTAATACTGTGGCTCTTTTTTTAGGGTAGAATCAAGTTTTCTTCCACCCAGAGGTACTCGATTTCCTTCCCATTTATTTGCCACACGTTCTGTCCATATCTGGAAAGCCTGACTTTTTTTTCAAAGACTTGATAGTTCAATCTTTGTATGTACATCTTAAGGACAGAAAAGCAGGGTGGAAATAAACTCATGTTCATTCCATTTGAAATAGTCAGTATATGTGTATGGCTTTGGTATTTTTTCAGAAACATGTTGTACTGCAGCTTATTCACATTTACATAAATAACACATGTTATGGCTTCATGTCACAGATGAGTGCCTAGAGTAATTCTTTGTTTGTTTTCCTACCCTGCTTAGAATGTAGATGAACTAGTAAGGAGTGGTTCTCTATCAGTTTGACAGGAACAACCTTTCCATGGTACTATCACATTGGCACATTGGTAGTGTCATAATCTGTTAAACGGTGTATGACTGTAGATCTCTTCCCCCATATTCTGGGCAATGCTGTTGACATTCAGAAGGAGCACCTTTTGTTGCATACACCAGTATTGAACAAAACACACAGGTTTTACCTCTGAAAGAATGTTTGTAAGACTTTATAGACTGCTGCTTACACACTGTATATATGTATCAGTGACGAAACCAACATGCCCTGCCTTTAGTCCCTGGTTGAATACTGGTATCATCAAATGTTTACAGGTGAGAGGAAAGGCTATTATGCTCAGTAGTATGGCATACCATCAAATAGTGCACGGACATGTGTACTCCAGTGGGATTTTTTTGAAGAAAGCAAACCACTATGATAACTTTGATTGTTATACCCTAGGCAATGCAAAACCGGTTGTTGGCACTTCTGAAAATGTGGCAGAGCCAGATTATGACGTCATCAAAATGGCGGCCATCATCAATTTTAAAACAAATCTACGTTGCTTCATAATATCCATAATAGTGGGTCGATTTCAACTTTTTAGGCATCAAAATGTTCGAAATGATAAGTGCTGTCTACTCAAACCAAAGCAAAATGGCTGAGCTAAATGATGACGTCACCAAAATGGCTGACATCTTAAATTTGAACGAAAATCTTCTTTGTATTATACTATTAATAATACTGGGTCATTTTGAAAACTGATAGATCAATCTGTTTAATGTGATCAGTGATAAATATTCACTTCTAAAATATGGCAGAGCCTAGTTATGACGTCATTAAAATGGCAGCCATGTTTTATTTCATTGAAAATCTACCTTGCCTAATATTATTTTAAACAGGGTCAATATTTAAAACTGAGACAACATAATGTTCAGATGGCTATCTATTAGTGTCAATGCAACTTTAATATACGCTGGTGATATGTAATAGAACAAGATTTGTTAGATATCATTAGTAAAAGACTTACAAGAGTCCTCATCAATGCTTTGATCATCTAGCATAAGCTTGATACAAGATTCGTCCTCAGTTCCACAAGAATTCAACTCAGTACAAAACAGTGTTTGCTTTTTCAGTTGCATCTTAGTATTGTGCACTTTGTTTTTTGGGGTATATTCTTAGGCAAAGAACAAATACATCTGTGTCCAGTGAAAAAAATGTCCATTCTATTGCACCATTTTGACTTGCATCAACGGCATGGAGTATCAGCTTCTTCTTTACTTCTGCTAAGATGGTTTACATCCCACCCCTATGTGATGCATCTGTGAGTCATTTATTTTGCCATGCAACGGTATACAACTTGTTCTCTTTTGAGAATTTCTGCAATTCTTCTGACAAAATACTGTAAGCTCATCCTTTGTTGCTGTGTGGGATAACAGTTTCTTCAGTGGAGCATTTGAAATTTTGTAGTGTCTGTGCTGTGATATGCCACAGGGTAAGAATCACCAAGCCACAAATGCCTTGTTGCTGATTTAAGTGATTTTGGATTGTCATACCTGTCAAACAGAATTATGTAATTCATCATATTTATCATATTTTCTTTGTATAAATGCAATAATCTTTGCACGTCTTAATCCCGCTAGGTTTGTCCATTTGACTGAACGTCAGCCATAGTATGAATAATCGTAACACATTTGTTTGGTTGCAGTATATCAGGAGGTGCAACATCAGAAGTCTCTGCACTAGACATCTTTTCTAATATGTCCATTAATTTACTCTTGGCAGAGCAGTACAGCATTGTTTCGTCTGCAGCAAACAGTTATCTTGGCACTACTGACAGCTCATAATTACTTAAGCACTCCTGAAGATGCATATCAGGGCGAGAGTTTGCGGCAATTTTCGCAAATAACCCTCTGTCTGCTTTTAATTCTAAAACTTTGTTTGATTTTGCTACGTGTACATTTGTAAAGAGGCAGACCAAGTTTGAAGCAGAACCTTTTGCATTTTTGCGCAAATGTTCATCTGTTCCGTTTTGATACGTTATTGAATGAAGGTTTCCCTCTTTGAAACTACAACTTCAATAAGGCATATATCCTGTCTGATTTTCTCTAGCATTACAGCTTTTGTAAACAGATTTATTATATCCTTTTCTTGATAGCTAAATGGATTTATAAATCCTTCTATGGTGCTGACTAGCTTTTGAGCATTCTTTGTTTGCGTTTTCAGAATACCCCGTGACAGCTCATGGCGGCGTTTTCTTGCTGCCTCTGAATCTCTAGTCATTTCCTTGGCTTATTCTGTCAATCGCACAAGATCGGCTAAGCTCAGGAAGAATCGATTTCTTGCATTTTTATTTAGTGTAAGCCAACAAGGCCTCTAGTCACTTTCATCCATCTGTCGATTTGTTCCAAAGCATGATCTGGTCCTATAGCACAAAAGGAAATGGTGTTTTTAATTGCCACCCGATTTACATTGCTGAATTCTGACCATATATCTGGATATGTTCTTTCAAGCTCTGACATCTCTGCTAGATATATGGGAATCATCCTGGCATAATTGAGCTTGTCCAGTGCGAAAATGTACTTGACAAATTTCCCTAAAGCAGATAGGTGCAATGCTCAATTGGCAGTCTATGCATCTCTAATATACAAACACATAACTCCAACCATATGCATATACTGCCTGATAGCTTTATGCATAGGTTTCACTTGGGGATTTGACTCAATTTCCTTCTCAAGTACCTCATGCGATTCAAGAGGAGGACTTCTAACGCCATTAGCAGTACAAATATTGTGGTATGTCGTTTGTAATGAAGACATGCTAAAATAATCTGGTCAAAATAAGTTACGCCCAATGCCATTTTTTTCAAGGACACAATGTGTAGTTGTTTATTTCAAAAATATCTAAAACAAATGAAAACCCTCAACTCAAATCAAGTTAGACGACAAAATCGTAGGTGCAATTACACAAAGTTTCAATTGGAAATATCGATTGTTTTATATATATGTGCTTAATTTTCGAAGAGTACCCATATTTTTACCAATTTTACTATAGGAACGATAGGGAACAAAACGGGAGATTTATTGAAAAGTGTGAAGCCTTGCGTTTCCTCGTTGCAAATGTAATATTATACATGCGAGGAACCACAATAATAATACTGAGTATCAGATGGCTTCACTTTTATGGTCATTGTGCTTGTCTGTAATGACAGGCACTTTCGCACATTGCATTTTCATTGTTAATATATCTGTAACTGCGAAAATAACCTCTTTGTTCTGACAAGAAACTGATCGTTATTGTGTTTGTCATTCTTTCTCATTATACATTTTACAGCATTATAATGACAATTTTCAATTGAAAAATGAGTTTGTGTTTTTAGTGACTTAGTTGTCTCAGTGCTTTGATTATGTCCATATTTAATCTAATACTGTTGAGCTCACAGATGAATGCACCTATCATAGTTTTCTCTTAGATAAAACAACTACTTACAAAGTTTAATATATCCTATTATTCGCCCAGATTTTGTTCCAAAGAATGGCACTGTCCAACTCATGATTTGCAGCACTCCACGCGTTTACGAGACAAATGCCTAGGTTGTTTCAATAAAAATGCATTAAAATGATACATTTGTGTACTCTGTACTGTTATTTGTGTCTTTTATGCAATATCAACTTTTGACTGACATAGAACCAATAACAAAATCTCCTATGCTTACAATAATGATGAATTTCCCGCAAATTAAGCTTTTGACAGGCGCCATATTGATGACATCATAACTGGTGTCTGCTACGATTCCAGGGCTGCCAACAACCATTTTCGTCTTCACCATACATCCCCAAAGCAAAATAGAATAGTCGTTTGCTTTCTTCAAAAAAAATCCCACGGGACCTAAAAACACGACATAAGTCCGTGCACTAAAAGTTATGTGCAGCACTGGCCAATCTAATCTTGGTTCAATTTGTGATTGCAAGCCATGCAGAAGTTTGGACTTGTCAGTTTTGGTGGAAATTCTATCAGGAGTTGACAGTGACCATGTTACAGGTCCCAGAGGGAAAAGCAGTGTCAACTCAAGGTCAACATTATGTCCAATAGAAAGAAGGTCATGCTGACCAAAGACGCTCCTTAAGCTCTCATCTGGCTGATTACGTTTTGTAAATTGGACAATTTCTTCTTGACCTCGCAAGCCTCAAACTTTATTAGCTTGTAGAATTTTATGGGGTTGTGCAAGACAGATTTTCAACTAAAAGTGAGTCAGTGAGTCAGTGAAGTCTGCAACAGCCTTCTTGCCAATGTTATCAGCCTCAATAAGATCCTTAGCTATGCCAGGCTTAGCAGAAACACCAAAAGATAAAAAAGTACAGTTCATTGTCTTCAACACTAGAACTAAAAGGATTGATGAAGTCAGAAACTGCCTCTAGTACTCGTTCTACTTTGCATCTTAGTCGACTGAATATTTCATTTCAGTGCATTTAAGACATGTTTCAATATATTGAGCTCTGATTTGATGAGTAATACACTATTCCATCTGTAGTAATGAGCGTATTTCTAGCTGCTGAAGCATATAATTATGGCAAGCCATTTTATTATTTAATATCGTATATAACATATCTTATATCCTATATAACATATCTTATATCGCATATAAGATATCTGAATTGCTAAACTATATGAGATATCGTATATGCTATGTAAGATATCTCATATATGGTATAAGATATCTTATTTAACATCTTAGATATCTTATATATTATATGAGATACCTTATATATTATATGAGAAATCTTATATTTTTTTTGCAATTAAGATATCTTATATATTATATAAGATATCGTATATGCGATATAAGATTTTTTATATCCTATATCAGATATCTTATATCCTATATAGGATATATGCTATATAAGATATCTTATTTTGCATACAAGCTATCTTATATACTACCAAAAAATAAAATGAGGTCTCCCCAAATCAAGCCCTAATCGAACCAATCAAAATCGAGTACTATATGAGTGTCATTATAGATACTATTAGCATATGTACCGTGCATTTTATACCTCCTCAGACCTGTTGCCCAGCTGCACAATGTAGGCGGTAACTTCCTATTTAACATCGCTGGTAATATCGGTGTCCGTTTATATATTTGTCTCATCCGTGTTCGATATAATTCTACCGTTAAGCAAGGCGACTGTGTCATCTGTTGGTTAGAGATAGGCAGAAAACATTTGGAAGGTTCCATTCTTAGACTACTTAGATGGGTAATCTGGCATCCGACGTTGTTTCTTTTTGTCTATGCCGAGCACGCGACGTTGAACATGAAAAATAAAATATAGATTACATCTATGATGCGCATACTGCTATGTGTGCGATAATTGGGTGTGACGAGCATGAGTCTGCGTATTGTGCGATACTCATCGGCCGTTTGAGAAACTTAGATGCATGTTTGCACGAAAAAGTCGGACATGCGCTTACAGCAATATTAACTCTGTCGGTCCTCTGTTGATTTTAATATGCTGCCAAGGCATTCTTTCTCAAACAAAACGTCGGGCGATATTCTGGATCCCAACTGTTTGTCATAGCAGGCCACAAAAGGAGAGAGAGAGCGAGAGAGAGAGAGAGAGTGATGCGGGGTTTTTCTTCTGAAAGGGACCGTAGCAAGCCGACCTCATTCGGAACTCGTCTGCTACATAATTTAGTTATTAGCATAGACTCAAATTCAGATAGTAGAAGCAGTCAATGAAAAGCCCTGCTCCATTTTGCCTGCTAATCTAGCTATTTTATGCCAAAATAAGTCCATGCACCCCGTCTCAGACTCTAAGGAATGATCAGCACTAATATGTTCTCAATACCGAAGCTGGCATGAGAGTATATTCGCGTATATAGACGAAGTGTGGTAGTGGTGGAGGGGGGGGGGGGCTGCGGCTTTGGAAAAATACGGTAATCGTGTCAATAGTCCATTATGGCGCAAACAAAGAAAGGGAGTGACTATTATTTGTGATTTCCCTCCAATTCATATAAGATATCTAATATGCTATATAAGATATCTTATATTCCAAACTATATAAGATATGTTATATAGCATATTAGATATCTTATATCTTATATAAGATATCTTATATGGCATTAAAAGATATACTATATAGCATATAAGATAACTTATATAGTTAAGTAAATAAGATATTTTATATAGCATATTAGATATCTAGTATAACATATAAGATATCATATATAGCATATAAGAAATCTTAAATCGCATATAAGGTATCTTATATAATATACAAGATATCTTAAGTACAAAAATATATAAGATATCTCATATAATATATACGATATCCCATATAATATATAAGATATCAAATATGTTAAATAAGATATAAGGTATCTTATATAGTTTGGAATATAAGATATCTTATATCCTATATAAGATATCTAATATAGGATATAAGATATCTTATTTTAACATATAAGATATCTAATATAGGATATAAGATATCTTATAGCGCATATAAGATATCTTATATAGGATATAAGATATCTTTTATAGGATATAAAATCTCTTATATCCTATATTAGATATCTTATATCCTATATTAGATATCCACATTCCTTAATAAATAATAAAATGAATTGCCATATATAATACCTCCTTTCACTTGGCATGGGATTTATTGTTTGCCTGTTAGTTATGTCAAAAGCATTACTCAAGTAAAGAACCAATGATTGTGAAACACCAACCCCATTTTGTTCGAGAAGTTCTTTGCATCTGCGATATGTATCAGACAAATTGATGAGTGTAATCAGGTACACAGGTTCATATTGTGCCTTATTGTTGTGATCGTGTGCAATGAACAATGGGAACAAGTCTTAAAGATAGAGCTGACATGCAATTCAAAGTTGCCCTAATCAGTGTCAATACCATCTTAATTATACCCATATACATTGCCCAGAACTGAGCTGATTTACAGTGACTGTCTTTCAGAACTTCTGGTTTGAATGCATGTTCTCTACTGTTTATGTGAGCTAACGGCGAAGGTTGATAGATCACATTATAATTATAGTTTAAATCATCATAAAATTAAAAAGAACTTCAATTAATTTCAGCCGTATAAATTTTCCAAATTCTCTGACAGACTTTATGCATGTATAGTCAACAACTGCTATACTGATACTCAGAATAACTTAATGTATAATTTGGTAAAACACATAACAGTTAAAGCTCAAGGCATTTATTAAATGAATACTTAAAATAGGTAAACCTTGTTGAATGAATTACATATTCCTGTGCCAGTATGCAAATAAGTATAAACAGGGCTTGTTAGAGACATTAACTTGAATGTTTAATGCTATTTTGTGGGTAGCATACGTAACATGGGCCTGAATAATAGTGGAAGCGACTATAAAAATGAACTTTAAAGCATTTAAGTAGCAATCTCATATATTTACTAGATTCTGTGACAGATGTTATACACGTATCACCAATAAATTCTAAACCAATACTGGGAAATAACGCAGGAAACTCTAAGTAACGTATACAACGGTTATAACTCAAAACATTTGTAAAATGAATACCAAAATATGTAACTGTATTAGAAGAAGTTCTTAAACCTGTGTTAGAATGCAAATATGTACGAAAATATCATTGTTCCGACATTATCAGGGACGTTTAATGCTATTTCGGGTGGGGGGGGGGTAACGTATTTAACCTGATGTTAGATGTTAACGCTGCCATTCTCAGAGGGCTAACATCTTTTATTTTGTGTCTTATATAATGTAGATTCAACAAATCATAGTTTACAAGATTCCTCCTGGAGGGGGGTCTATAGCGAGCTCAAGGCCTAAGAGCTCTGACAGCTCATTTGTTCTGTTGAGCGGAACTATTTGTGCAATTTGGTAGAAGGCATCATGGGGAACAATTCTGTGAAATTATTTTGAATTTAGACCAGTGGTTCAGCAGGAAAAGTCGTTCAAAGATATTTCTTATCTTAAGCTCTGGAGGTCCTTTTGTTCAGCGGAGCAAAATCATTTGTTCAATTTTGGTAGAGGGTATTATGAGGAACAATTCTGAGAAATTATTTTGTATTTGGACAAGTGGTTCAGGAGGAGATGACTTGTAAAGATATTTATAACCTGGAACTCTGCCAGCCCTTATTTTCAGCAGTGCAGAACCATTTCTGCAATTTTGTAGAGGGTATGAAGAGGAACAATTCTGTGAAATTATTTTGAATTTGGACCAGTGGTTCAGGAGGAGATGCCATTTGAATGATTTCTTATGTGAAGTTCTGGCGGCCCTCATGTTCGTTGGAGCGGATTCATTTGTGCAATTTTGAAAGAGGGCATCATGGGAAACATTCATGTGAAGCTTTATGAAATTTGGTCAAGTGGTTTAGGAGTAGATGTCGTTTAAAATGTTTCTTATCTAGAGCTCTTGTGGCCCTTTTGTTCAGCAGAGTGAAACCATTTGTGCAATTTCGGTAGAGATTGTTATGAGGAACAATCCTGTAAAATTATTTTGAATTTGGACCAGTGGTTCAGGAGGAGATGTCTTTTAAAGATATTTCCTATCTGGAGCTCTGGCGACCCTTTTGTTCAGCGGAGTGGAACCATTTGGACAATTTTGGTAGAGGGTATCAAAAGGAACAATTTTATAAAATTATTTTGAATTTGGACCAGTGCTCCAGGAGGAGATGTCATTTAAAATATTTCTTATCTGAAACTCTGGCAGCCTTCCTGTTCGATGGAGCAAAACCCTTTTTTGTAATTTTGAATGAGGACATAATGTGGACCAGTGGTTTGGGAGAAGATGTCATTTAAAGAAAAAGTTTGACGGACGGACGACGCACGGCGGACGACGGACGACTGACGAAGACCGATCTCAGTAGGTGAGCTAAAAACAGTAATGAAATAAGGTGGTGCAGAGTGTTTTGCTTTTATGGTCTGTTTTTTCGGGGGAGGGGGGGGGGGTCGGTAAAACGGGTTTGGATAGTGTGTGTCATTTTAACATAGTGCAAGACTGCATTTGATATTTGTTAATATCTACTAAAGGTCTGCAACCTGCATCATATTTTAAATTTTGGAAACTCTCCATCAGCGGCCATCCTTAAAACATTTAATTTTTTCCGCTCGTAAAATAATACAAATAATACGTGTACAAATAAAGGTTTCCAAAATTGATGCATGACACCATAAAGTAAGTGAGTATGACTAGTTAATGCCACACTCACATACAACAGACCAACGCATGGCACCGAGAGGAAGAGTCAAAGAACGATAACAGCAACATGACGTTCAGAACACAACAAAAGTAAAGCCATGAACTTTCTCTTTTTCCCCTTCGAGATGATTGCAAACCCAGAAATTACACAAAGAACTGCAAAACAAAACAACGACCTAACAGATTCTGCTGTTGTAAACACTTTAAAATAGTTCAGCTCGCATGAAGGAATCCTAACTTATGCAAGGTATCAGCACTGGGAAACAACCAAATCAATTAACAATCTGTGATGAAACCATAAAAAGGGTTTTCAACACGTAGACTGTCAGAACTAATGACCCCCCATCACAGTTGAGCCTCGGTGGGACCAGCTTCAGACAAACATCAGTCACCGACCAACCGCTTAAAGTTTTAAGGTAGCGGAATATTACTTAAACTGTGCTGGTGCGCATAAGAATTGTTGCAGACTCAATAGGACAGAGTATGTTATTTTCTAAAATTGTAGGCTCTATCAATTTCTGAAGATTCCGTTTTTCCAGATTATTTTGGGTTTATAGCCAGGCATGCAGACTCTCGCATTTATATCCATGCTGTACTCCACTCTTTTATAATGCTTGATGATCTCTTTAAACGGATCAAGAAAAGAATGCTATCCAACGAATCTTTGTGTGGAGCCCTTGGGCACACGCAATAAGACAAATCACCCAGATTCAGACCCTAGCTCTGTAAACTGATCAAGTCTGCAGGCGCTTTCTTAATATTTTATTCCAGGTTGAGAAAGGTTTGTGTTTTTATAGACTGCTACACAGACCTCGTACGTATAACAAGTTTGATAGTGGATTCTGTAGCAGTATAACGTTTTGATAAACTGATGCCCCGTTATATATATAAACGTTTTCCCACTGAACTTAAGTTCAAACAACATGTATAGTGAATAATTTTCAACGGTATGTTTTGGCTATAATATGGAGCAATATTTTGACGTGAATCTCTGAAGATGTTTCGGACAGACTGACTCATTTTACGCGTTATGCATCAACCTTTTGAAATAGAATGATCCAAAATTTCATTCCTCAAAGGTCGTGGTACATCTATAATAAATGAAATCAAACGAATCGAATAAAGGTAAAAAAAAAGAAGAAACACGTGAACTCGAACTCACGACCTTTTGGTTGTAAACTGTGTATCATAACCACTGGACTAGTCGGTAGGACGGTACTAAACGTTTCATTATCTGCATTTATTAATTTAGTACTTGCAAAATTCCTGTAAAAAACTTAGGGTAAATAACGAAAGTCGACGGAAGGCAAAAATAGCTTGTGCACTAACCGTGAAATTATGCACCTGTGTCAGGTTAATAAAATCGGACAATAGCGGGGCTGAGGTAGTCATGTGATATAAGTGCATGAGACTTGAGTCCCGAAAGATATCCGGAAATGTATGGGAAGCATATGAAATCAGCTGTAAACTTAACGCCTTCAAGAGCGATGGCGGGTCCAAATAAAACAATGCCCATATACGCCGCCTGAAATATATGTCAAACAGATACAATACTTTATCAGGGCCCGGAATTACAATGCCTCCTTAGAGATAAGGAAGACTTAAGTTAAGTATTGATTTTCCAACCGATTATAGATTTAAGTTAGCGGAATATTACTTAAACTGTGCTGGTGCGCATAAGAATTGTTGCACTGTCCATCAGTTCTCGTGAACAGACTCAATAGGACAGAGTATGTTATTTTCTAAAATCGTAGGCTCTATCAATTTCTGAAGATTTCGTTTTTCCAGATTATTTTGGGTTTATAGCCAGGCATGCAGACTCTCGCATTTATATCCATGCTGTACTCAACTCTTTTGAAATGGTTGATGATCTTTTTAAACGGATCAAGAAAAGAATGCTATCCAACGAATCTTTGTGTGGAGCCATTGGGCACACGCAATAAGACAAATCACCCAGATTCAGACCCTAGCTCTGTAAACTGATCAAGTCTGCAGGCGCTTTCTCAATATTTTATTCCAGGTTGAGAAAGGCTTGTGTTTTTATAGACTGCTACACAGACCTCGTACGTATAACAAGTTTGATAGTGGATTCTGTAGCAGTATAACGTTTTGATAAACTGATGCCCTGTTATAGTCTCGATATATAGGTAGATCTAGGGGAGAGAACCAGACGAGCGTTTTGAAAGCTTCAAACTCACATAGCAGACGACGCCAGTAGGTAAAATATGGTTGTTCTAAAAATACACAGGTTGATACTTGATATACATATGTTTACTTATATGACGTGTAGTTATCAACTGATATCAGTGGTGGAATAAACAGTGAACAACTTTTACAAACAGTTTGGCCCAGATTCCATGCCCATGAAATTCTCACTTCTCCTCCCTAGAGATAAATAATTACTCTCTTTTTCTTTAGATCACTTTCATAAGCTCAATTCTTTCACAACAGGAAGAAATCAATGAGGAGTTTTAAAATATGTACACAAGAACTGAAAGATAATCTAAAGCTCGAACATGTGCAACTGATACAATAATCAGACCAAGCATATGTTCAGCCTGATGTAAATCTTTGCTAATTGACCAGCAGGTTCTCATGGTAGTTTATATATTAAATCCGCAAGTTCAACAATGAAAACAGTGGGAGTTCTCTTCAGTTTGTGCAGCTGGGCAATCAAAAGTTATATATGGGTTTCTATAAAAATTAGTATTTCGACCCCTGTGGAAAAGTTGACCCCCCGGAAAATGTTGGACCCCCTCTCAAGCCTTGGAAAAATATAGTCTTCTTTGAACCCTCTGTAAAACTGTTAAATAAAGTGAGGACAACAACGTTAACAAAATAGTTGTCAGAGCTGTTTTCTGGCTGTGGGGCCTGGACCCCCCTGGCAAAAATTCCTGTGGATCTGGGCATGCCAAATATGTATTACCCAGTTCATTTAAATAATTTCCCATTATTAAAAGATAGGCTGTAACATTAATGTATTGCAATAGACTGCATGCTTGATGGTCAACCCAATCACAGTTGGTAACTTTGCTTTCCTCTTTAATTGCACGCCGGTGGGTCGGACTTAAGACTCTATGACGGTTCTGACTTTAAGACTTATCTATAGAAGAGATGGTAGGGGCCTGATGCTTTGGCTGTTTGTTGGGCCCACTGGGGTTTACCTGTTGGGTTTCTTTTGCTCCGGTATTCAGTTATATTTGCTTATGAGTCCAAATCTTTGCTTTAACTCCTTGTAATATCTTGATTTATATGTTCTATGGGGATGATGCATTGATAAGTTAGGGTCTTTCATGCAAACCAAATATCTGTGTGTGTTGATCCACATCTGAATTAAGGATGCGGTTGGCACCGCGAAACCGATTTAAGCCCTCCAGTAAAATAATTTACTGACGGTTCCAAGGGAGGTACTTCTTTTGTAGATCTTTTATGTTTTTTTCTGTCTTGTGCTTTCTATGCCTTTGTTCGCGTCTGTTTATATGTGCCTTGTGATCACCTGCTAGGAAAGGGCTGATCTCTTGGCTCTCGTTTGTGGTGTATAACTGTGAGTTTCGCACTTTACCATTGGAACCCTGAGTCAGGTTTGGTACTTGATTGTGTCGATTCCTGATCTTTGTACCAATACTTACTTTACATACATGTATATATCGGTCTAAATCCTAATCAAATTATCAAATCCTATCTTAATAAAGCTGACACATTTAAATGATAGTCGTAGAAATGTAGGATATTTATATGTTAGAGCATTTGCACAACATGATATAGATCTGCACATACATGTATTTGTAGCTTAAGCTAAAAAAATGCTCTATAAAAGGTGACAGGTCAGTGCGTGATAAAGCACTACTTGTCTGGGAAAAGTCTAGGACAAGTTTGTATGGTCCATACAAATACCGACAAGGACCATATACTGAGAAGGGGAACAAGACTACTCAGTGACAGAGCGATTGGACGACACGGATTTTAAGGCAATTCATTTACAGATTTTGAGACAAAGAAGACATTTTTTTAGATATTAAATAGACACTTTTCCACCCGTATCACGTGATATCGGCTGGTCAGACAGCTATTGAGCTTTTTCGTTATATAATGTATTAATAACTGACTACATTTCATTTATCCATACCGATTACATCAAGTTTCAAGTTTATTTGCTACACTCAGGTTATTCAAAAATATAACAACATGTGGGGCTAGTACATAAATGCATATATGAAGTGAAAATATGGCAACACAAATGACCCTAGGATCGTCTAAAATGATAGGGCGAAAAAAATATCAAAGACAAAAGATATCAAGAGAGCGCCATAATAGGCATGGTACTGTAATACGTTTGAATCAATATATTGTATCCTAAGTTCACCTTAGCGGGATTATTAGAGGGAAACAAATATCTCAGGGATATACCGTGCTGTTGGCGAAAATTATTATTTTGGATTTACAATTTTGGTAAGATTCAATTTGATATTAGCTGGATATAGAACTTGCAAAACAGGAGAATCTTACTAGAGGCCATGCTCCTTAAGAATAGAGTTACGTAGTTGGTCACATTATGGTATTTTATTCACCTGATTGGACAAATATATGGTTTTCTTTCATACTTCTAACTGTAAATCGGTTTCGTCACCATACTCTTATTGAGCACAGATTAAAATTTGTCAATTTCAATTCCATTTCATTGGCAAATTTAGATGTTTGTCAGACATCTGAAACCGTCCGTGACATTGAATATGCCCTGGCAAAGGTAGATAACTTATGTGCTAATGTTAATGCATAGAAGTTCGAGAAGTGGCCTTTCAAATTTGGGTTTTAATAAAATTCGAAAAACATTTTATAAATTCTACCACAGACACTCAAAATTAATTGTTAAATACATCATTTGTTTAAAAACTCTTCTGCAACAGGACATATCAGTACCTATATTTTATGGTGGTTTAGTACAGTCTGCATGCCTGGTTTTAAACCCAACCACGGTTTCTAGCTATGGTTTCCTCTTTAATTGCACGACGGTGGGTCAGGCCTCAGACTCAATGATGGCTCTGACGTTAAGCTTTAATTGGTTGGTTGGTGCCTGATGCTTATCTGTAGCTGGGCCCACTGTGGCTTAACTTGAGGTTTTGTTAAGCTTAGGCTATCTTTGAGTTGTAAGCATTTTTAAATGTTTCATCATAGTGTGTTAATTTGATTTGAGTGTCTCCATGATGATACATTGTAATAGTTAGAAGGCCTCCATGCAAGCTAAACATTTTTGTACTTCAACAACAGCAGAATTTAGGGCGGAGATTTGGAGCCAGTAAAATGTATTTGCGGTGGCTTTGGCTGCTGTTCGTTCTAAGGCTGTGGTTCTGTTGTTGTTGATTTGTTGATTTGTTGTTGACTGTTACTTCCATTGTGGGAGCCTTAATTGTTGTATGCTTTGTTGTATCTATTCTAGTTTTGCAATCATCTTGATGGGGGAAGAGAGAGCTGGCTGCTTTGCTTGGTTTGTCTTCCTGGTGTCTAGTAATGGTTGTGTCATGGTTGTCTGCAGTTTGTGATTCTGGTAACTGCTGATCATACTCACTTACTATTTTTAATTGTAGGAATTTGCAATTATATTTCTCATCCATGAAGAGGAACCTAGAGTCATTCAGTTAATATCGATAGATCGCGAGGGGCACTGTCAAAGAAAGGGAGAATTTCAATTACTTGTATATGTACCACAAATACATATACCAATTACTTGTATATGTACCACAAATACATATGATGGCAAAAAGAGCAAATCTTATTTCAAATTTAACTAATTTACACAGAGAACGACGCCTTGAAGCCCTTTATTTAAGTAGTAAATGCTTCCAAATCTTTCCCTTTGCTGATGAAGGATATCAACTTTTTGCATAAATCTTATGTTTATCAAGACACGCTTATTTCAATGATATTTTAACAGCCTTAATGGGATGGCTTAGTTAGCTCCTCAATTGATCTATCCTTGGATATACCCCAATGTATGCAATTTAGCTTCCAAAAGAGGGCATTCATAGACAGTGTAGACCCGCAGAGAAACACTTCATCTCCCCCCAAGGCTTTCACCAGCAACAGAAAAAGTCTGGGAATGGCTGCCTATTTCGCTGATAGGAATATTTATACGTCTCATTTTAACCTTAAAAAGTAATAATATGAACATGATCGCACTTTATTTAGAATTGTCAAAATAAAGCAAAATGTTATTTGTCGTGAAGCAATTTTGTATGCTTTATTTACTTTTTTAGAAGTGGTAATGGAATAAAACCTCAACAGTGCGAACCCTGATAGCTCGAAGTATCCGCTTATGTCGCATAGAATACATGACACATTCGATTCAGAGTAAAGGGCCTATTTTTCTGAATGTGCCATATTTCGCTGATACTTAAAATAAAAGTCCTAGTGAGACGGTTGTTTTATAGAATATGTTTTCAAACGCATATTTGATAAGATTGGATGAGAGTAAAGACGTTTGGCCCATGGGTTAAATAGTATTTGCAACCAAACTGCTTTTAGCTCGAATCGCTATTAACTGTTAGTGTAGTCAATGTGACGGGTTCTCTCACTTGATCTGAGAGCGTTCATTGTACATATAAAGGGGTAACTGGTTATAATTTCCAACTTAAATTTAATTTCCTTGTCTCAACATTGCTTTAGACCTAGACAACAGTGCAGACCCTGGTGAAATACCGCATTATGTGGTTATTCATCATGATCTTCCCTGTTTGCAAAGTAATCGTGGGTTAATAGATCTTAATAGTGTATAAATTTACTTGAAAAGTTCACGGGTAGAATTTCTATAGATGTCTGACTTCATTGAAGTTTTTTTATACATTTTGAAAAAGAAACAGAACTAGGCATAAATTTTCTATTTTTTGCCACTAAATAGCAATAGATAATTAAACCGAATATTATTCACAACTGAGTTTTGTTTATTTATGTATTCCAATTTTTCAACAATCGCGGCCCCACGTATTGGATTCCTTTTTTTTTGTTTGAATTTATATACCAAATCGTCATAAAATACAGAACAGTTTTCAAGCCAACATTGTACGAGGGATGCTCCAAATGTTCTGAACGTTGCCATGAAGCTTTGTCCAGAGACATTTTTGAGAGACATACTAAGCACCATTTAAAAGATCTAGTATTTACCTTTATAATCATGCTAATATTTTCTAGCTGTACTGTTTCGATTAATAAATACAGCACATGATATATGGTCCACTCATTACCACTGGCCTTTTTTCATATTACAGGATAATTATTATATTTGAATCTGATACTTTCTAGCCCAGCATTTTCTTTTTGTTTTCGTTACTTGTAATGTCCATTGAAATGTTAGATGTCGATTCAGTATTTAAAGCTCAATGCGGAATTATTATTACGTCCTTGGAATTGACAACTACGTTATTTTGAATACATTGCAGAATTTTCATTTCCAAGTACATTCTATTTTTGTCTATCAATTTGGATTCAAAACATGCCGAACCAAATATCGTCATAATATTAAAGACCAATTCAATTTTGATTTCAAAATATTTCAATCTTAATTGGAATATTGAATTAAAGGTTTATTTTTACCGAAAAAAATGATTGATTGGAAATAAGAATTTTCAAAATATTGTTATTGGTTTCAGATGAATGCTTTGTGCTCGATTTAATCCCATATTCATCATTTTACGATATAGTGCACCTTTGTACAATTAATTGGGTTTTATTTTTAGATATACACATACAAATTTGTGTACCTCCAAATATTGACCTCATTTGTGGACTCGTTCAAACTTTCTAACGTAGGTTACTATCAGTCTTCGGCGATACCGATTATTCATAATTGCTTCAGACAAAAGTCAGTTTATCTTCGTTTTTTTACCTTAAATACAGCTTTTGTTACTGCAGCAAGGGCCATTCAAAATTTCAATTGGTCCAAAGTTTGATTACAGCTGACAGTTGCATAGCCATATATTAAAGGGCCTAGAAAACCCAAATCATATTGAAAGTTCGCCATATTTTCAGAACATATTAGCTAACTGATGAACATTGAGCAGCCATAAAAACGAAATGCTGAGACTACTCTTGTCTAAATTGCGTTGTCTCCAACATGCACAATCTGCTTGATAGGTCGGTGCATTGAGGGCATAGCTGTTTTGGGATAGATTTCCGGTCGCTCCTTCAAGTTACATAAACATGTCAGAGCAGTGTATAGACAAAGAATATATTATTAGTTGGTACAATCTTCAGGCATGTTGCATCGCTGGTTACATAGATATCACACCAGGTTTAGAACTTTAAGATCATCCCTCGTATTTAACGTTCAACTCTGAGTGTCTTCAATAGAATGTAGAAAATGCTTTACGCAGTTAATGATAGCGATAGCCCTGTTTCAGCAACAAGAGGTCAACAATAGGTTTTCTGTTGTTGAAATCACTAAATATTTGAACATATTCTAGCAACACGAATTAGCTGCGAAATATATAGGGCCTATACAAGAGGGTCAAGATGACCCTTAATCACTCACATGAAGGAAACTGACCACGCCCCTGGTGGCCATGTTGTTTGACGGACATAAGGCATATATAAGTAAAGGCGCACAAAGTCATACCAAACACAAGACTGACAAAACACAAAATATCCACGGAAAAGAAGTACCGCCTTGGAACGGTCAGTAAATTATATTACTGGAGGGCTTAAACCGGTTTCACGACGCCAACCTCACCCTTAATTCAGATGATGATCAAGACACATAAATATTTTGTTTGCATGAAAGACCCCTAACTTATCAATGCATCATCTCCTAGAACATATAAATCAAGATATAACAAGGAGATAAAGCAAAGATAAGGACTCACAGTAAATAAAACTGAATACCGGAGCAAAAGAAATCCAACAGGTATACCCCGGTGGGCCCGACAAACAGCCAAAGCATCAGGCCCTACCATCTCATCAATAGATAACTTCTTTAAGTCGGTACTGTCATAGAGTCTGAAGTCCGACCCACCGGCGTGCAATATAGAGGAAAGCAAAGTTGCCAACCGTGATTGGGTTGACCACCAAGCATGCAGTCTGTTGCAATACATTATTGTTATAACCAATCTTTTTATAATGGGAAAATGTTTTAATGAACTGCGCTGAAAAGTTATTAGAGCCAACAATCTTCTTCAATTTATACACCAAGTCACCATAGAATTCAGGTTCCGAAAGTCCTTCGCGTAAGAGAGATTTAAGTCCAATCATAACACTGACTCTTATTGTTTGTTTTCGATCGATGTCCCCCTACATAGCTTTGAAGTTTTATTCATTTTGATTACGCAAAAGGCTTAAAGTGTTTCAAATAAAGCCCGTTTGAGTATTCCATCTGCTTTCGTTTGTCAGGAACAGCTCTCTGAAAACATAAACCCTCATGCAGGCCTCATAGTAGGATATATACTGCATAACTGAAATGAGAAGTTTTTAGACCAGATAAGTCAGATTTCTTACTATCTGCATATTGCCTTAAAATCAATTAATTCAGTGCAGGAAACTGCCATTAATGTAGGTGTTTTACGCTTATGATAACTGTTATATATGCAAAGTACTTTAAAACATACATGTATTATTATTGTTTACTTAACCATGCGATGCCTAAATACCTCTAGAGAGGGCGTTTTGTACATTAAGATTTTCTTAACCACATTATACATGACAAAATCTAATGTATGTTAGCTCTTTATAAATAGGTGCATTACCATGATTGTACTTGATTGTATTGATTACCTGTCTTTGCCGTCTTTTTTTTTACTTTAAATGCCATCTCCTCCTAAACCCCTTGTTCAATCTTTTTAATAATTTCACATAACTGATTCTTGGGTGGCTCTTTACGAAAATTGTTCAAGTGGTTTCGATCCATTACATATATAGGTCACACAGGCTAAAATAGATTTTCGAGATGAAAACTCTAAAAATCTTCTTGTCTGAAACCAAACGACCTAGAGTCTTGATATTTGGTATATAGCATCATCTAGTGAACCTCTACCAAGTTTTTCAAATAATGCCCTTGGGGCCAAAATCGACCCGCACCAGGAGATCACATGTTTTACGTAGACTTATATTGAAAAAAGGAAGCGTCTATTTACAGTTGACTGTCAATAGCCAAAAAACGTTAAAATGGCTATTTACAGTTGACTGTCATTAGCCAAAAACGTTAAAGTTGCTATTTACAGTCAACTGTCAATAGCCAAAAAACGTTAAAATGGCTATCTACAGTTGACTGTCATTAGCCTAAAAACGTTAAAATGGCTATTTACAGTCAACTGTAAATAGCCGTTTTAACGTTTTTTGGCTATTTACAGATTAGACAGATATTTTCAATGATGTTGACTTAATATTCGAATACTCGATGAACATTTTCAAATATAGATGGAAGATTTGTGTTTGTTCCTTTGAAATTGAATTCTGCAGACGGTACATGGGCCATGTCCGTGAGTTTGGAGTACTTGTTACATGCGAAAAAAGAAATACAATATGTACACGAACTTGTACATGTGCACAGACTCTCCGTAGCCATTGCTGTTCGCGCGCACAAGACGATAACTCAGTTCACATAGAAAAGCCAAAGATTTTCAAAGAAATGAGTCACGTAAAAGGCAATCTGACTTTTTGTTCGTAAGTTTTTCAAGATAATCGATTATTATTTGCTTGGATAGAGTCATTCCAGCTTTGATAGGCTTGCGATCTCGCTTTATCCATTCCGTATTACAAATTGAGTCTCTATACATCATTTCCTCATATTCAAATCAAAGTAGCTGGTTGTTTCACTTTAATTGTGATGTGGCCGGTCGTGCTCTGTGTCTCTTCCTCGTGTTGCCATGTGTCGGTCTGTAATCTGTGATTGTGGCATTTCCTGGCCATCTTTAAGAACGCAGACTTCTTTTTTGTAGCACATATTCCCATTTTTTTCAAACAAGATTGAATAGTACATAATCTACCATTTCATTTCTATTTCATTTGAACGTCTTCTTACCGAAACGTATTACCCTCATGCCTGGGTTACATTAAGACCGACAGTCGGCCAATTTTTTTCATGTTCATCGGCCGAAAAATATGTTTTCAGCCCGCCGGCAGGAGCAGTTACATTGAAAATAATCCTCACCGATTGAATTTCTCAACAACAAAGTTTTTCAATCGGCCGACCATCGCCCGATTGAAAATTACCTGTCGAGCAGCATACATGTACAATAAGTCGGACGATGATCGGCCGACTGATGAAACTATAACATGACATTCAGACTTCAGTACCAATGCGCATTTTGTATAAAGTAGTGGAATTGACAGTTTGTACTAAGCCTGCTATGTCACATTCCAGATGACTGGTAAAAGCGGTTTTACGTGGAAAGCGCTATAACAAGATGACTTGGGCCCGGGTTTACAATCATTTCTTAATATAACTCGACTTCACTTAGATTTTCTAAATCAGGAATTTTCATAAACGAATTTATCAGGCACACTGCTGACCACCCTAAATAGTGTAAATTGAAGTGAATTCTTGCAAATGTTCGTGTAATTCCAACCGATAAAACAGGAATTTCACAAAACTATCGTTGCTGAGTCTATGACTAGTAGCCATATCAAAACTCAATAATTTTAGTTTCGTAAGTTACTTTCTGTAGCAGTGGTTTGTAGCTATCGAGTCAAAATTCTATGTAGCTGAGCTTAATGGATTGGGGTTTAGCGGGTCAAACAAACAGCAGATTGTTTATTTTCTTACTACATGTACTTGGGGTAGCTGAGTTTCTTACAATTGGCTTGATGCTAAATGAGTCGAACCCCCAGGATTAAGATTTCTTACTAAATGTACTCTCTATAGATTAATTTGATGGTTTGAGACCCCAAAAATGTTGACTAGAAATGAAAGGCTTAAGATATTTTCTCCTCTACACAAGAAAGTTCAATAGGGCCATTTCTTATTTCTTACATCTATAAATTCTATTTTTCCAACTTCGACGTTTGTATGCTGGCGTGCGCATAAACACGCGCCTGTGTCTGTCTGTCTTTCTGTTTACGTGCGTATGTCCGTTTGTGTGTATGTCTGACAATATGTTTGTATGAATGTACGTACAATATGTGTGTATGTACACGCAGGCGCCTATGCGACTGTCTGTGTGTATGCGCCCTGGTCATAAATGTTTCATTTATGTTTAGATAGGTCTTCCTTGGTTGGACCAGTAATAAGCAGACGATAAAATATATTGCTCAAGGACACAACGCAGTGCCTCTGTTGAGGCTGGAATCTGCAATCCCTTGATCCCGAGTCAAACACTCAACCACTGAGCCACTGTGCTGCTCTATGTATTTAGGTAGGTGTGTGTGTGTTGGGGGGGGGGGGAGGGGGGGTGAAATGCAATAAGTAATGAATTAGAAATGACAAGTTGGAAATGTGTTTGTATGCGAGCATCCGTGTGCGTGCGCGTGTGTGTGTTTGTGTGTGAATGCGTGGTAGTCTATGCGTGCTTATATTTGTGAATATCTATACTACTAAAGGAGCCCTTTGCGCTCAAAAACTCGGAAACGGTATATTTTACCAGCATTTTTTCTACACCGAGTTATTCAGATATTGCCCTCATTGATAACTTCGATCTAACCTTCTTTTACTTTTATTTCGTTTTTGAGGTTTTTGATACAATTAAGTTTTAGATTCCATAATCTCCCATCAATTTTGACAGGGTAACGCCTTCTTTATCAACTAATGATAATGGACGATATCGATCTATGTTTTCATATTCTCCCAACTTCTACCAAGAAAGGCTGCAACGATTGGTCGTAAGGTGTATTTCCATATGTCATGCAGTCATACGTCACTTGCAGGGGTCAAAGTTGACACGTGATATGATGGTTATGAAAGCCATTACCGCATCCGGCTGCCGTGTCCGATCTGCCGCGCCAGAAATCCAATTTCCCACAGAACAGAAAGGTTCAATTCTCTATTTTTTTTTGCTCTAACCTCTGCATAAAATATTTTCTCATTTGCAAAATAAAAAGGTACGTAATAATGTTTTTTGTATATAAAAATAGATTTCTGGCACGGCAGGTCGGGAACGGTCATGGCTTTCATACACGATAACATTTCTGCGCATGTCCACCTATTGGAAGATAATGACCGATTAAAAAAACAAAGATGGTTGCTGTCAGCTGGGTTTTTCCATCTCGCTGATTTTCCACAAAAACAACAAGTGTGTTGCAGCGAAGATCATGACAGGTTTATCTCTGTTGATTCTGTTGGCAGAGAAAAGTCAATCTATACAACTTCCAACTTTCTCAAGTTGTGGTGCTCATTTAGAAGCGGCGATAACATTTTTTCTGTTCAAGTTGCAACGACAACAGTGTGCATGCAATGGCCCACTAGAGTCTTTGTTAATCACTCGAAAGATGCATTTGTATAGACATTTAAGCAGATTTCTTGGCCGATTACTTGACTTTTCAAGTGTTTGAGAGGGGTATCACTCGAAAGATGCATTTGTATAGACATTTAAGCAGATTTCTTGGCCGATTACTTGACCGATTACTTGACTTTTAAAGTGTTTGAGAGGGGTCTTGAATCTGGCCTGTGGGTGGGGAAATATTGTTTTGGGGGGGGGGGGGTTAACGAATTCCAAGTGATTATTAGCGTGCATAGGCTATCATCCTGCACCACAGGAAGGAACATAGAAAGATTGGACAAAGTCTGTCAAAAGTTCATTGGTTTTATTTCAAAATAAACATTATCGTTAAGTCTATGTTATAAAAAAAAGTTTTGAAATTGATTTAGATTTGGAGAGTCCGTAACTTACCGAATCTGGCCCAATTACTGAATCAGACCCAATCAAGCCTGAAAATGCCACGTTGTTGTGTTTGTTGATCAATCTGAGTGGTTTCTTTTACTAGAAAGGTGGAAATGAACGAATATAACGGTTCTGAGTTATTTGGTATGCATTATGATATATTTCCTGGCTGTTGTTGTTGCATACGGCCCCTGTATATTGTGGCAGTCAGACAAGTGAACATGTCATTCACATGCGTAGGCTAGGGCTATCGTCCTGCGCCACAGTAAGGGACACAAAAAGGAACAACAAAGTCTGTCGAAAGCTCATTACTGAGGTGAATATAAATGAATAATGGTACTTAGTTATTTTGTATGCAATAGAATATATTACCCGGCTGTTGTTGTCTGCTGTGTTGAGTTCCATACTTCCAGATAAACAGTGTGGACTAAAAGGCAGTCTTATCTGTGCCTACATAACTTGCCACAGCAGCATTTCAAGTCATCAACAGATGACACAGCAGACGTCTTAAAATTTGCAATTAGATAATGTGGGTAGCATCAGTTACACTAGGCGCTTAAATTCATGTTCCAATGAGCGCCTTGACCTAACATGCCCAACCCTCACCCCCCACATCCCCCCCCCAAAAAAAACAAACAAAACAAAAAAAACAAACAAAAAAACAAACAAAAAAAAACAAACAGATAAACAAGCTATTGACCATTTTCAGGCTTGATTCGGTAATTGGATCCAATTTGGTAAATTTACAGCAACATGTCTATTCAAATAGACCATTTCTCAACAGTCTGCCAAATAAGGTTCCAATCAGATCATTCTATAAGTATTTTTTGCTGCAGTTCAGTTCTTGCGACAAAAGTAGTATGGCATTTAATTACCCCATGTTTCTCAAAAAAAATAACAACTTATTTTATTATTAACTACATATGTAGGTATACCCTGCCTTTCGCTCATTTTCTGGATTATCAAAGTTCTGAAAATGAATAATGCACGAAGGTCTTACTTGGAACAGGAAATGCATACTTTTAGGGGTGAAACAACCAGGGTGAGTGGTTTCAATACTTAGTTGGCACCTAATGTGTTATTGTCAGTATATTTCCGGCACTTGCAGACTTTTTCTTACCGATGTTCCTTATATTTTTGATCACCATGCGGGTACCTGTCGAATCAAAACGTAACTAATCCTCACAGGTATAGCAGGGTGGGTAGTCACGTGGTTTCTGTTAAGATACACTGTACGGAAAAATGGCGGACTTCTTTCCACACCGATGTTTTAAGCAAAAGTAAGTAGATATTTCTGTGTGTTTTTTCATCTTTTCACAGAAAGTTGTACACCATTTTCCAGCCCCCATTTTTCCCGATCTAACGATGCCAGGATATCCTCATAAAGCTTCTTACTTTGAGTACAGACTCTGTCACAAAATTTTTAGCGGCGAAGATCGGACCTGAATTTGGAAATAAGCTGTACGGACAACATTTGTGACAGAGTTAGTACTCAAAGTATGAAGCTTAAAGATGCTATCCTGGTAGCGTTTGATTGGGGAAAATGTGGGCTGGAAAATGGTGTATAACTTTCTGGGTATAGATGAGAAAACATAGAGAAATCTACCTACATTCGATCAGAATGTCCGTACAGTGTATTCGAACATCCGTACAGTGTATCCAAGCAAAAACCAAGTGACTACCCACCCTGCTATAGGCAAATAAGATAAAACTTACCTGCCCTGAAAGCAGAGTTTTGAAAAAAATGCTGGCCTACAGTCTACAGACCTCTTATATTTTGGGTGCTCAAAAGAAAAGTCTCTTGAGACGGTTTTTCGAGCACCCACAACATATGTGGCCATATGTTTTGGTTGAAAACAATTAAAGTGTATCAGACCGATTTTTTGGGCGTTTCAAAGAGAAAGCTTCACAGTGGTAACATATTTTATAATGAAAGAAGATAGTTACAGCGAACCCGCGATTCGACGTGTAGATCGTCCCGAAAACACCAAACCACTGGAAACTCGACTGTTTTACTGAACCGCACCTATTTTTTGCTTTCATGCACAAATCATTTGCAACCATGCCCCGCTTTTACTCACAGGCCATTTGCAAAATTGCTACCATGGTTTTATATTATGGGTGCTCAAAAGAACCGTCTCATTGAGATGGTACTACATATGTTTTAGTTGAAAACATTTAAAGCGTATATACCGATTTCTTTTTTTGCGTTTTCAAAGATATAAGCTTTACAGTGGTATCACTCGATTTCTGGAATTCTTGTAAACGTTTACAACATCGTAGAAGCCCTATTTACAACCATGGTTTTATATCTTGGGTGCTCAAAAGAACCGTCTCATTGAGACGAAGATATATATTGGTTGAAAACATTTAAAGTGTATATACTGATTTCTTTTTTGCGTTTCAAAGATATAAGCTTTACATTGGTATCATTCGATTTCTGTAATTCGTGTAAAAATTTGTAAACATGGAAGTCCTTTAGCAACCATGGGTTTATATTTATAGTTCACAAAAGAAATGTCTCATTGAGACGGTACATTTTAGTACCTACAACATATGTTATAGTTGAAAACATTTAAAGTGTATATACCGATTTTTTTGTATTTCAAAGATGTAAGCTTTACAGTGGTATTATTCGATTACTGGAATCCGTGTAAACGTTTACAAAAATTGTAAACATGGTAGCCATATTTGCAACCATGGTTTTATATTTTGGGTGCCCAAAAGAACCGACTCATTGATACGGCACTTTTGGGTCTGATACTTTTTTGTATTTCAAAGATGTAAGCTTTACAGTGGTATCATTTATTATGATGAAAGAAGTCTGTTGTTGTCTGGATTTTACAGCGGATGTATATACCGTTTTCATTTTTGCGTTTCAAATATAAAAAGCTTTACATAGATATCATTCCTTATGAAGAAAGAAGTCTGTTGTTGCATGGTAGTTACAACGAACCCGTGATTCGACGTGTAGAAATGCTGTGTAGGTGCGTGTAAACGGAATCGTTTCGATTTTTGGAATTCGTGTAAACTTTAACAAAATTTTGTAAACGTGTAAGCTCTATTTGCAACCATAGTTTTATATTTTGGGTGCTCAAAAGAACCGTCTCATTGCGACAGTACTTTTGATTACCCACACCATATGTTTGGTTGGGAGCGCAGTGGCTCAGTGGTAGAGTGCTTGACTCGAGACCGAGGGGCCGCGGGTTCGAGCCTCATCGGCGTCACTGCGTTGTGGTCCCTAAGCAAGACACATTTATCCTAGCTTAGTACTGGTTCAACCCAGGAAGACCCGTCCCTGTTTAGCTGAAAGATTGATGATGGGACGTAAAGAATCAAATCAAACAAAAAAAATCAAATATGTTTGGTTGAAAACATAAATTGAAAGTGTATGTACCCATTTCTTTTTATTGTAATAACCACTGTCCTCATCAATTGTCGTGAAAGATAACACAGTTGCCAAAAGAAATTGCCATGAAATGAATTCCCAACTTTTTGGACAATTAGGTATGGTCAAACAGTGCAGACCCACATCAGACTGCCCCTAGAGAAGCAGTCTAATGGTCTTCACTGTTTGCGATTCTGTCAATATCTTTATTTGGTATTATTCTATAAAAAACCTATTGGTTCAATTTTTGGCATATTTACAGCAAAGTTTAGGGAGTCATTTAATTTTGCAATATTACAGTAGACATATTTCAAAACTTTGGATTTAATGGCACATTCATTAATGCTTTAACCATATACACCACTCTTAACTGATGGGCTGCTTAACTCAATCAGTAGAGTGTTATTATCAACCAAGTGGTCATTGGTTCGATTCCTGGCCTTTCTTTCATACAGAATGAATTTGCTGTATTCATTTTATCAATTATACCAATCTATACAGACAGAATAGAAAACTCTAGCCTGTTTTTCCTGCAGTCACAAAATTTCGTATACTTTTAAGTTCATCTGAGCCGAATGCTCATAGATGAGCTTATGGTATGTACAAGCATCTGTGGGTCTCTCTTAAGCTGTGAAGCTCATTACATATTCCACTTATAGTATCTAGCTAGCACAAGCATGAGTAAGACATTAAAATATGACCCAAGGTCTGCATCCCCTCAATATCTGGTCATCTAAGGGGAATGAATAAGAAAAGGACTAAAGTTGATACGACAACTTAAAGCTTTCATTGGCATACATATACGTTGGTTGTCGTACGGTACAGTCACTTCGATTAACACTATAGTAGTGCATTATGCTACATGCGTTGTTTCGGTCAAGATTCACCCTTGGGTCGTTACCGCCTTATTTTTGAGTTAGGTTGATAGAAATAGATAATATACTTTATAATAGAGTTATGGCCCTTGATTCATATCAGTATTTCGTTAGTATTTATCCTACTCTTAGATATTGAAATGCTAACAATTGTTCCCATTTATGAGGACATCTGCCATGCTCAGCCGAGCTCAGAACACTTTTCATCATAACCCGTTTCTAGTGTGTATATATATTTTTGATCAGGCTGATGTGTCAAGAATACTTTTTTTTTTATTTATCTACAAATTTGAGTATAGCACATCTACAAATAGTGCTGGCCCGGATGGCACGCCGCATATTCACACACTGGATAAGCGGCAATCGAAAACTCTAATACTGTCGGGGAACGCAGATAAAATTGGTTAGAAACAATTTTCGATTGTCATTTATCGTTTGGCTGGCGACAAATGGCAATCGAAAACACTGTTTCTATCGAGTTCGAGTTTTGATCCCTGTCCGTCGATTGTTAATAGCGTTTTTGATAGCCGCCGACCTGGTGTGCTTTGCATAAAATCTTATTTTAAAACTCTACTCTCTTTATAGTTGGTCGTTTTTCAATTAAAACCATAAAGACCAGTGTTTTATGAGGATTAGGATAAGACAGTAAGCCCCAGGGTTTATTTTCACACCTAACCATCGCATATCACCGCGTCTTTCCGGTAAACAGCCGAAGTCTTCGAAAATTCACCAGCTTGAGATGGGTGAAGTGTACGAATATTCTACCTGTATGCATATTTCATTGTTGGGCATGGCGAAACTATGGCGGGAAACCTTGTCCGCATTTTCCATCTTTCAAGATTATTTTCCATCTTTCACCTTTAAAACTTGCAGCTCATTCAGATATTGTAAAGCATGAGAAACACCCATGAATTTTTGTATAAACAAGGGTTTTCAAATTTAATACCAGGCCGTTTGCACGTCAGCATCTAGAGTACCTGCTTGCGTCATCCTTGATAACCTATGCAAACAGTTTGTGCATATGGATCAAACTGTTTGAAGGCCCTCGAAAGTACTTATAATCAGATATTCCAATAGGCAGGATACAACATGATAAATTTTATGACAGAAGATAGTGTAGTATTAATAGCAACCAACCAACGAGTTGTTGCCGCGCATCGGCAACAACGAGGGTTTTAGAGGCTCTGTTCTGTTCTATTCATCTGCTATATGAAGGCCTGATTTCCATTCTGTCAAAACAGAGTTCCTGTATCTATACGGAGTCGATTCGATCGAACTAAGTACCTTATTCTACCTTTGAAAAATGTGCTGTGATCATCATTGACATTGAAAAAATACAAAAAGTAAAAGTGAATCACGAAGATGCCAGTTTTGTTGATATTTAACTTGTATTTTAACCATAATATAAGAGATATGAGACTGAGGGAATTTTTCGATTACCAGGAGCTTGAACGTTAACGGTAGCTCTTTCAAGTTAGCGGCTGTGTGATCCCCATGACGTGACATAATAATTCTTATAACGTTAAGTCACGACGTGATAACGACTTGAGACAAACGCCAACTGCCACGTGCATCGCCGCGCCTTTGAAAAAAGACGGCCACAAATGAGCCGCGACATAAGATTTCCAACAACAATGTGATATGTGCGACCAGCAAAGACTCAGATCAGCCTGTGCATACACGCAGTCTGATCAGAGCCTTTGCTATTTGCTTGAATTTTTCATACGTGTTATGCTACTGACTGAACATCATTTGGAGTTTCTAAGCTTAAAAGGAGGCTGCACTGGCTCGTCTGAGTCTACACTTGTCAAAATGCATTGTTGGAAATCACATGTCGCTGCTCAAATTAAAATCCTTATGGTATCCAATAGGTACTTCCGTTCAAGTTTCCCAGCGCCTTTAAAATAGCTTGCAGGATTATTTTATTTCCTTATACTCAGAGCAACGACAATTTACTGAAACACTTTTGTCACTTTTCATAAGGTATTCTGTGCCAGGTGTGGTACTAATTGTATCGATTCCTGATATTTGCCTTCTTCCTTTTTATACTCACACCAGTACCGACTCACAAGAACTACCGTATACTGTGCTATCCTCTCAGATCAAATAGTTGTTAGTTGCCCATTATATGTGCCTATTTCATATTAACGTGCAATACAATCATATTCCTAAGGACTTTGTGTGTGTGTGTGGGGGGGGAGAGATATTGAGAGAAATCAATGGCCAGGATCATCAGACTTCGATGGCCAGCATTATTGTGAGCATATGCTCAATCTGGTCATGGTCATTGCGATCTTCTGAGGGCATAGGGAAACAACATTCGATAGTGATTGTTTATGGCATCAACAATACGTCGTCGAAAATCAAAAAAGAATACAACGCAATGAGTTTTCGGACAGACCACGCAAGTGCGCATTCTGCTTGAGAACCTTGCATATGGCCAATGATGCCGCCGAATAAAGTCTCATCTCCTGAATAAAGCTTGTCACACCTCTTAATCCGGCACGTGTCAAGCGCCACGGTAGTTTTATTGCCTTCCGGTGAAGTGCACTAATATACAATTATTGACTTCAATGAGATAGACATCAGGATTTATCTACCCGAAAAAGTGATAATTCACCGAGGCCGCCAGGCCGAGGTGAATATCAGTTCTAAGGGAAGATAAATCCTTATGTCTACCAAAATTGAAGTCAATAAATGTTTTGTTATATGACTTTTCAATAAAGAATGAAAATTTTCTATTTTCACTTTTTTTGTTAAAGACATCTAAGGACTTTCTCACAAGTTTAAGCAACTTTTATTAAGATATTATAATTTAGTTAATTCTCTTAATGGGGAATATAAAATGTTATCATAAAACTGTTTTTACAGTTTGTTTATTCAAACAAAGATAGATAAGCAAACAAAACAAAACTGTTGTTTAAATTCATGAAAGTCTTTAATTTACCTGTTGGGAGTTGAAACAGCAAATCATGTCAATTTCATGCAGCACATGTTAGTTTCACACTCATCATGCTATTTTTAGCTATCTAGAGGGTAATATTGCAGAAGTGTCAAAAATATTAACTTCTGGAAACTAGTTCGAGCTGGTTTTCATGCAATATTAACTTGTGGACCGGTTTAGACCAGTTTCCAGGTAGACATAGAGGTTTATGAAGACAAATTGGGCCAAGCAGGAGACAGGATTCTCTCCAGTCATATAACAATCCTGTTTATTGGGACAGATTAAGCTTTTGGGTAATACTTAAGTGAAAATAAAATAGATTATATGAAAAGATTCTTTTCTGTTGATACTATTTCACTAATAAAATCTTCCAATATCACCTCCACCGCAACCCCCATCCTAGACTGGCATCAGTCCACTAAATATATATAATTACATTTGAGCCACGACATGAGACTTCCAACAATGTGGTGTGCGACCAGCCAAGGCTCAGACCAGCCTGAACATACGAGCCGTCTGGTCAGAGCCTTTGCTAATCGCTTTAATATTCTATGAATATAAAGCTACTGAAGAACATCAATTAGAGTTTATGAGCTTAAAAGGAGGCTGCACAGGCTCGTCTGTGTCCACATTTGTCAAAATGCCACATTTTTGGAAATCATGTGTCACAGCTCATTTATAATTATTTTTATCTGTGAAAAAAATCATCTTCTAAAAATTCTATCCTCTCTGATAGTCAAATTTAGTGATGTCCAAGCCGAGAACTTCTACTTCCAAGTAAAGTTTATAAATTGCTATCTTAGAGAGATTATCAGTTTTACTAAAACAATTGACATAAGAGACTGGGGCCAGTCTACCCCCCCATCCCCCCATTAAAATATAAAATAAAATAAATTAATTCACCACCCCTCAACATCGGTGGCTTCGGCTGCTATCTTTTCTAAGGCGGTGGTTCAGCTGTTGTCTATTCATTGTTTATTACTACTCCCATTGTTTCACGGTTTTTTTTGTGTAAGTTCCTTGTTTTGTTATACAGTATTCTGTGTGTGCTTTCTATTTTTGCAACCATCCCGCTCTGGAAGAGAGAGCTTGTAGCTTTACTTTTGTTGTCCTTTGTATGTCATGTTGCTGTTATCGCTCTTTGTCCCTTCCTCACGGTGCCCTGGGTTGGTCTGCAGTTTCCTGGCCTTACTTAGGTAGTGACCTTCAACAGTAACTTGATAGAAAAGACAGTTTTACAAATAGTAACACATGAACCTTTGCTGAACTTTAGATTAAAGCCTGTTCCTGTTTTCTTGGAATAATTAGACATAAACATGTTTTCCGTTGTATATAATTTGGCCACTTACTGTGAAATATGAAAACATCAGTGCCCACTCGCCATTCACATCTGCAGAAAACACCTTACAGACACTTTTTAGAATTGGACGCAGTTAATTAATGTACCAGCTTGAGGCATATATGGCATCAATGGATGCTATTGTAAATGAAGAACTAAGTAGTAAAGATCAAAGAATATGAAGTACTAAGACCAAAGAGACTATTTGGACAATTCATAAGGTGAGCTAATTATCAGTCGCTCTTACTACCATACAACTACCAGCTTAGCAAAAGCATGGTTTATGAAATGAAATTTGGTGATATAGCTGTCATGTAAATATAAACAATTTGCCATAGTGACAGGTATTTTAATACTGATTGGCAGTTTGAGATGTTTGAATGAGGAAAGCCAATGGACATGATACTTGTTTAGTGTATATTTCAAAATAGGTTTCCTAAATTTCAGTAACATATGTCGTTGGTACACATTTGAATTGCCTCAAAGAGGCAATTTCAATGTGCACCTACTACATATGTCCATTCAATAAATGAGTGTTTTTTTTTTACCATAAAACAGTTTTTTTTAACAATTTTCTCAACTACTTTTTATGTTTCAGTGTAATGAGCATGTAGAAATGAACAAGTAATTGTGTAGTTTGGCATGCACCTGGATGACAATTATAATAGATAGCCAATTTTATATTATTGACAGCTTATCTTTAGATGTTCCATTTACAATGAAATGCGAACTTGGTGGACGCCTGGTTTCAAAACGTGCATACCCAGCTACCCGGAAAATGGTATCTAGTGGGATTAGATCAATAAAGTTTGCTATGATCCCTTTATTAACTATCATGCTTTGTGTATTAGAGCAATGAAGTTTCTGACGAGTCTGCGCTGATGCGCAGTCTCGTCAGATTTTCTGCCGCCACTCGCCGGTGCCAGTACTAAAATGAAATAAGCAAGTGCATGATACATTTTAAAGGCGCTACAATTTAACTGTTTGATTTGCATATTGGACAGTGTATCTGTGGTCAAAACGTATCAATAAATAAACTATTATTTAGCATTGCAACAATCCAGCGTTTTAGTGTTTTATCTGCTGATCTGCGAATCGCTGAATTTTAGCGTTTTAGTCACTCCGCCTTTTTTTTAAGTCAAGGCACAGGCTTAACTGCGTCGTCTTGGATGTTGGAACTACAATGTTCTAGGAAATGTTGGCGCTAGGTCCCTTTTAATGAATTTAACCACAAACATATTTTGCTAAAATTAATAAGAACAAGAATCGCGTAAAATATTAACTTGAATCGCAGTCGAAGGTTCGTCATCGCAAATCCCCACGCTTTCGATAGTTTTTAACCCTTCCCAGTGTACCCCGGAACAAAATAAATATGAGCCATGCCATGGGATTTCCAACAATGTGGTATGCGCGACCAGCAAAGGCTCAGACCAGCCTGCGCATACACACAGACTGATCAGAGCCTTTGCTAGTCGCTTAAATATTCTGACTGTTAATATACAACCTGCTTGGAAACAGCGCCGTTTTGTACCGAAAATGAGCTTAAATGCCAGTTTGCATGGTTTTAATGTAATAGGGAGTCACATGTTTACATGATTATATAGTTGTAATTGTTAAAGTTTCATAGATCTGTGAAAAAAATCAACATAAATAGATGGACCCTCACAATTATAGCTGTACCATCAACTGTCACATCTGAGCTAATCGCTATACCCCTAACTTATGCGTCGCTATATGCCTAACTCTATTGACAGACTATTTTAAAACGACTAAAAGTCACAAACGAAATGTTGAGTCCTTCGTAAATGGTTTGTTAATAATCAAAAATATTTTTGACAGAAAACATACCTCTTTTTTAACCAATATTAATTGAGTTGATGGCACTATAATGGTTTATGGACTGCCCGAGGGAGAAGGTCTGGACAGCCAGTTTGATATGGCCTTCGGCTGTGGATCAGGCCATCTCGACTCTGATTTACAGAGTAATGACCTATGTGTTATTTAAAAACATAGTTACATAGATCTACACGATAATATACACTAATATAGAGATGAAACATTTCTTTGCATGGATTCACATTTGTCATGTCCTGAGAGACGTTACATACTGATGACAAAGCCAGACGTTTGGGACGTCTCATGAGGGATCTGGCGGACGCAAAATTAATTGAACCATCGTTATAATTGCATAGATTTAATAATATACGAAACTATAATTTGGCACTATAAATTGTCATCGTTTGTGGTTGGACGTTGTCATCAATATTCATGTTTCATGACCAAAAGGTAGGTTAGTATGACATAAATACCATAATCACATACACTGTGGACCAACAGACGGCTTCCTTCATAGATGTCGGCTCAGAAACAGTGTTTTTAAGGTAATAAAACCTATGCATGGACAACACATGAATTCATGAGATTACGCTGGTTTTACTCCTGGGTTTAACCATGACTTTTAATATAAATGCAGCACCGATTTTATGGAATAACGTGGTTTTTATAACACAGAGTGAAAATATTATGCCATTTCTTGAGTCACTGAACTACTAGTAAATTTCGACCTTAGACGGATCAAAGGTTAGAAGAGTCCAGGTGTAGCACGAGACATGTAAATCTAGAGGAAATGATAGTTATACCTTACTTGTTTTCAATTCAGCGTGGATAGCATGGACTGTAGAATGTTTGGTTTAGAAATAACTGTTACAGTCTGAATAACCTTTCACGTGCTACTGCGTAAACTTGTCCAATCTTTGACCAATGTGAGGTTGAATTTGACCGGTATCTTTGTCTGGTGGAATAGTTTTGGATATAGACCTCGACTAATCCGTTACTTATACTTCTACCACCATCTCTAAGTAATGACCATTGACTCATTCAATTTACTTGCATGTTACAGTCATGCCTCAGAGCGTTTTGTGAAAGTATAGTTTCCATTTTCGCTGCTAAATACACGAAGGCGGTTATTATCATGCACCTTAGGAGACGTTATGTAACAACGGCGGATATGAGACTAAGACTTCAAACAACTTCCAGGGCTTCCGTTAGGCAGACGTACGCCGTATATTACGTCCAAAAATCGGCTGCGTACGCCGAAATTACACATCAAAGACGTACCGCGGACTTCTGAAAATTCCTTGGTACGGCCGAAAATGGATATCGAGACGTCCTGTCTGCAGAAAAAAACCCGCCCACATTTACCAGATTACGTGATTTATGTCCCGCCTTCGTATTGGAAACTCATTTATTTTGTTTATTGACCACACTTGACTGATTTTGAGAGTTTTATTGACAGCCAGTGTCACGTGTAGGCTTCAGTCGGAAGCGTAATTATATAAGCGTGTCATCCAACAGGTGTGAAATTTTACATCGACACATCTTGACAACGGCCTTAGAAACCATTCCCGCGAGACGGACGTCCAGTCCCTGAGCAATAAAGCGAAACGGCCAACAGCCCAATCACTATCCGTTTTTGTTTGAAGTGCCGACGTGACTTTTTGCACGCTTGTGAAATAACTTTTATAAACTCTACACGTCTGCGTCGTAATTAATTGTGTAGATCCTGTGCATGCGATAATTAAGTATTTGAACGCTCCTTCTACACAGGCACTTAACCAACGAACATACAACATATTAAAAACGAATGTTGTTTTGTTGCATTTTTACGATGTACAAGTACAAGCTTATAAAAAATAATTGGTACACAAAATAAGTTACATTTTTTATAACCAAAATTGCTACACAAACACTCTTCCAAACAAATCTATCTATCTATCCTACCCTACCCTACCCTACCCTACCCTTCCCTTACCTAACCCAACCCTACCCTACCCTACCCTACCCTACCTAACCCTACCCTACTCTACCCTACCTAACCCTACCATACCCTACCATACCCTACCTATCTATGCATTGTAAGGAACAAAGAATGATCTCATTCTGTTTAAGTACAAGCTTATAAAAATAATTGTTACACAAATAAGTACAACCTTTATAATAAAAATTGCTACACAAACATCCTCCAAACAAATCTATCTATCTACCCTACCTCTACCCTACCATTCTCTACCCTACCCAACCCAATCCTTCCCTACCTAACCATACCCTACCTAAACCTACCCTACCCAACCTAACCATACCCTACCATACCTAAACCTACCCTACCCTACCCTACCCTACCCTACCCTACCCTACCCTACCCTACCCAACCCAACCCTACCCTACCCTACCTAAACCTAAACCTACCCTACCTAAACCTACCCTACCCTACCCTACCCTACCCTACCCTACCCTACCCTACCCTACCCTACCCTACCCTACCCTACCCTACCCTACCCTACCCTACCCTACCCTACCCTACCCTACCCAACCCTACCCAACCCTACCCTACCCAACCCTACCCTACCCTACCCTACCTACCTATCTATCTTGTAAGGAACAAAGAATGATCTCTGAAATATTTATCTTATTTTTCAAAGCAAGTTTGACAATCCGCCACACCGCGACGGTATCACAGAAAAAAAGTGGGACTTCCAAAAAAATTCAATGGGACTTCCAAATTTCAAGGGTAGGAAGTCTGGACTTCCTGGATTTGAAAGTTAATGGAAGCCCTGAACTTCGTTGCTAAGTCATACGAATAAATGTCTTGAAACATTGCAATACATTTACTAGAAAATGTCCATTTTGCGCATTGGATACTAACACTGCTTTCAAGCACATATCGCTTTTGTGGAATGCATAATCTGTATCAAGCTCAATATTGGAGTGTGATAATGTGGTATGATAATGAGTCACGCGCTAAAAAACCCATACCACCACATTCTGAGCACTGAGTCAGCACATGTAGTTTGTATCCACTCATATCTGTAAGTTGGGGCTTTGCTAAACCTTCTGCGTGATTTCCACTGCTGCCAGTTAACCCCCTGCTCGATACGCGGCTCCATAAGTCTGCCTGATGAGACTTTAAGCTGTGGAACTATCTTCTGACCATTTTAAACCAGAAACACTGGTGTTTGTGCTCCTGGACCGATGAGCCAAAATCATAAATCCACCCGGCTCATTTACTGCCATGGAACAGGCACATTTTTTTTTACTCTTTCTCTCCCATCTCCCGTTTAAAGCCAAATGGAATTTACAAATGTTATTGACTGGACCTGTCGAGTTCCTATATTAGGGATGTGTTTTTATCACGTTTTATCAGTCACCCCTAATATTAACTGAATTGTTTCAACATGACCTAATAAAAGTTTTCTATCTCACGGCATGTTATCTTTATCAGGTCATGATGACGTTGCACTTTTTGAATGACGTCGCTAATGACGCTGAATCAACACAAAAATCAACAATTACGTCATAATCGCTAGTTTGAAGATGGTTCAACAATGGGTAAACTGATAAAAAGAATACCAGGTTCGCGTCTTTTGATATCAAGTTTACCAGGCTCGGCTTTGAGAAAGCATGTTGAATCGCTCGGCAAGCCTCGCGATGTCAACATGCGTTCTCAAGCCTTGCCTGGTAAACTTGATATCAAAAGACACTCACCTAGTATTCTCTATATTCAAATTTGAATAGAATATTGTCTAAGCTAAATGTGGAGTCTCAGATGAGACGCCGAGCTATTAGCATCTGATCGATCTGGTGCTGCACAACTTACCTATTGACAGATTGATTTCCAATCTAAGGGATGTACGGAGATTTTTTTATCATTTACTCCAATTTTATTCGAAATTGTGCAAGCAAAAAGTGAAGGCCCTGATCAGACGTCGCATTATGCAGCGTCTAATTTGTGTTGCGCTAGTTGCTTTTGGACGGGTCAATTAATTTTTCCAGTTTTAAGGATGTACAATGATTTTTTATCAATTAGTCAAATTTAATAGAATACTTGTGCAAGCTAAACATGTAGTCCCTGATCAGACGTCGCCTTGTGTTGCGTCTAATAAGGTGTGCACTACTTGCCCCCAAAAAATTCCACAAAATCTTAATACCCTAAAATATAATAATTTTTCTGAAAACCCAAAATAATATTGAAATTCAAAATTTTGAACTGCCAAAAATGACCCGAGCTGACGTTTGTTTGAAAATATCGTAGTGCCCCCATCCCCACCCCCCCCCCCTCGGGTTCTATCATTCATGTCTCAATTGCCAAAAAGCGACTGAAAATACATTATTGTTTGTTTGTTTGGTTTGAGTTTTACGTCCCATGGTCATGTGGAGATGGTCAGATCACCTAACTTAACTTAACCAGTACATCGTGCACATACTTTCGCTTGAAACTGACCAGCGGAAGGGGTGAGAATAACCTTTTTTAAGTTAGAAAATACTATAAAATACATGGAAATTACCCCTTCAACTAGTTCAATTTTGTGATGACCCCCCCCCCAAAAAAAAAATGTCCACAAAATCTTCATACCCTAAAAATGTTTTTTTTTCTGAAAACTCATACCCCCCAAAAATATTGGAATTCAAAATTTTGAACCCCCCAAAATTGCCTGTGGTGCCTACTTATGAATGAAAACATCAGAGTACCCCTTCATTCCACAGTTTAAAATTATTTTGATCTCCCTATCTAAATTTTTCGATTTTTGAGTATCTGATTATTAGCTCACCTGATCTGAAAGCTCAAATGAGGCATTAGTATGCCAATTGTGCAGCGTCGTCGTCCGTCCACACTATCAAAGTAGTATGTGTATATCTCTTATTATAATAAGTCAATAGACCAATTTTATCAAAATCTCGTGTAAAGCATCATCAGGCAAATGAAAAGACTGCGTAAAGTTTTTTGGCTTATTGGATAATGAAATCTGGTTGCCATGTTATTATTTAGCTCCCATAGACTTATAATGGAGAAAAATATTCTTCTATGAATTAAATCATGCCGCCCAAAATTTTTATATTTGGTATGTAGCAATGTCTAGCGGTCTTCTACATAAATCAACACTCTCAAGTCCGAGGAGTACAAATTGGCCCCACCGGTGATCAAGAGAGTCCATAGACTTGTAATGATAAAAAAAAACTTTAAAATTTCTTCCCAAACCATGGGACTTTCAGCTTATTACAATGTCTAGTGGTTCCCCACATGAATCCTGCAAATGAAGCCTCCTATAATTCAATTAGCCCGGCACAGGGGATCAAGAGTTTCCATAGACTAATAATTGTAAAACCTTTTTATATAAACTCTATTCTCTGAAACCATGAAGCACATAGCTTATATATTTACTATGGACACATATTCTGCCAATCAAGCCCCTAGGGTCTAAAGGTTTCCAAGAGTTTTCATAGACTAACAATGAAAAAAAACCACTTCAAAATCATATCATCTTAAAACATGAAACACACAGCTTATACATTTAGAAATAAGATTGGGGCTAAATCAAGTCAGAACTTTCTTTTTTTCTGTCAATTGGGCATGGAACCCCCAACCACCATCCCACATGACAAAAAAAGTCATCCATCGCAATCCCATCTCCCAACCCCCCCCACACACACACGTGTGAGCGTACAAACCTATAGCAAGCAAGTTTTGCAGTTTTGATGTCAACGATGAGTGAACTTTGATAAGTATTAGCTTTTCAAAATCTAGTATGCTATATCTGTATTGTTTACTAAGCGTTATCAAACAAAACATTCTTATTGGCTTCTTCTGAATCTTTTTAATAGTTATATTAAATCGAGGGGTAACAAGAGAATAAATTGCAAAGAAACCCCATGTCACCACAACTACCTCTGATCACTCATATGCGATAAAGCAAGAAAGTCATTAGTCTTAGAAAGTGGTCATACTGGATATCAAATTGACCGGAATAAAGAGTTTAACAATATCAAACGCTACATTCTTGTCAAAATCCAAGCCTCCGACTCTCGATCTGTCCCTCCTAAACAGCTGGTCGTATTATTTCAGTTACTTGCTCATATAGTATGGTGTGTATGTGCACAATTTTGGTGTTTCCTTACCGGTTTCACCTCGAAGGGGGGGGGGGGGGTAAAGTGTGTATGTCTGTCCATTTGTCTGTATATTTTATGCTCCTAAACCACGAAACCAAATCGAGCCCAATTTCATGCGTAATCAACTGCCTGTACTGTGCACAGCACATGGTGAATGTACAATAATCAGTGTCAGGAACCAGACCAAATGTGTGGAATGGAAATTGGACGCAAATTAGACGAACAAAAGGACTCACACAGTGGTTGTAGTGCGCATCTGCGGGTTGTGCAAAAACCTAACATATTCTTTGTGTTTCCTGTAGTTTTCTACGCTTTAAATGCCAAGTGATTTAAGAGATGTGAGCATTTTAACTAATTGACCACGACTGGTCATTCTGATGCTCAGCAAAGCTTGCCTCGCCCATCTAAAGGCTGTTACACATGATAGTGGTAGGACAATGTTGACATGCAAAATGTGATCCAAATATACCATGTGTTCCAAGATTTATGAGTATTTTCACTTACTATTAATGGACGGATGAATGGACAGACTGACAGACAGATGCAGTTACAGACTCATACAGTTATATTAGTAAACTGCCGTTTGGCGCGCAATTTGCTAACGCGAGTGGGGTAGCTGGAGCTTATTTTGTCACCGGATAGAGATAAAAAGTATTCGTCTGCCTGTCTATTTTTCCGTTAGTCTATCTCATTCTGAACCACTTGTTGAATGACTTTCTTAACACAAGTGGGACATGCAACAGCACATTTCTCATCGGCCTGTTATGCTTATCCTCCTAATGCACTGGTTGGACGTCAGTCAAATTCTTGGCTTCATCCCCTTGTTAGGGGTCTTTCATGCAATCAAAATATCTATGTGTCTTGATCCACATCTGAACGGGTCTATCTAAATACCGCAAAGACACCCAAACTACGCAAAGACGCGCAAAGACGGGCAAAGACACGCAAAGACGGGCAAAGACGCGTAAAGACACACAAAGACACACAAAGAAGGCAAAAAGACGTCTGAAGTTGACAAAGACACGCAAAGACACACAAAGACACGCAAAGACGGCAAAAAGACATTTTAAGTTGACAAAGACACGCAAAGATGGCAAAAAGACTTTTAAAGTTGACAAAGACACGCAAAGATGGCAAAAAGACTTTTTAAGTTGACAAAGACACACAAAGACGGCAAAACGACATTTAAAGTGTCTTTGCATGTCTTTGTGCGTCTTTGCGTGTCTTTGCGTGTCTTTTGGCGTCTTTGCGTGTCTTTGCGGAGTTTGAGTGTCTTTGTAGTATTTAGATAGACCGCATCTGAACTAAGGGTGAGGTTTGCGCCGTTAAGCCCTCCAGTAAAATGTTTTACTGACCTTTCCAAGGCGGTACTTCTTTTGTGGATCTTTTATATTTTTGTTCTGTCTTGTGTTTGCTATGTCTTTGTGCGCGTCTGTTTATATGTGCTGTGTGGTCACCTGCTGGGAAAGGGCTGACCTCTTAGCTCTCGTTTGTGGTGTCTAACTGTGAGTTTGTCACTTTCCATTTGGTATCCTGGGTCAGGTGTGGTACTTGATTGTATCGATTCCTGATCTTTGCACCCTTACTTACTTTGCTTACACTGATCGGTGTTTGAATGGCCCCAGAGCGTGGAGTGTGTATAAGCAATTGCGTGTGCATGTATGTGTGAGTTAGACCTTGGACTCCAAGATCTCAATTTAGAATCTAAATCTATGTTATAAGCAAATAAATCTATGCTTTATTCTACTTACCATAAGCAAATAATTGGGGGGGGGGGGGGGCTCTAAGAAATGAACTGGATTATGAGGTAATGCGATGTCACTTAACAAACAGTCACGTCATTGAAAATAATCGTCATCAAAACAATGTCAAGGGCCTACATGAAATTACAAAATGTTTCAACGAAGATTGACGGTGTCAAAACGGACTTTTTAAATTGCCGTTTAATTAGCTCCTATTAATAAATGTGGGAATTTTTAGCAGCGACGTATGAAGGTTAGTGCTTTCTAAAACCTGTCAATCCATGGTTATGTTCTTCAATGAGCCTAGCAAGCTGTTTTTCGAAGGAAAAAAATCCAAACTAAATGGAGTTATTTTTAGCTCATACTCACATAATAATTCGCTCCCAATAGAATAATGTTTTAATCATGATTTAGCAAATCAAAGTTTTGAAATGACAGAATTTTCAAGATGGCTGCCCCATCTTTCATGGACAGCGGCTATGAACTATTTTCCTTTCTTTAAACGGGCTGTTTTAGCTGTTTTGTTCCAAAGTTGGACTTTACTTATATGGAATGAATTGTTCTTTTTGTGGATTGTATCGATGTGTAAACCTCTGCGAATCACTCACAAACTTTACATAAAGGCCTTTAGGCTTTAATAAGTTTGTGAGTGATTCGCCGGAGTTTACACATCGATAAAATGCACAAAAATGAAATGCATTATTATTTATTAATAAACACCCTCAATCACAGCCAAAATAATAAAAGAGGAATTCTCGTTGCGAACATAGTCAAGCTTAAAACAATTTGTGCTACAAATACAGCACAATCTCGGGCGAATATTTGGTACCAGTAAAATGCATTTAAGCCCCCCCCAATAGTTTAGGCTGCTTTCATTCTAAGATGGTGGATCTTCCGCTAAACTCAATTCGTGAGTGATTTGCCGGAGTTTATACATCGATAATATCCACACAAAAAATCTTTCCTATGATAAACACCCTCGACCACAGTCAAACAATGATGCGAACCCAGACAGGCTTAAGAAATTGTGCTACAACAGCAGCAGAATCTAGTGCGAAAATTTGGCACCAGTAAAATGCTTTTAAGCCCCCCAGTGTAGTAGGCTGCTGTCCATTCTAAGGCGGTGGTACTGTTATTGTTGATTCGTTGTTGTTACTCCCATTGTGGGATTTTGTAGTTGTTCTATGTTTTGTTATGCGTTACTTTATGTACATTCTAGTTTTGCAATCATCTTCATGGGGGAGAGAGAGAGAGAGAGCTGGTTGCTTTGCTTAGTATGTCTTTCTGGTGTCTGGTGATTGTTGTGTGGCTCTTTCTCGCTGTGCCATGGGTTTGTCAGCCGTTTGTGATTGTAGTATTCCTTGATCATACTCACTTGTCACTTACTATTTTTAAAGGGGACAGCAGCATTGAAAGCAAATTAATCTGAAATTTAAGCCATTATTTATGCCTCGGTTACATTTGCCTTACGACGAGTATACGATGCCCGTACGATGTCCAAATCACCGTTTCCGTGCGGCCTCCGCAGGGAGACCTTGCGATCATCGTACGGATTTACGGGCATCGTGGCCTCTACGATTTTGTTTAACTCCGCACAATGACAAATTTGAAAAAATCGTAAGCCCGTAACCCGTAGACACATCGCAGTGACATCGTACGATCCCCGTATGGGCACCCCACGGTGATCTTGAGGACAACGCGGGGTTTTAGATTGTCATTTTGGCCCAAAAATGATCGTATACTCTTGCGATAGTAGTAGGGAGCCCGCAAGGTCGCCGCACGATGCCCTTGCAGGGCCCATAAAATCGTACGGACATCGGACGATCATCCTGCGGTATCCCAAAGGCGATGGCACAATGATCGTGCGGGCGCCTTGCGACGTGTCAACAATTTCCAGACGGGTATATATTGGTTATCATCATATAGCTGTTTGTTGCATTTCAATATTTGTCTTTAGGCTATGATTCTTATTCCATCACTCAGAGTGACTCAATACGGACCCAGTTCAGTTTGCTGATGGAAGCAGTCTAATCACGCCCCATAGAGTATGCTTCCATGGTAAAATTGTCTGAAGTGCAAATGAAAATATGCACCTAACGTGAAATGCATATGCATTTTCAGTATATAAAAATGCTGGTTGGAGAGGGGTTTGATAAATGAGATAAGATTAATAAAAAGTCCAGATATTTTTTTGTGATTTATAACTCTGGGATTTGAATTTGAGTATTACTTCAAGGAATAAAATATATGTATATGGGTCTCGTAGTGAGAACATGTGACGTGTTCGAACATTGAAATTTGAATGTATGAATGTTCTAAAAATGTATTTTACTGAAAACGAATGGCAAATGTGCTGACCAGGCCGGGTGGAAAAACGCGCATTCTGGTCAGAACCTTTGTTACTCGCATGCAACGACTTCATTTTTGCTTATGACGAAGATTTTATGTGTTGCTGGCCGTAGAGTGCCTTTGGGTGATTAAACTGAACAAAACCATAATAAGCGGTTTAGTCTACGCTGAATCTACGAGACGATACAATTAAAGCACCTATATATTTTCAATTGAAGTGATACTTTTCGAATTATAAAAGTGAAATATAAAAAAGGGGTTGTTGCAATATTCTGTGACTTAAACTTAATGACAACTGCAAAACTTAAAAATTGACATTAAAATGTACACAAACGTATCACGCTGTTCCATACCTTGGGACCATGTTCAACTAAAACACTAGCCTCTTCATAGCACGATTTGTGATCACATGACTTTGAAACACAGTTCAAATGGAATCCAAAAATGAACATGGATGGCCGTTTAAATCCATGCACATAATTACACGACAATTGCACAGTCAGCGTACCGACTCCTTGCGACTTCCGCAAGGTCATCGTACGGGCATCGTACGATTAATATAGGGATGTCGTGAAGAAAACACGATGATTGTACGATAACCTTGCGGTTGTCGTACGATATCCGCAAGGTCTCTGTAAGGTTTTGTCCTAGTTTGTCGCCGAAGAAATCGTAAGGTGATCGTAAGCAATGTAAACACATACGTCGTAGCTAATAGCCCCCTACGATGCGGAAAATATCATAGGGAAAATCATAGACAAATAAATCGTATGACAACCGTAGCAAATGTAACCGAGGCATTAACCATTCAATCTACTACAAACCCAATGAAAATTGATGAAAAGGTAACAAAGTTATAGATAATGTATGCAGAAGAATTAAAAGCTATGGAGGCAGCCAGTTTAAGGATTAGTGTCATCACAAAAACCCTAATTAAATATGCATAAACATAATAATTAGTTTCCTGCTACTCATTTAATGCATTTTGATTGTTTCTTCTCATGAAAATAGTTAATTTTGAAAAAAAACAAACAATATATACAGTTTGTGATGAAACTGGGAATTGCATTGGATTTTAAAAATTATTGAAAGTTAATGAATTTTTTTGAATAGCGGCCTCCATTGGCTTATAAAAATAATTTTATATTGCTATAACTTACTTATTTTACGTTCGAATTTGATTGGGTTTGTGGCAGATGGCATCGTTAATTAAGGGCTTGAATTTCAAAGTCACGCATTTCTCTATGTTGCCGCTCCCTTTAATTATGTTAAACCTTGACCTTTGGCTCCAAGACAATATCAGTGTTCTAAATATCATATTGTAATCTACAACCCAATGTGTTAAATACCAAGTTCCTAAATCAACAAATGAATGAGGAGTTTGTGTTACCAGCTTACTAAGGTGAACATCTTACCAAGGTTTAATGAAATTCCATCTTCAGGTAAAGGAGAAATGGAACAGACAGGAAATTACAAGATAAAACCAACGACTTATGATTGTGACCTTGACATTAAGCCTGCAACGTTATGCTATAGGTTTTGTATACCATTTTCCTAAGATCAACATTTGACCAAAGTTAGATAAAGATCTTTCAAATAGTTCAGTAGAGCTGGAATGGACAATAACGTGTTATGGACAGATGGACTGACCGATAGATGAATTATTAGATAGATGGCCAGAGGATGCACATTTTCATAATCCACTCTCCAAATTGCAATTGAGATTAAAAAGACACTCTTAAAATGTCTAAACTTTATCTAATATTCTGTATCAGCAACCAATATCATCATATAATTGTTAATTTGTTTCATAAAATATCACCAATAGGTATTATAATGGAGTAGGCCAGCTCATGAGATATTGACACTATCACATATATATAAATGTATTATTTGAGCATAAATATGTATTTGTTTTGTTGCTTTACGTCCCAAGTCAACAGCTATGGTCATTGAGGGACGGTCAGTTCACCTAACTACACATTTTCCCGGGCAGGCTTGAACAAGCGGTTAACCAGTAATTCGTGCACATACTTTCGCTTGTAACTGACAACAACCCTTCTTGAATAAATCAGCGGAAGGGAGGAGAATGACCGTAGAAATTATTACATGATCAATCTACACGAAAGTATGGGACCGGACCGGGATCGAACTCGCGACCCCTGGATCTGCAGTCAGACACGCATCTGCAGCCAGACACGTTACCGACTGCGCTACGGTAACGTGTCTGGCTACAGATGTGTGTCTGACTGCAGATCCAGGGTTCGAGAGTTCGATCCCGGTCCGGTCCCATACTTTCGTGGAGATTGATCATGAAATAATAAATATGTAGCTATCTACAGAGGATTTGTCGCCTTTGTCTTATATACGCCCTTCCTTTGCAATTATGTGTCCTTCACCAAAAGACTTTATCCACTGATAAGTATTGGTTCAACCGTGGAAGACAGGAAATCTTTCAGCAAGGACTGATTTTTTTACTGATACCTCAAGCATCAAAACAAACTTTATGTGTGAGTGTAAAAGATTAATATCATTGGTGAGTCTGTGGGAATGGAAGGCTCGTCTCAATCATCGCTACTTGCATGCATGAGAGTAATAAACCCTCTTGAATTTATAATTGGATGAAGGCTTTTAACTGGTTTGTAAGAGCTGACTGAAGTACAAGGCCCTGTTATTTTATTTTCTAAATCAAAGAAACACTGGAATGCGTCTTAAGATTAAAATGATTGAATATAATAACTGCATGAGCATGAAGTCACATACAGCTCAATTCAGTTAGGGGTACAGTAACTTCATCATGCATCCAAGTTATAGGTACCTTACGAGCGCAGTTGTGGGTATAGTATATGTATCGTCGATGGGCACCATTTTAAACAGTTTTATGCATAATTTGTAAAGATCGCATACAAATCCTTTGGACAGAGGGCAAACCTATTCATCTACAGGCTCTTGGTGTAAAAGATTGACAACAGCCTGCGTTTTCTTTGACAATAACGCGTGATTTAATAAGCTAGGTTGAATGCAATTTAAAAACATAGCAAGGAGGATTTCGTTATAGAACGTTAAAATTGGAATAAAACAAGATAATATACAATTAACTTACCCCACAGATGCTACAGTCGCTAAATCATGATAGCTGGTGCTATTGTTTTTATTAAAACCATAAAATCGGCACGATTACCAACTACTGGTTACGCACGAGCGCTAAAATTCATGTTTATATGGCGTGAGCTAGGATGAACGGGTACATGATGTTTATTTCAGTTTACATACGCTTCTAAGTTTGGTTTTGATGCGACCCAACGATTTAGGAGATTGAATAGCAGAGAGGCAGACTACATCCCCGATCCCCCTTTTCAAAAGCGTAAGGATAACACTTCCCAGATCAATATGGAACAGCAGAGAGGCAGACTACATCCCCGATCCCCCTTTTTTAAAATTGTAAGGATAGCACTCTCCAGATCAATATGAAAGCTTGCGGCAAAAAGAAGCCATTTTTGTGGCTTTTTGATTCGAACTGATAACCTACCATACCCTGAAATCATGCTAACTGTAGTATATGAACCCTTACGTATTCTAATGGATTCTTCCTCTTGACATTATCTCATGAACATGGGATGGTTCGTTGTGAATATTAAGGAGTAACGGGTTTTAAGGACCTCGGACAGTCTTAATGAACGATTGCCCATTAAAATGACCAGAGAAAAGTTTCAAAGAAAACGATATTTTTTCATTGAAAGGATAGTAGGTTCTACCCTTAAATTATCGCAAAAGTGTATTTCTCATAGGACTAGTACCAATTGAAAAATATGGGTAGAAAACTCGGTCTTTGCTATTTAATATATAGACAATAGAAAAAAGTTTTACTGAAGTGCTCACCCCCGCGTGACCGAACTAATCCTTTTGCATACAGTTGTAGTTTTAAATTTCACACATCATATAAAAATGGCATGATTGCATGATTGATCACGGGGTGGGGGGGGAGGAACGCTGTCAAAATGCTCAAAAACAAAATATCACAAAAACTTATTAGGAACTAAAATTTGTACAAACCTGTAGGTAAATATCAATTTACAATGGCATGTATCAGGGCTTTTGTTATGATTGTGTACCAAGTAAGTAACTGTCTTATTTCTCAACCAAACATATGCTGTGTGTTCTCAAAAAAACTGCCGCAATGAGACGGTTCTTTTAAGCACCAATTTATAGGTTAAATATGATGGGTAAGAAAATATTTACTATTTCACACTCACAAATTGTGTTTATCTAGACTCTGATGTATACAGTATGTATGTATGATACACCTCAGTGAACAAGTAAAGCTGGCTGAACTTGAAACATAACAGGTAATAGTCAAAATTAATGGACAACATACTTATTTAGAAGAAACGAAGAAATCTACTTAACATGTTCTTTATGCAAACACATCACTTTCGTCTCAAGTCTTATGCCGCAAACATTATATTTCCAAGTCTTTAGGCGAATACAAGGTGAAACTTTGAATTTCTGTGAAATAAAATTTGGTCACAAAAATACCCCCATCTCTTAACATTGAGGTCCTGGCATAATAATGCAATATTTTCAAAATGTCTTTAGTTTGCTAGGTGCACGAAATGTAAGGGTTTGATTTAAGCACAAAATATTAGTTGTCAACAAGAATTGTTTTTCTACGAAAAAACAGATGTCTCCCCTCTTTTCAAACAGAAACATCAAATACAATTTTTAACGGAAATTCTAGTCATTTCATGCAGACAATCAGCTCGTATCTAGTAAAGATATCTGTCAATGTAGTTAACTATTGCACAGTCATACCCTGGTATAAAATAGTCATAGATAATTGTTTTTGTGATGGACAAAGTTCTTGCACTATGCACGTCGACTCATGTTGGTTTATACTTGTATGAAGTTTCGTAAATATAGCTTAAGCGGTTTTCAAGGTATAGAGCGGGCACGGTTTTTGTGACGGACAAAGTTCCAAGGAAAATAACTCAAAAAGTATAAAAGGCAGAGTTACCATTCTTGCACTCTGCACGTCATCTCATGCTGATTGATATTTGTATAAAGTTTCGTGAATATAGCTAAGCGGTTTTCAAGTTATAGAGCAAACACGATTTTTGTGATGCACAAAGTTGAAAGGGAAATAACTCAAAAAGGATAAAAGACAGGGTTACTATTTTTGCTTTCTGTACGTCATCTCATGCTGATTGATATTTGTATAAAGTTTCGTGAATATAGCTTAAGTCCTTTTCAAGTTATAGAGCGGACACGATTTTTGTGATGCACAAAGTTCAAAAGAAAATAACTCAAAAAGTATAAAAGGCAGAGTTACCATTCTTGCACTCTGCACGTCATCACATGCTGATTGATATTTGTATAAAGTTTCTTGAATATAGCTTAAACAGTTTTCAATTTATAGAGCGGACACGGTTTGTGACAGACAGACAGACAGACAGACAGACAGACAGACGGACGGACGGACGGACGGACGGACGGACGGACGGACGGACGGACAGACAGACAGACAGACAGACAGACAGACAGACGCCCGGGGAAAACAATATGTCTCCCGACCCTAAAGGGGGAGACATAATTATGCATTATCCTAACCACAGGCTGTCAAAATTTGGGCAGATTGAATAGGAGACTGTCCGAGGTCCTTTCCAACTAAAATTGATATTCATTCTCTGAAGAGCGTTTTAGTCTGAGCAAATAGTGTAGATCCTGAAGAAATGCCGCATTATGCGGCATTTCATCTGGGTCTTCACTGTTTACCAATGTACCCGTTTTAGGCGTTCCCAGTATACAACGGGATAAATGTGCCCTGCTGAATCCAAACACATTTGTATATAATCCTTTGCAAGCAGGGTAGAAATTTGTCAGTTTGCCCCTTAAGAAAACAGCCGATCAAATTAACACATTTTCTATTCACGCTATTTTTTGTTAATTCAGTGTGATAACAGCAGTACTTCTGGTTTCCAGCCTAATTTCAGTTGCATGTCATGCAATTGAATTGGCTGGAAACCAATGGACAAAGGCGTTGCATGGTCATAAGTATAAAAACATATCATGAAGGCACCAATAATTATACGAGACAAAGACACAACTATCAGCTTAAGGTATTTATCAATACATGTAGTTAGTTTTGTTACTTGTATACAGTCAACCGTCTTTATATTGACACTCTTTATAACAGCGAAATTATTTACAACGTCAGTTGCTTTCGCACTAATGTACCAGTTTATATTGAGTTTGATTTTATTAGAAAAAAATAATAATACATGTATAACGTTTCAGAAATTCAGTTAAACGTCAAATTATTTGGGGACAAACACTGTCATGGTGAAGAGGGTTGACACAAGTTTTGTTTTTATTATTTTCTAATGATTATGAATTGGATTCTTTCGCCATAATTTACTTTACAGCAATAGATGTGGTTGTGTATTAAATCAACCAGAATATGCTTAACCCATATAAGCATACCGTATTTTTTGTGGGACAAAGGCAAACCGTGCAGACCCTGATCAGGATCTCCAATGTTTGCTTACAGAATTTTCTATCAAAATTTGAATAAAAATGGGTTAATACAGTAAAAACTCGAATATTAGAACACCGATTGTTAGAAATACTAGCTAATTCGTATTGAATTTAGGACACACTGACTTTAGAGAATATGGCCTATTTATGAACTATTTCAATATTTATCTATCAAAAACATAATATTTTGTGTGCGTAAAATAAACGTCTTCCCTAATAATAATCATTTTGGGGGTTATATACTTTTTGTCTACCACCCTATGATTCGAACTACTGATAATTCGAAATACAACTTTAGTCCCAAGGACTTCAAATTTACGAGATTCCACTGTAATCAAGTATACATCATCAATGTCCATGCTATTGGTGACATCTCTGTCATTTGCTGAGAGTCTTTGACACAGTTTGGACCTCAATTAGGACCGACAAAACCTGCGAGTGTTTCTGATAGAATTTTTTGGAAAAGGTAATTTTGAAAAAAAAGTAAGCAGACGACACCAAAAACACGAAAAATTACCCAGCATGAGTTAAGTACATTTGCAGCATGCAATCGGAACTGCCTCGGCCAATTCCGCAAAATTCCGTGGAATCAGACCACATCACGGATGTATATCATGGATCTTCTTTTAGGTAGCATTCCACTAAATATTCATGAGGTGTGGCCACGCCCTTTTTGGGGAGGAAGTAGTCTTCAGAATAAAACTCCTGTGGATTATTCCATTGGTCATATTCCTTTTGCTTCATTGGAAGGTGATAAGAGTCCAGATAAAATTAATCAAAATCCAGATAGTTTGAACATTTTATGCCCTAAGCAGGAGAATAATGTTTATATTTTTAGAGTACCCCCTCTGATAAAAATCATCTATTTATTTGCTGGCGGACTAGGGGGTTTCCCAACTTATTTACACATGATTAATTTTTGATATTAAACATCCATGTTTGTGAACATAAATCAAATAAGTAATGGCAGGTCTCTCAAATAAAACACTTTTGTGAAAATTGTATGTGTGAATTGATTTTGAGAAAAGATTATTTGACTGCCATTTTGCACTGTCAACAATGGAGAAATATTTAGTGGAAAGCCTCCTAAAGGCAAAAAATTAGAGATTTCCAGTTCTACAGAAGACCTTCGGAGAAATCGATTTCCAGGTATGTACTTGAAGGTAGGAGGTAGATTTAACTCCAATGGATGCTTTTTGGGGGTAGCTGTCTTAAATTGTAGCAAAACAGGCCATTTTTAACCAGGAGCAGCATGCATATCTGTCATTTATATACTGTTGTAAATCTTATGTAACATACGGAAAACCGGACTGTCACTCGGTCTCATTGGTTAATTAGGTCTGTTGAAACAGCTCACAGTTCCTATTATGTCATTAAATCAGAATTTAACAAATAATATGCCTCATGTGGATGCTTCTGGGAGAAACCTAGAAGTTTCTCACTTGTTGGCCTATAGCCCATCTAGCCCCGAGCTTATGAAACACTTTAGATGCTCAACTCAACAGAGCATGAGATTGGAACTGCTCTTTAAACTAAAATGTGACCAGTAAAGACTTTTCCTGCTTTCAAACTCTTAAGATGTTGTATTTATCTTGCTCATAAATGTTAAAATGACAATAATTATTGACAGTTTACCTTTTTGAGCATGACAAACTTCATGCTCAGTTGAATTGAACATGAACAAGTTTTAAAATACCGAGGCCTATATCATATATTGTTGCGACACACACAAGCATATCCGGGAATAGAGCCATTGCACCTGACATCATTAACCATATTGTTTAAGGCTAAATGCTGTCAATTAGTTTCTGGAATGTTTATTTATTCTGAGCCCTTTACTGGTGTAATTGTGGTCCTGATGAAAATTTTCCAGCAGTATAGGTAGCAAACATTTGTTTTACTTTTTGATATTTCAATCTTTAAAGGTGCTTTGTGTACAATTTCTAAAACCCTGCAGCCTGTCTTTAAATAACTCAAAGAATGCTTTCTGTTTATTTTGTTCATTTAGGGCAGTATGTTTCTTTTGTTCTTGATTTATGGCTCTAGAAGCACTTGCTCCTAAATACATGTAAATTGGAGAGCCAATCCCTTTATACAATTTGTCTTTTTATATACAGCAGGACAATGGATGGTGTTATGCGCTATACCATGTGGTCTGCTTGTGAAATTTCTCAAACAAGTAAGGGATTTTGGTATGAATCTTTTCAATGAAGAATTGGTTACACCCTCTAATTTTGGCACTTTTGTGTTTATTTTGGCTTCTTCAGTGATCGTGAAGATCTGTCGAGGATTTATACATTTGCGTATCTAGTTGGCGAAGTGTTCTGCAAGATCAATTGAAAAATTGTGCTGCATTTTCTGTTTCTCATTTGTAGCTGTCCAAGACTGTGAACTAACTGTGAGGTCTCTCATGTTTTAGATAAATTTTCTAAGATTATAAGAAACATGATGTGTGTGAAGAAAAGGCTGCATGGGGCTCAACATTAGTTTCAATGTAGGCATAAATGCTCGTTGCAAATATGAAAATACAATCTGGGTCAGAAGTAATCCTTCCCAATTCAAAACACATCTGTTTGACCCATCTTGTTTATAACCAATATTGCTAGTGACTAGTCTTATCCATATTGGCAAAGCCCTTGGCATTGAATGGCTTAAAAGTGCAGAGCTTCCATTAAGTCCATATGGTGATCTTAGCTGGTTTCATTTTGTGTATCCCAACATAAGGCTTTAGCACTATGCTGTAATGGATAAGCCTAAACATTGACTGGCTCAAAAATGTCTCCTAAATATGTTTTCTGAATGTTTGAGAGTACCACTGTCATGATATAATTGCAGTTGTTGCTTTTTGTCGTTTTTTATTAAAAATGTATGTGTCAATATTTTTTGTAGATTTTTTTGGAAAGCTATTACTTGTTGTTTTCATTAGAAAATAGGGTTTCTGATGATAAGCAGGCTGATGTTATTGATGTGTTTAACACTACTTCCAGATATTTGGACGATATTTTAATTATTAATAATGTTTATTTTGACAATATGGTTAGTCAAATATACCCTTCAGAGCTCCAACTGAATAAAGCCAATTTTGTTAAGGAATTTTCTTGTCATTTGATTCAATACATGTGAGGTCTCTAGTCATAAAAACACAATAAACATAGGGGAATAATTGTGAAAATGAAATTTCTTTATATTTAATAGACGGGCCCCCAATATCAGTTAAATAAACAGGGAGGTAAATATGTTTGATACCATTTAGTTTTACAATATGATTTACTTCCCTTTTCTTTGTAAATATATCAAAACCATAAAGTTTTTGTATATTTGTAGAAAAAAAGGTTTGAGCAAATTATTGGGGTCAGGTGATGAGGAATGGAGCATCTCACAAATGTTATATGCAATTCCAGGAGAATCAAGGAGCCTCCATTCCGGCTTTCCAAAAGTATTCACTATTTTAACACACAATGACTAACAAGTAGATGAAAAATGCTTCAATCATGGCATCAAATTACCTTTGGAGATAGATCAAATGAGATGATTAAAGAATAGCAAAGTAAGTAAGGGTGCAAAGATCAAGAATCGATACAATCAAGTACCACACCTGACCCAGGATACCAATTGGAAAGTGACACATTCACAGTAGACACCACAAACGATAGCCAAGCGGTCAGTCCTTTCCCAGCAGGTGACCACAAAGCACATATAAACAGACGCGCACAAAGACATAGCAAACACAAGACAGAACAAAAACATAAAAGATCCACAAAAGAAGTACCGCCTTGGAACGGTCAGTAAAATATTTTACTGGAGGGCTTAAACTGGTTTAACGGCGCCAACCTCACCCTTAATTCAGATGTGGATCAAGACACATAGATATTTGGTTTGCATGAAAGACCCCTAACTTATCAATGCATCATCTCCTAAAACATATAAATCAAGATATAACAAGGAGATAAAGCAAGGATAAGGACTCAACAGTAAATTAAGGTCACTACCCATAGCAATAACCGTAACTCTAAATCATCAAGGGAGGTAATACTTGGTAGCGTTCGATTATGACAAAGTGTGATTTTACGCAACTATGATATGTTTTCTACCGACGGTAATGCCCGTTACACTGCACGTTGGTAATCTGAAAGTGATTGATATAACATTAGAAATGCAAACAAAATTTTAAGTATAATGAACAACAAAAGTTGGCATTCTTAACGGATACTAAACGATGGACGCTCAGCTCTGTGAGAAGAAAAATGTCAGTCAGTGTAATGGAACACGCATTTTACCCGGGAAATGTCAGTCGACTGTTCGCGTTTTTTTGACAGTCCACATCAACAATCATGATATAACTACTTGTATATAGATCTATTTATGATTTTCTGGTTGTATTTTACCTGTATTAAAAATTCACCAAGACAGACTATCTCGTCACGTTCTCTAGCGTCTACTTTGAACCTGACGTGCGCTAATGACGTCACTTGCTCTTATGACGTCATTATGCGTAAACGACAAGTATTGAACTTGACGTTGACGTTGAGAGTCCCTCGCTTTAGTTTGCTTCCTAAACAATTTGCCTTATGTCAAATGTGTTCCAATATTTAGCTACAAGGCTATCTTGGGCTAAGGTTGACCCATGTATAGTCGTGATTCTAAATTATAGTAGGCCTACTCTAAATTATTAAAGGTACGCGAGGAATTCTGCCATCGGGGTCTGCAAACAACAAAGGCGCAGACCAGCTTGCGCATCCGCGCAGTCTGATCAGCGCCTTTGCTATTCACAAATTGAATAGTATCGTATCTAAACTTGCTCCAAGCGAGATTTCACTTTTCTATCTAGTCTCAGTGGCTGAGAAGGCTGGTTTTGGTATGATCTTATCGGAAACCCTGAAGACAGGTTTTATCGCATCGATGCTCATTTATATTCATGTAAATGCGGACCCAATCTTCAAGCCTGGTTCATGTGATATGCGCATAGAAAATGTCTAGCCCCTCTAGACTACTGGTGGCCAATTCCGCCCATGACCAACGCCAACGGGATCCGTACCAAAAATAGTACATGTACCCCCTCCCCCTCCGCGCCACTGAATACCCCCTTCAGTAGCGGGAAGGGTATGGGCATAAAAAAAACCTTTTTTCATATAAATGCGGGTCCAACCAAATCATAGGTAAGTTATAGGTACTCAGTGAGACGGTTCTTTTGAGCACCCAAAGCAAATATAAAAATAATGAGCAATAAAATATTTACAATTTTACGATAAAATTTTTGATAATCTCCAAGGTTACTCTACATTTGACATTTTCAACCGAAAGATGTCTGTCAAGGGATATATAGATCCAATAGAAATAAACCTCCTCTGGTCAAGTGTTAAGGTCTGGCCTTACTTCGCGATCGGGCATTTGTATGGCGCCCGAGGCCGCAGCAAAGATTTAAAAACATTTCAAATACTTGGATGTGTACATGAAGTATATGCATCGATCAATTAAAGCGATGCATATTAAAACAGCACATTTTCACCTAAATTTGACATGCAGAGTTACCCCGTCACCTTGAAAAACGGTAAATGTCCCCAAAACATTACATCTCTATCCTAATGGTGTATCTATGCAAATTTGGTCAAATTATATTGACTAGGTGTTCAGACAGAATGCGGATAAGTTTCTTTTTACCGTGGTTGGGGTATTTTGGTATCGTGTTTGGTATTGAAAAGTCTTCACAAATATGAATATAAATGTTCCGAGTATTTGGAGTACATATAGTTTCATTGGGAAGTTCACAGTGAGGTATTTTAATCAACAGTGTTTGGTTCGAAAGGTTTTAACATGCTTAGAAACAAGAAAAGTCTGCTAAGTTCATTAATTTTTAGTTTAGGGGGTAGGGATAATTATTTGGTAATATCTCACTAATTAGACGGTGATTTTTTTTTAAATTTTGTCATAACGCATCTTATATAATGATCATTTTCCTAAAAAAAAAATAGAAAAAAAATACTTTTTTAAAGTATGTTTAAATATTGAATTATCAGTCAGTAATTGCCGAAAATGAAGGCATAAATATCGGTGAATGTTGGTTTGAAAGCGTGATATGAAGAAAAATACTTGTATAGCTGCAAAAGAATGGTTTGAGAAAAAGTTCTTAATTATTTATGGCTTCGCATGCTTGTTTGAAATAACGATTTTCAAATATAAAATTGAGTTACAGAATATTTTACTTGTCTTAATAAGTTTCCAAAAAGCTGCGTAAAAAAGCCAACATAAGCCATATAATGAAGAGCTGTAACTTTTGTTCTGGACGGTTAATTTTCTTTATTTTGCGTTATTTTGCTCATAATATGATGTACTACAGAATATCAAAAAATGAAAAAATCTATTTTTTGGAAAAAAAATCGCCCAGGTGTGGGCAGTGACCTTTAACTGAATACCGGAGCAAAAGAAATCCAACAGGTAAACCCTGGTGGGCCCGACAAACAACCAAAGCATCAGGCCCCTACCATCTCATCAATATATAAGTAGATAAGTTGAATAAACTGTTGAAAGTTACCTATATAATCATGATAATGCATTATGTAACACCTATGATACAGCTTTATAACGGTTTCTACCTGTTTCCCCTTTCACGTGCTGTAAAATCGAATCGTCTGATCTTTGATCCGTCTGAGGTCGAAATTCACCAATATAGGTAAACATGATTAAACTGGCACTGATTAATCTTCGGAAACATTCGGTTACGTTCGGAGCGTATTTGCTATTTTAATTGATTGCTGTATGCAACAAGTATCTTTCAGCATGTGAATCAGTCACTGCTGAACCAGTGGCGTAATGGTACATGTAAGACGGTAAGCTCATAAACCAGATTGCGAGGGTTCGATACCAAATGGATAAGGTTATTTTAACATCATTCCAAATATACACTTTTTCTTAAATTATGATATTGTTTTATGCCATAGTAATCTTGTGTACATGTATATTATATTTGATGGCTTGTTATATATAGGTTTATATTTGTTATTCATTCCATGGTGTTAATCTACGCATACATGTTTATTGAATTTATTAAACGAGGCTTGCCGAGCATTTTATTTTTTTATTCACGAGTGAAATCAATCACTAGTGATTGATATCATATTCTTTCACTCTGTGAAAAAGTTATTTTTAATTCCTTTAGATATGCATTGATTTCACTGCTAAGCATAAGATAAAAGGCAAAATTAGATCGCTCACTTTTATGCAAATCAAAATCGAAAATTAAATAAGGAAGTCAAAGCAATTCCAAAGTCTAAAATTTGAGGGCACCGTGGACTACTTATTTACCCCATAGACCCCAATGGCGAACCCCTAGTATTTGACAGTTTATTCTGCCTCTCACAATACATGTGAGTCATCACCATATGCCTTAAATTCAAGCCAAAGCATAAATAATAAGGGGAATAAGAAATGAAAAAAACACCTTCACCAGTTCTTTTTTGAACTATTGAATGTTGCTTAATGGCTGCCATATTTTTGGAAAATACCCATCCCAGTTCCTATTTGAAATCACTATTTTTACCTTTTAGTCCAGAAAAACACAATATAAATGCATCTGGTAGTAAACTATATTCCAATTTGAAGAAATGTATTTTTTGCATCTGCTAGAGAGATATTTTTTACTTCAGCATTATTATCCAATCAGACACATCCATTGCCAGATAATAGCCTCGGAGCTTCTCTCAGCTTTTGGCTCATGTGATATGTCGATATCTTTGGTTCCCGGTCCCCCTGAGTTCTAAAAAGCCAACGGAGGCGGCCATTTTGAATACTTTGAATATTCCGTCCAGCCACATGTATATATCATCAATATGTGAGTGATTATTTCATATGAAATTTATTAAACGAGCTTATGGCTAGTTAATGAATTTAATATGAAATGGTCACGAGTGTTAGATTCTGTTTGTCATACAACCTTTTATTAACTGCGATTTTACATTTATCACCTTCAAAGTGAAAATTTGCATTGTTGTCACGGAGTCGTCATAACGCCACTTATTCCTATGTAACGTGCGGTCATAACATTTTTTCATGGCATGGCGTTATCAACTGAGAAACAGCAACGTCATGATTAATATAATATTCTCAACGAAATCGAAATTAACACAAACTTGCATTCACTAGTCATTATTTTGGTATCTGAAATGCTTATTTAAACATAGTTACCGTTATTGGCAAGTTTTATGCCTGGTTTACATTATGACGGACAGGCGGCCAACTCCATTTTTTCATGTTGATGGGCTGAACAACTTGGTTTTAGTCGACCGACTGGAGCAGTGAGATTAAAAACAAACCTCACCAATTAACTTAATCAACCGCAAAGGATCCGCCACCGGGGTCGTATATTAATGTATCAATATCAACCTATGTAACTCATGTGACCAGTCGCACCATGGTCTACCCCATTCTACCAAAGTGTATTGATTGGAACTGTCTAACAATAACCAACTTTACCTACAAATGTACTGAATATATTTAATGGAGGATTTTTGAAGAGAAAGACCTGGTACCGAGTTAATAAACTCTTCGCTCAACTCAACTCAGCATGGAATTTTGATTGCTCTTAAAAGGTAAAATGGTGGAAAATAAAGATTTTACTTGCTCAGACGCCCAGATGTTGTAGTAATCCTGCTAATAAATGTTAAAATGCCAACAATTGTTTGCATTTTGATATTTATGAGCAGGAAACATTTCTTGCTCAGTTGCGTTGAGCATAAAAAAGCGCCAATTTTGTCTAATTTTTTTTATATATTCAATGATATTATTTTATTTCCATAGGATATTAATAAAACGGGGAGTGGGGAAGGGGCAGGGCGAACCCCTCTGGATCCGCCATTGTGTAACATTTTATCATTCATTCCAGTCTTTATATTCCAGATAGGACTATCAGCAGCAAAACACAAAAGGGGCTGCTCACAGAAAATCAAGAAGAATGATACAGTTACCATCTAGTTTACCACACTATCTAACAATAGTGTACTTGGCACTGTCTTCATTGGCTCTAGTCATCTGTTTAGCTGCGATAGTCGCCGTCAGTCGGACACGGAAAACACCCCGCGCACTGAAGTTACTATCGATAGGATTACTGCTATATGACATTCTTTTCCTTATAGCATCGATTACAAGCAATTTGTTTGAGTTTAATGATATATTCATAGCACATCATTTAGCGCGAGGATTTCAAGTGTCAGCTCAAATTATCGTCTCCATAATGTGTCTAGATAGATGGCTTGTCCTTCGTTTTCCATATGACTATCTCAGATTAGCCACAGAGGAGGCTGTCAATAGAGTTTGCATTGGTGTGATAGCAGGTAGCTTTTTGCAATATGTAGCATATAGGGGACTGGCATGTTACGCCTTTGACAAGTTTTTAAGTTGTGCCTCTAATTTCATCTACTATGGCATTTTGGCCTTACTTACGTCAGCACTGTCAATCTTTTCTCACGTAAAAGTGTTTATGATCATTCGTTCTACGAGCTCAGGGCAGACATTAGTCCCAACACTAAGACAGTACAAGGGAACATTTATATCATTTGTCTGTTTAGTGAATCAGATAGTCACACTTGCTATCAACATTTTATTATTGGCGGTGTATTACTTTGTCATTGTAAAGACTGGAAACGATGGAAATGGACAGCTTGCTAAAATAATAGATTATTGTTATCTTCTGAACTGCATTTTAGATCCATTAATATACGTGGTATGGTTAAGAGAAACACGTCTTGAAATATTAAAAATGGTTCAAGTGATCTTTCCATATTTCAGTAAGACAATAGAGGATATGCGCATTGATATTTTTAACATCATAACCGTTACGAATCGTTGTGATGACAACTTGCGAAGTGTTCAAGAAGATAAAATATACAAGGCACCTTCGGATCAGGCTCGTAAAGGAGTGAATATGCACAATGCACCAGTAAAACAGGCTGTACAAGAGCACATGCTCAGTGCTCACTTAAATCGAGTTGTACAAGAAGAGCATATGCTCAGTGCGCCATTGGATCAGATTGAACAAGAAGAAAATTTGCACAGTGTACAATTAAAACAGGTTGTACAAAAAGAGAATATACACAGTGCACCATTGGATCAGGTTGTACAAGAAGAGCATATGCACAGTGCACCATTGAATCAGGTTGTACAAGAAGAGAATATACACAGTGCACCATTGGATCAGGTTGTACAAGAAGAGAATATGCACAGTGCACCATTGAATCAGGTTGTACAAGAAGAGAATATACACAGTGCACCATTGGATCAGGTTGTACATGAAGAGAATATGCACAGTGCACCATTGAATCAGGTTGTACATGAAGAGAATATGCACAGTGCACCATCGAATCAGGTTGTGCAAGAAGAGAATATACACAGTGCACAATTGAATCAGGTTGTACAAGAAGAAAATATACACAGTGCACAATTGGATCAAGTTGTACAAGAAGAGAATATGCACAGTGCACTATTGGATCAGGTTGTACAAGAAGAGAATATACACAGTGCACAATTGAATCAGGTTGTACAAGAAGAGAATATACACAGTGCACAATTGGATCAAGTTGTACAAGAAGAGAATATGCAAAGTGCACCATTGAATCAGGTTGAACAAGAAGAGAATATACACAGTGCACCATTGGATCAGGTTGTACATGAAGAGAATATGCACAGTGCACCATTGAATCAGGTTGTACAAGAAGAGAATATACACAGTGCACAATTGAATCAGGTTGTACAAGAAGAGAATATACACAGTGCACAATTGAATCAGGTTGTACAAGAAGAAAATATACACAGTGCACAATTGGATCAAGTTGTACAAGAAGAGAATATGCACAGTGCACTATTGGATCAGGTTGTACAAGAAGAGAATATACACAGTGCACAATTGAATCAGGTTGTACAAGAAGAGAATATACACAGTGCACAATTGGATCAAGTTGTACAAGAAGAGAATATGCAAAGTGCACCATTGAATCAGGTTGTACAAGAAGAGAATATACACAGTGCACCATTGGATCAGGTTGTACATGAAGAGAATATGCACAGTGCACCATTGAATCAGGTTGTACAAGAAGAGAATATACACAGTGCACAATTGAATCAGGTTGTACAAGAAGAGAATATACACAGTGCACCATTGAATCAGATTGTACAAGAAGAGAATATACACAGTGCACCATTGGATCAGGTTGTACATGAAGAGATTATGCACAGTGCACCATTGAATCACGTTGTGCAAGAAGAGAATATACACAGTGCACCATTGGATCAGGTTGTACATGAAGAGAATATGCACAGTGCACAATTGAATCAGGTTGTACATGAAGAGAATATACACAGTGCACAATTGAATCAGGTTGTACAAGAAGAAAATATACACAGTGCACAATTGGATCAAGTTGTACAAGAAGATAATATGCACAGTGCACTATTGGATCAGGTTGTACAAGAAGAGAATATACACAGTGCACAATTGAATCAGGTTGTACAAGAAGAGAATATACACAGTGCACAATTGGATCAAGTTGTACAAGAAGAGAATATGCACAGTGCACTATTGGATCAGGTTGTACAAGAAGATAATATGTATAGTGCACCATTGGATAATATTGTACAAGAGAATCTGCACATTGCACCATTGAAACATGTTATACAAGAAGAGGATACAAACATTGCACCATTGAATCAGGTTGTACAAGAGAATCTGCCCATTGCACCATTGAAACAGGTTATACAAGAAGAGAATACAAACACGCAGCATTGAATTAGGTTGTACAAGAGAATCTGCACATTGCACCATTGAAACAGGTTTTACAAGAAGGGAATATAGACACTGCACCAACGAATCTGGATGTACAAGAAGATATTACACACAGTACATTATTGAATCAGGTTGTACAAGAAGTGGATATGCTCAGTGCACCATCGAATCAGGTTGTACAAGAGGATAATATGTTTAATGCACCATTGAATCAAGTTGTACAAGAAGTAAATATGCCCAGTACACCATTTAATCAACTTGTATAACAAGTGGATATGCTCAGAACACCATTGAATCAACTTGTATAAGATGAATATATACACCGTGCATTATTGAAACAGGTTGTGCAAGAAGATAATATGCACAGTGCATCATTGAATCATGTTGTAGAAGAAGAGAAATACGCAGTGCACCATTAAACCCAGTTGTTCAAGAAGAGAATATGCACATTTCACTATTGAATCAGGTTATACAAGAAGAGAATATGTATAATCCACCATTGAATCAGGTTTTATAAGAAAAGAATATGCACATTGCACCATTGAATCAGGTTACATTATATACAAGAAGAATATGCACAGTGCACCACTGAATCAGGTCGTACAAGAAAAGACAATGCTCAGTGCAACATGCAACCAGGTTTAACAAGAAGAGAATACAACCATTAATATCTGTCTGTTTACTGATACATATATTTAGGACACATTTTATTTACTTTAGAAAATGTTGTAACAATAATCTGACAATTGGTAAATGTAATTAAACTCCGATCAGAAATTGTGTGGCACCGGTTTTTCGCAGTTCCCGCTTTTATGCGTAGTTTTAGGTCCTACATCGCTGTGAGAAAGTTATTTTAGAAGACCTCCCCTAATTTCTCCAGCAGGTTCCGTGGCAGTGCATGCTTCAGGAAAAGCCCTGATATCATGAGAAAAATCAGAAATTTCAGAAATGCGTCCACAGACTAAGTCCAGTTGACGATGATTGCCACATAAGTATATCAATATTCATCCATATGCTTCACGTCTCTTGAATATATTTTTGAAATGCTCAAATGTAACACACCCTTTACTCGAATATTAAATGATTTGATAACAAGTAAGAATAAAAACGATTCTTTGTTCTGCAAAAATATCCTAACGTTTTACGAGTCCTAGTACAAGTGAAAGTAAGGATCGGCAGGGGCTGGTAAGGGGGCTGGGGTCCTGCAATAGTGGCAATTAGTTCTAGGAGCGTCCTTCCAAGGCAATGGTCAAGCAGGCTCATGTTAATGCCCACGTTATGACGTGCAATATTTTCAATAACGCACGGATGTGGCAAGCACGACGTAAAGCCATTTCGACTGGGATGCCCCCATTGCAAAGAACTTCTAGCGATAAGGCGTATATTTTCCCTAGTTGACATGATGACAAACACCGAATTTTCAAATTGCCCTAATGTTTTCAAAATTGGTGTAGTTTGGCAATAAAATACGCACAGCAGGCAACAAAACACGTTTCAAAGTGATTCACCATTTACAATACCGTGAAAACGTGCACTTTCTACTCCCACCCCTCATTTTACGTCTTTATACTCGGTGCCGTTTAGGCCAAACTTTGAGTAAATGCATTGCTAGTTTTAAAAAAGTAAAAGTGCTAAAATGTTAAGGATAGGAGTGCTCTTTATTTCCAAAACGTTACCGTATTCCTTCTGTGCATGCATACGAAATACACCTAAAACTGTGTCGTTTGTCATTAGAAAGATGAAATTGGTGTCTTTAAGTTTGTTTTTAGATGCTTTGCCCCCCTAGACCCAAAATGCCCTTATCATATGTTGTAAATGTTTATAGCGACATGTCGTTGTCCAAAGGGCATCTTGGGTCTAGGGGGGCAAAGCATCTAAAAATAAACTGAAAAACACTATTTTGATCTTTCCAATTACAAGCGTCACAATTTTAGGTGTATTTCGTACGCATGCGCAGAAGGAATACAGTAAGGTTTCGGAATTAAGAGCATTCCTATACTTAACATCTTAGCACTTATACTTTTTTATAAATAGCAATGCATTAACTCAAAGCCTGGTCTAAACGGCACCCAGTATAAAGAGTCGTAAAATGAGGGGTGGGAGTAGAAAGTGCACGTTTTCACGGTATTGTAAATGGTGAATCGCTTTGAAACGTATTTTGTTGCTTACTATGCATATTTTACTGCTGAAATACACCAATTTTAAAAACATTAGGGCAATTTGAAAATTTGGTGTTTGTAATCATGTCAACTAGGGAAAATATACGCCTTATCGCTAGAAGTTCTTCATCAATTTTCACAAAAATATGGCTATGCTCACAAAAAGACAAGGTAATACCTTGGTAACAGGCATTTCTACTACCATTTATAATTGCTTGGTTTAGTCGACAACACTTCTTGATTTGTGTTTTATGAGTTCATACCCGTGTATAAATTATGAATCCAATCTTTTCTAACGATGTCCGCAACGAGCATTTTTTCACTTAGGTACGCCGTGAATTTGTTTATTTTTTACTCAAGTTTAATAGCAGCTGAACTGCCATTGATCTTGGTTGGCATTTAACTGCTTTAAACCTATATTCTGTTCAGTGGTTTTGATCCGCAGAAGTACTTCATTCAATAACAGGTAGAAATGTTTGAGATGTATACTGTAGAAATGATAGCCTCAAGTTGTAATAAGAGTGCGTTAAGCGCCAGGCCAATGTTTAATTTTCCAGATATACGGTGTGTAGTCACGCTTTATAATTTCCCACGAATTTCTCGCCAATTGAAATAACCACTCCCAAATATTATAATGAAAATATTATCATTTCCATATAAATTCATGGAGGGCGTTTCAAACATGTCAAATTGTCTTGGTCTGCTGGCGTATTTCTTAAATTCTTGATTTTTCCCAAGATATCAGGGCTTTGCCAGAAGCTCGCACAGGCACAGAACCTGCTGGAGGAATTAGGGGAGGTCTACACGAGTAACTTTCTCACAGCAATGTAGGACCTAAAATGACGTATAAAAGTATGAACTGCGAAAAACCGGTGCCACACAATTTCTGAACGGAATTTATATAGGCAAACAGTGTTGACCAAGAACAGACTGATCTGGATTTACAGTGTTTTTCCGTAAGGCTACAAAATGTTTAAAGACATATGTGGCTAATTTTATGCGCATCATTCCAGCGTCAGGAAACAGGTAAAGTTATCTGGGTCCTGTCTTTCAACCATTTACTGATTCGGATCAACACAGCTTTCAGAAAGTCTTATGTCATATCGATGTTCCTACATTTTCTTTACAAAATAAAGTAATTTTCTATTGTCCATTTATCAGAACTATTTGTCTCATTACCAAAGACAGATAAATGTAGCTGAGACGATATCAAACGATGTACACAATTACCCTGGTTACAAATACGAAAGTGGCCGAGTCTCTACTACATGTACTTGTACGGTTATCTAAAGCGGCGAGCGAAGCGCCTGCGAGCATATGTATACAAGAACTGGACGGAAAAGCGGAGTGAAACCTGGGTGATGTTACCTCTAAAACATCAGCGTACAGCTCACCATAAGGGGAAGCGGCAAACTTAAACAGACGCTTAAAAGAACGCCTTGCCCTTCCTGGTGGAAAAAAACTTACACTTTCAGGAACAGTGGGGGTGACACTATGCAGACGAAATTGTCACGTCGATCCCTACAAGATTGAAACCTGTTTTAGAACATTTCCAAATTTCAAGCTAATAATGCCCCACACTTTTACTTTATACAAATAGGCGTAGGATAATAGCAGGATACAGTCAGAATTCCTTCTTTGAAGCCACAGTGGGTGCATGAAACTGGGCGTTTTGCGTGCGCTCTATACTCGGGAGGGGGGGGGGGGGGTAAAACCTATATATGACATAGTACGGGTGTGCGGCGCGAATAGCGAATAGCCTCCCTTTTTCAGCGCTGCCAGGTATACGATAAACCTCCATTTTCTAAGAAAAATATATGACTGACCCGGTTTTTTCATCATTGTTATATGAATGGTCTCATTTTGTGAGATCCCTTTTTTAAAATACGACTATTTTTGCTCAGATATTCAGCTCAGAAGCCAAAATTGTAATATTAATTGCAAAGTTTGTTTACAGACATCAAAGAGGGTTTATAAAAAAATCAAAGAACAGTATATGAATATGTAAACATTTTGTTCAATCAAGTATACGAATAGGTCATTTTTTCGAAGACCAGGTATATGATTGGGGTAGGTTCCAAAAACTGGTCCGCACACCCGTACCAAAATTACCCTCAAATTACCCCCCCCCCCCCCCGAGGCTCTATATGCCTAAAAACGCCGATATTATAACCGAAATAGTAGTAGTAGTGGCCAACGATCTGACATCGTGGCCTAGTGGTTAGCGTGTCTGCTTACGTGACCAGGGAACCTGGATCGGTTCCCGGGTGCGCACATATTTTCAGTGTATTTTTTTCTTTCTTTTCTTTTAGCATTTAAATGTAAAATTGCTTCATACAAAATGGCATCATCAAAATGGTAATTCCTGACTTTTTATATTGAATTATGCATGAAACATATGGGGGTGGGGTTAAATTTGGCCCTCCTGAAAGAGTAATAGTTCAGTGACCCCATATTTTTATTCTTTTATCTGAAAGATAATTATAATAGTCCATGAAATAAAAATAAGTTCTTAAGTTTTTAAACATCAGATTTTTTTAATATAATATATATGATTTATTCTAAATACTAATTCCAATTTTCATGGAATTGCCAAAATATATCATGCAGTATCTTGTCAAAGCTTAGGATAACAAATAAACATGCACATTTTTAAAAGGTTTGAGGTCATGGGCAATGAAAATTAATAGAAAGAAGCTGATTGAAGATTACAACAATTTAGCTCGATATGAAGGACTAAGTTATTGTTTCATCTGTTTAGAAAATTTGTCAAATGCTGAAAATTTCGAAGTGAGATTATGAACAAATAAGCACGGTGACATTTCCTGTTTATTTCATAAATGGATAGCCCATGCACAAAACAAACGGTATGCAAAGTATTGAACATATTTCAACATGGGAAGTATTTAGTAGCATATGTCCTTAAGCAGATGGCGGCAAAAGCAGAATAATTGTGTTGTGATTGGCGCAATAAGGTGAACAACACTAGCATATCAAAAGTTTAGCGGTAGCAGCGTTATTGCCACCATCCCAGTATCGTCAGACCCACTGTTGTTATGTGCATTGTCATCTTCAGGTTCTGGCTGCTATCAGAACTGCCTCGGCCAATTCCGCGAAATTCCGTGGAATCAGACCACGGATGTACATCGAGGATCTACTTTGATAACGCGGGTGATAACGTGACGCTGGCGTTTTATAACGTGACGCTGACGTCACAGAAACCATGTTAACACAATAACAAGTGTGATTGCAGCAAAACAAACGGCTTAAATGAAGTTAAAGTTTTTTTCAATAAAATATCGCTATGAACAAAGAAATTACTTGTCAGGTAAACTTATATTGGATCATATCTGACCAAGAAAACAGAGTAGATCCTGATCAGGCAGTTAGAAGATGAGCTGCCTGATCTGGGTCTGCTCTGTCTGTTAGGGTGTTAAAAGGCGTCTCTAGGAGTTAAAGAGGTAAGCCGCATATGCAACTAATGCAATGTATCATCACAGAGAAAAATATCAAATTAACACACTATGATAATACAAAAAGGGTTAATGTCTCACAGATAGTTAGATCCAAAGAAAACCTCAAGTTGAGCTACGGTGGGCCCAGCCAACGGCCCCAACCACCAAGCAGGCAGTCTGTTGCAATACATTAATGTTATAGTCAATCTTTTTATAATGGGCAATTATTTTAATGAACTGCGCTCAAAAACTATTAGAGCCAACAATCTTCTTCAATTTATACACCAAGTCACCATAGAATTCAGGTTTTGAAAGTCCTTGATGCAAGAGAGCTTTATTCTAAATCTAAACAAAATCGCCCTAAAATAGATGCTCTGATATGCCTTGGTGCAGAAGAGTCATTAATCAAATATTGTATTTTATCAGTCACCCCTAATATTAACTGAATTGTTACAACATAACCTAATAAACGTTTCCTATCTCACCGCATGTTACCTTTATCAGGTCATGATGACGTTGCACTTTTTGAATGACGTCGCGAATGACGCTGAATCAAGATAACAATAAAAAATACGTCATAATAGCTAGTTTGAAGAGTGTTCAACAATGGGTAAACTGATAAATAGAATACCAGGTTCGCGTCTTTTGATATCAAGTTAACCCGGCTCGGCTTTGAGAACGCATGTTAAATCGCTCGGCAAGCCTCGCGATGTCAACAAGGGTTCTCAAAGCCGAGCCGGGTAAACTTGATATCAAAAGACACTCACCTAGTATTCTATATAAACAATCAACTCTGAGTGTCAGTAATAAAATTTAAAAACTCTCTTACAGAGTTTAAATACGCTTGTTTTAGAAGTCATTTTTCTTCTATTGTTGAAGTCATCAACATGAGAACATACTCTTGTAAAACAACATAGGAAGGGGAACAAGGAGCATCTCTATCAAAAATGGAATAAATAACTATTTCAAAATTAAAGTCGTCCCCTTTTTCAAAAAAAAATAATTGAAACTATGCCTTTTGTAATGGACAAGTCTAAGTCCAAAAATGGGCTTCAGTATCTGAAGGATTCGCCTTATACAACTGAAGTTCAGTGGGATATATCTGACTTACCATTTGTGCAAAATAAAGAATATCATTAATAAGCAAGTCATCTAGATACCTTGAGGTAGAGTTAAATACTTCAGCAACATCGGCTTGATTATTGTCAGAACGAGACAACATGAAGTCTCTCTCATAACAAAATAAAAACAAATCTGCAACAAGAGGAGCACAATAAGTACCCATAGGAATACCTACAATTTGTCTATACAATTTTGAGCCAAATCTTATAAATAAAATCGTATATTGCCCAAAAGATAATGGAGAGTACCACAAACTTTCTGACATGGCCAAACTTTTGATCTTTTAGGTTGCTCAGAAGTGAAAATGCGTGTTTCTCATTTCAAAGTAAGAAAGAGGGCAAAGATCAGGAATGACACAGAATACCAATCTCACAATTAGACATCACAAACGAAATAATGTGAGCCCTCTCTGTTAAAAGTCTGTTCAATTAACTCAGTTTGATTTTCTTTGATAAGATTATAAGGTAATGTAGTATAGAGAGTAGACAAATCATATGTAGACACAATCTGAACTGCCCCGGCCAATTCTGCGAAATTCAGTGGAATCAGACCACAGATGTACATCGAGTATAACCAGGCCGCGTAGCGCAGTCGGTAACGTGTCTGGCAACAGATGCGAGTCTGACTGCAGATTCAGGGGTCGCGAGTTCGCACCAAGCCCGGTCCCATACTTTCGTGGAGATTCATCATTAAATAATTTCTACGGTCATTCTCCTCCTTCCACTGAATCATTCATGAAGGGTTGTTGTCAGTTACAAGCGAAAATATGTGCACGAAGTACTGGTTAACTGCTTGTTCAAGCTTGCTCAGGAAAAAGTGTGGTTAGGTGAACTGACCGTCCCGCAATGACCATAGCTGTTGACTTGGGACGTAAAGCAACAAAACAAACAAACAAACAAACTGACAACGTTTTTTCTTTCTTTTTTCTTAGTTAATGAGTTGAAAGAGGATCCAAGTACCACTAAAAGCGGGCCATCATTGGCCCGCCAGCGAAACGCCATTTATTTGCGTTTCACTGGCGGGCCGATGACGGCCCAACATTGAATGCTAGCTTGGTAGCTTTGGGATTTTTCAGGGGATGCGAACTAGTATTTCTAAGACACCCTATAGCTTTATAATTTTTCGGTGTGTGTGTGTGTGTGTGTGTGTGTGTTTGTGTGTGTGTGTGGGGGGGGGGGGTGGTGGGGGCCAGACCCCCTGCTCCTCTCTGGATCCGTGCATGGAGCCCCAAACGTCGCGTTGTTAAGGGACTGCACTGTTAATCACTTCACACAAACAGTGCTGGTAATGAAAAACAACAACATATATCTTGCTTTTGTACGACAAAAGCAAACGGTATTCGTGGAGAAATAGCGTGAAGACATAATAGCCAGAATTCTATAAGAAAGATCACCTGATAACTTAATCACCAGGTTTCGCGGCAAAATTATTGCAGCAACAACTTCCTTTGAAAATTATAATAACTTAATGTTTTGACTTCAAGTCGTTCACATGTAATAAGTATGACTTTTGAATAAAATTCGCTGTATATTTTATGCTCTTTGTCTGTTTTTTGTGTTGTTCACAACATTAATATGCTATTTAAGCTCGCCTTACAAATTCCTATAATCATATTTATTTATCATTCAGGGGGTGGGGTGTAGAATCAAAGCTTTGCCCTAGATTCTGTTGTTGTAAAACACACATGTCGAACTTTAACGGACATCTGCTTTTCCAAGCTGACCGTTTGTCGTGTTTGCATCTTAATCCGCCAGGAGGCACCAATTTCACATTACCTGTATTAATTTTATCTCTAAGCGGACGACGGAGTAACCATAGCTACGGGCGTTTTATCCACTAGACTGGTTTTCACAGTTTATTGAAATTATTTAGACTACATTAGAATAGTATGCCAATTAAGGGTTTCTGTTCATGTGGATGGAATACTGACCAGAATGTGCTTCAGCGGCGTATGCTAAACTTTAAAATGAAACAAACGTCAATTTTATTAATGTAGTTTTAATACATTTAATAATAAATTTGATTAACGTCGTAAGAAAAAAAATCTTTTTCTTGCATGCTATTAACCCTTAGTGCTCCAATCGCAACAACAGTCGTCTGCTTTTCTCGTCTGCTGAAATGTTTAAGAACCTCTTTGGCAAACAGTGTGGACCCAGATCAGACTGCTCCTGTTCTGGGTCCACGCTGTTTGCTTCTATACTTAATTTGTCAGTAATGTTAGGCAATTATTCGCAGCAGACGACTTCAGCAGACGACATTTTCAAATGCATTTTAAGGGTTAACAGACGCGTAGATATAAGTTTACACCACGAGTGCAGTCTGATCATCGATCAGGATATTCAATTTTAATAAAGTTTTAGATGAACCTTGTGTACGTGAACAGTGAAGACCCTGATTAAACGCTGAATTCTATAGCCTCTTGTTTGTTTGATTTGAATCTTTACGTCCGATCAACAATCTTTCAGTTATATAGGGACGAGTCTTCCTGGGTTGAACCAGTACTAAGCTAGGATAAATGATTCTATAGCCTCTGATCTGGGTCTGTGCTGTTCACCTATGTCCCACAAAAGGAACGCTAAACCTGTTCAAATTAGTCAAAGACATATTTCTCGTGACGTAGTAACTTATAAATAAAATATCTACAATAGACCATGATTAAACGCTGCATTCTGTGGCCTCTTATCCGGGTCTGGATATCTGGTGGTATTACTGAAAGTTTGCTTTTTCTTAAACATTTATTTTTAGATAGAAATCAGTATGTGCATGTCATTCACCATCTTGTATTAATTAACGCTGGTCAACAGCTTACAATCGACTGCATCGGCTGATCTCAGAGCCCGCAGGGCGAACATTATGACACGTTTCAGCGACCTGATTTAACATGTACCATACCATGAAAAAGGACCCATACCACCAATGCTTATGACAGTCTTACATAAGATAAGTATATTTATTTGGATGTCGTCTGCTTATTTCGTATGTACTCAAATGACTGCTCCTTAGGGAGTTGTCTGATCAGAACCCACACTGTATGCAATATGGGCCACCAAACTAACTTATCACGGGTGAGCCCAGACCAGACCGCACCTAATGGGGCAATCTGATCTTGGTCCCTAATATCCTCAATAAAGGACACCAGACTTATTTTTTCATAGAAGCAAACAAAATGAACCCGGATCAGACTGCTCCTTGTTCGCAATATAATCAACTAGCGTAAAAAGTACAACGCCAAATTTACAGATGCGACGCGTCAAATATAGCGATTACTTTGATAACACGCATTTGTAGCGCAATTAAAGATTTTATTCATTTTGAGGTAAACGCAGACTATGAAAAACAGTGAAGACCCAGAGGAAATACTACACAAGCGGCATTTCATCAGGATCAACACTGTATTCTACGACAAACTCGATCTTCTGAGTAAGAAATATAATATTTTTATGACATCCCTCAATATATGAAATGGACCTTCCGGACTGATTCAAACTTTATGGACCATTCAATTGATCTTGAAAGGTTAAAATCCAACGTTATCATGCTGGTACTGATCGCGCACGCGAAAATGCCCCTCATAAACGCCCATGTTAACGTAAGTGACGTATTCAACGAAGTACTTTGACAGTGAAAACCCAGATGAAATGCCGCATAAGCGGTATTTTATCAGAGTCTGCTCTGTTTTCTATGACAATATCGATCTTCAGAGAAAGAGGTATACTATAAACTGTAATCCCTCAAGAATTTCAATGGGCCATCCTGACTTTACTGTATGGAATATTGAATTATTTTTAGTAGTTTAAAGCGGTTAAAGATCCAACGTCTACAGGTTTAGTTGATATTTGTAGATATATCGTCGCTTCAGTGCTATAGTGTTCTAAGTGACATTTTGGTCAAAAATGAGTTATGCATACCGTTGGAAAGGGGGTCAAATGTTCTATCTACTGGTGAAGGTTTCATTTGCCTATCTCCTCCCAGTAAGCTTAAAATCGCTGTGCGTTTCTGTTCTATCTACAAAAAGACAATTTCGTTCAGTGCTATAATGTTCTAAGTGATTTTCATCCAATGACCAATGATGATTATGTCACGTGACTGGGTGAGTTCAGTGTCATAATGTTCTATCTACATAAATTCACTTCCCTTGGAGAAATTGCTAAAAATTGCAGTTACCTCCCTTAAATAAATTTAAATATCCTAAATTGAAGCGGTTTGTCGGTCTTATGAGGGATCTAATGGCTATATCGGCTACTTTTAGGTCCAAATAATCCGCTCAGTCAAAAATATAGCGCAAAGTGTTCCATGGACAGAATTATAAGCTCTAGAAACAGATTACCTCCCTTACACATATCTAAACCGCTTTAATTGGAGTAATTTGTCGATGTTATTACAAATCAACGGTTAAATCTGCTACTTTTAGGTCCAAATAAACAGATCAGTCTAAAATATTATACAAATTGACCCCATTGACAGAAAAATTAACTGTAGAAACAGATTACCTCCCTTGCATAAATTTTAATGACATAATCCGAGCTTTTTGTTACTGTTATGCCAAATAAATAACTAAATCTGCTACTTTTATGTACAAATAATCATTTCTGTTCAGACTAGTAAATGAATTGACTCCATAACCAGAATAATAAGTTGTAGGAAAATATAGAACACTATAGCACTGAACGCAGACAGCGATTTTTAGGGCATCATGTTCTATCTGCAAACTGTAAAATGCCCGTAAAATCCATATTACTGTAAAAAATTCTTCAAACCAACGTCATTTACACTGTATGTATACATTTTAACCCTCTGGTATGATTCAAAGGTCTGTGATAAATAAGGCATCAAAAATCAGGATGCTAAAATTTTCAAACTCATTTTTCTCAAAACTTGTGCAATGGTAGATAGAACACTATAGCACTGAAGCGACGATATGTTGTTGCGCTGGCAAATGCCCCTGAAATATAAAATGCTCATGTTGGAACTTATCGCACATGTGTTGATGCCCCTGATGAATACCCATGCTAGCGTAACCAAAGCCAGATATTCAATGCAAAGCTGTAAAAAAAAAATAGGGGCAGACTTGATTTAGCTGTTCCCTTTACTCCTTCCACTCCGAACAGGCGGAACAGAAATCAAGTGTGCTGGGACATCTGTGCTGGCGTACGCCGGAGTACTCCATCTTCCGAGGTGGTGTAGACAGAACAGTCACGTGACCTGTTCCAAAAAGATGGCGGATCACTGCCTGCATGCGTGGATATTTTTTGTATCGCTTGATTTATTCCGGAGTACTCGAAGTGCCCAGTTTTACTTGTTTAGGTGGATGTTCTGGCGTACGCGGAGTACTCTAAAAATTGCTAAATCAAGTCCGCCCCACATTAAACACTCCAGTGAAAACCGTATAGATCCAAATCAATCAAACTCATTAAGCTAAAATATTTTAATACATGTACCATACGAGAGCATTAGCCTGCACACGCAGCATTGGCATTATTTTAAAATAATTAGGTTTTTATATAATTATACTTTTTTCAAAAATATATTCAGATTCGCCATCTGTTTGGATTCATTTAAAATTCCGTATTTTGTCGCGCCTGATCTGGGTCCATTTGTTTTGGAATAATAATAATCACCAGAAGACACACGCATGCAATAAAAAACCCCTCACGCAGCCACACTGTATGGGGTCCTCTGTTAATCTTTGTTTATTGGTAATACACAATGTATGCCGTACTTTCATAATTTATAAGAAATAGAAATACAGGTAATTACCGATTTTAGCCGTATGGATTTTCCCACTCTTATCAGTTATACCAGTCCATTTTTGAACCAAGGGTTGCATGGTGGTATTTATATTTTTTATTCAGATTTTAATAGAACATTTTATAAGAAACCACGGAGACACTGATCAGAGGCCACGTTCTGTCGCGCGCGTCTGATCTGGGTCTGCAATGTTTGTTTTTTCTATGTCCCTCAACAAGAACAAGTAATGCATACCATCGGTTCCTTTTTAAATAGGCATTTGAAACAATATTTCAAAATCTTTTTCGCCTTTCATTTCAGAAATACCAACTTAGTGTCAAAATTTCTCACTCAAACAGTATGAATCCAGTTCAGTTCGACGCATTTTCGGGCCTGATCTGGATCCAAACTATTTGTACCAAAATTATCGCCACTAGCAAGTGAAGAATCATAACCAATTTAGGTCAATAGAATTTCCCACTCTTGGCAAAAGGGCAAGTCCATTTTGTATTAAGTTGTGTGGTATTTTTCATTTTTATTTAAATTTTAATAGAATATTCTTTATACAAACAGTGCATTCCCTTATCAAATGCAACTTTATAGAATAAATAAATAGAAATCAGGACTTTAGCATTTAAGAGTGCGTACCAAAGGATTAATTTTCTTATTTCTCAACCAGAACATATGTTGTGGGTACTCAAAATAACCGTCTCACTGAGACTGTTCTTTTGAGCACCCAAAGCATATGTTAAAACTGATTGGTAAGATAATATTTACAATTTTACGCTAATTTTTTTGTTTATTTAAACCTATGTAAATAAATAAATAAATAAATAAATAAATAAATAAATAAATAAATAAATAAATAAATAAATAACTAAGCTTAACTTTAAAAAGCTAAGTTATAGACACGCGATTACTATAGTGTATGTGTGGTCAATACCTGTTGTTACCTTGGATACAGTTGCTAAAAATAGATTATACCTCCGTAATCGGTGGGAAGCTTGTGAAAAAGTAGTAGGGGTTGTACCAGGAAAAAATCAAAAGGCTACATCAAATTTTATTTTAATTGTATGAAAAATATACCAATTTGTTCGCAATTGATCTGAGCATAGTGTCCCGTTTGCACAGAGAAAATATATTGAATACTTGAATAACTATGACAGAATATCTACCAATGAGCAGATCTAAAAAAGCCTGTTTTACTATATAATTTAATCATTCTTAGGGTTCTATCAAAAACCATCAAAAAGGACGAAGAGTTTGCAGAGGGAAATTCATAAAAATTATATCAGAATAATCGTGAGATATTTAGGTAAAACATTTGTTTGCACAGGAATTCTGCTCTTATAATTTCAAAAGATATAGTATAAAAACTAACACCTTCCATTATAATTCCCTATTACCGCTTCAGCGCATCGCAGATACCTGGATGTCCGTTAAAGTCCCGTATGAAAAATAGTTAAGCTCGCGTAAAGACCTCCTACCATGAGCGATGTATCATCGCAGGGAAAGAACCAAATCCATTGAGTCAGGGCATGGGCTTTTCAAAAATGTGGTATGTGCGACCAGCAAGCTAGTCGCTTGATTATTCTATGATTGATAAGCTACTGACTGAACATTATTTGGAGTTTTTATGCTTTTTAGTTTAGTTTAAACGTATTTATTGCCAATACAAAGTAAGGGGTCGGGCCACAGGTTTTTCCAACATTAGTTACGTAAATAGTTTCTGTGCTTACATTTAAAACGAGGCTGCACAGGCTCGTCTGAGTCTACACTTGTCAAAACGCAACATTGTTGGAAATCACATGTCACGGCTCAATAAACATACTGTGATGAAATAATAAAGGGTTCTCACCTCACAGACTGCCAGAGATAATTGAACCAATTGGGATATATTGGGTTCGGAGTAAATAGCGTATTCATGAAACTTTTGTAAATGGCAATTGAATGAATAAAATGTTAAGTCCCATCTGGACAAGGTATGCACTGCTCCCTTAGTAAATACGACATAATTACAATTTGTTTTAATGTGGGACTTTGTGGTCTTGAGTTAGAAGACTCGCAGGGAAGATGGCATCAGTCCACAGTCCCAACACGCATCAGTCTTCCCTGCACCCTTCCAACTTCACAGTTGTCTGTCTGCCCACAGCATAACAAAACTGGCTCAACACACATGCGCGGATCCAATAAGTTTTGTCAAAGGGGATGCAACTCTGTCAATGTTTGTTTTTTTGGAGGGAGAGAGAATCCAAATACCGTTTAAGGCGGGCCAATATCGGCCCGCCAGCGAAACGCCATTTAAAGGGCGTTTCACTTGCGGGGCGATGATGGCCATACATAATACATTGAATGCTCGCTTGGAAGATTTGTTATTTTTCAGAGGATCCGGACCAGAATTGCTAAGAAACCCTATATTTTTATCATTTTCAGGGGGTGGGGGTCCGGTCTCCCTGCCCGCCCTCTGGATCCGCACATGACACACCCAACCTAGGCCTAACCAGCACCTTGTCTGCAGAATCCGACAAACACACATATTCAGAAAACTGTAAAACACATGTATTTGGCCGGTATTTAAATTTGGTGTTATTGGCGGTAAAACAAAAATCGCAAAAATATGCGACCGCTAAAGAAGTTTCTAATTCAGTTATACCATAAGCAATAAATGTGCACACACCCTTAGAACTTTGGTATTCGTATCATTAAAAATCAACCTTTGAACGATAGAGTAGGCCCTATTTTCAACGCAGAGGTAACGCTACCTTTAAAGGAAGAAAGGAATGAATAGGCTCCTCTAAGAAGCATATTCTTTTCTTTCAAAGAAGCCCCTATGAGACTAGATCATAACTTTATAGGACAGTCAAAAAGAAACTACAAAAATTATACTAGACACAAATGTCATTCTTTTAAGATGGCCAACTTTTAATGCCGCAAAGTGCCAAGAAAAAATACATCTGAAAATGTCGCCTGCTGCAAATAATTGCCTAACATTACTGACGAATTAAGTATAGAAGCAAACAGCGTGGACCCAGAAAAGACTGCTATAGGAGCAGTCTGATCTAGGACCGCACTGTTTGTCATAGAGGCTTCTTAAACATTTCAGCAGACGAAAAAAGCAGACGACTTTGTTGAGATTGACGCATCTTAGGGTTAAGTTGTTTACAATACTGAATAGGCAATCATTCAATATGGCCAATGGTGAACAGCTAGTGTCGTTTGCTGACGTCATCAACGGCGGTATACATCATTCTCACGAGACCTGACGACAGTAACCTCATCTAGATCTCTCGCATTTCGCCCTTTGGATCATGGGTAACTAGCGATATTTGGCTAGTCCCGTTCAATTCTCGCACTCCTGTAGTGACAGAATTTATTGTTAAAAATGCCAAAAAGTTAAATTTTTGACAGTTTATCATTTCTCGTTTAGTCAATATTTTCTGAATGTAAAGCCCTGAGTCATGCAAGCAGTGATCGTAAAATATATTTTTAATAAAAATGGCGGTTCAATCCCAGTGTGCACCGAGCGAAAGGCGACATGTTAGTACGTGCTAGCGTGCTTCCTGTCTGCGACAATGCGGTATACATTTATTTAATTACAATAGAACAGCACGTGCGTTGATCACTGGTAGGTGTACGTGTGTAAGCACAAGGGGGTATTCAATATGTACTTCAATTTAATTAACAAGTCAACGCCTTGTGCTTTAATAATTTGATGGATGCGTTTTGTGATTGGTCTTATATTTGATACGTATGTTGTTGAAGCATTATTTCGTTGCTGATGAACTCTTGGCATACGAATGTTAAAATGACTTCCTTATTACATTTCTAAAATAGTTTTATTCCGCACCTGGCAGGAGGCCGTGGCACGACCAGCGAGCTTAATAGATGTAAACAAAACTAAGCAAGCAAAATAAAATTTGGTGCTTATTGCACTTTCGAGCCACGAAGGCTCAAGTGGGACTGCAAATATATACAGACTTACCAGAGCCTTTCGTACTCGCATACACTGTACGCACATCATGGGTGTAAATGAAGATTCATACCAAAGGACACATAGCCTCTTATGTACGTGAGTAAGAATGTTTAAAATAAGCTTTCACTCATGTGCAATAACTTTTAGGAAGCGTCTATTTACAGTTGACTGTCAATAGCCAAAATACGTTAAAATGGGTATTTACAGTTGACTGTCATTAGCAAAAAACGTTAAAGTGGCTATTTACAGTCAACTGTCAATAGCCAAAAAACGTTAAAATGGCTATTTACAGTTGACTGTCATTAGCCTAAAAACGTTAAAATGGCTATTTACAGTCAACTGTAAATAGCCGTTTTAACGTCTTTTGGCTATTTACAGATTAATCAGATATTTCAATGATGTTGACTTAATATTCGAATACTCGATGAACATTTTCAAATATAGATGGAAGATTTGTGTTTGATCCTTCGAAATTGAATTCTGCAGATGGTACATGGGCCATGTCCGTGAGTTTGGAGTACTTGTTGCATGCGAAAAAAGAAATACAAAATGTACACGAACTTGTACGAACATGCGCACAGACTCTCCGTAGCTATTGCTATTCGCGCGCACAAGGCGATAACTCAGTTCACATAAAAAAAGCCAAAGATTTTCAAAGAAATGAGTCACGTAAAAGGTAATCTGACTTTTTGTTCGTACGTTTTTCAAGATAACCGATTATTATTTGCTTGGAAAGAGTCATTCCAGCTTTGAAAGCGTAGGCCTGCGATCACCCTTTATCCATTCCGTATTACAAATTAGGTCTCTATACAACATTTCCTCATATTCAAATCAAAGTGGCTGGTTGTTTCACTTTAATTGTGGTGTGGCCGGTCGTGCTCTGTGTCTCTTCCTCGTGTTGCCATGTGTCGGTCTGTAATCTATGATCGTGGCATTTCCTGGCCATCTTTAAGAACGCAGACTTCTTTTTTATCGCACATATTCCCATTTTTTTTCAAACAAGATTGAATAGTACATAATCGTCTTAAATGGACTTACCATTTCATTTCTATTTCATTTGAACGTCTTCTTACCGAAACGTATCACCCACATGTCTGGGTTACATTAAGACCGACAGTCGGCCGCTTTTTTTCATGTTGATCTGCCGAAAAATATGTTTTCAGTCCACCGACAGGAGCAGTTACATTGAAAATAATCCTCACCTATTGAATTTCTCAACAACAAAGTTTTTCAGCCCGATTAAATTTACATGTCGAGCAGCATACATGTACAATAAGTCGGACGATGATCGGCCGACTGATCAAACTATAACATGACATTCAGACTTCAGTACCAATGCGCATTTTATATAAAGTAGTGGAATTGACAGTTTGTACTAAGCATGCTATGTCACATTCCAGATGACTGGTAAAAGCGGTTTTACATGGAAAGCGCTATAACAAGATGACTTGGGCCCGGGTTTACAATCATTTCTTAATATAACTCGACTTCACTAAGATTTTCTAAATCAGGAATTTTCATAAACGAATTTATCAGGCACACTGTTGACCACCCTAAAGTCTGTGAATTGCAGTGAATTCTTGCAAATGTTCGTGTAATTCCAACCGATAAAACAGGAATTTCACAAAACTATCGTTGCTGAGTCTATGACTAGTAGCCATATCAAAACTCAATAATTTTAGTGTCGTAAGTTACTCTCTGTAGCAGTGGTTTGTGGCTATCGAGTCAAAACTACTCTGTAGCTGAGCTAAATGGATTGGAGTTTAGCGGGTCAAACAAACAGCAGATTGTTTATTTTCTTACTACATGTACTCCCGGTAGCTGAGTTTCTTACAATTGGATTGATGCTAAATGAGTTGAACCCCCAAGATTAAGTTTTTTTTACTAAATATACTCTCTATAGATTAATTGGATGGTTTGAGACCCCAAAAATGTTGACTAGAAGAAAGTCCAATAGGGCCATTTCTTATTTCTTACATCTATAAATTCTATTTTCCAACTTCGACGTTTGTATGCTGATGTGCGCATAAACACGCGCCTGTGTCTGTCTGTCTTTCTATCTACGTGCATATGTCCGCCTGTGTGTATGTCTGACAATATGTTTGTATGAATGTACGTACAATATGTATGTATGTACACGCAGTCGTCTATGCGACTGTCTGTGTGTATGCGCCCTAGTCATAAATGTTTCAGTTATGTTTGGATAGGTCTTCCTTGGTTAGACCAGTACTAAGCAGACGATAAAATATATTGCTCAAGGACACAACGCAGTGCCTCTGTTGAGGCTCGAATCTGCAATCCCTTGATCCCGAGTCAAACACTCAACCACTGAGCCACTGCGCTGCCGTATGTATTTAGGTGTGTGTGGGTGTGTGTGTGTGTGTGTATGTTGGGGGGGGGGGGGGTTGAAATGCAATAAGTAAGGAATTTGAAATGACAAGTTGGAAATGTGTATGTATGCGAGCATCCGTGTGCGTGCGTGTGTGTGTGTGTGTGTGTGTGTTTGTGTGTGAATGCGTGGTAGTCTATGCGTGCTTATATTCGTGAATATGTGTGTATATATTTTTGATTAGGCTGATGTGTCAAGAATATTTTTTTTATTTATCTACAAATTTGAGTATAGCGTCCAATAAATAGCAAATCTAGAAATAGTGCTGACCCGGAGGGCACGCCGCATATTCACACACTGGATAGGCGGCAATCGAAAACTCTAATACCGTCGAGGAACGTAGATAAAATTCGTTAGAAACAGTTTTCGATTGTCATTTATCGCTTGGCTGGCGACAAATGGCAATCGAAAACACTGTTTCTATCGAGTTCGAGTTTTGATCCCTGTCCGTCGATTGTAAATAGCGTTTTTGATAGCCGCCGACCCGGTGTGCTTTGCATAAAATCTTATTTTAAAACTCTACTCTCTTTATAGTTGGTCGTTTTTCAATTAAAACCATAAAGACCAGTGTTTTATGAGGATTAAGATAAGACAATAAGCCCCAGGATTTATTTTTCACACCTAACCATCGCACATCACCGCGTCTTTCCGGTAAACAGCCAAAGTCTTCGAAAATTCACCAGCTTGAGACGGTTGAAGTGTACGAATATTCTACCTGTATGCATATTTCATTGTTGGACATGGCAAACCTATGGCGGGAAACCTTGTTCGCATTTTCCATCTTTCAAGATTATTTTCCATCTTCCACCTTTAAAACTTGCAGCTCATTCTGATATTGTAAAGCATTAAAACACCCATGAATTTTGTATAAACAAGGGTTTTCAAATGTAATACCAGGAAGTGTGCACGCCAGCATCTAGAGTACCTGCTTGCGTCATCCTTGATAACCTATGCAAACAGTTTGTGCATCTGGATCAAACTGTTTGAAGGCACCTCGAAAGGACTTATAATCAGCTACTCCAACAGGCAGGATACAACATAATACATTTTATGACAGAAGATAGTGTAGTATTAATAGCAACCAACCAACGAGTTGTTGCCGCGCAGTGGCAACGACAAGGGTTGGTTGCTGTTACGATTAGAGGCTCTGTTCTGTTCTATTCATCTGCTATATGAAGGCCTGATTTCCATTCTCTCAAAACAGAGTTCTGATATCTATACGGAGTCGATTCGATCGAACTAAGTACCTTATTCTACCTTTGAAAAATGTGCTGTGGTCATCATTGACATTGAAAAAATACAAAAACGAAGATGCCAGTTTTGTTGATATTCAACTTGTATTTGAACCATAAGACTGAAGGAATTTTTCGATCACCAGGAGCTTGAACGTTAACGGTAGCTCTTTCAAGCAAGCCGTTGTGTGATCCCCATGACGTGACGTAATAATTCTTATAACGTTAGGTCACGACGAGATAACGACTTGAGCCAAACGCCAACTGTCACGTGCATCGCGCGCCTTTGAAAAAAGACGGCCACAAATGAGCCGCTACATAAGATTTCCAACAACAATGTGATATGTGCGACCAGCAAAGACTCAGATCAGCCTGCGCATACACGCAGTCTGATCAGAGCCTTTGCTAGTCGCTTGAATTTTTCATACGTGTTATGCTACTGACTGAACATCATTTGGAGTTTCTAAGCTTAAAAGGAGGCTGCACAGACTCGTCTGAGTCTACACTTGTCAAAATGACACATTGTTGGAAATCACATGTCGCTGCTCAAATTAAAATCCTTATGGTATCCAATAGGTACTTCCGTTCAAGTTTCCCAGTGCCTTTAAAATAGCTTGCAGGATTATTTTATTTCCTTATACTCAGAGCAACGACAATTTACTGAAACACTTTTGTCACTTTTCATAAGGTATTCTGTGCCATATGTGGTACTAATTGTATCGATTCCTGATATTTGCCTTCTTCCTTTTCATACTCACACCAATACCGACTCATAAGAACTACCGTATACTGTGCTATCCTCTCAGATCAAATAGTGGTTAGTTGCCCATTAGGTGTGCCTATTTCATATTAACGTGCAATACAATCATATTCCCAAGGACTTTTTGAGTGTGTTTGTGTGTGTGTGGGGGGGGGGGGCGAGATATTGAGAGAAATCAATGGCCAGGATCATCAGACTTCGATGGCCAGCATCAGTGTGAGCATATGCTCAATCTGGTCATGGTCATTGCGATCTTCTGAGGGCATAGGGAAACAACATTCGATAGTGATTGTTTATGGCATCAACAATACGTCGTCGAAAATCATAAAAATACATCACAATGAGTTTTCGGACAGACCGCGCAAGTGAGCATTCTGCTTGAGAACCTTGCATATAGCCAATGATGCCGCCGAATAAAGTAAAGCTTGTCACACCTCTTAATCCGGCACGTGTCAAGCGCCACGGTAGTTTTATTGCCTCCCGGTGAAGTGCACTAATATAAAATTATTGACTTCAATGAGGTAGACATCAGGATTTATCTACCCGAAAAAGTGATAATTCACCGAGGCCGCCATGCCGAGGTGAATATCACTTCTAAGGGAAGATAAATCCTTATGTCTACCAAAATTGAAGTCAATAAATGTTTTGTTATATGACTTTTCAACTAAGAATGAAAATTTTCTATTTTCACTTTTGTTGTAAAGACATCTAAGGTCTTTCTCACAAGTTTAAGCAACTTTTATTAAGATATTATAATTTAGTTAATTCTCTTAATGGGGAATATAAAATGTTATCATAAAACTGTATTTACAGTTTGTTTATTCAAACAAAGAAAGATAAGCAAACAAAACTTTAATTTACCTGTTGGGAGTTGAAACAGCAAATCATGTCAATTTCATGCAGCACATGTTAGTTTCACACTCATCATGCTATTTTTAGCTATCAAGAGGGTAATATTGCAGAAGTGTCAAAAATATTAACTTCTGGAAACTAGTTCGAGCTTGGTTTCATGCAATATTAACTTGTGGACCGGTTTAGACCAGTTTCCAGGTAGACATAGAGATTTATAAAGACAAATTGGGCCAATCAGGAGACAGGATTCTCTCCAGTCATATAACAATCCTGTTTATTGGGACAGATTAAACTTTTGGGTAATACTTAAGTGAAAATAAAATAGATTATATGAAAAGATTCTATTCTGTTGATACTATTTCACTAATAAAATCTTCCAATATCACCTCCACCGCAACCCCCATCCTAGACTGGCATCAGTCCACTAAATATATATAATTACATTTGAGCCACGACATGAGACTTCCAACAATGTGGTATGCGACCAGCCAAGGCTCAGACCAGCCTGCGCATACGAGCCGTCTTGTCAGAGCCTTTGCTAATCGCTTGAATATTCTATGAATATAAAGCTACTGACGAACATCAATTAGAGTTTATGAGCTTAAAAAGAGGCTGCACGGGCTCGTCTGTGTCCACACTTGTCAAAATGCCACATTGTTGGAAATCACGTGTCACGGCTCATTTATGATTATTTTTATCTGTGAAAAAAAATCATCTTCTAAAAATTCTATCCTCTCTGATAGTCAAATTTAGTGATGTCCAAGCCGAGAACTTCTACTTCCAAGTAAAGTTTATAAATTGCTATCTTAGAGAGATTATCAGTTTTACTAAAACAATTGACATAAGAGACTGGGGCCAGTCTACCCCCCATTCCCCCCATAAAAAATATAAAAGAAAATAAATATTTTTAGCAAAGGCCTTTTCCCGAATTCGCGGGTGTAAACCTTTTTACAAAAAATAAATAAATTTCAACAGGAGAAAATTAATAATGAAAGAAGAAAAGAAAAAAGTTGATGGCTGTCTCAATGAAGAGCAAATTGAATGTGCCACTCGAGACATCCATACTTTGTGAATGTAGGACAAAACATCCCGGGACAAAACATCCCATGCCATTTTTTGCCACCCCGGACAATACATCCCGCATCAATTTGCCACCCCAGACAAAACATCCCATGCAGTTTTTGTCACCGCGGACAAAACATCCCATGCCAATTTTGCCGCCCTGGACAAAACATCCCATGCTACTTCTGCCACTCCGGACAAAACATCCCACACTCTGTTTAAAGCCTATGAAAGTGCATAAAACATCCCATTTAGTTAATTGTCACTATTATTATTGATATTCTTAATGTACCATACCTATTGAAATGATTGGAGATCAAAGGTAGATAGATAATTAGACTAATTAGACATATGTTTCTCAATTATAATAGTTTGTTTGACCCAAACTGTAAATGATTTCTTTTAAGATGTAATTGGCTTCTTAACACACAAATTTAGTTGTTTGTCACAAGAAGATATAATTATCTTTAATTAAATTCTATTTACATTGTGAAACTGCCTTTCAATCAGTTTAAGATCTAGTTTATATCATTTGGACAGTCATACTAGGGCATTCACTGCTAGTACATGTCATAGTAGATGAAGGTCACAAATGAGACTTACCCTGAAGAAGCAGTCTTGAGTATGGGATGTTTTGTCTGGGGTGGCAAAAATGGCATGGGATGTTATGTCCGGGGTGACAAAAATGGCATGGGATGTTATGTCCGGGGTGACAAAAACAGCGTGGGATGTTTTGTCCGGGGTGGCAAATCTTTGTTGGATGTTTTGTCCGGGGTGTAAAAAAATGGCATGGGATGTTTTGTCCCGGGATGTTTTGTCCGGCTCCCATACTTTGTATAAGGGAGTAGGGAAGGTTCTGACGAGACTTCGCATATGCCGACACGCCGTCGCTATTCCGTGCTCGAAAATGCGTTAAGCATAAGTACCGAAATCCCTGTACTGGCCCTCGTACACATACACATAATTTTTATAATTTTGCAGACTGGAAAGGATTGCCAAGCCCATAGCTGTCTCATGACAACTTACATGTACACAACATCCACAAGCAGTATAGATCAAAATCAGACAGCTCCTATAGGAATTATCTGTTATAATCAGATCATGACTCACTCTTGTTTTGCAGAGCAAACTATATAATTAGTCGAAAGAACGGTTACGATCATGAGTTTGACGAATAATTGAGTACGAGGTAGGCCCAGATGAGATGTCTATTAAAGTAAAGTATAATTAAATGCCAACACGGAGCCTATTTTGGATCCGTGATACCAAATAGCTTCAATCTAGATCTGGACCGATATTTTTTAAACAAAAACCTTTGTGAGAGAAGTTTCCAAGTCTTAAAATCACCAACAAAGACAAGGCTGCTCGAGTCACTCAGAAATTCTTCTTACTCTGCACTTAAAGCCATATCAAAATAATGTTAGGAAGCTCTAGGTTAACTGCTCGCCACAACTTTGCAATTAGTCTGTTTAATTTCTTGATGTTGCGATCGTTAAGTTCTTTTTCCGCTTTCGGAGCGGGAAATCGTTGATTCGAAGCCGCACCATCATGAAAAATAAATGCTTCAACAAAAGCCAAAATAGGATTTCAGCTAAATATGATGAGTAAATAAATTTGATATAATCAATAATTTACCCCTGTATCCCAAATAAATAACGACACTGACTGTCATTAGCCAAAAAACGTTAAAATGGGTAATGACAGTCAACTGTAAATAGCCATTTTAACGTTTTTAGCTATTGACAGTTGACTGTAAATATCCATTTTAACGTTTTATGGCTATTTACAATTGACTGTAAATAGCCACTTTGTTAAAATAATTTAGCAAAAGATATCAAAACTGCAACTTTAAATACAAAAATAAAAACTCGTATTGATTATTTTTACTGGGGCTTTTTTCTGGGGAAGTTGAGTGTCATGCCAAAAAATTCTTTTTCAATTTTATCGATGATACATTTTCATAATTTAGGAAGCCAATAAGATTAATTCACCACCCCTCAACATCGGTGGCTTTGGCTGCTATCTTTTCTAAGGCGGTGGTTCAGCTGTTGTTTATTCATTGTTTATAACTACTCCCATTGTTTCACATTTTTTTTGTGTAAGTTCCTTGTTTTGTTATACAGTATTCTGTGTGTGCTTTCTATTTTTGCAACCACCCCGCTCTGGAAGAGAGAGCTTGTAGCTTTACTTTTGTTGTCCTTTGTATGTCATGTTGCTGTTAACGCTCTTTGTCCCTTCCTCACGGTGCCCTGGATTGGTCTGCAGTTTCCTGGCCTTACTTAGGTAGTGACCTTCAACAGTAACTTGATAGAAATAGTAACACATGAACCTTTGCTGAACTTTAGATTAAAGCCTGTTCCTGTTTTCTTGGAATAATTAGACATAAACATGTTTTCCGTTGTATATAATTTGGCCACTTACTGTGAAATATGAAAGCATCAGTGCCCACTCGCCATTCACATCTGCAGAAAACACCTTACAGACACTTTTTAGAATTGGACGCAGTTAATTAATGTACCAGCTTGAGGCATATATGGCATCAATTGATGCTATTGTAAATGAAGAACTAAGTAGTAAAGATCAAAGAATATGAAGAACTAAGACCAAAGAGACTATTTGGACAATTCATAAGGTGAGCTAATTATCAGTCGCTCTTACTACCATACAACTACCAGCTTAGCAAAAGCATGGTTTATGAAATGAAATTTGGTGATATAGCTGTCATGTAAATATAAACAATTTGCCATAGTGACAGGTATTTTAATACTGATTGGCAGTTTGAGATGTTTGAAAGAGGAAAGCCAATGGACATGATACTTGTTTAGTGTATATTTCAAAATAGGTTTCCTTAATGTCAGTAACATATGTCGTTGGTACTCATTTGAATTGCCTCAAAGAGGCAATTTCAATGTGCACCTACTACATATGTCCATTCAATAAATGTGTTTTTTTTTTACCATAAAACAGTTTTTTTTACAATTTTCTCAACTACTTTTTATGTTTCAGTGTAATGAGCATGTAGAAATGAACAAGTAATTGTGTAGTTTGGCATGCACCTGGATGACAATTATAATAGATAGCCAATTTTATATTATTGACAGCTAATCTTTAGATGTTCCATTTACAATGAAATGCGAACTTGGTGGACGCCTGGTTTCAAAACGTGCATACCCAGCTACCCGGAAAATGGTATCTAGTGGGATTAGATCAATAAAGTTTGCTATGATCCCTTTATTAACTATCATGCTTTGTGTATTAGAGCAATGAAGTTTCTGACGAGTCTGCGCTGATGCGCAGTCTCGTCAGATTTTCTGCCGCCACTCGCCGGTGCCAGTACTAAAATGAAATAAGCAAGTGCATGATACATTTTAAAGGCGCTACAATTTAACTGTTTGATTTGCATATTGGACAGTGTATCTGTGGTCAAAACGTATCAATAAATAAACTATTATTTAGCATTGCAACAATCCAGCGTTTTAGTGTTTTATCTGCTGATCTGCGAATCGCTGAATTTTAGCGTTTTAGTCACTCCGCCTTTTTTTAAGTCAAGGCACAGGCTTAACTGCGTCGTCTTGGATGTTGGAACTACAATGTTCTAGGAAATGTTGGCGCTAGGTCCCTTTTAATGAATTTAACCACAAACATATTTTGCTAAAATTAATAAGAACAAGAATCGCGTAAAATATTAACTTGAATCGCAGTCGAAGGTTCGTCATCGCAAATCCCCACGCTTTCGATAGTTTTTAACCCTTCCCAGTGTACCTAGGGGCCGGAACAAAATAAATATGAGCCATGCCATGGGATTTCCAACAATGTGGTATGCGCGACCAGCAAAGGCTCAGACCAGCCTGCGCATACACACAGACTGATCAGAGCCTTTGCTAGTCGCTTAAATATTCTGACTGTTAATATACAACCTGCTTGGAAACAGCGCCGTTTTGTACCGAAAATGAGCTTAAATGCCAGTTTGCATGGTTTTAATGTAATAGGGAGTCACAAGTTTACATGATTATATAGTTGTAATTGTTAAAGTTTCATAGATCTGTGAAAAAAATCAACATAAATAGATGGACCCTCACAATTATAGCTGTACCATCAACTGTCACATCTGAGCTAATCGCTATACCCCTAACTTATGCGTCGCTATATGCCTAACTCTATTGACAGACTATTTTAAAACGACTAAAAGTCACAAACGAAAGGTTGAGTCCTTCTTAAATGGTTTGTTAATAATCAAAAATATTTTTGACAGAAAACATACCTCTTTTTTAACCAATATTAATTGAGTTGATGGCACTATAATGGTTTATGGACTGCCCAAGGGAGAAGGTCTGGACAGCCAGTTTGATATAGCCTTCGGCTGTGGATCAGGCCATCTCGACTCTGATTTACAGAGTAATGACCTATGTGTTATTTAAAAACATTGTTACATAGATCTACACGATAATATACACTAATATCGGGATGAAACATTTCTTTGCATGATCAATGTGAGGTTGAATTTGACCGGTATCTTTGTCTGGTGGAAGAGTTTTGGATATAGACCTCGACTAATCCGTTACTTATACTTCTACCACCATCTCTAAGTAATGACCATTGACTCATTAAATTTACTTGCATGTTACAGTCATGCCTCAGAGCGTTTTGTGAAAGTATAGTTTCCATTTTCGCTGCTAAATACACGAAGGCGGTTATTATCATGCACCTTAGGAGACGTTATGTAACAACGGCGGATATGAGACTAAGACTTCAAACAACTTCGTTGCTAAGTCATACAAATAAATGTCTTGAAACATTGCAATATATTTACTAGAAAATGTTCATTTTGCGCATAGGATACTAACGCTGCTTTCAAGCACATATCGCTTTTGTGGAATTCAACCTCACATTGATCAAAGATTGGACAAGTTTACGCAGTAGCACGTGAAAGGTTATTCAGACTGTACAACTTACCTTTTGACAGATTGATTTCCAATCTAAGGGATGTACGGTGATTTTTATCATTTACTCCAATTTTATTCGAAATTGTGCAAGCAAATAGTGTGAAGTCCCTGATCAAACGTCGCATTATGCAGCGTCTGATCTGGGTTGCGCTAGTTGCTTTTGGACGGGTCAATTAATTTTTCCAGTTTTAAGGATGTACAATGATCTTTTATCAATTTAGTCAAATTTAATAGAATACTTGTGCAAGCTAAACATGTAGTCCCTGATCAGACGTCGCCTTGTGTTGCGTCTAATAAGGTGTGCACTACTTGCCCCCCAAAAAAAATCACAAAATCTTAATACCCTAAAATATAATAATTTTTCTGAAAACCCAAAATAATATTAAAATTCAAAATTTTGAACCGCAAAAAATGACCCGAGCTGACGTATGTTTGAAAATATCAGTGCCCCCATCCCCACCCCCCTCGGGTTCTATCATTCATGTCTCAATTGCCAAAAAGCGACTGAAAATACATTATTGTTTGTTTGTTTGGTTTGAGTTTTACGTCCCATGGTCATGTGGAGATGGTCAGATCACCTAACTTAACTTAACCAGTACATCGTGCACATACTTTCGCTTGAAACTGACCAGCGGAAGGGGTGAGAATAACCTTAGAAAATACACTAAAATACATGGAAATTACCCCTTAAACTAGTTCAATTTTGTGATGACCCCCCCCCCAAAAAAAAATGTCCACAAAATCTTCATACCCTAAAAAATGTTTTTTTTTCTGAAAACTCATACCCCCAAAAAATATTGGAATTCAAAATTTTGAACCCCCCAAAATTGCCTGTGGTGCCTACTTATTAATGAAAACATCAGAGTACCCCTTCATTCCACAGTTTAAAATTAGTTTGATCTCCCTATCTAATTTTTTCGATTTTTGAGTATATGATTATTAGCTAATCTGATCTGAAAGCTCAAATGAGGCATTAGTATGCCAATTGTGCAGCGTCGTCGTCCGTCCACACTGTCAAAGTAGTATGTGTATATCTCTTAAGTCAATAGACCAATTTTATCAAAATTTCGTGTAAAGCATCATCAGGCAAATGAAAAGAATGCGTAAAGTTTTTTGGCTTATTGGATAATGAAATCTGGTTGCCATGTTGTTATTTAGCTCCCACCCATAGACTTATAATGGAGAAAAATATTCTTCTATGAATTAAATCATGCCGCCCAAAATTTTTATATTTGGTATGTAGCAATGTCTTACGAAAGCCTAGAAGGTCCACTTTTAGAAAAAGAAAATATTTTTATCTCGTTATTACGAGAAAACTTACTCGTAATAACGAGATAATTAACTCGTTATAACGAGAAAGTTAAGTCGTAATAACGAGAAAAATGTACATCTCGTAATAACGAGATAACTAACTCATAATAACGAGATAACTAACTCGTAATAACGAGATGATTATCTCGTAATAACGAGATATTAACTCGTAATAACGAGATAACTAACTCGTTAAAACGAGATAACTAACTCGTATTAACGAGATAACTAACTCGTTAAAACGAGATAACTAACTCGTTATAACGAGATAACTAACTCGTAATAACGAGATAACTATCTCGTTATAACGAGATAACTAGCTCGTAATTACGAGATTAATTATTTCGCTAGGTGTCCTGGAAGTCTGCGACAGTGTCAGAGATAGTAGCAGACCAGTGCACTGATCTCGAGAAGGTCCATAATTCTAAGTCTTAACTGGTATTAACCTGATTGACACAGGGAAATCCTAGAAGTTTTTGACAGTCCAAGAGTCGGCATTGCTCTTGAGAGAGTCCATACAGGTCAAAACTCGTTTAAGCTTTTTTTGACACGAGGGATTGCTATAAGTATGTGACTGTGTAAGGGATTTTCTTATTGATTTCGGAGGGTCCATTGAGGTCGAAACCAGTCTTAAGTTCTTTGGCACCAGGGATCCTGGAAGTCTGAGACGGTGTCAAAGACAGTCGCAGACAAGTGCAATAAATTCGAGATGGTCCCTAGAAGTCTTAACTGGTCTTAACGTCTGACACAAGCTCAAACTTACAGGAGTCCCCGTGTCAAACAAGCTTAAATGAGTTTTGACCAGTATTGACCCGCCGAAGAGAAATGCACCGGGCTGGCATTCTCTCTGGGACTGTCATAAACTTCCTGGATTAAAAGTATCCTTCATATGTAGTGTTGTAAGACAAGGAAATCCCACCCGGGGACCAGATTAATTCGTCAGAAACGAGGCTCTACCGAGTTTCTGACCAAATTATTCGGGTCCGAGGGTGATATTTCATTGCCCCGCTATTCCCCAGCCCCGAGTGGATGGGGGATACAAATGACTGTTGCATTATCAACCCTGGGGGTTGTGGCATTTAGCAGGAATATTGCCACAAATTTGGCCCCGCAGTGCAAGCCTTTAAAAATTGAAAAGTTAAAAGCCCTGCTGTTCCCCGGCCCCAAGGGGGCAGGGGGTACGAATGGCTGTTGTATGATTATTGGGATCTCTATTGAGAAAGACCTCGTGGCGCAAAAAAATGTAAATAACAAGCGTCACATTGTTGTTGCATTTTAGTGACGTCAGAAATGTTATGACGTAATTCAACAATGTGAGACTGACGTATTTCCAAATAATATTAAGGCGTTAATTGCTAAGCTTAAAAGTCGGCACTTGGATGGGATGAGCAGGTCATGTAAATGGGACAAGAAGGTCTACACGTGGATGTGATGAGGAAATTCCACACTGCGTTCTGCCTATAGAACGTCTTGTCTTGAACGATAAGTGGGTTAGAATCCCCTCTGCCAATCAGGTTAAGACCAGTTTAGACTTCCAGGGACCTTCTACAGTTCATTGCACTGGTCTGCGACTGTCTCTAACATTGTCGCAGACTTCCAGGATTCATGTTGCCAAACAAGTTATCTCGTAATAACGAGTTATTTATCTCGTTATTACGAGTTATTTATCTCGTTATTACGAGATAATTATCTCGTTATTATGAGTTATTTATCTCGTTATTACGAGATAATTATCTCGTTATTACGAGAAAACTATCGCGTTATTACGAATTAGTTATCTCGTTATTACGAGTTAGTTATCGCGTTATTACGAGAAAATTATCTCGTTATTACGAGATAGTTCTCACTTTATTAGTAAAGACTAGTTTTGACCTCTATGGACATCCCCCTTGAGTTCAATGGACTGGTCTGGGACTGTTCAGGATGACACGGTTGCAGACTCCAGGAATCTCCAATGCCAAACAAGCCCCAACCAGTTTTGACCTCTATGGATGCTCCCGTGTTAAAAGCACCGATGTCCGACTTTCCTGGTCGTCTTTCAAACTTCCAGGACTTCCTAGTGCCTATCGGGAGAGACCAGTTTAGACTTCTAGGGACCCCTATATACCCGCAGATTTCCAGGATTCCCTGGTGCCAATCGGGTTAAGACCAGTTTAAGATCTCAATATAAAGCCTCTAGGGAATTTCTTCAGTTAATGCACTGGTTTGCGACTGTCTCTGATACCGTCACAGACTTCCAGGATCTCCAAAGTCAAACACTTAAGAACAGTTTCGACCTCCCTGGACTCCCCCGAGTCACAAGCACTTGTATTTGACTGCCCCTGGTGCCATTGCAGACTTCAAGGAATCCCTGGTGCCGAACAAGCTTAGACAAGTGTCGACCTCTATGGACCCCCTAAGCTCAATGCAACAGTCTGCGACTGTCTCTGGCGCCCTTGCAAGACTTCCAGGAATCTCTGGTGCCAAACAAGTTATCTCGTAAAAACGAGTAAGTTTTTTTCTCGTAATTACGAGATAGTTATCTCGTAATAACGAGTTAGTCATCTCGTTATAACGAGTTAATTATCTCGTTATTACGAGTTAATTATCTCGTTATTACGAGTTAGTTTTCTCGTTATTACGAGATAATTATCTCGTTATTACGAGATATATATTTTTCTCGTTATTACGACTTAGCTTTCTCGTTATAACGAGTTAATCATCTCGTTAGTACGAGTTAATCATCTCGTTATTACGAGTTAATCAACTCGTTATTACGAGTTAGCTAAATATGGGTTTTTTTCTTTTTTAAAAGTGGACCTTCTAGGCTTTCGTAATGTCTAGCGGTCTTCTACATAAATCAACCCTCTCAAGTCCGAGGAGTATAAAATGGCCCCACCGGGGATCAAGAGTTTCCATAGACATGTAATGATAAAAAAAACTTTAAAATTTCTTCTGAAACCATGGGACTTTCAGCTTATATATTTAGTATGCAACAATGTCTAGTGGTTCCCTACATGAATCCTGCAAATGAAGCCTCCTTTAATTTAATTAGCCCAGCACAGGGGAACAAGAGTTTCCATAGACTAATAATTGTAAAACCTTTTTATATAAACTCTATTCTCTGAAACCATGAAGCACATAGCTCATATATTTACTATGGACACATATTCTGCCCCTAGGGTCTAAAGGTTTCCAAGAGTTTTCATAGACTAACAATGGAAAAAAAAACACTTCAAAATCATATTATCTTAAAACATGAAACACACAGCTTATACATTTTAAAATAAGATGGGGGCTAAATCAAGTCAGAACTTTCTTTTTTTCTGTCAATTGGGCATGGAACCCCCAACCACCATCCCACTTGACAAAAAAAGTCATCCATCGCAATCCCATCTCCCAACCCCCCCCCCCCCCCCCCCCCACACACACACACACACGTGTGAGCGTACAAACCTATAGCAAGCAAGTTTTGCAGTTTTGATGTCAACGGTGAGTGAACTTTGATAAGTATTAGCTTTTCAAAATCTAGTATGCTATATCTGTATTGTTTACTAAGCGTTATCAAACGAAACATTCTTATTGGCTTCTTCTGAATCTTTTTAATAGTTCATATTAAATCGAGGGGTAACAAGAGAATAAATTGCAAAGAAAACCCATGTCACCACAACTACCTCTGATCACTCATATGCGATAAAGCAAGAAAGTCATTAGTCTTAGAAAGTGGTCATACTGGATATCAAATTGACCGGAATACAGAGTTTAACAATACCAAACGCTACATCCTTGTCAAAATCCAAGCCTCCGACTCTCGATCTGTCCCTCCTAAACAGATGGTCGTATTATTTCAGTTACTTGCTCATACAGTATGGTGTGTATGTGCACAATTTTGGTGTTTCCTTACCGGTTTCACCTCGGGGGGGGGGGGGGGGGTAAAGTGTGTATGTCTGTCCATTTGTCTGTATATTTTATGCTCCTAAACCACGAAACCAAATCGAGCCCAATTTCATGCGTAATCAACTGCCTGTACTGTGCACAGCACATGGTGAATGTACAATAATCAGTGTCAGGAACCAGACCAAATGTGTGGAATGGAAATTGGACGCAAATTGGACGAACAAATGGACTCACACAGTGGTTGTAGTGCGCATCTGCGGGTTGTGCGAAAATCTAACATATTCTTTGTGTTTTCTGCAGTTTTCTACGCTTTAAATGCCAAGTGATTCAAGAGTTGTGAGCATTTTAACTAATTGACCACGACTGGTCATTCTGATGCTCAGCAAAGCTTGCCTCGCCCATCTAAAGGCTGTTACACATGACAGTGGTAGGACAATGTTGACATGCAAAATGTGATCCAAATTTACCATGTGGTCCAAGATTTATGAGTATTTTTACTTACTGGTAATGGACGGATGAATGGACAGACTGACAGACAGATGGACTCATACAGTTATATTAAAAAACTGCCGTGGGGCGCGCAATTTGCTAACGCAAGTGGGGTAGCTGGGGCTTATTTTGTCACCGGATAAAGATAAAAAGTATTCGTCTGCCTGTCTATTTTTCCGTTAGTCTATCTCATTCTGAACCACTTGTTGAATGACTTTCTTAACACAAGTGGGACATGCAACAGCACATTTCTCATTGGCCTGTTATGCTTATCCTCCTAATGCACTGATTGGACGTCAGTCAAATTCTTTGCTTCATCTCCTTGTTATATCTTGATTTGTGTGTTCTGGGAGATGATGCATTGATAAGTTAGGGGTCTTTCATGCAATCCAAATATCTATGTGTCTTGATCCACATCTGAATCAAGGGTGAGGTTTGCGCCGTTAAACCGGTTTAAGCCCTCCAGTAAAATGTTTTACTGACCGTTCCATGGCAGTACTTCTTTTGTGGATCTTTTATGCTTTTGTTCTGTCTTGTGTTTGCTATGTCTTTGTGCGCGTCTGTTTATATGTGCTGTGTGGTCACCTGCTGGGAAAGGGCTGACCTCTTGGCTCTCGTTTGTGGTGTCTAACTGTGAGTTTGTCACTTTACCATTGGTATCCTGGATCAGGTGTGGTACTTGATTGTATCGATTCCTGATCTTGCGCCCTTACTTACTTTGCTTACACAGATCGGTGTTTGGATGGCCCCAGAGCGTGGAGTGTGTATAAGCAAGTGAGTGTGCATGTATGTGAGAGCTAGACCTTGGACTCCAAGATCACAATTTTGAATCTAAATCTATGTTATAAGCAAATAAATCTATGTTTTATTCTCCTAACCATTAGCAAATAAATTGGGGGGACTCTAAGAAATGAACTGGATTATGAGGTTATGCGATGTCACTTAACAAACAGTCACGTCATTGAAAAGAATCGTCATCAAAACAATGCCAAGGGCCTACATCAAATTACAAAATGTTTCAACGAAGTTTGACGGTGTCAAAACGAACTTTTTAAATTGCCGTTTAATTAGGTCCTACTAATTAATGTGGGACTTTTTAGCAGCGACGTATGAAGGGTAGTGCTTTCTAAAACCTGTCAATCCATGGTTATGTTCTTCAAAGAGCCCAGCAAGCTGTTTTTCGAAGGAAAAAAATCCAAACTAAATGGAGTTATTTTTAGCTCATACTCACATATTTGCTCCCAATAGAAGAATATTTTAGTCATGATTTAGCCAAACAAAGTTTTGAACTGACAGAATTTTCAAGATGGCTGCCCAATCTTTCATGGACAGCGGCTATGAACTATTTTCCTTTCTTTAAACGGGCTGTTTTAGCTGTTTTGTTCGAAAGTTGGACTTTACATATATGGAATGAATTATTCTTTTTGTGGATCGTATCGATGTGTAAACCTCGGCGAATCACTCACAAACTTTACATAAAGGCCTTTAGGCTTTACTAAGTTTGTGAGTGATTCGCCGGAGTTTACACATCGATAAAATGCACAAAAATAAAATGCATTATTATTTATTAATAAACACCCTCAATCACAGCCAAAACAATAAAAGAGGAATTCTCGTTGCGAACATATACAGGCTTAAAACAATTTGTGCTACAACTACAGCACAATCTGGGGCGAATATTTGGTACCAGTGAAATGCATTTAAGCCCCCCCCCCTAATGGTTTAGGCTGCTTTCATTCCAAGATGGTGGATCTTCCACTTAACTCAATTCGTGAGTGATTTGCTTGAGTTTACACATCGATAATATCCACACAAAAGATCTTTCCTATATTAAACACCCTCGACCACAGTCAAACAATGATGCGAACCCAGACATGCATAAGAAATTGTGCTACAACAGCAGCAGAATCTAGAGCGAAAATTTGGCACCAGTAAAATGCTTTTAAGCCCCCCCCCAGTGTAGTAGGCTGCTGTCCATTCGAAGGCGGTGGTACTGTTATTGTTGATTCGTTGTTGTTACTCCCATTGTGGGATTTTGTAGTTGTTCTATGTTTTGTTATGCGTTACTTTATGTCCATTCTAGTTTTGCAATCATCTTCATGGGAGAGAGAGAGAGAGCTGGTTGCTTTGCTTAGTATGTCTTCCTGGTGTCTGGTGATTGTTGTGTGGCTCTTTCTTGCTGTGCCATGGGTTTGTCAGCCGTTTGTGATTGTAGTATTCCTTGTTCATACTCACTTACTATTTTTACAGGGGACAGCAGCATTGAAAGCAAATTAATCTGAAATTTAAGCCATTGTTTAACCATTTAATCTACTACAAACCCGATGAAAATTGATGAAAAGGTAACAAAGTTATAGATAATGTATGCAGAAGAATTAAAAGCTATGGAGGGCAGCCATTTTAAGGATTAGTGTCATCACAAAACCCTAATTAAATATGCATAAACATAATAATTAGTTTCCTGCTACTCATTTAATGCATTTTTATTGTTTCTTCTCATGAAAATAGTTAATTTTTCATGCATGCAATTATCTGTATTATACCTCTTGTTGTTGACTATGTTGACCTAGAGTGAATAAAGAATTGAAAAAAATAACAATATCTTCAGTTTGTGATGAAACTGGAAATTGCATTGGATTTTAAAAATTATTTAACGTTAAATGAAAATTTTTGAATAGCGGCCTCCATTGGCTTATAAAAATAATTTTATTTTTCGGATTGCTATAACTTACTTATTTTACGTTCGAATTTGATAGGGTTTGTGGCAGATGGCATCGTTAATTGAGGGCTTGAATTTCAAAGTCACGCATTTCTCTATGTTGCCGCTCCCTTTAATTATGTTAAACCTTGACCTTTGGCTCCAAGACAATATCAGTGTTCTAAATAATATATTGTAATCTACAACCCAATGTGCTGAATACCAAGTTCCTAAATCAACAAATGAAAGAGGAGTTTGTGTTACCAGCTTACTAAGGTGAACATCTTACCAAGGTGTAATGACATTCCTTCTACAGGTAAAGTAGAAATGGAACAGACAGGAAATTACAAGATAAAACCAACGACTTATGATTGTGGCCTTGACATTGAGCCTGCATAGTTATGCTATAGGTTTTGTATACCATTTTCCTAAGATCAACATTTGACTAAAGTTAGATAAAGATCTTTCAAATAATTCAGTAGAGCTGGAATGGACAATGACATGTTATGGACAGATGGACTGACCGATGGATGAATTAATAGATAGATGGCCAGAGGATGCACATTTTCATAATCCACTCTCCAAATTGCAATTGAGATTAAAAAAGACACTCTTAAAATGTCTAAACTTTATTATATATTCTGAATCAGCAACCAATATCATCATATAATTGTTAATTTGTTTCATAAAATATCACCAATAGGTATCATAATGGGGCAGGTCAGCTCATGAGATTTTGACACTATCACATATATGTAAATGTATAATTTGAGCATAAATATGTAGCTATCTACAGAGGATTTGTCGCCTTTGTCTTATATACGCCCTTCATTTGCAATTATGTGTCCTTCACCAAAAGACTTTATCCACTGATAAGTATTGGTTCAACAGAGGAAGACAGGAAATCTTTAAGCAAGGACTGATTTTTTTACTGATACCTCAAGCATCAAAACAAACTTTCTGTGTGCGAGTAAAAGATTAATATTACCGGTGAGTCTGTGGGAATGGAAGGCTCGTCTCAATCATCGCTACTTGCATGCATGAGAGTAATAAACCCTCTTGAATTTATAATTGGATGAAGGCTTTTAACTGGTTTGTAAGAGCTAACTGAAGTACAAGGCCCTGTTATTTTATTTTCTAAATCAAGGAAACACTGGAATGCGTCTTAAGATTATAATGATTGAATATAATAACTGCATGAGCATGAAGTCACATTCAGCTCAATTCAGTTAAGGCTACAGTAACTTCATCATGCATCCAAGTTAGAGGTACATTACGAGCGCAGTTGTGGGTATAGTAATATGTATCGTCGATGGGCACCATTTTAAACAGTTTAATGCATAATTTGTAAAGATGGCATACAAATCCTTTGGACAGAGGGCAAGCCTATTCATCTACAGGCTCTTGGTGTAAATGATTGACAGCAGCCTGCGTTTTCTTTGACAATAACGCGTGATTTAATAAGCTAGGATGAATGCAATATCAAAACATAGCAAGGAGGATTTCGTTATAGAACGTTAAAATTGGAATAAAAACAAGATAATATACAATTAACTTACCCCACAGATGCTACAGTTGCTAAATCATGGTAGCTGGTGCTATTGTTTTTATTAAAACCATAAAATCGGCACGATTACCGACTACTGGTTACGCACGAGCGCTGAAATTCATGTTTATATGGCGTGAGCTAGGAGGAACGGGCACATGATGTTTATTTCAGTTTACATACGCTTCTAAGTTTGGTTTTGATGCGACCCAACGATTTAGGAGATTGAATAGCAGAGAGGCAGACTACATCCCCGATCCCCCTTTTCAAAAGCGTAAGGATTACACTTCCCAGATCAATATGGAACAGCAGAGAAGCAGAATACATCCCCGATCCCCCCTTTTTTAAAATTGTAAGGATAACACTCTCCAGATCAATATGAAAGCTTGCGGCAAATAGAAGCCATTTTTGTGGCTTTTTGATTCGAACTGATAACCTACCATACCCTGAAATCATGCTAACTGTAGTATATGAACCCTTACGTATTCTAATGGATTCTTCCTCTTGACATTATCTCATGAACATGGGATGGTTCGTTGTGAATATTAAGGAGTAACGGGTTTTAAGGACCTCGGACAGTCTTAATGAACGATTGCCCGTTAAAATGACCAGAGAAAAGTTTCAAAGAAAACGATATTTTTTCATTGATAGTAGGTTCTACCCTTAAATTATCGCAAAAGTGTATTTCTCATAGGACAAGTACCAATTGAAAAATATGGGTAGAAAACTCGGTCTTTGCTATTTAACATATAGACAATAGAAAAAAGTTTTACTGAAGTGCTCTCCCCCGCGTGACCGAACTTATCCTTTTGCATACATTTGTAGTTTTACATTTCACACATCATATAAAAATGGCACGATTGCATGATTGATCACGGGGGGGGGGGGGGGAGGAACGCTGTCAAAATGCTCAAAAACAAAATATCACAAAAACTTATTAGGAACTAAAATTTGTACAAACCTGAAGGTAAATATCAATTTACAATGGCATGTATCAGGGCTTTTGTTATGATTGTGTACCAAGTAAGTAACTGTCTTATTTCTCAACCAAACATATGCTGTGGGTACTCCAAAAAACTGCCGCAATGAGACGGTTCTTTTAAGCACAAAGTTATGGGTTAAATATGATGGGTAAGAAAATATTTACTATTTCACACTCAAAAATTGTGTTTATCTAGACTCTGATGTATACAGTATGTATGTATGATACACCTCAGTGAACAAGTAAAGCTGGCTGAACTTGAAACATAACAGGTAATAGTCAAAATTAATGGACAACATACTTATTTAGAAGAAACGAAGAAATCTACTTAACATGTTCTTTATGCAAACACATCACTTTCGTCTTAAGTTTTATGCCGCAAACATTATATTTCCATGTCTTTAGGCGAATACAAGGTGAAACTTTGAATTTCTGTGAAATAAAATTTGGTCACAAAAATACCCCCATCTCTTAACCTTGAGGTCCTGGCATAATTATGCAATATTTTCAAAATGTCTTTAGTTTGCTAGGTGTACGAAATGTAAGGGTTTGATTTAAGCACAAAAATTAGTTGTCAACAAGAATTCTTTTTCTACGAAAAAACAGATGTCTCCTCCCTTTTGATGTCAAAACAATGAGTCATTAAATACAATTTCAAAAAAAAGCATTAAATACAATTTTTAACGGAAATTCTAGTCATTTCATGCAGACAATCAGCTCGTATCTAGTAAAGATATCTGTCAATGTAGTTAACTATTGCACAGTCATACCCTGGTATAAAATAGTCATAGATAATTGTTTTTGTGATGGACAATGTTCGAATGGAAATAATTCAAAGAGTATAAATAACAGAATAACTATTCTTGCACTATGCACGTCGACTCATGTTGGTTTATACTTGTATGAAGTTTCGTAAATATAGCTTAAGCGGTTTTCAAGGTATAGAGCGGTCACGGTTTTTGTGATGGACAAAGTTCCAAGGAGAATAACTCAAAAAGTATAAAAGGCAGAGTTACCATTGTTGCACTCTGCACGTCATCTCATGCTGATTGATATTTGTATAAAGTTTCGTGAATATAGCTTAAGTCCTTTTCAAGTTATAGAGCGGACACAATTTTTGTGATGAACAAAGTTCAAAGGAAAATAACTCACAAAGTATAAAAGGCAGAGTTACCATTCTTGCACTCTGCACGTCATCACATGCTGATTGATATTTGTATAAAGTTTCGTGAATATAGCGTAAGTGCTTTTTAAGTTATAGAGCGAACACGATTTTTGTGATGCACAAAGTTCAAAAGAAAATAACTCAAAAAGTATAAAAGGCAGAGTTACCATTCTTGCACTCTGCACGTCATCACATGCTGATTGATATTTGTATAAAGTTTCGTGAATATAGTTAAAGCGGTTTTCAAGTTATAGAGCGGACACGATTTAAGACAGACAGACAGACAGACAGACAGACAGACAGACAGACAGACAGACAGACAGACTGACAGACAGATAGACAGACGCCCGGGGAAAACAATGTCTCCCGACCCTAAAGGGGGGAGACATAATTATGCATTATCCTAACCACAGGCTGTCAAAATTTAAGCAGATTGAATAGGAGGTCCAACTAAAATTGATTTTCCTTCTCTGAAGAGCGTTTTAGTCTTAGCAAATAGTGTAGATCCTGATGAAATGCCGCATTATGCGGCATTTCATCTGGGTCTTCACTGTTTGCCAATGTACCCGTTTAGGTGTTCCCAGTATACAACGGGATAAATGTGCCCTGCTGAATCCAAACACATTTGTATATAATCCTTTGCAAGCAGGGTAGAAATTGGTCAGTTAGCCCCATAAGAAAACAGCCGATCAAATTAACACATTTTCCATTCACGTTATTTTTTTTAATTCAGTGTGATAACAGCAGTACTTCTGGTTTCCAGCCTAAGTTCAGTTGCATGCCATGCAATTGAATTGGCTGGAAACCAATGGACAAAGGCGTTGCATGGTCATAAGTATAAAAACATATCATGAAGGCACCAATAATTATACGATACAAAGACACAACTATCAGCTTAAGGTATTTATCAATACATGTAGTTAGTTTTGTTACTTGTATACAGTCAACCGTCTTTATACTGACACTCTTTATAACAGCGAAATTATTTACAACGTCAGTTGCTTTCGCACTAATGTACCAGTTTATTTTGAGTTTGATTTTATTAGAAAAAATAATAATACATGTATAACGTTTCAGAAATTCAGTTAAACGTCAAATTATTTGGGGACAAACACTGTCATGGTGAAGAGGGTTGACACAAGTTTTGTTTTTATTATTTTCTAATGATTATGCACTGGATTCTTTCGCCATAATTTACTTTACAGCAATAGGTGTGGTTGTGTATTAAATCAACCAGAATATGCTTAACCCATATAAGCATACAGTATTATTTGTGGGACAAAGGCAAACCGTGCAGACCCTGATCAGGATCTCCAATGTTTGCTTACAGAATTTTCTATCAAAATATGAATAAAAATGGGTTAATACAGTAAAACCTCGAATATTAGAACACCGATTGTTAGAAATACTCGCTAATTCGTATTGAATTTAGGACACACTGACTTTAGAGAATATAGCCTATTTATGAACTATTTCAATATTTATCTATAAAAAACATAATATTTTGTGTGCGTAAAATAAACGTTTTCCCTAATAATAATCATTTTGGGGGTTATATATTTTTTGTCTACCACCCTTTGATTCGAACTACTGATAATTCGAAATACAACCTTTAGTCCCAAGGACTTCAAATTTACGAGATTCCACTGTAATCAAGTATACATCATCAATGTCCATGCTATTGGTGACATCTCTGTCATTTGCTGAGAGTCTTTGACACAGTTTGGACCTCAATTAGGACCAACAAAACCTGCGAGTGTTTCTGATAGATTTTTTTGGAAAAGGTAATTTTGAAAAAAAGTAAGCAGACGACAACAAAAACACGAAAAATTACCCAGCATGAGTTAAGTACATTTGCAGCATGCAATCGGAACTGCCTCGGCCAATTCCGCAAAATTCCGTGGAATCAGACCACATCATGGATCTTCTTTTAGGTAGCATTCCACTAAATATTCATGAGGTGTGGCCACGCCCTTTTTGGGGAGGAAGTAGTCTTCAGAATAAAACTCCTGTGGATTATTCCATTGGTCATATTCCTTTTGCTTCATTGGAAGGTGATAAGAGGCCAGATAAAATCAATCAAAATCCAGAGAGTTGAACATTTTATGCCCTAAGCAGGAGAATAATGTTTATATTTTTAGAGTACCCCCTCTGATAAAAATCATCTATTTATTTGCTGCCGGACTAGGGGGTTTCCCAACTTATTTACACATGATTAATTTTTGATATTAAACATCCATGTTTGTTTGTTAACATAAAGCAAATAAGTAAGCGCAGGTCTCTCAAATAAAACACTTTTGTGAAAATTGTATGTGTGAATTGATTTTGAGAAAAGATTATTTGACTGCCATTTTGCACTGTCAACAATGGAGAAATATTTAGTGGAAAGCCTCCTAAAGGCAACAAATTAGAGATTTCCAGTTCTACAGAAGACCTTCGGAGAAATCGATTTCCAGGTTACATACCTGGAAATCGATTTCTCCGAAGGTAGGAGGTAGATTTAACTCCAATGGATGCTTTTTGGGGGTAACTGTCTTAAATTGTAGCAAAACAGGCCATTTTTAACCAGGAGTAGCATGCATATCTGTCATTTATATACTGATGTCAATCTTATGTAACATACGGAAAACCGGACTGTCACTCGGTCTCATTGGTTAATTAGGTCTGTTGAAACAGCTCACAGTTCCTATTATGTCATTAAATCAGAATTTAACAAATAATATGCCTCATGTGGATGCTTCTGGGAGAAACCTAGAAGTTTCTCACTTGTTGGCCTATAGCCCATCTAGCCCCGAGCTTATGAAACATTTTAGATGCTCAACTCAACAGAGCATGAGATTGGAACTGCTCTTTAAACTAAAATGTGACCAGTAAAGACTTTTTCTGCTTTCAAACTCTTAAGATGTTGTATTTATCTTGCTCATAAATGTTAAAATGACAATAATTATTGACAGTTTACCTTTTTGAGCATGACAAATTTCATGCTCAGTTGACTTGAGCATGAACAAGTTTTAAAATACCGAGGCCTATATCATATATTGTTGCGACACACACAAGCATACCCGGGACTAGAGCCATTGCACCTGACATCATCAACCATATTGTTTAAGGCTAAATGCTGTCAACTAGTTTCTGGAATGTTTATTTATTCTGAGCCCATTACTGGTGTAATTGTGGTCCTGATGAAAATTTTCTAGCAGTATAGGTAGCAAACATTTGTTTTACTTTTTGATATTTCACTCTTTAAAGGTGCTTTGTGCACAATTTCTAAAACCCTGCAGCCTGTCTTTAAATTTCTCAAAGACTGCTTTCTGTTTATTTTGTTCATTTTGGGCAGTATGTTTCTTTTGTTATTGATTTATGGCTCTAGAAGCACTTGCTCCTAAATACATGTAAATTGGAGAGCCAATCCCTTTATACAATTTGTCTTTTTATATACAGCAGGACAATGGATGGTGTTATGAGCTATACCATGTGGTCTGCTGGTGAAATTTCTCAAACAAGTAAGGGATTTTGGTATGAATCTTTTCAATGAAGAATTGGTTACACCCTCTTATTTTGGCACTTTTGTGTATATTTTGGCTTCTTCAGTGATCGTGAAGATCTGTCGAGGATTTATACATTTGCGTATCTAGTTGGCAAAGTGCTCTGCAAGATCAATTGAAAAATTGTGCTGCATTTTCTGTTTCTCATTTGTAACTGTCCAAGACTGTGAACTAATTGTGAGGTCTCTCATGTTTTAGATAAATTTTCTAAGATTATAAGAAACATGATGTGTGTGAAGAAAAGGCTGCATGGGGCTCAACATTAGTTTCAATGTAAGCATACATGCTCGTTGCTGCCAGTACGATGAAAAATACAATCTGGGTCAGAAGTAATCCTTCCCAATTCAAAACACTTCGAGCTTCGATTAAGTCCATATGGTGCTCTTAGCTGGTTTCATTTTGTGTATCCAAACATAAGGCTTTAGCACTATGCTGTAATGGATAAGCCTAAACATTGACTGGCTTGAAAATGTCTCTTGAATATGTTTTCTGAATATTTGAGAGTACCACTGTCATGATATAATTGCAATTGTTGCTTTTTGTCTTTTTTTTTAATTAAAATGCATGAGTCAATATTTTTGTAGAGTTTTTTTGGAAAGCTATTACTTGTCGTTTTCATTAGAAAATAGGGTTTCTTATGATAAGCAGGCTGATGTTATTTATGCGTTTAACACTACTCCCAGATATTTGGACGATATTTCAAATATTAATAATGTTTATTTTGACAATATGGTTAGTCAAATATACCCTTCAGACCTCCAACTGAATAAAACCAATGCCTCTGATACCGAAGCCGAATTTTAGACTTGCATTTGTCAATTTCTAATGATATTGTTTCCACCAAAATTTATGATAAACGTGACGACTTTGATTTTGAGATTGTCAATTTCCCATTTTTAGATGGTGATGTTCCTCGTTCTACATCCTATGGAGTCTATATCTCTCAACTCATTCATTTTGCTAGAGCATCTAGCTAAGTTGCTGACTTCAACACTCGCAATAAATTGTTAACTAAAAAACTCTTTAACAAGGCTATCGGTATCATAAACTTTGCAAAACATTTTCAAAATTTTATAGACGATACTATGATTTGATTTCTAAATTCCAAGTAAGACTTAAATCTCTTTTGGGCCAAGGACTTTCGGAACCTGATTTCTATGGTGACTTGGTGTATAAATTGAAGAAGATTGTTGGCTCTAATAATTTTAATTTAATATTTTTTAATTAATCTCGTTTGTGGTGTCTACTGTGAGTTTGTCACTTTCCATTTGGTATCCTGGGTCCGGTGTGGTACTTGATTGTATCGATTCCTGATCTTTGCACCCTTACTTACTTTGCTTTTCTTTAATCATCTCATTTGATCTATCTCGAAAGGTAATTTGATGCCACGATTGAAGCATTTTTCATCTGCTTGTTAGTCATTGTGTGTTGAAATAGTGAATACTTTTGGAAAGCCCAAATGGAGGCTCCTTGATTTTCCAGGAATTGCATATTACATTTGTGAGATGCTCCATTCCTCATCACCTGACCCCGATAATTTGCTCAAACCTTTTTTTTTTCTACTTATATACAAAAACTTTATGGTTTTGATATAACTACAAGGAAAAGGGAAGTAAATCATATTGTAAAACTAAATGGTTTCAAACATATTTACCTCCCTGTCAATTTAACTGATATTGGGGGCCCGTCTACTAAATATAAAGAAATTCCATTTTCACAATTATTCCCCTATGTTTATTGTGTTTTTATGACTAGAGACCTCACATGTATTGAATCATATGTCAAGAAAATTCCTTTAGTGTTAGTAGTTGGAGTGTTGCAAGGTGATCACCTGGTACAAATGTTCTAATATACAATTCACAGCCTCTGGCTACAGGAATTGGGGTGTAGTTGGTGTTGGGGTAGAAATTTACAAATTCCTAGGCCAAATATAAAATCCATGCTAGGTTCTTGTAAGTGAGACAGAACCACATGATATAAAGGTAAAATAAGATGAATTGGAAAAAGAAGGAAATTTAGTATAGGCAGCACTCCACTAAATATTCATGAGGTGTGGCCACGCCCTTTTTGGGGAGGAATTAGTCTTCAGAATAAAACTCCTGTTGGTCATTCAATTGGTCATATTCTTTTTTTTCATTGGAAGGTGATAAGAGTCCAGATAAAATAAATCAAAATCCAGAGAGTTTGAACATTTTATGCCCTAAGCAGGAGAATAATGTTTATATTTTCAGAGTACCCCCTCTGATAAAAATCATCTATTTATTTGCTGCCGGACTAGGGTGTTTCCCAACTTATTTACAAATGATTAATTTTTGAGATGGGAATTTCCATGTTTGTCAACATAAATCAAATAAGTAATGGCAGGTCTCTTAAATGAAACTCTTTTGTGAAAATTGTATGTGTGAATTGATTTTGAGAATCGATTATTTTACTGCTATTTTGCACTGTCCGCAATGGAGAAATATTTAGTGTAAAACCTCCTTGATAACGCAGGTGATAACGTGACGCTGACGTTATATAACGTGATGCTGACGTCACAGAAACAATGTCAACACAATAACAAGTGTGATTACAGCAAAACAAACCGCTATAAATGAAGTTTATATTTTATTGAAAAATCATAAGCTTCATTTATTCGGTTGATAAAACGTTTGGGGTGATCAGAATAATGAAATCTAATATTACTGGACCCATGTTAAAGTGCTATTTTACCTTGCGTCAGTTCCAGGACCAAAATGGAGCTTTTTGGTGCATAGTACTACGCGTAATGCGCCTTACATACACCCCAGGCTTGATTCTTTTCTCAAATTGTGCAGGACTTTCCCAAGTTGTGAAGCATGCAAACACAGATCCACTCATAGTATACCTAAAACGTAATATGCACACACTACTCGTACCATAATGGATGGATCACTTTTATATTATGTCAGGGAAGTTGTGTTCGAATCCCGTCACCTTTATTATTTTATCATTTTTTTTTTAAATTTATTCATTTATACAATTGTTTGAATATAATTCATAATCAATTCCAAATCATTTCTGTCGCTGATTATCGCTTTTATGACACCTAACAGTCTATAAAAATAGTGGTAGTTTTTCGCACCTGCTTTTACTTAATTGTGCATCCCTTAATGTATGTGGGTTGAAACGAAGACTCCATTACCCTGACTTTTGTGAATTAGTACACAAATATGATATATTTTGTGTGTGCGAAACAGAATTAAACAAATATGATAGTATTGAGTTGCATGGCTTCACATTTATCTCTCAGTGTAGGAAACAAAAATTTATTCGCAAAAGTGGGGGTCTTGGAGAATTTGTATGAAATGAACTGTCTAAATTCGTAACGCAGGAGGATTCTGAGTCTGACTATATTATGTGGTTAAAGATAAATAAGATGGCCTTCAAAACAAATGAAGACCTATACATAGGTGTGGTTTATGTCCCACCGAGTGACTCCAGGTTTAACACCATTGATGAAACTAATATTTTTAACGTCGAAGTTGCTAATATGTGTATAGACAATAAGTTTGTATTTTTGATGGGTGATTTCAATGCAAGGGTGTGCAATAAGGATGATTTTGTAGATGCAGATGACTTCATAACGCACCACCTTAGTCTTGATGACACCATCGATGGAAGTCTGAATATTTCATCAAAACTTGAAAAGACAAATTTATCGAAGCACCGTGTGTCCCAAGACAAAGTAATCAATAATGAGGGCAATATGCTGCTCGATATGTGTAAGTCTAATAGCATGCCAATTCTGAATGGTAGATGTGGGGATGACAAATTTACTGGCTCAATGACCTTCAGAAACCAATCTGTTATTGATTATTCAATTGTGTCATTTCAATCACTACAATTTATAAAGTCATTTAGGGTATTAGAACTTGATGCATTGTATTCTGACGGCCACTCACTAATTTCAACTAGTTTATGCTTCAATAAATGATTTGAAAGTAAAGAAAAGTGTACCAATAAATACCAAAGCACGAAAACCTAGGCTTCCTGAAGAGAAGCGTACAAATTTCATAGAAAACCTTAATCGTATAAAAATACAAAGTCTTTTAGAAAATATTACACAAACGAGCCAAACAACTGATTCACTTAGTAAAGAAAAAGTAAACGCATTATGCAACAAATTTTCTGAATTTTTTAACGAATCAGCTAATTCTTGTAATAATTATAACAATGGAAGTAATGCAGCAAACAACAACAAAAAAAAAACATGTTTCGGACACCAGTGTGCTAAGTCACGTCAAACATATCATCGCGCAAATAAAATGCATGCTAAACACCCAAGCCCTGCGTCTAAGGCTTCAGTGGTGTCCATAAGCAAAATGTACAAAAAGAAACTTATTATTTCATTCGTAAACACAAAAAAGACACACAGAATAAATTAAGGAAGTTGAAATCTAAATCTCCTAAACAGTTTTGGAAAATATTAAATAACCTCCAAAGCAAAAAGGAAAATAAGGATATCAGTATAAACGATTTATACAATTTTTTCAAGGACATCAATAGTCCCAATGATAGTCATGATCCTGAAAGCGAAAACTTGAATTTTTCAATTGACAATGACGATGAAATTTTAAACGGTCACATTTCAGAAAATGAAATTTTGGAATGCATTAATAACTTAAAAAACAATAAAGCATGTTCAAATGATGGTATTATAAATGAATATATCAAAGCAACTGCACATGAAATTATGCCACTATATGTTGCATTTTTCAACTTGATTTTCAACTCAGGAGTGTTGCCTGACTCTTGGCTTGAAAGCGCAATACGGCCTATATACAAAACAAGGGTGATTCAAAAAGTCCAGATAATTACAGGCCAATAATTATTTTGAGCTGCTTTGGTAAATTGTTTACCTCCATACTTAACGCTCGTCTTAATAAATTTCTTGATGCACACAATATACTTGAGGAAAATCAGGCTGGTTTCCGTGCAGGCTACTCAACAATGGATCATATTTTTGTTTTGCATGCATTAACAGAAATTGCAAAAACCCAGAAAAAGAAAGTGTTCTGCTCGTTTATTGATTTTAGCAAAGCATTTGATTCTGTATGGCGAGTTGGGCTATGGAAGAAACTATTAGCCAGTAATATTAATGGAAAATGCTTCCAGATTATTTTTAACATGTACAAGGGAATCAAATAATGTGTCTCATATAATGGAGAGCAATCTTCTTTCTTTTCAAGTTTTCGAGGCGTAAGACAAGGTGAAAATTTATCCCCTGTAGTATTTGCCTTATTTTTAAACGACTTAGAATCTTTCCTATGCGACAAAAGTTGCAATGGTGTTAACTTTGAGTTCCAATATGATGATATAACATTGTATTTGAAACTGCTTGTGCTGCTTTATGCCGACGATACAGTTGTTTTTGGTACAGATGAGAAGGAATTTCAAAATAATTTAGACATGTTCTATGAATACTCAGAATTATGGCACTTATCTTTTAACTTTGATAAAACTAAAATTATGATCTTTGGTACTCGACCAGACCAGCGTTTTAATTTTAATCTAGGTGGTCACAAAATTGACATCTGTACTGACTTTAAATACCTTGGTGTTATTTTTAGCAGAAATAGGCACTTCCACCAAACAAAGAAACATAATGTTGAGCAAGCTAGGAAGGCAATGCATGTACTTTTCTTGATATTCCAATTGATTTGCGGTTGTATTTATTTGATCATGTTATTTTACCTATAGCATTATATGGTTGTGAAATATGGGGCTTTGAAAATAGCCAAATTATTGAGCATTTACATATTGATTTCCTTAGACAGATCATTAATTTGAGAAAAAGTACCCCTATATATATGTTACATGCAGAATTGGACGACATCCAATACAAATTAATATAAAGTCAAGAATGATAGGTTTCTGGTTATCAATTGTCAATGGAAAAGAATCCAAATTATCAAAATTACTGTACTCAATAATGCTTAAAGAACACGAAAAGGGTTCTTATAATTTCAAATGGATCCGCTGTATTAATGACATACTTGTTGCTGTTGGCCGACCTGATATTTTTAAAACTGAGCCAGTCAATAACCCAAATTCTGTGAAAATGGATATTTTTCGAACATTGTCAGATTTGTATATTCAAGAATAGAATGAGAAAGCTAACGTTTCATCAAAAGGAAAACAATATCTTTTATTTAAAGACAATCTCAATTTTGAAACATATTTGATTAATGTTTCAAAATTTTATTATTCCAAAATTATCAAATATAGGACTGGTAACCATCGGCTTCCAGTTGAGACAGGACGATGGGATGATATACCATTAAATGAGCGAAAATGTAAAATTTGCACTAAAGATGACATTGGTGATGAGTATCATTATTTGTTTACTTGTGACTTTTTTAAGAGTGACAGATAATTGTATTTGAAACTGTATTTTTATGTTAAGCCAAATATACGCAAGTATAGGGAGCTTTTTACCTCAACCAATGAAGCAACGCTCATTAAATTATCAAAATTTGTTGCAATTATTATAGAAAAGTTTTCTGTGCAGATTGTTTTTCCTCATGATTGAAATAAATTATGCTCCAATCTATATGAAGATTAACCATATATTCTTTGTTATTAAAGGTCAATTTCCTGTCACGGACTATATTCCCAATACAATAATATTGTATTTCATAGTACACTGCATTTATGTATTTTGTATATTTTACTGCATAACATGTTTGTGTTTATCTCTTACGCCACCTGTGGGTGGCCTGAGATGCATAGTTTTCAATAAAGTTCGGTTCTGTTCTGCTCTATAAAATGTCGCCGTGTTTGCTAATGGTTGTTTAAGGAACGCTTTGTATAAATGTTAAATTTGCTGTCCAAACATGATTAAAGGATACGTATGAAAATATTCATGTTGCAAGAATAAATGATGGTAAAAACAAAGGACCCTCTGCTGGCCGCATCTTTACCTACTGAGCTATCCATGCTGACAAAAAATAGTTTTCAAAGTAGCCAGGCCTGACTTCTTACTATGTCACCCAAATGTTTTGATTTCAATGTTTACAAACAAGCAAATGTAAAGGTCAATTTTGACCTCAGACGGATCAAAGATCAGACGAGTCTGTTTAGGAGTACGAGAAAGGTAGATAAGATTGTAACGGTTATTCCTCGCCTAATACTTACTGCTAGTGGTGCTATCGACGTAAAAAACTTTCCAATAAATATGTAACGTCATGACCAATACAGCAACTACAGGCTTAGTCGAGCGGTCAACGTCCTGAATTGCAAATATTCCCTGGAAATTTGCAGCGTTAGAATCCCAGAGATCGAGTCCCAAATATCTTTTTACAAACATATTCTTTTGAGGGGGAGGGTAGGAATAGTAAATCTACTACCTTTGAGTACCAGTGATATGACAATTAAGTATTGTACATTATAATTTTATTGTAGAAAAATTGCAAGTTTGGCTGGAATTGCGGCCCGCGGTTTGGAACTTCCTGCTATCTTCAAAACACTATTAGTTTTATTTTAGCTTCTCGGCGGCAAATTGTATCACCTAATGCGTTTTTATGATTTTTTCATTTCAAGGAATAATTTCGCCCTCAACCTATTATTGCTAGGGCATAAGAGGCATTACATCTGGTGACTGGGTGAAGTGCGTCGAGCATCTTTTGTCAGTAGAGCGTGTATACATACTAGTTAAAGGAGATCGCGGCAGAGATAATCATGAGCCAGTGGTGATTGATCTTGCGTTGGGCTCCGACTGCAGCTCTGATACTGACACTGCCAGCGAGACAGAGGGCATGTGAAATTAGTTGCATCTGAAATTAAATAAATAATGAAATAAAATATATACCATGATGAAAATATAAAATAGAAAAAGAGCTAAATGAACACGCACGCACGCACACACGCACGCACGCACGCACGCACGCACACACACACACACACACAAACACACACACACACACACACACACACACTTGTATTATAAGTAAAAAAAGGCCTGACTGAGACTCAAACTCGCATTAAAGAAAAGAAATACTTGTACCTTATTAGACTTACAATAATGTACTGTTTCTTTACCTACTGAGCTAAAGAGAAAGTAAGTAAGGGTGCAAAGATCAGGAGTCGATACAATCAAGTACCACACCTGACCCAGGATACCAATGGGAAAGTGACAAATTCACAGTAGACACCACAAACGAGAGCCAAGAGGTCAGCCCTTTCCGAGCAGGTGACCACAAAGCACATATAAACAGACGCGCACAAAGACATAGCATACACAAAACATAAAAGATTCACAAAAGAAGTACCGCCTTGGAATGGTCAGTAAAATATTTTACTGGAGGGCTTACACCGGTTTAACGGCGCCAACCTCACCCTTAATTCAGATGTGGATCAAGACACATAGATATTTGGTTTGCTTGAAAGACCCCTAACTTATCAATGCATCATCTCCTAAAACATATAAATCAAGATATAACAAGGAGATAAAGCAAGGATAAGGTATCAACAGTAAATTAAACTGAATACGGGAGCAAAAGAAATCCAACAGGTAAACCCTGGTGGGCCCGACAAACAGCCAAAGCATCAGGCCCCTACCATCTCATCTATAGATAAGTAGATAAGTTGAATAAACTGTTGAAAGTTACCTGTATAATCATGATAATGCATTATGTAACGCCTATGATACAGCTTTATAACGGTTTCTACCTGTTTCTCCTTTCACGTGCTGTAAAATCGAATCGTCTGATCTTTGATCCGTCTGAGGTCGAAATTCACCAATATAGGTAAACATGATTAAACTGGCACTCATAAATCTTAGGAACCATTCAGTTACGTTCGGAGCTTATTTGCTATTTTAATTGATTGCTGTATGCAACAAGTATCTTTCAGCATGTGAATCTTTCACTTCTGAACCAGTGGCGTAATGGTATAGAAAGACGGTAAGCTCATAATCCGGATTGCGAGGGTTCGATACCAAATGGATAAGGTTATTTTAACATCATTCCAAATATACACGTTTTCTTAAATTATGATATTGTTTTATGCCATAGTAATATCTTGTGTACATGTATATTATATTTGATGGCATGTTATATATACGTTTATATTTGTTATTCATTCCGTGGTGATAATCTACGCATACATGTTTATTGAATTTATTAAACGAGGCTTGCCGAGCATTTTATAATTTTTTTCGCAATAAGTGAACTCAATCACTAGTGATTGATATCATATTGTTTCACTTTGTGAAAAAGTTATATTTAATTCCTTTAGATATGCGTTGATTTCACTGCTAAGTATAAAATAAAAGGCGATATTATTAATGCAAATCAAAATCGAAAATTAAATAAGGAAGTCAAAGCAATTCCAAAGTCTAAAATTTGAGGGCACCGTAGACTACTTATTTATCACATAGACCCCAATGGCGAACCCCTAGTATTTGACAGTTTATTCTGCCTCTCACAATACATGTGGGTCATCACCATATGCCTTAAATTCAAGCCAAAGCATAAATAATAAGGGGAATAAGAAATGAAAAAAATACCTTCACCAGTTCTTTTTTGAACTATTGAATGTTGTTTAATGGCTGCCATATTTTTTGAAAAAAACCATCCCAGTTCCTATTTGACATCACTATTTTTACTTTTTAGTCCAGAAAAACACAATATAAATGCATCTGGTAGTAAACTATATTCCAATTTGAAGAACTGTATTTTTTACATCTGCTAGAGAGATTTTTTTTAACTCCAGCATTATTATCCAATCAGACACATCCATTGCCAGATAATAGCCTCGGAGCTCCTCTCAGCTTTTGGCTCATGTGATATGTTGATATCATTGGTTCCTGGTCCCCCTGAGTTCTAAAAAGCCAACGGAGGCGGTCATTTTGAATACTTTGAATATTCCGTCCAGCCACATGTATATATCATCAATATGTGAGCGATCATTTCATATGAAATTTATTAAACGAGCTTATGACTAGTTAATAAATTTAATATGAAATGGTCACGAGTGTTAGATTCTGTTTGTCATACAACCTTTTATTAAATGCGATTTTACATTTATCTCCTTCAAAGTGAAAATTTGCATTGTTGTCACGGAGTCGTCATAACGCCACTTATTCCTATGTAACGTGCGGTCATAACATTTTTCATGGCATGGCGTTATTAACTGAGAAACAACAACGTCATGATTAATATAATATTCTCAACGAAATCGAAATTAACACAAACTTACATTCACTAGTCATTATTTTGGTATCTGAAAAGCTTATTTAAACATAGTTTACGTTATTGGCAAGTTTTATGCCAGGGTTACATTATGACGGACAGGCGGCCAACTACATTTTTTCATGTTGATGGGCTGAGCAACTTGGTTTTAGTCGACCGACTGGAGCAGTGAGATTAAAAACAAACCTCACCAATTAACTAAATCAACCACAAAAGATCCGCCACTGGGGTCGTATGTTAATGTATCAATATTAACCTATGTAACTCATGTGACCAAAGTCTCACCCTGGTCTACCCCATTCTAACAAAGTGTATTGATTGGAACTGTCTAACAATAACCAACCTTACCTACAAATGTACTGAATATATTTAATGGAGGATTTTTGAAGAGAAAGACTTGGTACCGAGTTAATAAACTCTTCGCTCAATTCAACTCAGCATGTAATTTTGATTTCTCATAAAATGTAAAATGGTGGAAAATAAAGATTGTACTTGCTCAGACGCCCAGATGTTGTAGTTATCCTGCTAATAAATGTTAAAATGCCAACAATTGTTGGCATTTTGATATTTCAACAATTGTTGAACATTTCTTGCTCAGTTGAGTTGAGCATAAAAAAGTGCCGATTTTGTCTAATTTTCTTATATATTCAATGATATCATTTTATTTCCATAGGATATTAATAAAACGGGAAGGGGGGAAGGGGCAGGCGAACCCTTCTGGATCCGCCATTGTGTAACATTTTATCATTCATTATTCCAGTCTTTATATTCCAGATAGGACTATCAGCAGCAAAACACAAAAGGGGCTGCTCACAGAAAATCAAGAAGAATGATACAGTTACCATCTAGTTTACCACACTATCTAACAATAGTGTACTTGGCACTGTCTTCATTGGCTCTAGTCATCTGTTTAGTTGCGATAGTCGCCGTCAGTCGTACACGGAAAACACCCCGCGTACTGAAGTTACTATCAATAGGATTACTGCTATATGACATTCTTTTCCTTATAGCATCGATTACAAGTAATTTGTTTGAGTTTAATGATATATTCATAGCACATCATTTAGCGCGAGGATTTCAAGTGTCAGCTCAAATTATCGTCTCAGCAATGTGTCTAGATAGATGGCTTGTCCTTAGTTTTCCATATGACTATCTCAGATTAGCCACAGAGGAGGCTGTCAATAGAGTTTGCATTGGTGTGATAGCAGGTAGCTTTTTGCAATATGTAGCCTATAGGGGACTGGCATGTTACGCCTTTAACAAGTTTTTAAGTTGTGCCTCTAATTTCATCTACTATGGCATTTTGGCCTTACTTACGTCAGCACTGTCAATCTTTTCTCACGCAAAAGTGTTTATGATCATTCGTTCTACGAAATCAGGGCAGACATTAGTCCCAACACTAAGACAGTACAAGGGAACATTTATATCATTTGTCTGCTTGGTGAATCAGATTGTCACACTTGTTATCAACATTGTATTATTGGTGGTGTATTACTTTGTCATTGTAAAGACTGGAAACGATGGAAATGGACAGCTTGCTAAAATAATAGATTATTGTTATCTTCTGAACTGCATTTTAGATCCATTAATATACGTGGTATGGTTAAGAGAAACACGTCTTGAAATATTAAAAATGGCTCATGTGATCTTTCCATATTTCAGTAAGACAATAGAGGATATGCGTATTGATATTTTTAACATCATAACCGTTACGAATCGTTGTGATGACAACTTGCGAAGTGTTCAAGAAGATAAGATATTCAAGGCACCATTGGATCAGGCTCGTAAAGGAGAGAATATGCACAGTGCACCATTAAAACAGACTGTACAAGAGCACATGCTCAGTGTTCACTTAAATCGAGTTGTACAAGAAGAGCATATGCTCAGTGCGCCATTGGATCAGATTGAACAAGAAGAAAATTTGCACAGTGTACAATTAAAACAGGTTGTACAAAAAGAGAATATACACAGTGCACCATTGGATCAGGTTGTACAAGAAGAGAATATACACAGTGCACCATTGAATCAGGTTGCACAAGAAGAGAATATACACAGTGCACCATTGGATCAGGTTGTACAAGAAGAGAATATGCACAGTGCACCATTGGATCAGGTTGTAGAAGAAGAGAATATGCACAGTGCACCATTGGATCAGGTTGTACAAGAAGAGAATATGCACAGTGCACCATTGGATCAGGTTGTTCAAGAAGAGAATATACACAGTGCACCATTGGATCAGGTAGTACAAGAAGAGAATATGCACAGTGCACCATTGGATCAGGTTGTACAAGAAGAGAATATGTATAGTGCACCATTGAATCAGGTTGTACAAGAGAATCTGCACATTGCACCATTGAAACAGGTTATACAAGAAGAGAATACAAACATTGCACCATTGAATCAGGCTGTACAAGAGAATCTGCACATTGCGCCATTGAAACAGGTTATACAAGAAGGGAATATACACACTGCACCAACGAATCAGAATGTACAAGAAGATATTATACACAGTACATTATTGAATCAGGTTGTACGAGAAGTGGATATGCTCAGTGCACCATCGAATCAGGTTGTACAAGAGGATAATATGTTTAATGCACCATTGAATCAAGTTGTACAAGAAGTGAATATGCCCAGTACACCATTAAATTAACTTGTACAACAAGTGGATATGCTCAGTACACCATTGAATCAAATTGTACAAGATGAATATATACATCGTGCATCATTGAAACAGGTTGTGCAAGAAGATAATATGCACAGTGCACCATTGAATCATGTTGTAGAAGAAGAGAAATACGCAGTGCACCATTGAACCAAGTTGTTCAAGAAGAGAATATGCACATTTCACTATTGAATCATGTTATAGAAGAAGAGAATACGTATAATCCACCATTGAATCAGGTTGTATAAGAAAAGAATATGCACATTGCACCATTGAATCAGGTTACATTATATACAAGAAGAATATGCACAGTGCACCACTGAATACGGTCGTACAAGAAAAGACAATGCTCAGTGCAACATGCAACCAGGTTTAAAGACATATGCGGCTATTTCCAATGCGCACCTTTCCCGCGTCTGCAAACGGGGAAAGTTGTCTGGGTCCTGTCTTTCGACCCTTAACGGATTCGGATCAACACAGCTTCCGATATTCTTATATCATATCGGTGTTCAGACATTTTCTTCGCAAAATAACTAATTAAACTGTGTTCGAAATATCTATTGACATCTTTTCAGAACTGATCGTCTAAGCACTAAAGACAGATAAATGTAGCTCAGTCGAAATCAAACGACGTACACAATAACCCTGGTTACGAATACGATAGTGGCCGAGTCTATACTATTTGTATGGTTATTTCGAGCGGCGCACGACCTGACTTCGTGGCCTAGTGGTTAGCGTGTCTGGCTACAAAGCCAGAGGACCAGGATCGATTCCCGGATGCGCACATATTTTCAGTGTGTTTTTTCTTTCTTTTTTAACATTTTAATGCTAAATTACTTCATATACTAGTAAAATGGCATCATCAAAACGACCGAAATGGTCATCCCCGAACTTTTTATATTGAATTATGCATGGAACCTATGGGGGTGGGGTTAAATTTGGCCCTCTAGAAAGAGAATTAGTTCGGTGACCCCAGATTTTTATTCTTTTTTCTGAAAGGTATTATAATAGTCCATGAATAAAAATTAATTTTCAAGATTTTCAATATCAGATTTTTTAATACATGATTTATTCTAAAAACAAATTCCATTTTTCGACGAATTGCCAAAATATATCATGCAGTATCTTGTCACAGCATGGGATAACAAGTAAACATGCACATTTTCTTAAAAGTTTGAGGTCATGGGCAGTAATTTACGTTAAAAGAAAGAAGCTGGCTGAAGATTACAACCGTTTTAGCTCGATAATTAGGACTAGTGTTATTATTTTATATTTCTAGAAAATTGGTCAAATGCTGTTAACTTCAATATGAGATTCTGAAAAAATAAGCACTGTGACATATTCTTTTTATTTCATAAATGGATAGCCCATGCACAAACCAAACTGTATGCAAAGTATTGAAAATATTTCAATATGGGAAGTATTTAGTAGCATATGTCCTTTACAAGAAGAGAATACAACCATAAATATCTGTCTGTTTACTGATACATATATTTAGGACACATTTTATTTACTTTAGAAAATGTTGTAACAATAATCTAACAATTGGTAAATGTAATTATATAGGCAAACAGTGTTGACCAAGAACAGACTGATCTTGGGGGGGGGGGGGGTAAAACCTATATATGACATAGTACGGGTGTGCGGCGCGAATAGCCTCCCTTTTTCAGCGCTGCCAGGTATACGATAAACCTCCATTTTCTAAGAAAAATATATGACTGACCCAGTTTTTCATCATTGTTATATGAATGGTCTCATTTTGTGAGATCCCTTTTTTAAAATACGACTATTTTTGCTCAGATATTCAGTTCAGAAGCCAAAATTGTAATATTAATTGCAAAGTTTGTTTACAGACATCAAAGAGGGTTTATAAAAATCAAAGAACAGTATATGAATATGTAAACATTTTGTTCAATCAAGTATACGAATAGGTCATTTTTTCGAAGACCAGGTATATGATTGGGGTAGGTTCCAAAAACTGGTCCGCACACCCGTACCAAAATTACCCTCAAGTTACCCCCCCCCCCCCCCCCCCGAGGCTCTATATGCCTAAAAACGCCGATATTATAACCGAAATAGTAGTAGCAGTGGCCAACGATCTGCTCTCGTGGCCTAGTGGTTAGCGTGTCTGCTTACGAGACCAGGGAACCTGGATCGATTCCCGGGTGCGCACATATTTTCAGTGTATTTTTTTCTTTCTTTTCTTTTAGCATTTAAATGTAAAATTGCTTCATACAAAATGGCATCATCAAAATGGTAATTCCTGACTTTTTATATTGAATTATGCATGAAACATATGGGGGTGGGGTTAAATTTGGCCCTCCTGAAAGAGTAATAGTTCAGTGACCCCATATTTTTATTCTTTTATCTGAAAGATAATTATAATAGTCCATGAAATAAAAATAAGTTCTTAAGTTTTTAAACATCAGATTTTTTTAATATAATATATATGATTTATTCTAAATACTAATTCCAATTTTCATGGAATTGCCAAAATATATCATGCAGTATCTTGTCAAAGCTTTGGGTAACAAATAAACATGCACATTTTTAAAAGGTTTGAGGTCATGGGCAATGAAAATTAATAGAAAGAAGCTGATTGAAGATTACAACAATTTAGCTCGATATGAAGGACTAAGTTATTGTTTCATCTGTTTAGAAAATCTGTCAAATGCTGAAAATTTCGAGGTGAGATTATGAACAAATAAGCACGGTGACATTTCCTGTTTATTTCATAAATGGATAGCCCATGCACAAAACAAACGGTATGCAAAGTATTGAACATATTTCAACATGGGAAGTATTTAGTAGCATATGTCCTTAAGCAGATGGCGGCAAAAGCAGAATAATTGTGTTGTGATTGGCGCACTAATAGTTAAAGAAGACACATGCACTCAATAAGGTGAACAACACTAGCATATCAAAAAATTTAGCGGTAGCAGCGTTATTGCCACCATCCCAGTATCGTCAGACCCATTGTTGTTATGTGCATTGTCATCTTCAGGTTCTGGCTGCAGTCGGAACTGCCTCGGCCAATTCCGCGAAATTTCGTGGAATCAGACCACGGATGTACATCGAGGATCTACTTTGATAACGCGGTTGATAACGTGACGCTGGCGTTATATAACGTGACGCTGACGTCACAGAAACCATGTTAACACAATGACAAGTGTGATTGCAGCAAAACAAACGGCTTAAATGAAGTTAATGTTTTTTTCATTAAAATATCGCTATAGCGATATTTTATTGAAAAAACATAAAGTTAAACTTCATTTATTCTGCTGATTTAACTTTTCGGATAATCAGAATAATCGATTTAAATAGAGCTGAACCAACATGCTACTGAACAAATTATCCATGCGCCAGTTCCGGCTAACAAAATGGAGCTTTTTTGTACTTAGTACTACGCGTAATGCTCCTTTCATACGCAGGGCCATGCTTCGATTGTCGAAATGTGGCGGACTTTCCCAAACGGTTCTGGCTGTTTTAATCCATCATTACACCCATCAGCGTTTCAGCAGGCTACACTACCACCAGCTGGTGCGTTGGAACACACAGGTCTATACTCTTCACAAATGCAACCAGCAGTTATCATTTCATCAGAGCTTGCAACCTATGAATAAATAAGTAAAATTAAATATTTACATCCCATTTAACCCTTTCCTTCATTAATATACATGCTAAACTCCACCCACTATGAATAATTATATATAAAAACTCTTTCACGTTTGTACATTGAACAAAGAAATTACTTGTCAGGTAAACTTATATTGGATCATATCTGACCAAGAAAACAGAGTAGATCCTGATCAGGCAGTTAGAAGACGAGCTGCCTGATCTGGGTCTGCTCTGTCTGTTAGGGTGTTAAAAGGCGTCTCTAGGAGTTAAAGAATTAAGCCGCATATGCAACTAATGCAATGTATCATCACAGAGAAAAATATCAAATTAACACACTATGATGATACAAAAAGGGTTAATGTCTCACAGATAGTTAGATCCAAAGAAAACCTCAAGTTGAGCTATGGTGGGCCAAGCCAACGGCCCCAACCACCAAGCATGCAGTCTGTTGCAATACATTTATGGTATAGCCAATCTTTTTATAATGGGCAATTATTTTAATGAACTGCGCTGAAAAATTATAAGAGCCAACAATCTTCTTCAATTTATACACCAAGTCACCATAGTATTCAGGTTTTGAAAGTCCTTGGTGCAAGAGAGCTATATTCTAAATTTAAACAAAATCGCCCTAAAATACATGCCCTGATATGCCTTGGTGCAGAAGAGTCATTAATCAAATATTGTATTAAACAATCAACTCTGAGTGGAAGTAATAAAATTTAAAAAATCTCTTACAGAGTTTAAATACGCTTGTTTAAGTAACTTAGAAGTCATTTTTTGTTGTTTCTATTGTTGAAGTCATCAACATGAGAACATACTCTTGTAAAGCAACATAGGAAGGGAAACAAGGAGCATCTCCATCAAGAAATGGAATAAATAACTATTTCAAAATTTAAGCCGTCCCCTTTTTCAAAAAAAATTAGTTGAAACTATGCCATTTGTAATGGACAAGTCTAAGTAAATCAATGGGCTTCAGTATCTGAAGGATTCGCCTTATACAACTGAAGTTCAGTGGGATATATCTGACTTACCATTTGTGCAAATTAAAGATTATCAATATTAAGCAAGTCATCTAGATACCTTGAGGTAGAGTTTAATACTTCAGCAACATCGGCTTGATTATTGTCAGAAAGAGACAACATGAAGTCTCTCTCATAACAAAATAAAAACAAATCTGCAACAAGAGGAGCACAATTAGTACCCATAGGAATACCTACAATTTGTCTATACAATTTTGAGCCAAATTTTATAAGTAAATCGTATATTGCCCAAAAGATAATGGAGAGTACCACAAACTTTCTGACATGGCCAAACTTTTGATCTTTTAGGTTGTTCAGAACTGACAAATGCGTGTTTCTCATTTCAAAGTAAGAAAGAAGGCAAAGATCAGGAATGACCCAGGATACCAATCTCACAATTTGACATCACAAACGAAATAATGTGAGCCATCTCCGTTAAAAGTCTGTTTAATTAACTCAGTTAGTTTTTCTTTGTTAAGATTTTAAGGTAATGTAGTATAGAGAGCAGAGAAATCATATGTAGACACAATCGGAACTGTCCCGGCCAATTCTGCGAAATTCAGTGGAATCAGACCACAGATGTACATCGAGTATCTACTTTGATAACGCGTTTGATAACGTAACGCTGACGTTATATAACGTGACGATGACGTCACAGAAACCATGTTAACACAATAACAAGTGTGATTGCAGCAAAACAAAAGGCTTAAATGAAGTTTATGTTTTTTCAATAAATATCGCTATAGCGATATTTTATTGAAGAAAAATAGACTTCATTTATTCTGCTGATTAAACTTTTCGGATATTCAGAATAATAGATTTTAATAGAGCTGAACCCAGATGCTACAGAACTAATTTTCCATACACCAGTTCCGGCTAACAAAATTGAGTTATTTGGTACATAGTACTACGCGAAATGCTCCTTACATAAGCCCAAGCCATGGTTCGATTCTCGAATAGTGGCGACTTTCCCGAATGATGCAGACACTCTAGATGCTAGAAAACATTCAGATTTCAATTTGTCAAGAATCTCACCTGACCAAAATAGTTTTTTACCATTTCTCGCAAAAACAGATTCACAATATTTTATTACATGGTTTTTAATCGAAGTAAGGCAAGAAGTCAAAATTATCAACAACTCAGTAGTAATACATGGGCTAGAGTTAGCAATAAAACGTGACTTATATGGTATTTTATGAAGTTTTGGTAACCAGTATAACGTAGGAAGCTTGCTATGATCCTCATCAACAAATACACCAAACTTGGCAGCCATATGGCATCTATGTCTATCAATGACAGAACTCTCGTAAAGAAAATATTCTAGTAGGCCTTAGCAGTGGCAAGTTCTTGCTTTAAGGTGTTAATGTACATGTAGTACAGTTTTCAAAAAACCACAACGTTGTTAGCAGCCTTATCTGCATGCGCTTAAGCAAACTACCTATTGAATTCCTTGACCCCTTCCTTCAGGTTTCTAAAACTCTGACAACGTTTTTTCTTTCTTTTTTTTTAGTTAATGAGTTGAAAGAGGATCCAAATACCACTAAAAGCGGCCATTTATTTGCGTTTCACTGGCGGGCCGATGACGGCCCAACATTGAATGTTAGCTTGGTAGCTTTGGGATTTTTCAGGGGATGCGGACCAGTATTTTTAATACACCCTATAGCTTTATGATTTTTCGGTGTGTGTGTGTGTGTGTGTGTGTGTGTGTGTGTGTGTGGTTGGGGCGAGACCCCCTGCCCCCCTCTGGATCCGTGCATGGAGCCCCAAACGTCGCGTTGTAAAGGGACTGCACTGTTAATCACTTCACACAAACAGTGCTGGAAATGAAAAACAACAACATATATCACTACAAAAGCAAATCGTATTCGTAGAGAAACAGCGTGAAGACATAATAGCCAGAATTCTAAAAAAAAGATCACCTGATAACTTAATCACCAGGTTTCGCGGCAAAATTATTGCAGCAACAACTTCCTTTGAAAATTATAATAACTTAATGTTTTGACTTCAAGTCGTTCACATGTAATTAGTATGACTTTTGAATAAAATTCGCTGTATATTTTATGCTCTTTGTCTGTTTTTTTTTGTGTTGTTCACAACATTAATATGCTATTTAAGCTCGCCTTACAAATTCCTATAATCATATTTATTTATCATTCAAGGGGGTGGGGGTAGAATCAAAGCTCTGCCCTAGATTCTGTTGTTGTAAAACACAAATTAGTTTAGCTCGCGTAAAGACTTCCTACCATAAGCGATGTATCATCGCAGGGAAAGAACCAAATCCATTGAGTCAGGGCATGGGCTTTTCAAAAATGTGGTATGTGCGACCAGCAAGCTAGTCGCTTGATTATTCTATGATTGATAAGCTACTGACTGAATTTATGCTTTTTAGTTTAGTTTAAATGTATTCATTGCCAATACAAAGTAAGGGGTCGGGCCACAGGTTTTTCCAACATTAGTTACGTAATTAGTTTCTGTGCTTACATGTAAAAGGAGGCTGCACAGGCTCGTCTGAGTCTACACTTGTCAAAATGCAACATTGTTGGAAATCACATGTCACGGCTCAATTAACATACTGTGATGAAATAATAAAGGGTTCTCACCTCACAGACTGCCAGAGATAATTGAACCAATTGGGTGTATTGAGCGTATTCATGAACTTTTGTAAATGGCAATTGAATGAGTAAAATGTTAAGTCCCATCTGGACAAGGTCTGCACTGCTCCCTTAGTAAATACGACATAATTACAATTTGTTTTAATGCGGGGCTTTGTGGTCTTGACTTAGAAGACTCGCAGGGAAGATGGCATCAGTCCACAGTCCCAACGCGCATCAGTCTTCCCTGCACCCTTCCAACTTCACAGATGTCTGTCTGCCCAAAGCAAAACAAAACTGGCCCAACACACATGCGCGGATCCAATAAGTTTAGTCAAAGGGGGTGCAACTATGTCAATGTTTTTTTTTTGGAGGGAGAGAGAATCCAAATACCGTTTAAGGCGGGCCAATATCGGCCCGCCAGCGAAACGCCATTTAAAGGGCGTTTCACTTGCGGGCCGATGATGGCCATACATAATACATTGAATGCTCGCTTGGAAGATTTGTTATTTTTCAGAGGATCCGGAGCAGTATTGCTAAGAAACCCTTTATTTTTATCATTTTCAGGGGGTGGGGGTCCGGTCCCCCCGCGCCCCCCTCTGGATCCGCACATGATACACCCAACCTATGACTAACCAGCACCTTTTCTGCATCATCTGACAAACACTCATATTCAGAAAACTAAAAAAACACATATATTTGGCCGGTATTTTAATTTGGTGCTATTTAGCGATAAAACAAAAATCGCAAAAATATGCGACCGCTAAAGAAGTTTCGAATTCAGTTATACCATAAGCAATAAATGTGCACACACCCTTAGAACTTTGGTATTCGTATCATCAAAAATCAACTTTTGAACAATAGAGTAGGCCCTATTTTCAGCGCAGAGGTAACGCTACCTTTAAAGGAAGAAAGGAATGAATAGGCTCCTCTTAGAAGCATATTCTTTTCTTTCAAAGTAGCCCCTATGAGACTAGATAATAACTTTATAGGACAGTCAAAAAGAAACTACAAAAATTATACTAGACACAAATGTCATTCTTTTAAAATGGCCAACTTTTAATGCCGCAAAGTGCCAAGAAAAAATACATCTGAAAATGTCACCTGCTGCAAATAATTGCCTAACATTACTGACGAATTAAGTATAGAAGCAAACAGCGTGGACCCAGAAAAGACTGCTTTAGGAGCAGTCTGATCTAGGACCGCACTGTTTGTCATAGAGGCTTCTTAAACATTTCAGCAGACGAAAAAAGCAGACGACTTTGTTGAGATTGACGCATCTTAGGGTTAAGTTGTTTACAGTACTGAATAGGCAATCATTCAATATTGCCAAGGGTGAACAGCTAGTGTCGTTTGCTGACGTCATCAACGGCGGTATACATCATGCTCACGAGACCTGACGACAGTAACCTCATCTAGATCTCTCGCATTTCGCCCTTTGGATCATGGGTAACTAGCGATATTTGGCTAGTCCCGTTCAATTCTCGCACTCCTGCAGTGACAGAATTTATTGTTAAAAATACCAAAAAGTTAAATTGTTGACAGTTTATCATTTGTCGTTTAGTCAATATCTTATGAATGTAAAACCCTGAGTCATGCAAGCAGTGATCGTAAAATATATTTTTAATAAAAATGGCGGTTCAATCCCAGTGTGCACCGAGCGAAAGGCGACATGTTAGTACGTGCTAGCGTGCTTCTTGTCTGCGACAATGCGGTATACATTTATTTAATTACAATAGAACAGCACGTGCGTTGATCACTGGTAGGTGTACGTGTGTAAGCACAAGGGGGTATTCGATATGTACTTCAATTTAATTAACAAGTCAACGCCTTGTGCTTTAATAATTTGATGGATGCGTTTTGTGATTGGTCTTATATTTGATACGTATGTTGTTGAAGCATTATTTCGTTGCTGATGAACTCTTGGCATACGAATGTTAAAATGACTTCCTTATTACATTTCTAAAATAGTTTTATTCCGCACCTGGCAGGAGGCCGTGGCACGACCAGCGAGCTTATTAGATGTAAACAAAACTAAGCAAGCAAAATAAAATTTGGTCCTTATTGCACTTTCGAGCCACGAAGGCTCAAATGGGACTGCAAATATACACAGACTTACCAGAGCCTTTCGTACTCGCATACACTGTACGCACATCATGGGTGTAAATGAAGATTCATACCAAAAGACACATAGCCTCTCATGTACGTGAGTAAGAATGTTTATAATATGCTTTCACTCATGTGCAATAACTTTTAGGAAGCGTCTATTTACAGTTGACTGTCAATAGCCAAAAATACGTTAAAATGGGTATTTACAGTTGACTGTCATTAGCCAAAAACGTTAAAGTGGCTATTTACAGTCAACTGTCAATAGCCAAAAAACGTTAAAATGGCTATTTACAGTTGACTGTCATTAGCCTAAAAACGTTAAAATGGCTATTTACAGTCAACTGTAAATAGCCGTTTTAACGTCTTTTGGCTATTTACAGATTAATCAGATATTTCAATGATGTTGACTTAATATTCGAATACTCGATGAACATTTTCAAATATAGATGGAAGATTTGTGTTTGATCCTTCGAAATTGAATTCTGCAGATGGTACATGGGCCATGTCCGTGAGTTTGGAGTACTTGTTGCATGCGAAAAAAGAAATACAAAATGTGCACGAACTTGTACATGCGCACAGACTCTCCGTAGCCATTGCTATTCGCGTGCACAAGGCGATAACTCAGTTCACATAAAAAGCCAAAGATTTTCAAAGAAATGAGTCACGTAAAAGGCAATCTGACTTTTTGTTCGTAAGTTTTTCAAGGTAACTGATTATTATTTGCTTGGAAAGAGTCATTCCAGCTTTGAAAGCATAGGCTTGCGATCACCCTTTATCCATTCCGTATCTATACAACATTTCCTCATATTCAAATCAAAGTGGCTGGTTGTTTCACTTTAATTGTGATGTGGCCGGTCGTGCTCTGTGTCTCTTCCTCGTGTTGCCATTGTTGATCTGTAATCTGTGATTGTAGCATTTCCTGGCCATCTTTAAGAAAGCAGACTTCTTTTTTGTAGCACATATTCCCATTTTTTCAAACAAGATTGAATAGTACATAACCGTCTTAAATGGACTTACCATTTCATTTCTATTTCATTGGAACGTCTTCTTATCGAAACGTATTACCCTCATGCCTGGGTTACATTAAGACCGACAGTCGGCCGATTTTTTTCATGTTGATCGGCCGAAAAATATGTTTTCAGTCCGCTGACAGGAGCAGTTACATTGAAAATAATCCTCACCGATTGAATTTCTCAACAACAAAGTTTTCAATCGGCCGACCATCGCCAGATTGAATTTTACCTGTCGAGCAGCATACAGTGCCGCCAGCCGTCAAAGTAACCAATGAACGGGTCCAGGTCCGTTTAGCTCGCGTTCATAGGTGGGTCCGTTCGCTTTCCGTTCGCGTTCATCGGTAGTTCCGCTCTGGTTTACCTTTACACATCGTTCCGCTCCGTTCCATTCTACTATAGGTAGCTCCATTCATTCCAATCAGGTCGACATGATAAACACCATTCAAATACAAAATACAGGAATTAGCGCGATTATTACTGCATACAACGATAGACCTTTAAGGAAGCACTTAATAATATATTTTTGTGGGATTGAAAATGATAATACCTACGCTAAATCCTGTATTTTGTATTCAAAAGATGTTTATATAAGTGTTACAAAGTCAAAATACGTGTGTGTGTGTGTGTGCGTGCGTGCGTGCATACGTGCGTATGGGCGTGTGTGTGCGTGTGTGTGTGTGTGTGTGCGCCAACAGTTGAGGCTAGTTAGAGAAACATATTAGAGCATACAAATGTGCACACTGGTCTTTGTTTTGGTAGTTGTAGAATTTTCTGCAAGGGTCCATCCTTTAACGAAACTTCTAAACCGCCAGTTAACAAAGCACATTTTTTCAATATAACTCATTTATTATTAAACTGTTTGAAATGATATTTGCCACAGTATATTTGGGCACATGTATGCGTCGATTGAACATAACGCAGTTTGATTCAATAAGGATGTTCATTTATGCGTAACGATAGAGTACTTATACCTGTTTTGCACGTGGCACACAAATGCTAAATGTTTATCGCCATGTGTATACTCGTATTTTCATCGACAACTATCGGACAACTTTATTTTATCACAAAAATGCCAACGTTTGGGTTGTATGAGTATAAAGTAGAGGGGTCGAGCTGTGGGTTCAATCGAAAATGGGGCCTCGCTGAGACTGATTCATAATTTATCATAAAGTTTGACATGTTTTGATAGAGCCGAAAGTTTACAACACAACATGTTGGTCATTTTTCATTTTTGCACTCGTATGACGAGAAAAATCGACAAAAACTGAGTTTTACGTATATCATAAAATGTCCTGTATAGTCCACCATACTTTTGTGCGGTGATGCACAAATACTGCATTAGAACGTCGGAAGTGTCGAGATTGATGTGCAGTAAACGGTTAATGGGTGATGAATGTTTCAATAATTTTGAAGACAAAAACATTTCATCATCATTAACACATTTCTGTGTTCTTTTAGGCCATATGGGCCTCCATATGAGCACTGAATTGCATAAAAATTGCTACTTTATTACAAAATAAACACGATAATGTTCAATAATGTCCATTTACAGCACCAGAAAGTTTCAATACTTTTGAAGACAAAAACATGTCATCTCCATAAAGCATTCTTGTGTTGTTTTATGTCATATGGGCTTCCATATGAACATTGTGGATTTCCTGAAAATTGCTTGTTAATAAAAGCTAAATTCAAAAATGTTCAATAATGTCCATTTATAACACCATAAAGTTGGTGTTTTTCACTTTAGGTCCCTTGAATACTCGGTTTAAGCGATGAGTTCAAATTCTAGCGTTTGTGTGAAAATGAAATGCGATGTTGCCTTTATACAGTCTATCAATTGAGCATGTTATTTTCAATTTATGACAATGAAATTTGGATAGGTTCTGTTTAATTGATTTTTCCATATTGAGTGTAAATTTTAGCAAGGTATGTATCATATATGTTAAGATATATGAGTAAATGTCGAGTGGCGGTTTGGAAGTTTCGCTCAGTATAGATTGGACATTCGCTGTAAGTGGTAGAATCCATGAGCCAAATTTGACAAATAAAAGTGACTTTCGTTTCATTGTGTTTCTTTTACTGTGAGTTTACTATGAAGAGTCAAATGAGGTGAGGTAGTTCTCATGAGAGCGTGGTATTTATCGTACCTTAAAGAAGGGATATAGATGAAGACTCAAGCAAAGCTTTATTGGCCAGTTCATGAGATTCTGGTATTTATTGCACTCTAAAGAATGGAGGTAGATGAAGTCTCAAGCCAAACTTTATGGGCCAATTCACAAGGGCTTGGTTCTTATCGCATATGCGATCAGTGAAGGCTAAAACGAGGCTGTGCATTCGCACAGTCTCGCCAGAGCCTTCCCTGCTCTCACTGAAAAAAGGAATATAACTCAAGCCTCAGGCCAACTTTATGGGCATGTGCATGACATTAAGGTACTTATTTTTTCTCTAAAGAAGCTATATAGATGAAGGCTCAGGCCAAGTATTATGAGCTCGATCATGAGCGTATGGTACTTATCACATTAGGAGTTGTAAAGGCTCAGGCGAGTCTGCGCTTTCGAAAAGGACGGATATAGATGAAAGCTCTGGCCAAAAGTTATACCTAAAGCGCATGTTTAAAGAATGACGTTACGCATATGCGATAAGTAACAAAAACACGGTTGCTGTACCCATTCAGGAGGAGTGGCAAATCTACCCCTGTCATAAAGGAGATACTATAGAAAAAGAAAAGTCACAGTAACGTGAAGAATGCCCCCCCCCCCCCCCAAAGGAATTGGTCAAACATTAGACACATTTGATGCAAGTTATTTGTTATAAAGGAGATATTCTCGAGATACAAAAAACCTAGAAATGGAGTTGAAGTCAATGTCAAGGTCAAAATGCCCAAAATGGTATGCATCACTCCGCCACCCTAAAAGGAATCCACACACCAATTTAGGGATTCCTACCTCAAATGATATAGGCTATATGCTATAAGCCGTTTTTCTAGAAACTAGGTCATAGGTCAAAGTCACAGTGACCTAAAATGGTCAGCGACATTTCAACATCCAAAGATGCATCCATACACCAAATATGGCATTCCTACCTAAAATAATATACGAGATATGTCCCTACTCGATAATCTAAGAAAAAAAGGTCAAATCTCAGTGACCCCAAACTTGGTTCATTACACTCAGCCATCCCAAGATGCAACCACACACCAACTTTGGTATTCCTAGCTCAAATAATATGGGAGAAATGCAGCGGAAGCAATTATTCTAAAATCTATGCCAGAGGTCAAGGTCAAAGTGAATTAAAAATGGAACACGACATATCTCCATACCAAGATACATCCATACACAAATTTTGAGATTTCTATCTCAAAGAATATAGTACATATGCCCCAAATTCGATGCTGATTCTAGAAACTGGGTCAGAGGTCAAGGTCAAAGTGACCCGAAAATAGGATGGGACACTCCTCCATCCCAAGATGCATTCACACACCGAATTTGGGATAACTACTGCATAATATAAGAGGTATGCTCCGGACATGATTATTCTAAAAACTAGGTCAGAGGTCAAGGTCACAGTGACCCAAAAATGTTATGTGACACTCTGCCGTCCAAAAATGCATTCACACACCGAATCTGAAATTATTACATCAAAGAATATAAGAGATATGCACCAGACACAATGCTAATTCTACAGACTAGGTCAGAAGTCAAGGTCACAGTAACCCATAAATAACACACGACACTCCACCATCCGAAGATGCACACAGATACCAAATTTGGGATTCTTATCTCAAATAATACAAGAGATATGCTCCGGACTTCATTATTCTAAAAACTAGGTCAGAGGTTAAGGTCACAGTAACCCGAAATCGGTACGTGACACACCACCATCCAAAGATGCTTTCACACACCAAATTTGTAATTCCTACCGCAAAGAATATAGGAGATATGCACAAAACTCAATGCCAATTCTTTAAACTAGGTCAGAGGCCAAGGTCACAGTGACCTAAGGATGGTACATTAAACTTTGTCATCCGAATATGCAACGACACACCAAATTTGGGATTCCTATCTCAAATTATACAAGAGATATGCTCCAGACAAGTTTATTCTAAAAACTAGGTCAGGGGTCAAGGTCATAGTGACCTGAGATGGTGCGCCACACTCTGCAATTCCAAGATGTTTTCCAAATTTAGAATTCCTACCTCAAAGAATATAGAGGATATGCACCAGACTAAATGCGGATTCTAGAAACTAGGTCAGAGGTCAAGGTCGCAGTGACCCAAGGACGGTACGCGACACTTATTCATCCCAAGATGCGTGCACATACCAAATTTGGAATTCCTACCTCAAATAATATAAGAGATATGCTCCAGACACGAATTTTCTAAGAATTAGGTCAGAGGTCAAGTTGAAGGTCACAGTGACCCAAAAATAGAACGCGACACTCCGCCATCCTAAGATGCATTTACACACCAAATTTGGGATTCTTGCCTTAAAGAAAATAGAAGATATGCACCGGACACAAAGCAGGACGGATGGGCGGACGGACGGACTGGCGTACGGACTATATGCCTCCCTAAGTTCCTTTGCGGGCATAAAAACTAAATGTACGTGTATTCCAATGAAGCAGAATAACAGTAAGAAGGTTATGTTTATATTCAGTCTCCATGGCCATATTCTGTCCGTTTATGTCATCGTTGTAAAATTCATACACGTTGTAAAATTTATAGGGGGGGGGGGGGTGGGATTATGTCCACGTTGCAAAAATTCAAGGGGGGATTATGTCCACCTATACAAAAATGAGAAGGGGGGTTGCTGGGGAGCTTTTGTCCTACACTCTGTTGAGTAAACAATATCAGAGCACAGTTGATACCTGACGCTGCATCGACGTCGGTCTGCTGTTGCCAAGGTGACGTGAATCCGCTTTGTATATAAAGTGGGGTTCGAGCCTAACCGGCGTCACTGCGTTGTGTCCTTGAGCAAGACACATTAATCCTAGCTTAGTACTGGTTCCACCCAGGCAGACCCGTCCCTACCTTACTGGAAGATTGTTGATGGGACGTAAAGAATCAAAACAAACAAACAAACATACAAAAAGTATATAAAGTGGTAATACGCATTTTTGATCTAGTTGTTTTCATATTCTTAAGGTACTGAACATGCTCATAGTCTAATGCATGGAGGCTAATAAACTTAACCATTATCCCGCCAACATGCTTTTGTCTTGAAAATGTTGTCTGCTTTTTACGTCTGCTGCATATATCCAAGTGCACTTTAGACTAGCATTCATCATAGAAGCAAAACTACGAACCCTAATTAGGTTGCTCACGTGGGAACAGTCTGATCAGGGTCCATAATGTTTGCAATATAGGCTACCAAAAATAAATAAGCTGACTGTGTGACGGTTGAACTATTTGCATGCTGAATAATTTAGAAGATTTTGATATGTACTCGAAGCAATATACACTCTGTATATTGCTTCGAGATATGTAGGCCTATCTGCTGTTATTTTCCCTAAATCAAACCCTTTCAGAAAGTCTTTGGGAGTGGGTACCATCAGTGGATCTAGATAAGGACCAACCTTTTGTTCAAAACGTGTTTGATGTATACTACAGGACTTTAGTTAAGAGTGCGTAACGACATTTTAATTTTCTTATTTCTCAACCAAAACATATGTTGTGGGTACTCAAAAGAACCGTCTCAATGAGACGGTTCTTTTGAGCACCCAAAACATATGTTCAATTGATGGGTAAGAAAACATTTACAATTTTACGCTGAAAATGTTTGTATATCTAAACCCGTGTATAATAATACTATAAGAGTGTCAAACTGTTTGGATCCAGATCAGGCCTGATTCTTTGGCAGGCTTGATCTGGGTTCAAACTGTTATCAGCAGACATCAAAGTCGTCACGAGTGAAGGTATGGTGCTCGGACATTTCAGCCACGGACATTTCGGCCTAGGACGTTTCGGCCTGGACATTTCGGCCACCGACGTTTCGGCCACGAAAAATGTCGAAGGTGGACGTTTCGGCCATACCCATAAATTTTGGGTTTGTGATGTGTACATGCATAAATTGGTGATGCATTTCATAATCTTTTGAAATCAAATATGCATGTGAATACTTACTGTTGATTCAAAGATGCATGATTATTAAGAGTATGCTATTTTTCATAGAAACAGGCAAATTATGGTGTATATTATACAGCAGTAAATGATTATGAAATACCTGTATAAAGTATACCCATTACCTGAATTAGTTTATATTTTTTGTTTACAACAATTCTCGTGTATCTTTGAATCTACTGTACATAACAATTGATGAATGTTAACTACTTTCATGCTGAACCTGGGTTTATCTTTTTACTTCAAAACACTTCAGATCCAGATCATCCAGCTCCCTACCTGATCAGGATCCACACTGTTGTCATCTCTGCTTGTAAATACATGCAGTTTGATAACTGATAAAAAATTGGTATAGTATATAAGATTATTCAGTCAATTATTTCTTAATGCATCACACATTTATGCATGCACAAACCCGAACCCAAAATTTATGATTTGGCCGAAACGTCCACCTTTGGCATTTTGCGTGGCCAAAACGTCCGTGACCGAAATGTCCGGGCCGAAACGTCCTTGGCCGAAATGTCCTACATTCGAAGATATAGGTGCCAGTTCCCCAGTCGTCACTAGCATGATATTTGGATATGCGTTCGAACATCGATGCGCATTTATTGGCAACCATGCACATGCAGGAAGCGTGTAGGGAACAACATGAAATGTGTATGTTCTTGTGTCATCAGGTGTCTGTGTACAAGCAAACACTGCCATTCAACTCGATGTAAACAGGCTGATTTGAGGCATTCGAATAATGTTTAAATGTGGTAATATTCGTATCTCCACCTTAGAGCAAAGTGTATATTTTTGCATTCTCCACGACGGACTTCAGACCAGCATATCATTTCACCCTTTAACTTTTGCCAACAGTGAAGATCCAGATGAAATGCAACACAATGCTGATTTCATCTGGGTCTTTACTGATTGCTAAGATAAGACAGAAATCCATTAAAAAATATTTGATCTGTGACTACTGAAAATATAATATGGACAAATCCATGTTTATTGCATCAATATGTATAGTAAAATCCGTCAAATTTGAAAAGGGCTTCTTACAACTCGACGTGCCAGGCTAAAACGATGGGCCCTTTGATTAAAACCTCGGATCCAGTATACTTGGTCCGAATTTTAACGTGAGGCATTGTCACTCATGTGCAATTGCACACTTAAACTCTGTATTCTGTACTGCTACACCAATTGTAAAAAATCCATACAAAGTAATTTTTGACAAAAGTTCATCGCTCTGCAAAACGGACACTGTTAGATATGTGGTGCTCCATCCCAAACTAGTCAAAGGGTCGTTTTCCCGTCTTATTCAATTCACTTCCTGTTTTGGTCAACCTTCTTTGACACTTTTATTGGGGTATTGCACTAATTGGGGTATTGCGATTACCACTGTCACATTTAGACGATACGGACGTGTGCCTTTGAAGACAGGCGCACCGATTCTATCATTTAAACCTTTTCATTTTGGATACTGTTTGTCAAACAGTGCAGACCCTGATGTAATGCCACATATATGGCGGCATTTCATCTCAGATTGCATTGTTTGCTAAGATAAAAACATCCAATCTTCTTGGCTATCCAAATTATAGAATATAAAAGCAGAATAACTTTATCTGTCTGTCTGTTCGCGCACCCGTCCCTTCGCCAATCCAAACGTACGTTCTATGCGCGTACGCCTCACTATATGTCTGCGTACACATTTGTGTACGCGTGTATTTTAATATGGACATTTCTGAATGTTTCGTAATTCTAACTGTTATGCTTGTATGTTAGCCAGACGTACGTGTACCTGCGTGTTCATTGACTTTTTATCACACAGTGAAGACCCAGATGAAACAGGGGTCAGTATTGTTTGCTTAGATAGAAATATTCTTCGGGGACAGAAATATATATAAATTTATAAAATTCAAACTATAAACCCTAAAATACAAAATGGAAGAATCCATGCTAATTGTATCAATATATATGGGAAAATTCACCATTATTGTTGAAAAGTTAAAAGTGAAATCATTAATTTAATAAAAACCGTTTCTTTTGTTAACAGCAATTTTTGTCGTCTGCTGATAACCTCAGCAAACAATTTCGTCCAGATCAGGATTAATAGAACAATGGTGTGCCTGTTCAACTTTTTTTGAAAAAAGGTCAATTTAGAAAAAAGTCAGCAGACGACAACCGCTACATAAAAATTACCCAGCATGCTAAGAATTAAAATTATTATTATTATTATTATTATTATTATTATTATCATTATTATTATTATTATCTCATTTTAGTAGATTGTGAAGGAAAATGAAATAATGGTGATCAATATACAATAAATCAATTTTGAGTATTTTATTGCCCACTAAATCAGATAAATTAATCCGTTTTTTATCCGATTGCCCCTTTCCAGGCCCCACACAGAGAGAGTTTTAATCCATACCTAATTATGGAGTAGATAAGACGGTCCTTTGATGTGAGCTATGATCATTATGGGGGGACTCCTACTAAAGAAATAAAATGTTTTCATTCTGGAAATTGCTATTTATAATTGGGTGTGTTGGCAAACAGCGAATACCTTGATGAAATACCACTATGGTGGCATTTCATCTGGGTCTGCACTGTTTTCTTAGTTTTTTTTTAAAAAAAAAAACTGTTCTTGGCATAAAGGTTATTCCCGTGCGTCTGTCTGTGTGCATGCGTACATTCGTGTATATGTATGTGTGTATGTATAATATGAACATCCCTGATTTTTCTAATTTCTAACTTCGATGTTTGTATGTAAGCGTGCACGTGTCCTCGTATGCGTGCAAACGTGCGTGTAGACACGTGCGGCTGTCTGTATATTTGTATGTATGTATGTTCGTATGCATGTGTGCAGACATGCTTTCGTCAGGGAAGTTCATAGATGCATACACACGAATGTGCGCTCGCACACAGACAGATGCATGCGCTTTCATATGAACATACGAACGAACGTGCGTACAAACGGTCCCGCGAACAGACACACAGATGACTGCATGTTAATTCACTAAAGGTTTATTCTGCTTTTATATTTATCAAAGAAGATTTTTTCTATCTTAGCAAACAGTGCAGACCCAGATGAATGTGCCTTGTATGACATTTCATCAAGGTCTTTACTGTTTGCCAGTGTACCTGTTGAGTAGTATTAAGAATGAAAATGGTTTAATGATTACAGGATACATAGTCAATGAACACGCATGTACCCGTGCGTTTGCCTGTCTGTCACAAGCACGCTTACGTTTACTTAGAAACAAGAATTTATATATACAAATGCACGTATGTTTGCCCGAATATAGACATACGTACATACGCAAGCGCATGCATACATACGTACGTACGTACGGACTGATGGACAGACAGACAGATGCACCGGTGCAAGCATGTTCAATGACCAATTACTATGCAAACTGAAGAAAATGTAAAAGCACTGAGAATAAGAAAATTCTGCTTTTATATGATAGTCAAGAACATTGTGTTTTTTTTTTATCTAAACAGACAGTGCAGACCCAGATGTAGACTTATACAACATGTACAAGGTATCCTTCTTATATCGTTTATTATTTTAAAGACGTTTCACAAAAAAAAACAACAACACACTTTAGCTAATAGAAATCCAATTAACATCCACCGACCACAAATGAAGCCAAGGACATGCATACATTCCCACGTATATCCATCCATCCAAACAAACAGTTGTACATACATACATCGTTACATAAATTCATCCATTCGAACAACTGTTGTACTTACATACATACGTATATCCACCAATCCAAACAATCAAAGCACTGAGAGTACTGATGGAAACGATGTCTTGTGATTTTATTTCTTGTAGGCTAAGCAGAGTGCATTTTTGTAGATGATATTTTAGGAATATTTGAATTTGTATATTGTATATTTTTCTGACCAATGATGAAGGAAAAGTTTGATATGATTTCTATTTTTAGTTTTTAGTTTTAGCATAACAGAATTTTGAAGGGGCATGCGACAAAATATCAATCTTATCATTTCAAACATGGGCTGGTATGTCTTTAAACCCTATTTCACTTTTAAAGACAAAGATTACTGTCTAATAGAGATCATTAAAGGATTAACTGATAAGGGACAGTTTCAGTATCTCACAAAATTAATGGGGCCTCAAGAGGGGACTTACCTGTATGCAACACAATTTCATTCACTAAGATAAAGATCAATATTTTATCATAAAATACCTAATCCCTTTATGGGGCCACTTTATTGCCCCAGTAAGGAAGTCATAATCACCTCATTATGGCTGTTCTTTTGATCTGCCCAGTATGACCCCTGGAGAGAGTCATAATGAGTGGTACCAGTATTATTGCTCAAATATTTGTCCCTTTAAGCTCTGGTGGCCATTTTGTTATGTAGGATCAAAAATAGTAAGTGAGTATGATCAGGAAATACCACAATCATAAACCGCAGACAACCCCGTGGTACCGGGAGGAAGAGCTGCTCAACCATCACAAGACACCAGGAAGACAAATTAAGCAAAGCAACCAGCTCTCTCTCTCTTCCCCATCAAGATGATTATAATACTAGAATGGACATAAAGTAACGTACAACAAAACATAGAACAATTACAGACACCCACAATGGGAGTATTAATAAACAAAAAGTCAACAACAACAGAACCACCGCCTTAGAACGGACAGCAGCCTAAGCCACCGGGGGGCTTAAATGCATTTTACTGGTACCAAACCTTTTGCCCATATTTAGCAGAGGGCATTATGCCGAATACATCACTGAAATTATTTTAAGAGTTTGAATTACTGGTTAAGAAGTTTAGATTTCTTTTTAGATTTTCCATTCGGATCATTGTTGCCCTATTTTGAGGGTAATGTGATGAATTATTGCAAACAGGAAACAATGGTTAGGGAAAGGTGGTTTATAGCCATTTCCTTTTGCCTAGCTCTTGATAACATTTTGTTCAGTGGAGCAACCCGTTAACATTTTGCTAAAATAGACTTGCATTATAATTGCCTAAAAATTCCAACAAGGGCAATAACTAAAGTTTTAAGGGTCGATTTTGACGAAACTTATAGGATATCAGAGTACTTGATACTTATTGTGTACCAAATATGTATCAAATCTGACCAGTAGTTCTGAGATGTGGATGGACAAAAATGCGACGGACGGACGACGCCAAAACTATATCCCTCCAACTTTGTCAGGGATTATTAGATATCAGCATAGCTACATACCTAAAAAGCTTTTAATATGCTATGTGTTCTGATAATTTTTATCACCTGGTAAAATATCTTGTTTGAGTTTACGTTAATTTCTCTGTCAAATGTCTCAAATTTGTTCCAAAATGTTCGCTTTTCCATTTTTTAGCCCATTTTGATGTCCGTTTTTGGTAACCATAGCAAAGATAAACGTCAATTTAAAAGTTTTACTTTTAAACTTGATATATGGTTCAAATAAACCAATAAGAACAAAATGGTGAAAAGCATTTTAGCCTATATGTGGGCCAAAATAGCACCCCCCCTGATGCATGTAGCTCTTTGGCAATATTAACTGTGTACATCTGGCATATAGTATAGATAAAAAAAGAAGATCTATAGATGGTAAACTTAGGTTTCATTAAGAACATTGACAATAAAAAGTAAAAAAAGCACTTAAAAATAAAAAAGAGCAAAAAAAAAAAGAGCCATGACATGTGATTTCCAAAAATGTGACATTTTGACAAGTGTAAATTTAAGCGTTGCATCGATGATCAATTATAATCACCAATTATAATCGATGATCAATCAAAAACTTCGTTTGATCGTGTTTTTGGTAATAATCGATGATAATTGAAAAACATCACACTTGATCCAATTTTAAGCTCCTATTCTAAATATGCAAGTTTGCTACAAGGAATAGCAGTTAAATGGAGAGTTAAATGGAGAGTTAAATGGAGTTTGCTGTCAGGACCAGTTGTGGTATTGGCTACTAGCACAAAGGCTCTGATCAGACTTGACCCGAACTTTTGCCAGTCACAGGAAATCTCATGTCACCTAATTCCTTGAATTATACCCAAATCAGCATTCGTAATTTGTAATATTCTTACAACCACCAGGTTGAGTTTTGTTCATAATGGCACAGAGTATGCTCAAATAGCAAAGGTACAAGCAACAGCAAATTGTAAATTTGCAAGCAATTTGTTGACAAAATTTTTAAACAATATAATATCTGGTTTCAGCGACTATTTAGACTTCTAACAGATCAAACATAATATGGAGTTTGGCAAAAAGCAAATAAAGCATTTTCACATGCTTCTGCTAAATATACTGTTTGGTTTTTTGTTTGATTTGATTCTTTACGTCCCATCAACAATCTTTCAGTTATAAAGGGTTAGTAAGGGTTGAAACCAGTACTAAGCTAGGATAAATGTGTCTTGCGCAAGGACACAGTGCAGTGACGCTGTTGAGGCTCGAGTCTGGGCCCCTTCATCTCGAGTCAAGCACTCTACCACTGAGCCACTGCATATACATATCTTTAACAAACATGCACTTTGTTTGTAAAAAAATTAACTCATTGTGCTACCAATGTTTATTTTAGGAAACAAGGCTGTGACTCTCGGTGGGTGAAATTATTCTGGACTTCAAAACTATATGCAATGACACAATGACAATACATGCGTTACTTCAGACCTACATACAATGACTAGTAACATGTATACAATATATACATAAACTCAACTATCGTATGGCAGTACTGTTATTCAGTAGATAACATCATGTTATACAAAGTAGATCTTGCACAAAAGATTATTGCATAGAGTTTAATATCAAGTTTGTGCAAATGTGAATAAAGCATTTTCACACACTTCCTTTACTTGGCATATGCAAAATATACTTATCTATAATGAACATACACTTTGCTGAGAAAAATTCTAATCCATGTGCTACCAATGGTTATCTTAGGACACAATGATGTGACGCTTGATGGGTGCAATTATCTACTTCAGAACTATATGCAAAGACACATTGACTATACATTATTTCAGACCTATATGAAATGACTAGAAACATTCATACAATCTATACATAAATTTAACTATCATATGACATTACTGTTATTCAGTAGATAACATCATGTCATACATAGTGGCTCTTACAGAAGTGATCATTTCATGAGAAATTTTAAAAAAAGTTATTGCTTTACTTCAAAGAGTGTTTAAGAGTGTTTAGAGTCAAAGAGACTCTATGATGGTTCCGACTTAAAGACTTATCTATTGATGAGATGATAGGGGCCTGATACTTTGGCTGTTTGTCGGGCCCACTGGGGTTTACCTGTTGGATTTCTTTTGCTCCAGTATTCAGATTTATTTACTGTTGAGTCCTTATCTTTGCTTTATCTCCTTGTTATATCTTGATTTATATGTTTAAGGAGATGATGCATTGATAAGTTAGGAGTCTTTCATGCAAACCAAATATCTATGTGTCTTGATCCACATCTGAATTAAGGGTGAGGTTGGCGCCGTTAAACCGGTTTAAGCCCTCCAGTAAAATATTTTACTGACCGTTCCAAGGCGGTACTTCTTTTGTGGATCTTTTGTTTTTTGTTCTGTCTTGAGTTTGCTATGTCTTTGTGCGCATCTGTTTATATGTGCTTTGCGGTCACCTGCTGGGAAAGGACTGACCTCTTGGCTTTCGTTTGTGGTGTCTTACTGTGAGTTTGTCACTCTCCCATTGGTATCCTGGGTCAGGTGTGGTATTGATCGTGATCTTTGCACCCTTACTTACTTTTATTCCAATTGTGTTTCTTATCACCAAAGAGTTATTTAACTTCTGGCTATGACATTATTTTTTGACATGATTTGTTTGTTTGATTTGATTCTTTACGTCCCATCAACAATATTTCAGTTAAACAGGGACGGGTCTTCCTTGGTTGAACCAGCACTAAGCTAGGATAAATGCGTCTTGCTCAAGGACCACGACGCAGTGACGCCGGTGAATCTTGAACCCTCAGTCTCGAGTCAAGCACTCTACCACTGAGCCTCTGCGCTCCCTTTTTGACATGATAAATTCCACTGAATAACAGTAACATCAAATGAAAAAATAATGTTATGGCCACAGGTTGCATAATTTTGATACAAATAAGTTATGTTAATAACAAAGTTAATTTTCTTTAAAATAAACCAGCTTTAGAGGTGTTAATTTCGCAATAGTTCATATGATGAGAGAATCTTCCATTTGTGCCCATTTCAAATCATTTTTTTAAACTAACCTAAGGCTGTCTAAACTGATTGACTTAAGCTTTAAGTATTTGGTCAACATTATTCAGTCTAGTCAGACTCCTCCAACAGAGGAACGCAAAGAAAAGAAAATACTTCCTGGCCCCCATCCCTCAACAAAGTTTGACAAGTAAATTTAAGCCTGCCAACAATAAAGGAACCATCTCTCTCAGAAACCTTCAGCAGAAAATAAAATGCCCCACTCTACCACCTTGTTATGAAATGATAACTTGTGTAAGACCCTCTATAAAATACATAGAACAAATCAGAACGAATGGAATAAGAGACCCTATTTCTGCTTGTTAAAGTACCATCAGCACATCAAAGAACAAACATAAGAGTCCCTGTCAAGGCTAGTCACCAAGTCATTTTCTATTTCATCCTTGCTGGGAATCTATCTTAATATATTATCCCAAGGAATCCTAGTTAGTTGGATTTTATAATACGGTAAATCTTGTATTAGTTCGTACACTCGAATAGTTCGTTAAATGTAATGTATTAGTTCGTACACTAGTCATTTTTATATGCAATTCTATTAGTTCGTACACAACGATTTTTTCCTTCATTGGTGCTTGTTTTTAATCAGCGTGGCTGTCAACGATATGTTCCTGTTAACTTTCGCGTGCTTACACCAAACAGACCTTTTCGTCTGTCAATCTAAAGACTTCGGTCGCTAACGTAAATCCAGCATTGTCGTCGCATGTTAATAACATTAAAATTTGTTTTCTGAAAATCGAGCGAATGCTAATTTACACGACCTATGTCGCCGATGCGTCGGAGATATATTCTGTACGGTCATTACAAAAAGTGTCCTTAGGATAATGGATAGTTACATTTTACTTCTGTGTCATATATCTTTTATAATCGGACACCCAAGCCGCGTGCGACCCGGAAAGCATTTTTATACTTGTGCAGCTCGGGCCCGACACGAAATCAACTTGCGCGGTGCCTCATATAAAACTGGTACCAGAATATTTCGTAAATAGCCTGCTGGTACTTATGACAAGGCCCAGGAGAGCATGTGCGTTTGCGCAATCTCATCAGGGTCCCGCTGCTCACTAACATAAAGTTTGAAGTGGATGAAGACTCAGCATGCTCAGACCAAATCAAATTCTAGATATTTACGTACGTTTTGTTTTATATAGTTGAATATCAATTTCGGTTTTCTGAGCGTAAATAACTCAATAAATGTAGTAATAACGGCTTTTCCTAGGTTCAAACAAATGGAACATTTTAACAAATTATTTAGCCGATCGTGGCGTGTCTTGCTGTCCTCATGAAACTACATACGGAAGGTCCTGAGAGTTCATGATTACCGAGATAGTGCACGCACAGACGCACAAACCGAGTATAATTTGATTGTATCATGATTCTAGGTCTTGATGAATGGCATTTCCATGAAATAAGCCAGTTCATGAGATTATGGTACCTATCGCACATGCGAGCAGCGAAGGCTCAGACGAGCCTGTGCATCTGCGGAAAATCGTCAGCGCCTTCAGGCTTAACTGCGAGCATAGAAGGAATGTAGATGAAGGTACGTTCATTAATTTAGGATAATAGCCCCACTAGGTGGCTGTGAATTTGAAAACAGGAAGAATTCGCTTTATTTTAACCACCACACATCTATTGATGTATGTATCCCGACTTTCAATATATTAGTGTTCATGAACAGTCAGACCGTGTGTCTTTTTTTGGAAGGAAAAGTCTTCCAATATGGATGGATTTTCCTTCCATTTAGTTTTTTTTACAGAAAATTGGAAGGTCTTTATAACATTCATCTTAATGAAAACAGTAAAAGACCTTGAGATCATCCGCGGTGACATACATGTACATATCAGAATTTGCAAACATCCTTACCACACGTCTGTAGATGTTTTACCCCGACTTTGTTGTATGAGACCAACAAAGTCGCAGATCAGCCTGGGTACCGCACATTCTTATCAGCGCCTTTGTTATGAATACAAACATCAAACATTTTGTCGGGCCTGGTCTGGGTCAAACCTGTCTGCTAATAATATCAGCCGCAGACATGAAGATCAAATCCGCCGCTTTCATGCCACGTGCTGTTTTAAGAGTTGGGTAGCACGTGGCGCATTGGCACATAAAAGCGGACTTCGCACATAAAACATAATTGCTCAGCTGCATGCGCGGATCCAGAAAGGGGTCCAACGTTGACAACTTTTTTTTAATTGATGATGGGAGAGAGGATCCAAACACCACTATATGCGGGTCATCATTGGCCATCCAGCGAAACACCATTTAAATGGCGTTTCGCTGGCGTGCCGCTGATGGCCCAACATCGAATGCTGGCTTGGTAGCTTTGTGATTTTAAAGGGAACCGGACCAGTATGCTAAGAAACCCTATTTTTCAGGGGTGGGGTCTGTCCCCCTCTGGATCCGCCCATGAGCAAGACAATTTCTGTAAACTCATCACTTTCGCTCATTGCGATCGCGTACACGTTCGCAAACATGTAATATAAATTGTTTTGGATCTCGGAAATTTACTTTACAAATTCAAACTATCAATGCCCCACAATTTTATCAAATGGCGGGCGACAGCCAGAACTCCTTTTTTTAAATTTCCAGTGGGTGCATAAAAAGCCTCGATACACCGTCACAAAACCGAAAAATCGCACCGGAAATTCACTTTTTTTCTTAACGACGTGAAGAGCATTAGACGCTAGTAGGCAAAGATGAGCCTGTGCATCCAACACTGTTGACTTTACGGTAGTATCTTGCGCGGATCCAGGAATTTTTGTCATGGGGGGGGGGGGGGGGGGGTAGGGGGCTCCAGGCTCAACTGACAGAGAAAAAACACTCTGATAACGTTTTCTTAGGCATCAGCCTTTTACAATTTTACAGAGGGGTCCAATAATTTATTTTAAGGAAAACTATAATTTTTTAAGGTTCCAGTGGGGGTCTATCATTTTTCAGGGGAGGGGGTCCAAATTTTTCCAGGGGGTGTGGGGTCCAAATGCTAATTTCAATTGAAACCTATAGAATTTGTGATTTTCCAGGTGGTCCGGGCCCCCCATACCCCTCTGGATCCGCGCATGTGTATGATGGATCCACTTGCGAAATCCAAATTTTCAAGTCAACAGTAAAGCCAATCCCGAAGGACAGTTTTTTTTCATGCAATTGTTCATTTTCCATTCCCGGAGCATCTAGTGACACCTCAAAACATGATCAGGTACATGATTCTGCAATATGTTAGTGGAAAACAAATGTTGAGACCTCGGACCCTGGTCCGAGTTGAGACACAGTGATTATCGCGACTTTTAGTCAACTATTGATGGTTTCAGTCTTTTATTATGTATATAAGACTAGGCCTTGATTTCTGGCATCAGTTTTAGAAAAACGGGCTGTCCAATGTTGTCAAATAACGTTCATGCTAGATACATTACCATAACATACCATGCATAAGCTGGGTGCTTAAGATCAAGCAACATACTCGCTGGAAGAATGTGTTTAATGGTAAAAAAATTACAGTTCAAACGTTAATAATCAGATCTTAGAACAAATCTACATGGATATGCTCGAGAAGCTCAAAATGGAAGCATGCAGTGTGCAAGAACACATACAATAATATGGCTAAACAACCGCCAGCTTTTTTGAAAAGCTAATACTTGTGTAAATCTACTGTTGCGCGAAACGAAACGAAAGTTAAGGTGTATTTATTTTATTATTATTATTCGTTTCTGTCTATCGACAGTGTCTTCTCATGCAATTGACTTAATTTCAAACGCCACTGCTATCATTCTGTCCATAAAAACTTATATCTAGCGCACTATATTTTTAGAACTATTTTAGTGGCGGTCAGGTTCATAAAGGGCGGGAAAACATTAGCAATCCACAAGAAAACGTGTCTTCTTCACGTTTATGACAAAAGGACAGGGCTGCGTTTATTGTCCGTCTCGTAATGTTTAAAAGCAAAGAAAAGTATAATGATAAAAAACGATTGCAAGATATTGTGCTTTTAACTGCAATATCTGGCTGCATCATAGATATTGCAAACGGTTCTTCGTCGTACAAGAGCAGGTTTTCTCATGCTAAGGCATTGTTTTTCTGACGCTCGTTTGAGGCATCCAATGGGGTTTACTGATTTGCGAATTTGTCCCAAATTTTTACCAATTAGCGTCTTCATAAAACTCATTTTTACCAGTATGCACATTCAGCATTACAAAATATTTTTTTTATCACTGATTTCTCTTAAATTAAACTGATTAAAGCGTAATTTTAACAAACGAAACACTAATTTTTAAGGTACCCCGTTGAGACCCTCTCCGTTTGATGTACAAATAAACTTATAATTCTGTTTCAATCATATGTAAGCTTTCAATAATCAAGTTTTCAAGCACAACAACGTTATTCTGACCATTGGGTTTACATTTCAGAGCTGAAAACCGCAACAAACTAATAAAATACCAATATTGTTTTTGTCTAGCAGCAGGACAAGGGTTGTTTGCATTAAGGCCATTTGGTTCCCAGCGACTTACACAGGCTGTAACGGTCTAGGTAGCGGACTGGGTAGCAATGTTGAACGGGGGTTCGATGGTATGGGGATTTTGTGTGTATTTTGTGTATATGATACCATTGGAAACAGATGTTTTGAGAAAACATCGTTTCCAAAAACGGTTTGTACAGACTGATCCGTACATACGTCCATATAGACTGATTGATTGATTCCGTTAAGAGTCCAAGTCAACACTATTTCAGCCACGTCGTGAGGGAGAGAGAATACACACACACACACACACACACACACACACACACACACACACACACACACACACACACACACACACACACACACACACACACACACACACACACACACACACACACACACACACACACACACACACACGTCTGTTTTATCTTGTGAAGTCGCATGCAAATATGGAACTTGTACTTCTGTGAAATGAAACGCATGGTCGCAAAAATAATACCAACATAAATTTGGACTGAAACGCGAGAGAATCTGTTTTCGGGGCTATACTAAAACTAGCCTGCTCAGCTAAGGAGACCAGCTAGAATAGTAAAATATTACTTGTAGCGAGTGTTGATTTGATCACAAAACCGATGATCAGACTGCACGAGTATGCAGGCTGGTCTGCGACATTTATTTTGTTCCCAAACCTGTGAAGATAGGTTTTCTTGCTCACAGTCTAAATAATTAGTAAAGGTTGAAAATGAAAACGGCTATAGAACATTGACGGATCCAGATGGGGGATTATGGGGGGGGGGGTCCGGTCTAATTCCCCTCCCCCCCATTTTTAAATATCTTATGAAAATGAAATAATTTGGTCTCATCAATGAGACCAAATTATTTTATTTTTTTAAAATATCCTATGAAAATGAAATAATTTGGTCTCATCAATGAGACCAAATTATTTCATATGAAAATGGAATAATTTGGTCTCATCAATGAGACCAAATTATTTCATTTTCATGGGATATTTAAGCAAAATGAGATAAAATCAGCAAAGCGAACCCCCACAACTTTATTCATAGGAACCCCCTTTCCAGAATCCTGGATCCGCCCCTGTAATACCAGAACCAATATATTATACGCCGCTGGAAACGTGCCTTAAACAGTCCACGGAAGAGCAGTCTGATCAGAGACAATTTTTAAATTGCTTCTTTTAGTTTGTTATATTATATTATATTCAGAATTAAAAGAACTATCTTTGACAATTTATTTCTAAATGTCAGACATTAACAACCATCACGTACAATCTTCACATAAGATAAAGGAAAAACTCAAACTACTATTTTCAAGAGGCTGTTTAAATTGACAAAAGAAACAAACACTTTTCGATTATTTCCAGTTCGTTTACGGACGTGCAGGGCCTTCATAACTGAATTAAGAATTGAACACTCTCTGCACGTCCAATTTAGTACGTTTCCTATATGGTCTAAAGTGGGTCAAGCACTGTGCCCGCGCTGTATCCCTAGTGTGCGGCTAATTTCGGCCTAAAATATAGGAAACGTTTAAAAAAGTTGTTTGTTTTTGAGCAGACGTCTAAAAGTAATTGCGATATCCCCATGCCAATTCCGGCTGGTGATACGCTTTTTCCTGATATCACTGAGCCACCGTTGTTTTGGAGCAGCAAGTTGATCCGCTTGTTCACTGTAGGAAGGTTGAGGAGGAAGGAATCATTCAGCATCACCATTTGCACCCAGACACCTAATTGTCAACGACATCTCTGAGGGAATCGCCCATTGTAGGCTTACTAGTGTGTAAGAGTTTGGTGTGGGGGTGTACTCCTTTGTGGAGCTCATGGGGACTGGGGAGCTCGCTTTTATGGAGCACAATGGAAGCGTGTATTTGTATCATGCGTGAGTGCGGGATTACAACAAGAGATCCTCAGACCTGACCAGACATCCACCACAAGCCTCAGACCTGATAGTCACCAAGTGCGGTAGCAGCCAGCAGACCTACGTTAGGGGTCTGCTTGCGTTCTTGCTTGTAGACCTACGTTAGGGGTCTACCATAAAACTAAACGGCACCTTTCGGACCCATTGCTTCCTGGATTTCACCAGTACTGTCCACCATGTGGACAAATAGCCTCAGACCTGTTGAGTCATTGAGCGCGGCAATGCCTAGTAGACCGTCGTTAAGGGTCCACCTTTAGCGTGCTGCATCTTCAGACCCTGTGCTTCCTGGGTTGCGCCAGTACTTGTCCACCCTGTGGACCAATAGGTTCCCTAGTCTGTTCGGTGTAGGGGTTGTTGTCCGTACTGCGCTCGGACGTCTTCATCTGTGAGTCTTCTTGAGTTCTTCATCTGTGCCTGGGGTCTTCATCTGTTCCCCTACCAGAAGTCCGGGCAACACTTGAGGTGTAGACCCGGGGTTTTCCAGTATGGGGCTCTTCATCTGTAGTCTTCTTGCGTTCTTCTTCTGTTTTTCTTTCTTCAATCTCGTTAGAGATCACAGATCGGACATCCGTGCATACTGTAGACCTACGTTAGGGGTCTACCATACTACTCCAATAAATAGCCACCCTGTCGAGTCCTTGTGCGTGTTAGTAGCTAGTAGGCCGACGTTAATGGCCTATTTGCTGGTTGACCTGCGTTAGTGGTCTACCATGTAGAATTGGCACTTTTTGGCCTTATATTTCCTGGATTTCGCCAGTACTATCCACCCTGTGGACAAATAGTCTCAGACCTGTTGAGTCGTTGAGTGCGGCAATGCCTAGTAGACCTACGTCAAGGGTCTACCGTTACCATGCTGCATCTTCAGACCCTATGCTTCCTGGGTTGCGCCAGTACTTGTCCACCCTGCGGACAATTAGTTTCCCTAGCCTGCTCGACGTAGGGGTAATTTTTGTCCCTAGCATGTGTTTAGGGGCAAATGGGCCTACGCGGTAGGCTTGTTGGCTTAACACGTACGGACGTGTGTCGCCCAGACCTAATCGGACCCGGACAGACCCTGGAGGGCTCCAGGGTTTGGCGCACTGCGCCCGGACGTCTTCATCTGTGAGTCTTCTTGAGTTCTTCATCTGTGCCTGGGGTCTTCATCTGTTCCCCTACCAGAAGTCCGGGCAACACTTGAGGTGTAGACCCAGAATTTTCCAGTATGGGGCACTTCATCTGTTATCTTCTGGCGTTCTTCATCTGTTCTTCTTTCTTCAATCTCGTTTGAGATCACAGATCGGACATCCGTGCATAGTGTGGGCTAGTGGGCTAGCCCGTGCCAGGCTTTTGTGCAGTCCGTTCAGCCCTGCATTGTGCGTGCCTGTGGTCCGGCTAGTTCAATACTTGGCTGATCGGTCTACTGGTGTGCATCATAGTAGACCTACGTTAGGGGTCTACCATACTGCGCCAGTGTTACCCGTCCTGTGGGCTAATGGTTTCAGACTTGGCGGGTCCTCGTGTGTGGTGGTAGTCAGTAGGCCGACGTCAATGGCCTACTATGCTACTGTGTCGGACGTTTTTGTGCAGTTTGGTCAGCCGCGCGCGGTGCTGTCCAGGAGACTGGCCCGCCCCCCACCCGGCTGAACAACCTGCTTTTGTGCATCTCGGTTAGCCGCGCACAGTGTGGGCCAAAAGGTTGGCTCGCACTGCGCACAGCTGATCGAGCTGCTATTGCAACTCATCACTTGCCTTATGTTTGTATAATGTTTTGTTTTAGGTTTTCGTGCCTAACCCTTGCTGCATAAGGTTATTCATCGGGCGAAAACCTTTAAAGTCCTGAATAAAGAATATTTGGCTCGTGGTAGTTGACTTAATTTTTTATAAGTTTGTTTTAATATTTCTGAGAGAATGTAATTTGCGTTTTTATTTCAGATTTTGTTCCTGATCCTTCCAGAAGTACAGTGTACTTGTAAAAGCATCAAGAGGATCCCAAAGAAAGTGGGCTTCACGCAGCGATGTTTTACTTTCGAATGATAGAGTAATGATTTTTGTGCAAAAACAGCTCTGAAAGTGGATTGACCTACTTCCGTTCACCGTCCAATCAACGTCTATGTTAGAAAATTTATCAGCCAATCGGGTATTGGCTTGTAAAACGCTGTTCGGCTTGGGTGCTTTCGATCACGTACGATATACTTATGTAGTTTTTTGTGCTCAGAAAGCCCTTATTGCGGGTTGTCTCTAACTCTTTTTAAGCCTGATCTCAGCGTAATTTTCCTTTGTATCAGTTATTTGGAGGTATGTGCGTGTCTGACAATGACACCTCCTGGGCTGCCTTGCATATTTTCTCATTTTATCTATCGTGAAAAGTGACTTTATATCGGGCTTTGATGAGAGTTTTGTAGGTCACTTTTTGTGCCTCTCAACAGTCCTTTTCAGGACTATCAATTTTCCGAAAGAATTCCCTATTATTGTTGCTTATTTTGTTAATCATACGTTGGTGTTTGTTGGACAGTTATGGAACTCGTACGACATCCTTAGCAATATAAGGATGTCATTCGTGTTCCACTATTATCCATTTTTCCTATGGCAAGTTAGTTGACCCACATAAGTATTTGTTCTTTAAGAGACAGATTTTGTGCAAAACGTATCAAAAACCGGATTGACCTACTTTAGTCATTGACCATTCACTGCTTTTGAAAGAAAAAATTTAACCATTCAGCGATTAGCTTATATATTGCTGTTCGGTAAGGGTGCTTTCAGTTGCGTACGATAAGATCATATATGATTTGCCTGTGTGGAAAGCCTATGTTCGGTCCGTTCCCTCGTTTGTTTCGGTTCTTGAACAAACATATTTTCCTTTTCTATTGCAAGTCTGATATGCATGTTTGTCAGTCCGTCAGTCCTCCTATTTGTTTTGCGTTTATTTGGCGTCATTAGCCCCTGTTAAAGAGGTGTTTCTAGAGACGTATTTTTGTGCAAAACGGGTCCAAAACCGGATTGACCTACTTTAATTCATTGACCAATCAGTGCCTACAATAGAAAAGTCTTCGACCAATCAGCGACCGTTTTATGTATCGCTGTTCGGTTTGAGTGCTCTCCTTCACGAACGATATGATCCTATGTATTTTTCGCTTAGAAAGTCTGTTTTCGACCCCTATTTTTTCTTTATTTGAGTATAATGCCAGCGATTTTTTCTGTTCAGTCGAATTAATGGTACTTGTTGCGAGCAGGTCTATAAGTTTTTCGATATGATTTGCCTTTTTAATCTTTATTTTGAAACTGCAAAAGTGCAGTTGTCGCAATGCAGTGTGGATATCCTCCAACATTGCCATAGTTTGGTTGACCTACTTATCGTATTTTTGTCGATCTCTCTTAATTTCTTATAGATTTTTGAAAGCGCGTTCTCTCAGAAATATTGCATTTTTTCATACTTGGGTATACCCATTTATGACCTTATCGCTAGTATCTTAGTACTACTCTGATGGTATCAGAGGAAGAGATGATCTTCGCGATAAGCGTTAATTTTTGGGTGGACCGTGGTATTTTCTATTATGATACCATATAGCGTTCGTGCGTTACAGAGGTCCTGTTCTGTATCTTTTGGTGAAAGCGTCATTCGGTCCGCGGTTTGTTTCCCTCCTTCCTTTCGCTGTACTCTCTGCTCGTTCTCAAACGTAAGGTCAGTTTAATTATTTTAATGTTGTTTATGTACCCATACCCAGTAAGCAGTTAAATGTTAGTTATGTTACTTAGCTGTTGAAATTTTAGTCCATTGGTCATTCATGTGTTGCTGAATCAAAAGGAATTTTTGGGGTCCTTAAACTCCAAGTATTTCGCATTTCCTTGTTGCCATACGGAGGGCACAGATGATGAGATCCACTTGGTCATAACAAGGGTGCTAGTACTTGGAGTTCAAGTTCTTTTCCATATATCATTCAATCAATCCTTACCAGATTCGAGTCGGTGCTACTCTTGCCCTTGCAGTAAAAAACCTCGGCCTTAATCCGATCCAAATGAGGTTTTTTAGCCTGATTGGATTTTCATGTCTGATGGAGAGTGACCTCAATTCCTTTGCATTATGGAACTCGGACGACCTTCTTAGTAGTATAAGGATGTCCCCCATGTTCCACAATTATCCATGTTTCCTATGGCAAGTTAGATGATCTACTTAAGTATTTGCTGTTTAAGAGACAGATTTTGTGCAAAACATATCAAAAATCGGATTGACCTACTTTATTTATTGACCATTCCCTGCTATTGAAAGAAAATTTTTTAGCCAATCAGTGGTTGGCTTATATATTGCTGTTCGGTAAGGGTGCTTTCTGTTGCGTACGATAAGATCATATGTGGTTTGACTGCTTGGAAAGTCTATGTTCGGACCGTTCCCTCGTTTATTTCGGGTCTTGAACAAACATGGGTTTCTTTTCTATCGCAAGTCTGGTATGCGCATTAGTCTGCCCATCAGTCCTCGGATTCGTTTTGTGTTTATTTAGCGTCGTTTGATCACTGTGAAAGTGGTGTTTCTAGCGACGTATTTTTGTGCAAAACTCATCTAAAAACCGGATTGACCTACTTTTAATCATTGACCAATCAGTGCCTACGATAGAAAAGTCTTTGACCAATCAGCAACCAGTTTATGTGTCGCTGTTCGGTTTGGGTGCTCTCCTTTACGAACGATATGATCCTATGTATTTTTCGCTTAGAAAGCTTGTCTTTGACAAACAAACACTTAAATAATAAGCGATTTATACAATGTAGGACGTTCGTGTTTTGAATGGAATGAAGCGGAACGGAACGGAACGGAAGTACAATGTGAATGGACTGGACCGCTGTTTAGTATCGTTCGTTCCCGCTCCGTTCATGGGTAGCTCCGGTGGCGGTATAGCTCAGGTAGTTCACCGTTCAGCGGTAGAACAGGTGGTGACTTTGACGGTTGGCGTCACTGTACATGTACAATAAGTCGGACGATGATCGGCCGACTGATCAAACTATATATAACATGACATTCAGACTTCAGTACCAATGCTCATTTTGTAAAAAGTAGTGGAATTGACAGTTTGTACTAAGCATGCTATGTCACTTTCCAGATGACTGGTAAAAGCGGTTTTACATGGAAAGCGCTATAACAAGATGACTTGGGCCCGGGTTTACAATCATTTCTTAATATACTTAAGACCAAAAGTAACTTTACACTGTAATTATATATACCTTTTCTGGGTGTTGGTGAGTGGTATTTTATATGTGTTTAATTCATATTAAAGTTCAATCAATTATTCATATGACGTTTTAAATTTCATGTTTTTGCTGTCATAAATGCAACCACAATGCCCTAATTAAAGAAGCAAAGTGGCAAAATAAACTTTTCCAAAACGCATTACCTTTGATGTGTTGCTGTAGCTTTGCAATTGGACACTTTTTAATTTTAAAAGACCAGTATGAGAGACATGCTATTGAATTTTGTTTAAAGTTCAAATCAGCCTGGATCACCCTTCCAGTAACACAAATTAGAGTTGTGTTTTTACGTACATACCTCTTTTGTGAACTTTACAATGCTTTCAATGGAATTTGACATAAGAAATTGTTTGCCGTTTTTCTTCCAAACTGATGGGAATTTTTACCAGATTATCTCGTCGCATACTCAGGGCAGAAGTCCCAACAAATCGCTGATAAAAAAAATCCAAATGCCATCTGAGATTAAGCTTTTAGCAGGGACTAAAATTTACTATTGTTTTAATTCAAAGGGAGATAATTTCAAAGTACACCAACTTTAAGATGCTGCCAAACACAAACCATACGCCAGAGACAAAATGTCTTACAGTATTTTTTATGTGTAATCGATGGCCCTTGAAATAGCGTGTTCAAATCCTTAGTTTGTTTTGGATTATGTTAGGAAATGCTGATTTTGTGCTTTTATTGAAAGCACAGATAACTCGAAAGAAAATTAATTTACCTAAGTTGTTTTTCGTGAATTAGGCTAGGGCGGGTACAAGCAACTCATTTCAATATTTAATTTGGTTAAACTCAAAAACAGTAAAGATATATTCGGTAGTTCAAAGTGTAAAGTTTCTTTTGGCTTTAAGTATATAACTCGACTTCACTAAGATTTTCTAAATCAGGAATTTTCATAAACGAATTTATCAGTCACCGCTAATATTAACTGAATTGTTTCAACATAACCTAATAAACGTTTCCTATCTCACAGCATGTTACCTTTATCAGGTCATGATGACGTTGCACTTTTTGAATGACGTCGCTAATGACGCTGAATCGACACAACAATAAAACATTACGTCATAATCGCTAGTTTGAAGAGTGTTCAACAACGGGTAAACTGATAAATAGAATACCAGGTTCGCGTCTTGTGATATCAAGTTTACCAGGCTCGGCTTTGAGAACACATGTTGAATCGCTCGGCAAGCCTCGCGATGTCAACATGTGTTCTCAAAGCCTTGTATGGTAAACTTGATATCAAAAGACACTCACCTAGTATTCTCTATTTATCAGGCACATTGTTGGCCACCTTAAAGTCTGTAAATTGAAGTGAATTCTTGAGAATGTTCGTGTATTTCCAACCAATAAAACTGGAATTTCACAAAACTATCGTTGCTGAGTCTATGACTAGTTGCCATATCAAAACTCAATAATTTTAGTTTCATAAGTTACTCTCTGTAGCAGTAGTTTGTGGATATCGAGTCAAAACTACTCTGTAGCTGGGCTAAATGGATTGGGGCTTAGCGGGTCAAACAAACAGCAGATTGTTTATTTTCTTACTACATGTACTCCCGGGAGCTGAGTTTCTTACAATTGGCTTGATGCTAAATGAGTCGAACACCCAGGATTAAGATTTCTTACTAAATGTACTCTCTATAGATTAATTGGATGGTTTGAGACCCCAAAAATGTTGACTAGAAATGAAAGGCTTCAGATATTTTCTCCCCTAGATAAGAAAGTCCAATAGGGCCATTTCCTATTTCTTACATCTATAAATTCTATTTTTCCAACTTCGACGGTTGTATGCTGTCGTGTGCATAAACACGCGCCTGTGTATGTCTGTCTTTCTGTCTACGTGCGTATGTCCGTCCGTGTGTATGTCTGACAATATGTTTGTATGAATGTACGTACAATTTGTGCGTATGTACACGCAGGCGCCTATGCGACTGTCTGTGTGTATGCGCCCTAGTCATAAATGTTTCAGTTATGTTTGGATAGGTCTTCCTTGGTTGGACCAGTACTAAGCAGACGATAAAATATATTGCTCAAGGACACAACGCAGTGCCTCTGTTGAGGCTTGAATCTGCAATCCCTTGATCCCGAGTCAAACACTCAACCACTGAGCCACTGCGCTGCTCTATGTGTGTGTGTGTGTGTGTGTGTGTGTGTGTGTGTGTGTGTGTGTGTGTGTGTGTGTTGGGGGGGGGGGGGGGTTGAAATGCAATAAGTAAGGAATTAGAAATGACAAGTTGGAAATGTGTATGTATGCGAGCATCCGTGTGCGTGCGTGCGTGTGTGTGTGTGTGTTTGTGTGTGAATGCGTGGTAGTCTATGCGTGCTTATATTCGTGAATATGTGTGTATATATTTTTGATCAGGCTGATGTGTCAAGAATATTTTTTTTATTTATCTACAAATTTGAGTATAGCGTCCAATAAATAGCACATCTACAAATAGTGCTGACCCGGATGGCACGCCACATATTCACACACTGGATAGGCGGCAATCGAAAACTCTAATACTGTCGAGGAACGTAGATAAAATTCGTTAGAAACAGTTTTCGATTGTCATTTATCGCTTGGCTGGCGACAAATGGCAATCGAAAACACTGTTTCTATCGAGTTCGAGTTTTGATCCCTGTCCGTCGATTGTTAATATCGTTTTTGATAGCCGCCGACCCGGTGTGCTTTGCATAAAAAATTTAAAACTCTACTCTCTTCAAAACTCTACTCTCTTTATAGTTAGTCGTTTTTCCATTAAAACCATAAAGACCAGTGTTTTATGAGGATTGAGATCAGACAATAAGCCCCAGGGTTTATTTTCACACCTAACCATCGCACATCATCGCATCTTTCCGGTAAACAGCCGAAGTCTTCGAAAATTCACCAGCTTGAGACTGGTGAAGTGTACGAATATTCTACCTCTATGCATATTTCATTGTTGGACATGGCGAAACTTTGGCGGGAAACCTTGTCCGCAGTTTCCATCTTTCAAGATTATTTTCCATCTTCCACCTTTAAAACTTGCAGCTCATTCAGATATTGTAAAGCATGAGACACACCCATGAATTTTGTATAAACAAGGGTTTTCAAATTTAATACCAGGCCGTGTGCACGTCAGCATCTAGAGTACCTGCTTGCGTCATCCTTGATAACCTATGCAAACAGTTTGTGCATCTGGATCAAACTGTTTGAAGGCACCTCGAAAGTACTTATAATCAGATATTCAAATAGGCAGGATACAACATAATAAATTTTATGACAGAAGATAATGTAGTAGTAAGAACGTGCAATACAATCATGTTCCCAAGGACTTTTTTGTGGGGGGGGGGGGGGGGGCGAGATATTGAGAGAAATCAATGGCCAGGATCATCAGACTTCGATGGCCAGCATTAGTGTGAGCATATGCTCAATCTGGTCATGGTCATTGCGATCTTCTGAGGGCATAGTGAAACAATATTCGATAGCGATTTTTTATGGCATCAACAATACGTCGTCGATAATCATAAAAATACAAAGCAATGAGTTTTCGGACAGACTGCTCCAGAAACTTGCATATGGCCAATGATGCCGCCGAATAAAGTCTCGTCTCCTGAATAAAGCTTGTCACACCTCTCAATCCGGCACGCATCAAGCGCCACGGTAGTTTTATTGCCTCCCAGTGAAGTACACTAATCCTGTTTATTGGGACAGATTAAAGAGATAAATATTTGAGCAATAATACTGGTACCACTCATTATGACTCTCTCCAGGGGTCATACTGAGCAGATCAAAAGGACAGTCATAATGAGGTGATTATGACTTCCTTACAGGGGCAATAAAGTGGCACCATGAAGGGATTTGGTATTTTATGATAAAATATTGATCTTTATCTTAGTGATTGAAATTGTGATTTATACAGGTAAGTCCCCTCTTGAGGCCCCTATAATTTTGTGAGCTACTGAAACTGTCCCTTATCAGTTAATCCTTTAATGATCTCTAATGGACAGTAATCTTTGTCTTTAAGCTTTTGGCTGATACTTAAGTGAAAATAAAATAGATTATATGAAAAGATTCTATTCTGTTAATACTATTTCACCGGGCCGCGTAGCGCAGTCGGTAACGTGTCTGGCAACAGAAGCGAGTCTGACTGCAGATCAAGGGGTCGTGAGTTCGATCCCGGCCCGGTCCCATACTTTCGTGGAGATTGATCATGAAATAATTTCTACGGTCATTCTCCTCCCTTCCGCTGAATCATTCAAGAAGGGTTGTTGTCAGTTACAAGCGAAAGTATGTGCACGAAGTACTGGTTAACTGCTTGTTCAAGCTTGCCCAGGAAAAAGTGTGGTTAGGTGAACTGACCGTCCCGTAATGACCATAGCTGTTGACTTCGGACGTAAAGCAACAAAAACAAATAATACTATTTCACTAATAAAATCTTCCAAAATCACCTCCACCGCAACACCCATCCTGAACTGGCACCAGTCCACTAAATATATATAATTACATTTGAGCCACGACATGAGACTTCCAACAATGTGGTGTGCGACCGTCTGGTCAGAGCCACTGCTAATCGCTTGAATATTCTATGAATATTAAGCTACTGACGAACATCAATTAGAGTTTATGAGCTTAAAAGGAGGCTGCACAGGCTCGTCTGTGTCCACACTTGTCAAATGCCACATTGTTGGAAATCATGTGTCACGGCTCATTTATAATTATATTTATCTGTGAAAAAAATCATCTTCTAAAAATTCTATTCTCTCTGATAGTCAAATTTAGTGATATCCAAGCCGAGAGCTTCTACATCCAAGTAAAGTTTATAAATTGCTATCTTAGAAAGATTATCAGTTTTACTAAAACAATTGACATAAGAGACTGGGGCCAGTCTACCCCCATCCCCCCATAAAAATATAAAATAAAATAAATGAAAATATCCGTTTATCTCGAAATTAAAAAAAAATAGTTTCGAAAAATGTGAAAAAATAAAACATGTGCAGGTTTCATATTTTGCATATTTTTGCACAGGTTTCATATTTTGCACATTTTTCGAGACTAATTATTTTTAGCAAAGGCCTTTTCCCGAATTCGCGGGTGTAAACCTTTTTACAAAATATAAATAAATTTCAACAGGAGAAAATTAATAGTGAAAGAAGAAAAGAAAAAAAAAACGATGACTGTCTCAATGAAGAGCACATTGAATATGTCACTCGAGACATCCATACTTTGTATAAGGGGGTAGGGAAGGTTCTGACGAGACTTCGCATATGCCGACACGCCGTCGCTATTCCGTGCTCGTAAATGCGTTAAGAATAAGTGCCGAAACCCCTGTACTGGCCCTCGTACACATACACATATTTTTTTTTATAATTTTGCAGACTGGAAAGGATGGCCAAACCCTTAGCTGTCTCATGACAACTTACATGTACACAACATCCACAAGCAGTATAGATAAAAAATCAGACAGCTCCTATAGGAATTATCTGTTAATATCAGATCATGACTTACTCTTGTTTAGCACTGAGTAGTCTGCAGAGCAAATTATATAATGAGTCGAAAGAACGGTTACGATCATGAGTTTGACGAATAATTGAGTACGAGGTAGGCCCAGATGAGATGACTATATTAAATGCCAACACGGAGCCTATTTTGGATCCGTGATACCAAATAGCTTCAATCTAGATCTGGACCGATATTTTTTAAACAAAAATCTTTGTGAGATAAGTTTCCAAGTCTTAAAATCACCAACAAAGACAAGGCTGCTCGAGTCACTCAGAAATTCTCCTTACTCTGCACTTAAAGTCATATCAAAATAATGTTAGGACGCTCTAGATTAACTGCTTACCACATTTTTGCAATTAGTCTGTTTAATTTCTTGATGTTGCGATCGTTAAGTTCTTTTTCCGCTTTCCGAGCGGGAAGTCGTTGATTCGAAGCCGCACCATCATGAAAAATAAATGCTTCAACAAAAGCCAAAATAGGATTTCAGCTTAATAAAGGGATGAGTAAATAATTTTGATATAATCGATAATTTACCCCTGTATCCCAAATAAATAACGACACCGACAGGCATTAGCCAAAAAACGTTAAAATGGCTAATGACAGTCAACTGTAAATAGCCATTTTAACGTTTTTGGCTATTGACAGTTCGTTTCGTTTGCAAAAAACAATCACATGGAGGTCATAAATATACTGAAAGTTTAAGTGTGGACTGGTGTGTGTCACAGAGAAAATTGCTCAAACACTGAATCTCTCCTCCGTGACTGTAAATAGCCACTTCGTTGACAAAATCACGAAAATCTTCTTGTTTGAAACCACTGAATGGATTTTTCAGTGATTCCTGAAAAAAACGTACAAGTTCGAAAATACCCTGTCGCCAATGTTTCTCACTTTGTGACAACCAGATTTAAAATGATTTATGTACCAATATGGTTCCAAATTCACAACACATATATACAATCTATTTTTACGCATTAACATCAATGTTATATACCCCAGATACTTAATTGGTATCAGTTATATGCCAACGGGGTATGCATTTTTGCATATTTGAGGTGAACTATCCCATGTTTCCTGTTCCAAGACCTTTGTTACCGCTATTGCTGTCATACTAAGGCACCATATAAAACAATTAAAATTTTTAGAGCCATTTTCCCATTTCTTATTGATCAAATTATGAATATTGCAATGTCGCCAGAACTGCACTTGCCTACCGTAACGGACCTAACTACTGCCAACATGTATATTAGGAAGAGGAAATAGGACATAATTGTATGTCTTACATCCTACCAATTCATTCCCTTAATGTTTTGAAGTTAACATATCATCACGGTTATTAAAAGAGTGTCGTTTATTTGTCATTCTTCAGACACTTTCCTCCGTAACTGTTTTTTACGCAGAAAAGGGAGATCAACAATATGACATGTATGCTTAATAGTTTGGGTGAGAATGAGATGATATGAAATAGTATACAGACGGCTGGAACAAAAATGCAAGTTTGCTAACTCATAAACAAAATGTCCCCTCTACTCCGTAACTGACAGGGGTGGTACTTGATTGTATCGATGCCTGACCCTTGTTGTCTTTCTTACTTTCTCCATAACAAAAAAACCCGACATCACTGTATGCATCGCGATCTTTATGGGTGGGTACATAAAGTGCATTTCATACCCATTTTATCGATTACTCAGAAGTTTAACATCTGCTTTCTGTTAAAGTGTATAATTTTGCGTTTTTCCATCGTTACGGAGGATATTTTATGGAAATGAGGTGGATTGTTACGGAAGAGAGAAGTCTTGATTACTCAGAAAGCTGCTTAGTGTCTTAGTATTATAATGACACATTCTTCGTTTGCAAAAACAATCACATGGAGGTCATAAATATACTGAAAGTTTAAATGGGCATCGAGAGAAAACCTGTCTTCGGAGGTTTGCGAACAACAAAGGCGCAGACCAGCCTGCGCATTCGCGCAGTCTGATTAGCGCCTTTGTTATTCGCTGTTTGGAAAGCACCATATCCAAGCTTACTACAAGCGAGATTTCAACTTTCTAGCTAGTCCCTATAGCTGAGATGACTGGTTTGAAAATCACTTAGTCGGAAACCCCGAAGACAGGTTTTCTCGCGACGAGGCCCAAATGTGGGCTGGTGTGTGTCACAGAGAAAATAGCTCAAACACTGAATCTCTCCCCCGTAATGAGGGCATTAGACAACCTGTAACTCGAACACCATTGAAGTGGTGTGGGTAAAAGCTTGAATCAGATGTTATAATACATGTAGTGCACATTCTCAAATAAACAAGTTACATTTGAAGTCTTTTTAAAAAAAGTAATTGAGTATGATTAGGAATTACCACAATCATAAACTGCAGACAAACCCGTGGCATCGTGGCATCGAAAATTCATTTTTCAACCTTTTTTCCATTTCAAAATTATACGATTTTTTCAAGAATCATTGTTGTATCAAACTTGGCAGAAATGATCTTTATAATTATGATCTTCTTCGAAAATTGTTCAAATGGTTCTGGCCTGTTGCATATCTAGGTCACACAGGCTAAACAAAGATTTTCAAAAATCGTCTTGTCTGAAACCAAGAGGCCTAGAGTCTTGTTATTTGGTGTGTATTATCATCTAGTAGACCTCTAACAAGTTTGTTCAAATTATGTCCCTGGGACCAAACATAGGCCCGCCCTGGGGTCACATGTTTAACATAGGCTTATTTAGGGAACACATGAAAAATCTTCTTGCCTGAAACGACTGGCTGGATTTTGACCAAATTTGGCAGAAAAGATCCTGATATGGTCCTCTTTAATAATTGTTCAAATGGTTTTGGTATGTTGCATATCTAGGTCACACAGGTTAAAAAAGATTTATTAAAATAAAAGCTTTCACACTCTTCTTGTCTGAAACCACATGGTCTTACGGGTCTAGAGTCTTGATATTTGGTATGTATCATCATCCAATAGAACTAAAATAACCTCGTTCAAATTATGCCCCTGGGCCAAAAAATGGGACGCCCAGGGTGTCACATGTTTAACATAGGTTTATATAGGAAAAACATGAAATAATCTTCTTGTCTGTCACCACTGGCTGGATTTTGACCAAACTTGGCAGAAAAAAGATCCTTGTATGGTCCTCTTTGATAATTGTTCTGGTCTGGTCTGATGCATATCTAGGTCACCCAGGCTTAAATGGATTTTCAATGTAAAACCTTTAAAAAAATTCTTATCTGAAACAACAAGGCCAAGAGCCTTGATATTCGGTATGTAATATATTACATAGTTGACCTCTACCAAGTTTGTTCAAAATATGCCACTGGTATCAAAAATGGGCTTGCCCATGGGTCACATATTTTACATAGGCTTATATAGGGGAAACATGAAAGATAATCTTGTCTGAAACCACAAGGCTTAGAGCCTTGATATTTTGTATGTAGTATTATCTAGTAGACCTCTACCAAGATTGTTCAAACTATGTCCTTAGGTCCAAATATCAACCTGCCCTGGGGTCACATATTTTACATAGGCTTAGTAGGGAAAACACGAAGAATCTTCTTGTCTGAAACCACAAGGCAAAGAGCCTTAATATTTGATATGAAGCATTACTAGGAGACCACTACCAAGTTTGTTCAAATGATACCCTGGGGCCAAAAATGGCACCACCCGGGTCATAAGTTTTACATAGGCTTAAATAGTGGAAACATGATGGAATCTTTTTTTGTCTGAAACAACCAAACGTACAGCCTTGATATTTGATATGTAGCATCACCTAGTATACGTTCTACCAAGTTTATTCAAATAATGCCTCTGGAGCTAAAACTGGCCCCGTCGCAGGGGTCAAAGAGGCTTATGTAAAATCAACTTTTTCAGAATTTTGTCATTTTGCACATCAAATTAAAAAAAAAATGAAGCATACAATAACACGCTAGCAAATATATCACCCTATACTCACACCATTGACCCCTGATTTAAAAGGTCATTTTGTTTTCTTTTCTGAAAGTTGGCATGTGCATAGTAAAAGAAAGAAAGATGGCAATGATCAGGAAACGATACAATCAAATACCACACCTGACCCAGGATACCACATGGAAAAGGAACAAAACACAATAAAGATCATAAACAATAGCCAAGAGGTTAGCCATTTCCCAGCAGGTGACCACAAAGCAGCAATGAACAGACGCAAAAGCATAACAAGCACCAGGCATGAATAACACAAATGATCCACAAAAGAAGTACCACCTTGGAACACTCAGTTAAGATATTTTACTGGAGGGCTTAAACCGGTGTCACGGCACCAACCTCACCCTTAGTTCACATGTGGATCAAGACACATAGATGTTTGGTTTGCATAAAATACCCTAACTTATCAATACATCATACCCTAGAACATATAAATCAAGATATAGAAAGTAGATAAAGCAAAGATAAGGACTCTACAGTACATACTGGAGCAAAAGAAGTCCTACAGGTAAACCGAGTTTAGGGTCATTTCGGCCATGAGTCGTTTTCGGACATGAGTCGTTTCGGCCGTGGGTCATTTTGGCCCCTACCATCTCATGAGTAGATAAGTCATTAAGTTGGAACCGTTGCAGAGTCTGAAGTCCGACCCACCGGCGTGCAGTTAAAGTAGAAAGCAAAGCTGCCAACCGTGACTGGGTTGACCACCAAGAACACAGTCTGTTGCAATACATTAATGTGTAATTAGTCAATCTTTTTATAATGGGAAATTATTTAAATGAACTGCGCTGAAAAATGATTTGAGCCAGCAATTCTCTTCAACCTTTAGAATTCAGTTTCCGAAAGTCCTTGGCGCAAGAGAGATTAAAGTCTAATTTTGAATTTAGATATCAAATCATTGTATTGTCTATAAAAGTAAGAAAAGGTTTTGCGAAGATTATGATACCGATTGTTTAAGAAGTGTCTGAGTAACAATCTACTGCATGTGTTGAAGTCAGCAACATGGCTAGATGCCCTAGCAAAACAAATGAGTTTCGAGATAAAGACTCCATAGGATGTAGAACGAGAAACATTAACATTTAAAAATGGGAAATGAACAATTTCAAAATCGTCACGGTTATCATAAATTTTGGTAGAAACAATATCATTAGAAATTGACAAGTGCAAAATTAAAAAATGGCTTCGGTATCGGATGTATTAGCTTTATTAAGTTGGAGATTTGAAGGGCATACTTGACTTACCATATTATCAATATAAACATTATAATATTTTAAAATAATAAATTGGAATGAAGCATAGAACACCATGCAGGCAAATATTCTGTCCTGATGGGGTCAAAGGGTAATACATTTTTTCTGAAGGTCGTGTTGCGTATCAAATTACAAGGAAATAAGTTTAGAACATTTTGCAAGTAATATGTTTGACTTTCTGCACACCCCTGGTCTTTTGGGTTGGGTAAAAGGTCAGACATTGAAATTGGGCAGATAAGTATTTTGATAGGCTTTGGTTATGATCTGCGTGATACTTAAGATGAATTTAGGTGTTGAAGAAATGGGATTTATATTTTGTGGTAAACATCCTCTCCTTATGACAAGGACTCAGGTGAGAGATCCAAGGCACATGGACCCTATTGTTGTATAATGTGATAAAGTGTCAACTGGTTAACATAAAGCTTTGGTCGCTTTCAAAACAAAAAGCTGATTCGATTTTTTTTCAATTGAAAGAAAAAAATCAGCAAACATCTAAGTCCGTTTTGGGTTTTCAGACTCAGTTGTATCCTGAAAACAGTTGTGACAACTATATAATCATGATATATTTTTCTTTAGTTAAGTATGTTACATTAATAAATTTGACAGAACAAGTGACTTATCCTAGTTGGGATGCTGCATCAGCCTTATCATTTTGTTAGTTTGTAAATTTTATAACATAAAACTAACTAAAAAAGACATAGCAGCCATCGATGGTACACCATCACAAATACCCGCTTTTTTACCTTGCCACTGTTGCCCAGTACCCTCTACATTATAAGACCTAAAAACCTGCAAAGTTTGAAGTTGCTAAGTCTAACAGTTTAGGAGATGCATTTACAAGAAAATACATTGTTTGACCTTTGACTTTGACCTAGGTCAAGGTAATACGTAATGGTACCCAGTATCCTCAACATCATGTGACCTATGCACCTGTGAGTTTTGAAGTTACTACGTCTAACGGCTAAAGAGGAGATGCAGTTACAAGAAAATACATTATTTAACCTTTGTCAAGGTCACACAAACCGTCGCCCAGCACCCATAATGTCATTTATGCACCTGCAAAGTTTGAAGTTGCTATGTCCAACGGTTAAAGAGGAGATGCATTTACTTTAATTTTACAAGAAAATACATTTTTTTGACCTTGACCTTGGGATCAAGGTCACATCAAGGTCAAGGTCAAATTTGAAGCTGCTACGTCCAACGGCTCAGGAGAAGATACAATTACAAGAAACGTTTCAGACTGATTCACAGACATACAGAAGGACGTAGGGACGGACGGACGGACGGACGGACGATGGACCGACTTTGGTACGAAACTAATATAGTGATTATCCTATTTTTCGTTAGTATACTTAGCAACAAAGAATTGTTGGTTTAAGCTAAGAAAAAGAAATATTTCTTAAAAAGAAAATATACACCCATATACACATAGCCTCTTAATTAGAACTGATATATTTTCTTTTGGAAAAAAATGATTAGATACTGCCTATCAAACACAGCTTCTTTTAATGAAATAAACTACTTAGTAATGTATAGTTTAAGGAACTAAGCAATATTTTTGTCTTCAACTTAGTTATATACGTGACCTAATGGAGATCTAACACCAAATTGATATTTAACAGCAGATAAAGTATTATTCTTAGGTCGAGTGATATCAAAACAATAGGCATAAGGTTTTAAATGCTAACATAAAGAATTGCCGGCTTAATTTCTAAATTTGAGGTTCTAAACTTATATAAAATTTTATCCATGGACGTCTAATAGGACGTCTTATAACTGACAAACTTTTATGTTAGAATATATTTGTTTGCAATTTTGAAATGGCAGTAAATGGTCGTTTAAATACATGCTCTCATGAACCATAATACGAGTTAATAACTTTGTCAACTGAAACAATTTAACAAAATGTCATGAACTTTAAATGTGTAGTTGAAAATGTACCGTAATTGACATTATAATGGGCCAAGAAATATTTTACAAACATCCATATGTGTAGCAAATAACATGTTCTTACAGATTGCATAACTGCTTTGTTCATTTAAACATTTCATCTTGAAACTAACAGTTTAATAAGTATTTCTATGTAAATCCTAATAATGATGGTAATCTTGAATGGTGGCCATTTTGAAGACTTTTCCGGCCTAAGTTTTATACACCTGCCTGGTCGATAGACTACTCATATATCTTGAAGGGTTATTGCACCTAAGGTGCACACAGCTTTTTTCATTATCATCAGGAAGTTAATCATCAAAACCTGACACATGTTACGTTAAATGGCAGCCAGAAACGTCCTACGATGAAAAAACATCTAAAAATCCCAAGTCAACTTACTGAACGAGCAAAATTGCAGTTCAAAACCGTTAATTTACGAAATTAACTGAAATTACATCCCTTTGAATTAAACAAATAACAATTCAAGAACTGCCAAATCTCCTTAACCTAACATCATTTTGAGACCGTTTTTGTTTTAATTTGTTGTGTTTGTTTATGACAACAATTACACAAAAGAGAAAAACAAAAAATATGGCTTATGTCGGGCATCAAAGGTTTACTAAATCTGTGTTTTATACCCACCCCTTACTGCAAAATCATCAGAGAATTTCTACTTTCAATTGTTTTGATGCTGATTAGTCTGAATTAATGTTGAAATGCTTGTTATTGCGAAAAAATGCACAAATTTGTTCGATTATGTTGATTATCAAAATGCTGGACTAAAAATGAATTTTCTGAGTGTTTCACGCACGCTCGTGATCGATGTTTTGTGACGTCAGAGTATGTTACAGATTCATGGCTGTGGTCGTAAATGCAATGCATACAGCTAGCACGCATAACATCTTACTAGAGAATTTGCTCAGTGATGTTTAAATGTGCTTGAACGGTTCGGAATTATGACGGACACACAAGCTTTTCATGTGACTTTTGATTTTAAGGTTACTCGTGTTCGCTGCTTTGTCAGCGGCTCTACTGATTATCAAATGAATGTTTCTTAGGTGCAAACCGTTGGTAAATAATCAGAGTGTGTAATGTGAAAATTTAAATGAAATGCGTTCATACATTTGGAAATGGCAGACATAAACGTCAAGCGGACATAACTTTATTGTTTCAGTATATATACCTACCAAAAACAAGCATCAAAAATTCTGGCCAATGTCATGAAGGGTAAGTCAAAAGCTAGGATTTTGGATTCCTGGCTATTTCGGGAATCATGACCCTATTGAGAGGAAGGTATATTTTCTTCCCATTATTAACTATAATTATCCATTTCCACTGGCGCATGATTTGCTACTCATGATCACAATACACTGTAAAATAAGCGTAACTTTTTATCAAATTTGGTGGCAGCTGAACTTCCGCTGTTCTGCATTTAACCTTTTTACTGCTTTTAAAGATATGTTCTGTTTGATCGTATTGACCCTGAGAATAGCTAAAACAATAAAGTGTAGAAATTTTTAACATTGACACTGAGAAATGTTGGCTTTAAAAGAGAAATGCTGGCTTTAATGTTTTAACTTGTTTTCTTAGCTAGGTAAGCAATTGTAAGTTTACATAAAAAGGGATGGCAACTCAGCCCCACTTCTTAACCTACATTTTTTTACAGTGTATACGATACGGAAAGTTTCTTGAAGCATCGTTGGTTCGATTTACCATTGCAGCATGTTAAAACGAAACTTTAATTGCTTTAGCAGAGATTACGCAGCGTAATTAGGGCAAGCAGCCAGATTAGCTAATCCTTGATTGGATTATATCGGTACATTTGTAGAAATACGTAAGTGGGGTAACAAACGCACCTGTAGGAATATATCCACGCTGCGCAGTAAACTTTGACATGATGCAGGCACAAGAATACAGCAGCAGAGACTTCAGCCATACCTGTAGGGTAAAGTCGGAAAAATTCGGACATCAGGTAAATTCGGACACACGTTTGCAAACAGTGGAAATCCAGCTGAGACGGCACCTCATGAGCCGTCTCATCAGCATTTTCACTGTTTGCTTAGTTAATTTATTTCCATTTCAATAATTGAACTATGAAACAAATAAGGTGGCTGTCCGAATTAAGCTGTCTGTCCGAATATACCCGACTTTACCCTACCAGATAAGACTCAAATCAGTCCGCTCAGCTACAGATGCTAGAAATAAGCTAGACTTTTACTGTCATGTAGCAGCGAGCAACAATCACTGATCAGAATGAGCGGATGTGCAGGTTGATCAGCTCGTTATTGTTCGCATATAATATATGTCTCGACCAGAGAAACTCTGTCTTCGGGGGTTTGCGAACAATAAAGGCGCAGACCAGCCTGCGCACCCGCGCAGTCTGATCAGCGCCTTTGTTATTCGCTTATTGGAAAGTATCATGTCTAGAATCGCTACTGGCGTAATTTCAATTTTCTAGCTAGTCTCTGCAGCTGAGGAGACTGGTTTTATACTCCCCGAAGACAGGGTTTGTCGCGTGGAGGCCCAGTCATATAAACATGACTTCTTACAGATCACAACAGTTATCATTGTACCGTGTAGAGTTGGTAGAACGCCTCCATTGTACATCGATATTGTTTTGTTTGTTGTTCGTATTTTTTCAAACTCTGATCGTTTGGGTTTTGAGATAATTGCGTTCTGACAGAGAGCAGAATACCGCCTCACTCTCTCTCACTCTCTCTCTCTCTCTCTCTCTCTCTCTGTACATATACATTTTGTAAACGTACTTCCATTGACTTGTGTGGTCAATAAGGGCTAATACACGGGTAGGAAACTACATAGACAGAACCGTCGGCCCTGATAAGGAAATCTCATGTGGTTCTTTCCGGTTCTGTATATGGAGGCTGAAAAATCGCCTTAAAGCCGTAAATTTTCCATTCAGTGTTTTTATGGTGTAAAATAGCGAAAAAAGGAGAATGTAGTGCTCCGCTCTGGTCTTTTATCTTCTTATCTAAGCTGAAGCGAGGTGCAAATTGTGTATCCTTTTTGTCCTGAGCTAAATGAAGGTTGTTTACCCCACGACAAAAACGATCGATTCAGATAAAACCAATGATTAGAAGTTGAACACAACATTCTCACTGTATCGCTATTTTACACAATAAAATCACTGAATGGAAAACTTACGTTTTTAGGTGATTTTTCAGCCTCCATATACAGAACTGGCGCTTCTGTTTATGTAATTTCCTACCCGTGTGAGGAACGCCTTGCTGCTGCGCAGTCAGTCTATCTAACAAAGTATGGAAGTTCATTTTTAGATCTATGTCTGAATCGTCTGGAAAGCCCAAAAACGAATAAACGGAGATGAAAAAAATGTCATTCACTTAAGCAGCGGTTCCGGGCACCCAGTCGTCTTCAACTCTAAGCACATACGATGTATATATAAATTTGCTGATCATGCAAATTTCGGGCTCAGATTTCGGTCTTGTTTGCGCGCGAAATGGTTCCGTTTATTTTGCATGCAGCAGACGAAACGCTAATTGCAGACACACAACAGACAGGTGGTTAGTTCGGGAAGATAACAGACATCAGAACCTGTATCTTTCAGAGAGATAATCAACAACAAATCCACTGCTGTTGGGAGGATTATATTATATACGCCATTTGTGTTGGAATCACTCAAGAAACAAGAAAAAAGCAGAAACATGGATGTTATATTGGTTACGTTAATTCTTCTTTTTGCAAACAGGTTTGTTTATTTATGGGTCATTATCAAAAAATGGAGGAATCTGTGTCCTTGCTGATTTTCTCACACCCTCGACCTCCTCTCTGTTGCTTTTCTGTCAATGACACTTAATGGCGGCATGTGCCACAAGAATAAAATGCTTTGTCGGGTTCTGGACGACGCTGTTTGAAAACTAAAGCTGACGTAATTGCACTTTCTCCGAATTTTCCGGTGTCCCAACTTGAGGGTGGTTGGTAACCGTTGCCGTTAATTGCTACAGAAACAAATATTTAGTTGTTTATTATTTAATGGGTTAATACATCTAGCTGTATAGAAGTAGTTTCCATAAAGTATGCCAGTATTTATAAACTATTTCAGTGCGATAGCAGGTGTTTACGGCCGTCCCTTGAGAACCTGTCAGTGCAGTTGCAGTTATAGAAAATGGGGTTTGGTGGAGCAACCCATTATTCTGAAAGGTTAAAAATGACGATATTTCGTTGACAACGACCCCTGGAGGGAACCTATAGGATCACTTTTAGGCTTGTTTACATCCTACAGATTTTATGTCACACAAGTGTGTCAAAAATTGAGTGATATTTTCACACCTGTCAGTGCAATCACGAATATATTGACACGTTTGGTGACGCTGAGTACATTTCCACGGCCACGTTTTAATTGGCGTTGAGGGCGAGTTGAAGCAGACATATGATTTGGTTAACTTCGAAGAAATCCTTTCTTTCAAGAATCGAATAAATGTGTGAATGTCAGTGCAGTCACGGTCAGTGCAATCACGTTCCCTATTGTGACAGCACTGACATGTTGTGTGACAGCACTGACCATTACTCACTTTGACTTCAAAACTGTGAGTACTGTTGCTAATATTAAGGATTAAGTAGAATTATCAATGTCCCACCCCCTCCCTGCCTGTTTCTTCGGGGCAACTGAGACGCTTGACAAGATGGCCACGACAATAACCTTGTGGTGAAAATAGGTACATATTGGCATATTTTAAAGCATGGTTAGATTTTATCTCTAGGAGAAATGTGTGATCTTTGAGTCTTGCATAGCTGGGTGACAGTGATTTCTGTTGGCATTGAAAGAAATGTACCTATTCGTTCGTCTTCCACTGCCATTGGGCAAATATACGCTCATATAAGCATTCAAATACGATCCACTATGGCCAGGTGTCAGCTGAGCGTTTTCAGGGTTATTGGATCTCTGGTTACTATCCTTCCAGCCTCTCGATTTTGAAGCCAGAATTGAGATGTTTGATAGCGCAGAAAGTGGTTAAGTGGGAAAAGGTGTGCTATATGTATCTTTGTCAATGTGACAGTGCACAGGTTCCAGCCAAACTAATCTCCAAACCATACAACTGTAGCAGATTCAAGTATTCCATTTTTTTTACAATTTCCAGTCGACTGACTAAAGTATATCCCCTCCACCTCCGTCCCATACCCATCTATTATTCTCGTTAAATTACCAAAATATCACCTGATTTAGACAACATAAAAACATCAAAACACATCATTAGATTAAGCAAAGAATCTGGTACAAATTGTACAGATGCACAGTTCTTGTACGATGTGCATCTGGAAAGTTCGTAGCATGGCATCATAGCTCCACAATGCGCTGATAACATTCTTTCGGAAACTAGAATTCAATGGCTACTGGATGGCTTATTTTTGTCGAAAAAAAACATCGCTTGCAAGTGCTGCGCATGCTCATTATGCGTAGAGGTTTATATACTGGCGAAATTTTAAGCAAATTATTAGGGGAAAAAACGAAGGAAAATAGGGGAACTTATTTACGATAATGATTTGACGAATTAACGATTTGGTGCCAGCTTTTTTTTATTAAAATATATTATGCGACCACTGCTTGCATGAGGTACATCTTTACATTCGGAAAGTGTTGACTAATAGAGAAATGGTTAACTTTCAAAAATTATGGGACTTTGTATGCCCTCAAAGGAGCTGTGGGAGGCATATAGTAATCACAGTGTCCGCCCGCCCGTCCGTCCGCCTATCCCAATTCGTGTCCGATGCATATCTTTATATTATGTGAGGCAGGAATCCCAAATTTAGTATCTTGATGAATATTGGGATGGCAAAGTGTCGCGTACCATTTTCGGGTCACTGTGGCCTTCACCTTGACCCCTGATCTAGTCTTTAGAATATTCGTGTCTGGAGTAAATCTCTCATATTATTTGAGGTAGGAATCCCAAATTTGGTAAGTGCGTGCAGCTTGGGATGATAAAGTGTCGCGTACCATCCTTGGGTCACTGTGACCTTGATCTCTGTCGTAGTTTCTAGAATCGGCATTTAGTCTGGTGCATATCTCCTATATTCTTTGAGGTAGGAATTCCAAATTTAATTTTGTGAATGCATCTTTGGATGGCAGAGTGTCACATACCATTTCTTGGGCACTGTGACCTTGACCTCTGACCTAGTTTTTAGAATAATCATGTCCGGGGCATATCTCTTGTATCATTTCAGATAGGTGATGTGTGGGTTCATCTTGTGATGGAGTAGTGTCGTGTACTATTTATGGGTCAATGTGACCTTTAACCTGATCTCTGGCTTAGTTTTTAGAATGATCATTACAGGAGCATATCTCTTATATTATTTGCGGTAGGAATCCCAAATTTTGTGGGTGAATGCATCTTGGGATGGAAGAGTGTCTCGTCCCATTTTCGGGTCACTGTGACCTTGACCTCCTACCTAGTTGCTAGAATTTGCCTCGAGTCTAGTGCATATCATTTATATTTTTTTGAAGTAGGAATACCAAACTTGGTTTATAGATGCATCTCTGGATGGTTATATTTCGTCTACCATTTTTGGGTCACTGTGACCTTGACCTCTGACCTAGTTTTTAGAATAATAGTATCCGATTAAATCTCATATATTATTTGAGCTAAGAATCCCAAATTTGGTGTGTGGTTGCATCGTGGAATGGCAGAGTGTCATGTACCAAGTTTTGGGTCACTGTGACCTTGACTTATTTTCTAGAATTATTGTGTCAGGAGTATATCTCCTATATTATTTGAGGTTGGATCCCAAAATAAATTTGGTGTAAGGATGCATCTTTGGATGGTGATATGTCGCGGACCATTTAAGGTCACTGTGACCAATCTATGACCTAGTTTCTAGAATAATCGGATCTGGAGCATGTAGCCTATATTATTTGAGGTAGGAATCCCAAATTTGGTGTGTGGATTCCTCTTGGGATGACGGAGTAATGCATACCATTTTGGGCCACTTTGACCGTGACATTGACTTCTGGCCTCATTTCTAGGTTTTTCGTATCTATTCCTTTATATCAAATAACTAAACCTCAAATGCGTCTTATGCTAGACCAATTCGTTTGGGAGTATCCATCACGTTACGGTGACATTTCTTGTTTCAATTTCGCTTCATACTTTTACTATAAATTGTGTCACTACAGGAGCTCAAAAATGCCTATTGAGTATATGTTTTGCTTTATTTTCTAGCAAACAATGCATAATAATCATTTCGTCGCGCAAAAGTTGCACGGCTTTTTTAGCTCTGCCTTTAAGTAAGAAAATTATTCGTAATAGTACTACCCCTACTTTTCAAGAAGTGGGTGGGGTAACTCGACCCTTCATATTTTCTAGATGACATAATAACTTCTAATGGTATCGCTTTAACCATCACTGAATTGATAGATTTCTAGTCCCAAGGGGTAATTTTACTTTTTTAAATGAACCAGAACGTCAACTCGTAGCTAAACTCACGCTGTCCCATGGGACGATTTTAAGAGTAACATTTCCTTTGTTATGGTTCACACAGTTTCTTTTGGTTTCAATACAAAGAGAATAAAGTGTGTAAATAAAGTGTACGACAAACATACCAACACAGGGCATTTTTAAACTACCGTCGGTTATATATTTTCAAAATATGTGCAATGTTACATGCGAGTTTATTCGTAACAATACTGAAGCGCATTGCTTTGCTTTCTAAACGGTTTTGGTAATGCCATTTCCATATATAATTACATGAAACATCCAACTCATTCATCAATTGTATAAATACTGAACCAGATTGTGGCCTACCAAATTGTACAATATGTCTAATTTCACTTATAATGTTCTGCACTAATTAATGTTGATAATGTTTTTCACTCTTTTCAAAAGGTAAAATGTTATATTTTCCACTGAAATTTTGCGTTTACATTCAGGACATGTAATTACAATAATATTTTTTCGTGTCTACACCATAACATCCTCATGAAACTTGTGCCATAACTTAAAGAAAATGTAGCTTTTTAAAATGATACCAATCATGCTAGGATTTGTAATTCGGTTACTGAAATAAAAGACCATGCTACCAACTTTCCAAAGGACCCTCGTACGTCCTGGTAAGTGTCCATTTCCGAAAACGGAAATCATTCTCGATGGCACCATTGAGACTGCATTAATGTAAGGGCTGATCTTAGTTTCCACTGTGTATCATGCTATTTTATGCAATGTATCATGCTTTTATTCAATTCTATTATTTCGCAAGGTGGAGCACGTTATGTCAGTGCAGTCACAAACGTGTCAGTGCAGTCACAGTCATGTCAGTGCAGTCACGTTCAAGTATAATTCAAATTACATAGAGTCCATCGCTATTATGTTCTTACTTTTTATATCTGACTATGCAATAATGAAATACTAAACTTTTGACAGAAATCATTTAGAAAATAAATCTACACAATTTTGTACATAAAAACACCACACTTTGAAAATACATTTTTTTCGTGTAAGTTTACTTTAAACAATTCTCTCTCACACAGATTACAACGAAATTGAATAAAATTCGAGTCTTATAAGGTTTATGATCAGTATTGTAGATCACCTTATTAAGATAATGAACATCTCGACAGAGACTGATTTAATGATAAAAAGTTTGTTTGTGACTGCACTGACATTTTAGCCGTAGTAGCAGGCATAAAATTATTAACTGACCCATTATTCGTCGAGTTAAACTTCGCATATTTTCAATATTAGTCCCCCCGTGTATGTTTAATATAAATGTTGCAGCAAGATTGAAAATCTTGACACTTATTTTTTATGATTTAGTCTTTCTGGATTCCTCCATTTTTTGATAATGACCCTTATATAACACAATGTTATTACCTAGCTGCGAGCATGTTTTGTTTCGGGATCTGTGCCTCGATTGATTGGCAGTGCAGACATTTAGGAAAGAAGGGGTGGGGATGTGGGTGGTTGGGGTGGTGGTGGGGTGTATTTATCAATTGGACCAGTCCATTTCAGTTTTAAGGGTTGTTACGTGTAGGTGAAAAGTTTCTTTTTTGTTCAAATTTTAATAGACCATTTTGTCAGCAAGCAGTGGAGACCCTGATCAGACGCAGCGGTTTGCGGCGTTTGGTCTGGTTTTGCACTGTTTGCCGATGTCCAAAAAAAAGAACGCTAGGCTTAAATGGGCTAATACTTTAGGCTGAACCCATATTTAAACGTGGAGTCTTTTTAGTGGGACATAGGCAAACAGTGCTGCCAGTGCAAACCCAGATCAGGCGCTACAGAACGTAGCGTCTGACCAAGGTATCCACTATTTGCTTACATAGTATTCTAATAAATTAAAAAAAGAGGAATAACACACAACAACCATTAAAATGGAAATGGACTGGTCAAATTGATAAGATTAGGAAACCCCAATCGGCTTATGTGGCATATGTACTTACGCCGGTAGGGAAATTGACTATGACCTGCTGCAACCAAAGACTGAAAGCGCATAGCTCGAGTTGACGCTCTACGCCCGTCCTAAATAATCACATTACTTCCACTTCACATGATCATGTACCAGGGGCGGATCAAGGATTTCGGAAAAGGGGTTCATTTGTATAAAGGTGTGTGCGTTGGCGGGGTGGGGCGGGGGGTTCGCTTTGCTGATTTTATCTAATTTTTCTTAAATATCCTATGAAAATGAAATAATTTGGTCTCTCTGAGAGAGCGAACCCCCTATGGATCCGTCACTGTGTACATTTAACTATGTGCCATGTTTACTCTTCGCATGCTGGGTACTTTCTCATGCTTAAAATTGCTGTCGTCCGCTGACCTTTAAAAAATCAAAATATTCTTCAGAAAGACTATCAGAGAGTATCAGGACCGACATTCCAAACTGTTTGCAAATACAGTAAAACCTGTGTAAAACCGCCACTCTAAAAAAGACCGAAAGTTGGTTTTCCAGACAAATCATCGCTTATTTCAGGTCAATAGTATTGCAGAATCTGCAATACTTTTGATATTCATTAGGCTACCATTTGTCATTAAAATCTTTGCTTTGTCTTTAAGTGGCCGTTTTGCACAGGTTTAACTGTATTGTCAGCAGATTAAAAAGGCGCTGCTCGCAATGAAAGAGGGAAGTACATTTATAATCGATTTAATATGTGGAAAGTGACAGTGCAAATATATATAGATGAATATTTAAATATGAAATAATCTAATTAATAAATAAAGGACACTAACATGAATTAGACGGTTAATTATATACATATTTAGAGGCAACAGATTAGGTTTCAAATTGCCTCAAATTTCCGTCGGCCATACAACTCACTCAGTGCAATCTGGAGATACGCCGCAAAGTACATGCATATGACACATCAGCTTGCTGAAGGTTTCAGACAACAATGGGTTCCGCCAATCTTTTGAATTCTAACACACCTCGCCTATAGACCGACGATAACTAAGTGTGATATATCGGACAATAATTCACTGCTAAAGTGTGTGATAGCTGACGTCACTGGAAAATGACGTCATTCATGGCGTTAGACGGTGTAACGTCGTTTTCACGCTAGACGATACAATTTCATGTAAACGTAATCGACGTAGTCTCAGTATTGGCGGGAATTCTTCAGTGCAATGGCGGAAAGTTGGAAGAAGCGGAAGACTTCGAATGTGTTTTCGTCGTTAATTGTGCTTTAGAATCGAAATAGATCAGCTCCAGTTCGTGAATTGTTGAGTAATAATTCACTGTTTGTCCGTCAGTTGTATGAAGATAAATCACTCGCGCTGCGCGCTCGTGATTTGATCTTCTTTACAACTGACCTCCAAACAGTGAATTATTACTCAACAATTCACTGTTGGAGCTGATATATTTCTTAAACAATGCACTACACCACAAATTAAATATTTTGACATTTTTAAATATGGAGCAGTAAAGAAATATTGTTGTAAAAAGTTATGTGTCTGAATACGAACTGTATGTTATTTGGTGTGTTCAATTAAATTTCATTTACATGGTTGTTCAGTAAAGTAATGAATTGTTTTAAATTAATATATATAAGTAAAATGTTCCGTGATAAAATATCTGAGAAGCCATTGCATTCTAAATATTACATTTCCATATAGTTCAATATAATGGTGCAACATTAAAATATCACGAAATACACCAGATCAGGCTTCTGTTTGCTTTGTTTGTTTGTGTTTCAATAGAGCTTTTGTAGTTAACGACGTGGTGAGCACAAGGAAAATGAATTATAGCTAGTTACAAAATGTATCAGCAATCAGTAATATACTAAATTCTCATAACTAGTAGAGTAAAACAAATAAAAAATATTCCACTCTAATTCATACTTATTCAAATATAAATAAGTCTGTTTCCACTCTGTTTCTAAATAATTATTATGTCTTGCTGTGTCAATAAATATAAGGACCTCTGACACTTTGATAGGGTATCTGCCTATTTTTCAGATGCTCACCAAAAGTTCCCTATGCATAAGATATCACTGGTATTCTTCTGAATAGGACGCTTGATATATTAGGAACGAAATAATGTTATAATTAGATAGCCAGATCCCTACGACAAAAAGGAGACTCTACCAAAGGGGGTAGGGGTTGCAAAATTTGACTTCACCAAAAACATTTAGAAATCAATTATTTTCACGTGTAAGGGTATTATATCATCACTGCTCGATTACAAATCAAAGTGAAAGTATTTTGAAGTCCGAAATCATGAGCATTTTAATGATTACTTTTGTTGTTTTTTTTTTCTATCTGATTTGTTAAGAAATACTTTGAAGTGCAACTGTAGTCCATATTCAACCTTGATGACAATGTATTTATTGTGCTTTCAAAGATGCATAGTAATGAGGTTATTCTATTTTTCTTATAAACAGGTAAAGCATGACTTTTCACTGCTACGCGCATAAGCAATAATCTGTGGTAGGTTCAATATAACTGTAAAATGAGACTACCTGCACGCCCAAAATCAAGGTAAACTTGCCCGCGTTTGTTTACATCGATTCTCATCTATCTTTAAAAGTACAATACCTGGTGCAATATTATGCAGCAATGTACTATAACCATTCATCCATGCGCAAAGTACACCTAGTCGATGGCCATGTAGTTTATGTGTATTGGATGAATACAGTATATGTGCAAAATAATCTACCAACTGAATTTAGTAAAGGGACAATTTTCATAATCTAAAGAAAAAATATGCTAAAACGTTGTAATATTTCATGACTAAGGGGCTATGAAAAGGAAGCTTACTTGTACTATTTATTTCATTATATTGGAAATAAAGATTTTCAAGAGGGCACACCAAAAAACCAAATGCTAATGTTCGGGCTCGCCCAGACGTCATATTTTGGGCTGTGGGATATCATTCCCCCGAGTTCCAACTAGCTTTTCACATATAATTTGACAATTATGAGAACTCACTTACGTGCAAAAGGATTAGTTGGAACTCGGGAAGTGGGGGATGATGTTTGAAAATATTTTTCTATTTCCTATATGTATAATGCAAAAAGTGACCATTTTAGCCCCAAATTAAGCCGTACATTTATGGAAATAGGAAATCAAATGCAAAATCATAAAATAGAGACCAAGAGTGAGCTTATATGTGAAGATGGAAGCATTTGACCGACTTTGATTTTTATCAAAATTATAGGCAATGATACACTGTGATTCCCATTACCACCGTCAGAAGTCCTTGTATAATGACTTTGCCGCCTTTCCTTTGATCTATGTTGTTCATTAATTTTGATAAGACCTGTCAAAGGTGGGGCTTATAACTGACTTGAATATCTGATGAATAAATTAAAATGTGATTGTTTTATTGTTCATGATAGATGTATTTTATTGTGCAAAAACTCGTGAATATACAAATATTCGATCTTGTAGGGGGCAACTCGTCTTCGACTCGTCCCGCCTACAAGAGCGAATATCTGTATATATACTCGTAAATTGTACAATAAAGCCAAATTAACAAAGAAAAACATTATCAAAACAAATATAATGTAAACAAATGTTACAGCTATATAAGGTGCATCTATAGTCACTTTTGAAATTCCTTTCTGTAAAATACCTATAAGCATTTAAACGACTAACTATTGCCAACGATAATTGAAATCAATCAAACATTTATGAGTGTGTTGATTTTGAGAGTAAAAATGTACACAATACCTTAAATGAGCCCTGCAGTCCATACGTTAATCAGCAGTATAGTAAATGAATACCATTGTCGAATTTATTTTTGTTAGCTCTGTATTTTGGCACCATAACTGAAGGTCTGGATGGGGTTTAATGATTAGTGAATAATGGCCCTTTTTATAATAAAAAGTGAATAATAAGCCAAAAAAATAATGATGAGTGAATAATGAGATCCTAAAAAATAATGAATAATCCTATTTTTTAATGAATTGAAGAAAAAATTAATGAATAGTGAATAATCAGATTTCTTTGCCACCTTTCTTACCTATAATGAATAATTGGTCTTATTTAAATGAATAACCCAAAATTTTAATGAGATGAATAATAGGCTAAATTTTTAATGAATAGTGAATACCAGACCCCCATCCAGACCCTCATAACTTTTAAAGGTTGATATATCGATATACATAGCCCTGTGCATTTCAGAGCAGCTGACCTTACAGTTTAGATATTCTGATAAAGATATACTTAAGAAATGCACCATTGTATCATTGAAAGTAATATATGTCATAATGGTGATCTGTGCAAGTGTTTCTAATACGAGGGGCGTTCATTTAATTCTGGCACTAATCACATGGCTGTTAAAAATTCTCGGAATTTGCGGTACATTCACGGGGGAGTAGTTTGTAATACATATAATGGTATCAAACTTTGTTTGAATCCGTTCACATATTCAAAAGTTATTGAAAGTTCAAACATACGCAGTCGTCATACTCTGTCTAAAATAGTGTGTGTTAAATAAAAGCTCAAACAAGTTTTGAAATAAGGGCCTATATTTAAGGCCACGTCAATCTGAACATTTTAGGTGCACAGACTTATAAAGAATTGTGTCAGATTTATAGAACAACTGCAGTGTTCAAAATGTTAGTTTTAAGCTGGAACAAAAATAAGATGGTTTCATTAGCCTCAAAGATGGTCTCCGTCCTAGTCACCCCAAAACTGCTTTTACCAATGCTAATATTGCTGCTCTGGCAGGCCTGATTTAACGAGACGTCAGCGTTACAGTGAAAAATACTGCTAATAGTGTTGGCATAGTATCGCTTGACCAAAGACCAAACACGCTATTTGTATAAAATGACCACGTATTTTACTAAAAAGTGCCCATATTATGGCAGATTTAAATGATCAGACCTATTTACAATTAATGTAACCTGGATATATATATTTGAGCCACAGATACGCGTCAGTAATAAGCTGTGCATAGACTAAGCTAGGCCTGTCATCGTAAATGAACAAAACGCGCTGGAAACAGTTTCATAGGCCTTATTTTTGAATTCTGATTGTCCAATTGTTCAATTTTAAGTACCAAAGCTCAAAACGTTACAGGTAAGTTCTATAAGAACAAGGTGCTTTCAAAAATGAAACAAAAGCATAAGAAAAGCAAACATGCAACTGATATTTGAGGCTTGTGCCTTATTCATACACTGCAGGTGCCAACAAGTGTAAACTGGTTCAGGGTTTCCTGGAAGCACAAACTGTGGTACAGCTCCCCAATTCGCCTGATTCACTAAACTCGAGTTCCTGTTTCTTTTTCCTGCTTACTTTACTGAAATGCAATCTCACCAGACGTCGATATGAGCCTCAAAGTAATCCGTACAGTGCCATTTTCAGTGTCTACTTATCTGCATTTAGAGCCTGGATTTTAAGACTAGAAAGTGAATGTCTGTTAAGGGAGAACACCCAAACCGGTTGAAATGAATGAAATAGGGATATGTCTTATAATGTTCAAGTTTACATCTTACGTTCCATAAATTGATACACGCAAAGCAACTATACTCAGAAAAACAATTGATATAAAATTTAGATTCAGTTCCATCTCTAACATTCAATGCAAAAAAACCCTAAACTAATTATGAATACATTTCATACTTCGGGATATTTGCAATCAAAATGAATGTTTGATTTAAGCCACGCTGCAATGATTAAAGTACAGTACAGATCCAAATGGTGCAAATCTCTATACTGAAAAAGTAAGAAAGACGGCAAAGATCAGGAAACGATACAATCAAGTACCACACTTGACCCAGGATACCACATAAGTCACAAACATTCAAAAATGATTGAAACCCATGTTATCATTGGTTTTTCTTAATGACTGGTTCCAAAATTATTGCTTATACTCAGTCAAAAGTATGGCACCTATTTTTTAGCTGTTGTCAGCGTTTTACTTCCACTTTGTTGTCATATTGGCTGGGGTATGCCATATCTGTGCATTTTTGAAGAAGTAGTCACGTTATTAAGTGTGACTACTGACACATGGGTGTAAACACTTGTCTGTGGTCGGAATTAGAACACAAGAATTGAACAGGTAAAGGTCGCAGCAAAAATATAACGCTAACATGTTTGCTTGTGAACTTAGGGTAAAGAGGGTTGGTACATTTGGTGTGGCATAGTATCATAACCAATGACCCATATATCTTATTTTGCTGAATTGCATATTGGTATTTAACAATTTGTGTTTTAACAACAACAGAATCTAGGGCTAAGATTTAGTGCTAGTAAAATGCATTTAAGCAACCCGCTGGCTAAGGCTGTTGTTCAGGCGGTGATTGTTGGTTGGTTTTGTTGCTTTACGTCCCAAGTCAACAGCTATGGTCATTGCGAGACGGTCGGTCCACTTTTTCCTGGGCAGGCTTGAACAAGCGGTTAACCAGTAATTTGTGCACATACTTTCGCTTGTAACTGACAACAACCCATCTTGAATGAATCAGCGGAAGGGAGTAGAATGACCGTAGAAATTATTTCATGATCAATCTCCACGAAAGTAGGTGGTTCTGTTGTTGTTGATCTATTGTATAATGTACTCCCCATTGTTTGTGAGAGTTCTGTGTTTGTCTTTGTTTAGTTATGCCTTACTTTGTGTCCATTCTAGTTTTGCAATCATCTTGAAGAGGAAGAGAAAGCCGGTTGCTTTGCTATTATTGTCTTAGAGATGTATCATTATTATTATTATAAATGTTCTGTGACTCTTCCTCAGGGTGCCGTGGGTTGGTCTGCAGTATGTGATTGTGGTATTTCCTGATCATACTCACTTACTTTTTAATATCAGATATGAAAATACTTTATTTAGAATTGGTTTCTCAAATGTTATATAGTCAGAAGAATTTCAATATCCTTCAATTGTTTTTCTGTTTATATTACAAATAATAAAAGCTATCATACGTAACAACAAAATACAAGACATGTATCGATTATACATCAGAACTTTTTTGAAAAATAATAAAAAATAATTGATAATAACTGTTAACTATTGACACCGTTATTAATTAAATTGCAATTTCGCCAATTAAATATTAATTGTTTGAATTACAGATTCACGCATTGCTTTGAAAATGTTATCAAATGGTAACTGTTTACAACAACAAGTTAGTTAGTACCCCAATCCTTTTTTAAGAAATCGATGAAGGGATGAATGAGACTCGGTGACTTAAATAATTAAGTTATTTCAAGTTAAAACATGTCCATATGGTGTTTGGGGAGCTAATTTGTAGGGTTACTTCAATAAATATTTTAATACACGGTTTTCCAATGTCATCTGTCAGTTAATGGTGCTAATCAGCCTGGCCATCCACACATTCTGATAAGCACTATTGTTGCATAGAAAAAAATACAATTGCTACATATAGATATTTTAAAGTTATGCCTTATTGTAGTTTAGAATGATTAGAGCATACGACGAAGAAAGATAATCGCAGCCTGGTTCACGCATAGAGGATCTAACATGAGTGCTCATGTTTTATTGAATTTATTAAACGAGTTTAGGGAAAGAGATATAATGCGAGGCTTGCCAAACACTTTTTCTCAAATGGTAAAATGGATGTGTTCTGAATCTTAAGAAATGCAATTTCAAAAGTGATAGATCAGCAGATAAAGGAGGGTCCAGGTGGGGTAAAATGAATAGTGAATAATGACCCTTTTTATAATGAATAGTGAATAATCAGCCAAAAAAAATAAATAGTGAATAATGAGGATCAAGAAAATGATGAATACTCCTATTTTTTAATGAATAGAAGTAAAAAATAATGAATAGTGTATACCAGGCCCCCCCTCCAATTCAGACCCTCGTAGAGCAAAGAAAGAAGTGTATTGAAATAAACTTGAGGAAGGACAAGGTGATCCTAGAATTATTTGAGAATTATTTCAACAGTTTGATGCCTGCAAAATAATGGGATCTACAGAAAAGGCTTTAGGCATTAATATTGATGAACATGTTGTCACAAATACGTAATGGATTTCCGATCATTTTAATGAGAAGCTTCTTAACTGAAACAGCCATTTAAGCCCTCTGATTTGGGGAACTGAACAATTTCATTCATTCGAAAGTGACTGTTAATGTTGTGTTTGTGTTTATCGTCCCACCAACAGCTTAGGTCTTATGGAGATGGGGTCATGGCTTAAAGTCTAAACCGACAGCCTGGTAAAGAATGGAATCGAAACTGAGACTCCTGGTTTACAAGGCAAGTGACTTATCCACTACACCACAGCAGCTCCTAATCGAATGTGACTGATAACATTTATTGTGCTTTAAGGACATATGCTACTAAATACTTCCCACATTGAAATATTTTTGATACTTTGCATACAGTTTGTTTCATGCATGGGCTATCCATTTATGAAATAAAAAGGATATGTCACTGTGCTTATTTTTTCACTATCTCATATGGAAGTTTTCAGCATTTGACCAATTTTCTAAAAATATGACAGAATAACACTAGTCCTAAATATCGAGCTAAATCTGTTGTTATCTTCAGCCAGCTTCTTTCTTTTAGCTTCAATTAGTGCCCATGACATCAAACCTTTTAGAAAATGTGCAAGTTTAGTTTTTATCCCATGTTTTGACAAGATACTGCATGATATATTTTGGCAATTCGTCGAAAATTGGAATTTGCTTTTAGAATAAATCATAATATTAAAAAATCTGACATTGAAAATCTTAAAAATTTATTTTTATTTTATGGACTATTATACTACCTTTCAGAAAAAATAATAAAAATCTGGGGTCACCTAACTAATTCTCTTTCAGGAGGGCCAAATTTAACCCCACCCCCATAAGTTTCATGCGTAATTCAATATAAAGTTCAGGAATGCCCATTTTAGTCGTTTTGATGATGCCATTTTACTAGTATATGAAGCAATTTAGCATTAAAATGTTAAAAAAGAAAGAAAAACACATTGAAAGTAGGTGCGCACCCCGGAATCGATCCAGGTCCTCTGGCTTTGTAGCCAGACACGCTAACCACTAGGCCACGAGGTCAGGTCGTGCGCGGCTTTAAATAATCGTCCAAATAGTAGAGACTCGGCCACATTCGTGTTTGTAACCAGGATAATTGTGTTCGTCGTTTGATTTCGCCTGAGCTACATTTATCTGTCTTTGGTACTGAGAATATAAGTGCTGATAAAAGGTCAATAGATATTTAGGACACACTTTAATGACTTTATTTTGTCAATAAAATGTTGGAACACGGATATGGCAAGAATAAGAATATCTGAAAGCTTTGTTGATCCGAATCCGTGAAAGGTCGAAAGACAGGACCCAGACAACTTTATCTGTTTCCAGACGCGGAAAAGGTGCGCATGGGAAATAGCCGCATATGTCTTTAACCTTGCTTAATTGTTTATTTGTAACATTTCTTCTTACATCGATGGATGGTACTAAATCAACAGGCTTCGTATTCGTTTTGCGAGTGTATGTTCTAATATTAGTGGCTTCAACAACAGGAACCATTTTTAACTGCTAAATTATTACGACAAGGTAAAATATATCATATAATTCGCAAAACATTTTCTAAATTCTATCACAGACACTCGGAGTTGATTAAATTGGTTTAAACCTTCAATAGCGAAGGCTCTCCTTACCTTGCATGTACCGACAGAAACGCATTTTTTACTTCAGAAAAACCTAAAAAATATCATGCATGGTCTTGTCAAAATGCATGTGATGCGCTTACCTTTTTGTTGGGTGACATTTTTATTCGATTCGGCAACAAGTTGTATAGACAAGTAGTTGGGATTCCTATGGGTACTAATTGTGCTCCCTTGATTGTAGATTTATTCCTGTTTTGTTATGAAAGGGACTTTATGATGTCTCTTTCTGATTATAAGCGGGCTGATATTATTGATGCCTTTAACACTACATCGAGATATTTGGACGATATTTTAAACATTAATAATGCTTTTTTGACAATATGGTAAGTCAAATATACCCTTCGGATCTCCAACTTAATAAAACTAATACCTCTCATACAGAAGCCACATTTTATGATTTGCATTTGTCAATTTCTAATAATATTGTTTCCACCAAAATTTATGATAAACGTGACGACTTTGATTTTCAAATTGTCATTATCCCATTTATGGATGATGATGTCCCTCTCTCTACATCCCCTGAGTCTATACCTCTCAACTCATTCTTTTTGCTGGAGCATCTAGCCATGTTGCTGACTTCAACACTCGCAATAAATTGCTAACTCAAAAACTTCATAAACAAGGCTATTGGTATCACAAACTTCGCAAACCATTTCTACATTTTACAGATGGTACTATGATTTGGTATCTAAATTCCAAATTTGACTTAAATCTCTCTTGTGCCAAGGATTTTCGGAACCTGAATTCTATGGTGACTTGGTGTATAAATTGAAGAACAATGTTGGCTCTAATAATGTTTCAGCGCTGTTCATTAAAATAAATTCCCATTATTAAAAGATTGGCTATAACATAAATGTATTGCAGTAGACTGATTGCTTGGTGGCCAACCCAATCACGGTTGGTAACTTTGTTTTCCTGTTTAATTGCACGCTGTTGGTTCAGACTTCAGACTCTATGATAGTTCGGACTTAAAGACTTATCTAATGATGAGATATTAGGTACCTGATGCTTTGGCTATTGCCAGGCTCACCGTGGTTTACCTGTTGGATTTCTTTTGCTCCTGTATTCAGTTTTATTTACTATCAAGTCCTTAGCTTTTCTTTATCTCCTTTTTATATCTTGATTTATATGCTCTAGGAGATAATGCATTGATAAGTCAGGGGTCTTTCATGCAAACCAAACTTCTATGTGTCTTGATCCACATCTGAACTAAAGGTGAGGTTGGTGCACCGTTAAACCAGTTTAAGCCTTTAAGTAAAATATTTTTACCGACCGTTCCCGGTTCAAGGCGGGTCTTCTTTTGCGGATCATTTGTGTTAATTCTGTCTTGTTTTGTTATGACTGTGTGAACGCCTTTTTGTTGATGCCTTGTGGTCACCTGCTGGGAAAGGGCTGACCTCTTGGCGCTCGTTACTGATGTCTTATTATGACGTTGTGAATTTCCCACTGGTATCCTGGGTCAGGTGTGGAGCTTGATTGTATCGATTCCTGATCTTTGCCCTCTTCTTACTTTTACAAACTCTGCTGCAACAGGGCATATAGGAGCCAGTTTTATGGGTATTTAGTTATTAATTCAAAAGAATTGTTGGAAACATTAATTTTAGTGATCCATTCAAACAGATAATCAAATGATAAAAAAATGTAGGTCTAACATGTATCGCATGTGACAGTCTGCATGTCTGGTTGTTAACCAAATCATGGTTAATAGCTATGGTTTCCTCTTTAATTACACATCGTAGGATTTGGCCTCGGACTAAGTGTTGGCCCTGACGTAAAGCTTTAGCCAGTTGGTTGGTGCCTGATGCTTGCCGTTGGCTGGGCCCACCCTGGCTCAATTCGAGGTTTTCTCTAGCTCAGACAATTTGTGAGTCATGAGCCGGTTTCTTTATTTCATCATAGTGTTTTAATTTGTTCTGATTATTTCTCTGTGGTGATACATTGCAATAGTTCCCAGTAAAATGCATTTAAGTCCCCAAGTTACTTAGGCTACTGTCCGTTTTAAGGAGGTGATTCCAATGTTGTTGATACATTGTTTATTGTTGCTCACTTTTTTGTGGGGGTTCTGTGTTTTTCCTAGTTTTGATGTTCAGTACTATGAGTCATTCTAGTTTTGCAATAATCTTGATTGGGAAGAGAGTTAGTTGCTTTACTTGAATTGTCTTTCTGGCGTCCTGTGACTGTTAATGTTTTGTGGCTCTTCCTCGCTATGCCATAGGTTGGTCTCATGTGTGTGATTGTGGTATTTCATGATCATACTCACTTACTCTTTAGACTGCAAAGTACCCACACTGTTCAAAATTACACTTCAAGGCTTAACATCAACAAAAGAATTATTTCTTGTATTATTCCTTCAATTTGAAAATATGCTAGAAAACTAAAACCTCTTTACAAATTAGGAGCGAAAGATAGCTACCTTCAGGTCGACTTTTTTTTATTATTCACACTTTCAAAATTACTTGAAAAGTGGACTCGTATGGTGCTTGTGGCATGCATAATTCAATCTCATCTTTTAAATCAAAGCAAAATGGATTTAGATCTGGACACTCAACTAAATCTGCCCCACCTCATATGACAGATATATGGTTACAAAAATACTGCTAGTTGTGGTTTACAAGATTTTTCTAATGCTTTCGTTCTTGTATGCCATATAAAGCATTGCAAAATTAATAGATTAAGTCTGTCATGGTTCAAATGGTATCTAAGTAACATAACTTATCAAGTGTATATCAATACATATCAGTTGAGAACTGCAAATATAATATGTGACGTACCACAGGGTTCTATTTTTGGTCTTTCTGCTATTCTTATTTTTTTTTATTAATGAGTAACCCCTATACATTGGGGATTTAATTCCATCTGTCAAGATGCGACATTGTATTATTTAGGTTTATAAAAATTTGTTAGATAATAATTATAGTCAAAATTTGGTGTTTATAGAATAGTCTGATAATTATTATTTTTTCTTTTTTTTTAAAAAAAAAGTGTATATCAAGTCGGCAAAAAAGAAAATATATCAAAAGATATTATTTTGACAATGGTTTGTGATAATTTTAATTTGCAATTAAAAAGTTTCTGGGGTCCATATAGATTAACACTTTACATGAACAATCAATTTCAACTTGTTTCAAAAAAGATATCGTTTTACCTGTTTACCTTTGGCTTTTGTTTAACATAGATAAAATCATACCTTTCTTTACAATATCGAGCGATATATATATACAACTGAATATTATATTCAAGATTATTCTTTTGTAGGAATTTGAGGCTGGCTTTTCTACAAATATTATTTTTACTCTTTACACTACTTTACAGCATAATTTGATATAAGATAAACTTTTTGATCTTATTGAAAGAAACTTCAATGGAGAATGCTCTCGTTACCTTGCATGCAACGACAAAAACGCATTTTTTACTTCGAAAAAAATCCTAAAAAATATCATGCATGGTTTTGTCAAAATGTATGTGATGCGCTGACCTTTTTGTTGGACAACATTTTTATTCGATTTGGCACCAATGTGTATAGAAAGGTAGTTGGGATTCCTATAGGCACTTGTTGTGCTCCCATGGGTGCCGATTTTTATTGTTTTGTTATGAGAGGGACTTTATGATGTCTCTGTCTGATGATTAGCAGGCTGATATTATTGACGCTTTTAACACTACATTCAGATATTTGGATTATATTTTAAACATTAAAAATGTTCATTTTGACAATATTGTAAGTCAAACATACCCTTCAGAGCTCTGACTGAATAAAGCTTACCAACGCCGCGTTTTTAGCCTTGTATTTGTCCATCTTTAATGAAATTGTTTCTACCAAAATTTATGATAAACGTGACGATTTTGATTTTGAAATTGTCAATATCCCATTTTTAAATGGTGATCTTCCTCGCTCTTCATCCTAATGAGTCTACATCTCTCAACTCATACTTTTTGCTAGAGCATCTACCATGTTGCTGACTTTAACACCTGCAATAAATTGTAAACTCAGAAACTTCTAAAACAAGTCTATCAGTATCATTAACTTCGCAAAATCTTTTCTAAATTTTATTGACGATACTTTAATGTTATATCTAAATTCCAAGTTGGACTTAAATCTCTCTTGCAACAAGGAAATTTGGCAGCTTGGCTTTCCTCACTAATTGCACGCTTGTGTCGAACTTCAGACTCTATGACGGATCCGACTTTAAGACTTATCTATTGATAAGATGGTAGGGGCCTGATGTTTTGGCTGTTGCCAGGTCCACTGAGTGATCTGTTGGAATTCTTTTGCTCCAGTATTAAGTTTTATGTACTGTTGAGTCCTTATTTTTGCTTTATATCCTTTTTATATCTTGATTTATATATTTTAGGAGATGTTGCATGGATAAGTTTGGGTCTTTCATGCATACCAAACATCTATGCGTCTTGATCCACATCTGAATTAAGGGTAAGGTTGGTGCTGTGAAACCGGTTTAAGCCCTCCAGTATTTTTACAGAGGCGTTACTTCTTTTGTAGATCATTTGAATGTTTTATTTATATCTTGTGTTTTTCATGATTTCGCGTCTGTTAAATGCTGCCTTGCGGTCACCTGCTGGAAAAGGGCTGACCTCTTGACTCTTATTTGTGATGTTTAATTGTGTTTTTGTCACTTTCCCATGTGGTATCCTGGGTCAGGTGTGGTACTTGATTGTATCGATTCCTGATCTTTGCAGCCTTTCTTACTTTTAATGCAGAAAATAAGCCTCACAATACCTGATTAGGGAAATTAAAATGCATAATAGCTTCTGTGTAATTTTCAGCTGATCTTCAAACAATTGACTATTCAAACCTAGCAAGACGTTATTATCTTGTCCGCGTACTGCAAGTTGTAAGATTTGAATTATTCCGTTTAAGGATTTAGACATTTCGAACTATGACATAAGACATTTCACGAGTTCATTTGCGTCTCGAAAATTATCATTTCGAATCTTTCTCTAGTAGGTTTAGTTTGTGTTACAATGGTGTTCACTGAAATCATATTGTGTTTTAGCCCTAGAAGGCTTCCTTCCTTGGAACCAAACAGAGTTACTGATATTTCTCTTAAATACAAGACATTGTTAAGGTACCAAAAACACACAAAACACAATGAAATCTTCCATGAGATAAAAGTAAATAATAGAGGATAGGGTCATAGTAAACACCAAACACCTAGTCTACACCTTCCTCTAAATACCAATGGGTATATATAACCAGTAGAAACATGTGAACGAAGCTGTTTAAACAAACTATTTGTTTTTCGTGAGATGCATATGTTCACGTGTATATGAGGAAGGTTGTTTATTGGTAAATATACACATGTGGACAACTTGGACAAAGGCGCTGCTAATGGTGTATTTAGACTGTACTTTTTTGAAGAGTGTGGTAATTTTTGGCACCTGAACTAAAAAAGAATGCCTGATAAAACGGTCAATTACACTATTAGGTGATATTACGCCTTTTGATATCAAACCTTTGAAATCCAATTCGGTGTAAACAACATTCCAGTTTCTGGGATAAAAAGTAATCATAGTATTTACAATAATGGTTAAAATCAAGGTCAGGTAAAATAAAAGTTCTAGCAGATGACACCAGGTAATAGTTTGTACACCTCTCACAACCATCTGTCATGTGCAATATATACCAAATAGTTTTACACCCCCAACCCACCAACGAATTTTAATGGGTATATTGGTTTAAGTGACGCCGTTCACAGCGTAGATCGCGGATGCAATTTGTTCCAGGGCCCAGAATTCCAATGCCTACTTAGAGCTAGGGAAGACTTTGGTTAAGTATTGATTTTTTCAGGATGCGAAAAATAACGTTAAAACTGGTTAAAAGCAAAATAGTTTTTAATTTTTCTGAAGATCACAATGATATCTTGACCACAAATACCACATCGATCCAGGCAATTTATTTAGTATTTAATATAGCATGTTGAAATATCAATACTTAACTTAAGCCTTGCATTGTAATTCAGGGCCCTGGGGCCTGTTGCATAAACCATCATTAAAAGTTAACTGCCAGTTAAGTCGTCATTAAGTCGCTGTTAACTTAATGCCGACTTTAACTCTGTTGCATAAAAGTCCATTAACTTTAAGTCGGCATTAAGCTCCCGTTAAAGCTGGCATTAACTAAAGTACCTCAGGAGGTACTTTAAAGCTGTCATTAAGTATGGATTTCACTGCTGTACATGCGCATTTCCATGATTTGCAGCCATTTTGTAATTCAATGAAAATTAGTAATCATAACAATAAAAAACAGCAAAAAATGAGCATTCAAATGAGCATCATTATTATTTCAAAGTGACTATCGGCTTCCCGTGCCTAACTACAGTACACTATGGGAAGCAAGGGATTGGTTGGGCATGCCGGGGGGCATGCGCGGATCCGGGGGGGGGGGGGTGTGGACCCCATCGGAAAATCACACGTTATATGGGTAGATCTAGATCTAAACCCCCTCATTACCCCTGACGAAATTTCCTGGTTTCGCGCATGGGGGGGGGGGGCAATTTATTTCACTGGAATGCATTAGAACAGATTGTCTAATGGAGGACCAGGCTCGGGGTGACTCTATACCAGCCAGGGGCTTTGGATTGGCTGAAAACGATGGCTTTCGCATGGCTTAGATAATACAACGAGATACTTAACGTCTTTTTGAAATTGACACTTTGGGTCTTGCTACTTTGAGAGTCGCAAAATGAACGTGCATCCTATCACTGGGTAAGAATGATATTTAACTCTGACCTTTTTTTGAGTGTCGGTGTAAACAAAAACAGTATTGGCACGCGCGCTGTGACGTAAGCGGTGACGTGCAATAAGTCACACTGTATAACCTGATCAATACGCGACGGCCCGACCGAGTAAAGAAACACCGATTATCTCTTGATAATCATCCAGCCTGATCTCCTAGATAACAGGCCATACATAAATGGTGCGATTTTTTGTTTTTGCAGTGCTTGAACCACGCGACGTAAGGGGACCGGAATAGGGGATAGTAAGAAGCACACGTGTATCACAGTTTTGTACCTCATCCGATGACAACTCTGAAAGTATTTCTAATGTGATTGGTATTCTTTCTAGAAAACAATATTATATGATTCTATACTCGAGATTCTATTAAGAGAACATTTGGAGAGAAAAACAACAACAAATTAAACAACTACCATTACTACAGATGGCGGACAAAAGTACTCGTCACACTCACTGTTTTTGCAAAATTATTCCTGGAAAACTATTGAAGCTACAATTATGAAAATAGTACCAAATGATAGCTAAATGGTTTCGTAATAAACATACTTACAGTAGTTTATATTTCTCTTAGACCCATCCATTTTATGGAGTAAGATGTGAGCATATGCGTGCGGTGTGTGAATAAACATATAAGCAATGCTATTATCCAATAGCAAAAAATGGATAATAAGATGAAATAAAAAATAAATAACAGCTTGTGTTTTTCCCTGAGCACCCCGGCTTTCCCTGCCATACAAACAGGCTGTGACGACATTGTGCCAGGATGCTGGTTGCCGTAGATAGAAAGCCCTATTTATGGGGTCCTATTTTATTTTGTTCTGATGATATTTTAGGAGCACAGCGCAGTGTTAAAGTGCTTGACTCGAAACCGATGGGGTTGCGGGTTCGAACATCACCCGCGTCACTGCCTTGTGTCCTTGAGCAAGACCCATTAACAAATCCTTGCTTAGTTCTGGGTCAACCCAGGAAGACCCGCCCCGACATAACTGAAAAATTTGTGTACTGAGACGTGAGCTTGAAGGGGTGCGCCGTTTTAAGTCACTGGCGGAAAATACAACAATGTCAACATGCATGTTCCATGGAAACGGATGTAAACAAAACAACCGATGGTTTTAAAAACGTTTTTTTTTCCATAAAAGAGACACATCAACGCATGTGCATTAGGCTTACAGCCTTTCAACCATTTCTTTTATGGAACTATAACATCTTGATCTAGAACTGATGATGGGGTGAAACCCGTGTTTTTTATTCTAAAGTGAAATAAACGAAAGAAGCGGGTCACAAGAAAACTGAACTTACTGATTTAGTCCTAACATAGGACGAACCGTCTTCCAACTCGAACAGCATCTTTACGGCGCAATATAGCATAAACTGACATTTTCGGGATTTTATCTAGATTGTTTTTCTGCAAAGAAGTTTGTTTTTCCATATTCGCCATACATGCCAGTTGCAATTTATAGTTTACAAAGCTCAAGCTGTCGGTTTCGTCGAAGCGTCACTGTGACTGTGATTCGCCGCCATATTGGAAGCTGTTGTTGGAGCATTTGCACGTGAAAAGGTCTTAATGTCAGCTTTACCAGTATGTTAAGTCGTCATTAGTTAAGTTGACATTAAAATTGCTTTATGCAACACAAAAATAATGCCAACTTAACTAATGGACTGGTAAAAGTTTAATGACAGCTTAAACCTTAATGATAACTTAACTTTAATGGCGGTTTATGCAACAGGGCCCTGGAGTTTAACTTCCAAATTGTTAAGACTTGGCCCAAGTATCCACCATAACAGTAAGTAATAGTCAGGAAAAAAAATCAGAAAAGTTAACAAGTACAGGCATTTTGTGAAGAAAATGGTTTGACACCTTGATTTGGGGTAATTTGGTACGCTGAATCCAAAAACCAATGTTGGCAAGCTGAGAAATGACGTCTTAATGACCTAATTTGCATATTTTCAAAATGGCCGCCAAAAATCATGGAATTTGACATATGACTGAAATATTTTATTTTTTGATAATGGTTTTGTATCCAAAATCATTTGTATTATGTCCTATGATCGTTTTACAATAAGAGTACATGATTTTGGCAGCAATTTACATAATTATTCCATAATATTACCGTATTCATGGTAATGAATGTCCATTTAGTCTATAAAATCATATATAAACGTGCCGTATTCAGTACCCTGCTATTTAAGAGCAATTCTCTGTAAATATGGAGCGAGTTATATAGGAACCATTTCACGCTCCGACTCGGATTTTGATGAAACTTGCTGACAGTGTTAGTGGTCATGTAAAAACAAGAAATCAAGTGTTAGTTTATCCAATTCAACCTCCGTTGCCATGGCAACAGCATCCAAAGATTTGGGCCAAAAAAGAAGCAAAAAACACATGAAAAATGACATTTTTACCATTAAACTACTCTAAAAATAGATTGTACAAATCACAAACATGGAATTATTTTGAACAAACAGACTTAATATAACTGAATTAGCTAATGGTAGCAGCCTTACCAAAAAGCTTAGATATACTAATCTTTCACTGAAAGTGGGTGGGGTAAGTAGGACCGGAAAATGATGCTTTTGGGGCACTTTCGCGCAAACACGACAACTTTGCGCGGCTACTTTCACATACACTCATGTTAATATATAATAGGCCAGGGTATGAAATTTTATAATATGGAAGAAAATGTTTGGGAAGTTACCGTCTTCTTGTCGTTACCATGGTAACAAATGTTTCCCTGTAGAAAAACGAAAAAAGATAAATATTGCATAAACAATTCATTTATTGCTATATTACATTAATATAGTCTATTGTAAATAAAATATTTTCATTACTCATACATTTCTTTTATATATGACATTAAAGTCTGCTACAGATAAGCTAATTTAAGACTTTTAGGGGCATCATAAGGGGTAAAAATTATGAATTTTATAATAAAAACCAACATATTTGGCTAATTTGCCCTTCTAATACCCTCAAAATTGCTATTACTTATCACAAATGTGCAATATTTGTGAAAATGTAGTCGTAAATTAAAGAAATAAGATCAATGCATTCTCATTAAATTATCTAAACATTCTTATTTATAAGGAAAAGTGGGTGGGGTAAGTAGGACCTAAAAACATGCCTTTTAGGCATTTTTAAACACAGTCAACAACCTAAATCATGCATTTAAACATATATGCATGGTTATACACATTAGAGCAGGATATATAGTTTTTATTTTATGAAAAAGATGTTTCAGAAGTAATCAGCTTCTGTTCGTAACCATGGCAACATAAGTTTCACTGTAGGATAACTGTAAAATGACTTTATTGCAGAATGGTATTAATTTATTGTCAAACGAAATGATAGTATCTATTATAAATCTCTTTATATAATAACTTAATCACATTTCTTACAAATAACAATAAAATAGCCAATAGGAAAGCTGCATTTGAATTTTTAATGTAATGAAGTGTTAAAAATTCTGACCCAAAAGTAAGGCAAACTTGCCTTTTCACTTGTATTGAAATCGCCCATCGTCATCATAATTAACATGGTTTGCGTCAGAAAATGCAAACTTTTATTTCAATAGATGGAAATAATTCAATACAACAGCCTTATTAAAATGCTACAATATACTTATCTGGCATGTGAAGTGGGTGGGGTAATTAGGACCCTCGAATTCTCTTTATCATGCAGCAATCTCCCATAGAAGTGTTTCACACATGGTCTCGGATTTTGTAAGAAAATAATGACAATTTATGTATTTTGGTCAAATCAACCACATTTATGTATGTTCAGCTGTTGATTTTTTGGTTGTCATGGCGACAGCTTTCAAATATTTTGGCATAAAATCAATCTAAATTCCTTTAAATTTAGATATAATACGTTCTACCAGGTCCAGAGCTATAAATAGAAAAAACTTACAACCCCTCTTTTTAAATAACTACCCAGTTACCAATAAAATTGATTTCATTGCTTTAAATCAGAAAAAAATATGGATACTATCAGGTACTCTTAACACTGAGTCTATGGTTAAACAAAAGTTAAACACCTTCGTGCTCTTTGTGACTTATTTACATACATTTATGCATGCAGAACCTGATAGATCTACTTTTCTCAGTATTTTGCATATTATCGTACACGTTTAAATGGTAACTGACAGTTGGTTCTGCATGCAGCTAATACCATAAATACCTTTTCTGCTAACCCTTTTCATTCTAAAACGTATCATTATACTTATAAAAGTACTAGAAAGACCGAAAATTATGGGAAAGTCTTACGATTCCAGTCTGAAAATGAAATAAAATATACATATTATATTGTCAAGCTTGTATCAGTATTGTTTTGTTTACAAACAGTCTTTAAAAATGTAGTTTTAAATGCAAATACAACAGTATTTCAGTAAAGCCAAGTCTTGAGAGAGAGAGAGAGAGAGAGAGAGAGAGAGAGAGAGAGAGAGAGAGAGAGAGGTAGCAATCTGCTCTCTCATATCATGCAATAATTATAACTATGAGGAAGGTATAATAACTTTGATTATGACCAGCTAGCAAAAAGTTAAAAATCCCTTTTAAGTATTTGAAACAATCCATTTTTTATTTTGTAAAAGCCTTTTACTTTCTTATAATCCGACCAACACAAATATAATAATGTACAATTATAGTTATTGTTTGAGTTAATCAAACTCGAACTATTCAGAATTACACGAAAATCCACCAGAGTTATTGGTTTTATAGTGAAAAAATACTTCTGAGACGACCCTTTTTAGTGGCTAAAAATGAACTGTTGTGATTATAGGATATCCGTCGTCGTCAGTCAACATTTGCTTTAAATCACATCTCCTAAACCTCTGGGTGGAACATCGCCAAGCTACACATGAGTAATCTTTGGTGGTCATCTTTTTAAGTTGTTCAAAAAATTCTATTCCAGGCAGAAAGCTGGTTGCCATAGCAACCAAAAGGAAAAAAGATTAAAAATCTTTTCCAAAAATACTGGTCAGATTTGAAAATAATTTTGCACAAATGGTAATTTTTCTGACTCTCGTCCAAGGTTATTCATATTATTTAAAATGATGAAAAAACCTGGCCGCCATGGGGGTAGGACTGTTTTTCCTATTAATGTATAGGAAAACTTCAAACAAGTCTTCTTGTCAAAATTAGTAAGTGAGTATGATCAGGAAATACCACAATCACAAACTGCAGACAAACCCATGGCATCGTGAGAAATACTAACAGAAGGATTTGAAAATAACTTGGCATAAATGATCATTGGGCGAAGCACTGCCAAAGATGTCAAAATATTTTTGATACATGTAGATTGAAAAACATGGCCGCCAGTTGATGAGACCAGTTTTTTTCTATGTAAATATAGGGATAACTTTAAGAATCTTCTTGTCAAAATCAACTTGGTCGATCGAAAATAATTCAACACTTATGGTCATTGAGTGACCATCTACCAAGATTGTTCACATTTTTAACGGTTGAAAAACACGACTGCCAGGGGTGGAGTCTGATTTTCTTATATGGAAAAATTTGCTACAAATCTTCTTGTCAAAATACTACTTGGTCAAATTGTTTCAAGAATATCATCAAAGTGTCAAACAGCTTAGATCCAAACAGTTTTGGTCCAAACTGTTTGCAAATGTTATCAGTAGAAAAGACACTAGCAAGAGTTAAAAGATCATGTAAACATTTCTGGGCTATTTGAAAAAAAATCAGCACATATGATCCTTAGTGCTCCTCTACCATGATTGTTCAAACTATGTAAATCTATCAAAAATGGCCACCAGGGTCATTTGCATGTCTATTCATCTGTTTGTCTGTGAGTCAGTAACTGCAACTGTTATTGATCAAGTTTGATTCAATCTTGGTTTATATGACACATTTAAAGTTTTACATTCTGTTACTTTAGCCAACACAAAAGCTGGATTTGGGTAGGTGCTTTCCTTTCCCTCTATAAACAGTCATTCTAAGGTAAGTCCCCAGGGCACAAAGGCCATCCTGTATTAAAATGTAATGTTTTAGTAGCGTATGTAATTGTAGGCCTTATATCTTATCTTTTTCTATCTCTCTATGAAGTTTTTTTTAAAATTTGACTAGATTATCATTTTTTGGTTATAATCCAGGGAATAGATAGAAAAACAAAATAACTTTTGCAACCACCCCTTTAAATTTCTATTGATTTTTAATTGATTGCTGTGACCATCTAGAAAAGATTTTGATAACTAAATGATCATACACTGTATTACTCTAGTGTTTACTGAATCCTTTATAAACCGGAGATTTTAAACTTAACTTCAACTTTTGAAACATCCCCACCATTTTCATACTATGGTCACTTTCAAATTTTATTCGCTATTCCCACAGAAGATGATCATATACAAAAAACAACAACTGAAAGTCAATAATTTCTCTATGGCAGGTTAATTTTTTATTCATTTAATTTTTGGTATCAAATTTTACTGGTTTTCTATTATTCTAAATATTTTCAGAAATAGCTACTTATAAAAGACCCCTTTTATCTGATAACGATTTTATTTCAGATGTCTTTTAATCTTTCATGATTAAAAAAACCTCACCAATACAGTATACATTTACAGATATTGGTTAAGTCAATCTTACTGGTACCCGGAATACACTTTGGATATTTATTCGCTGTTCCCCCAGAAGATGACCATCTACAAAAAAAATCCAACTGAAAGATAAAAATTTCTCTATGGCAGGTTAATTTTATTCATTTCATTTTTGTGTCAAATTTTACTGGTTTTTATTATTCTAAAGATTTTCAGAAACAGCTACTTATAAAAGACCCTTTTCATCTGATAATGATTTTATTTCAGATGTCTTTTAATCTTTCATGATTAAGAAGTCCTCACTAACACAGTATATAATTACAGATATTAGATAAGTCAATCTTACTGGTACATGAAGTACATCAAAGGTACTGATTTCATAGTAAAAATACTACTTTTTAGATAATCCCTTATATACATACATGTATGTACTATAGGGACTTTAAATTTTATATTTTAGCTGAAAAAGAGAAGTTTCATAAAAATCTAACATTCATTCATTTATCTAGGGTTTATATGTCTAAAATTTCCTGATTTTTTGTCAATTATCTCGTCTTTTCCATTGACGTAAATGTTTAAAATATGCTTTTCTTATGGTACTTTTGAGACGTCCACTAAATTCCCCAATCGTGGGGTTGTTAACATTTGTTTGGACTTAATTGGTCAAAAGACTTTCTTCCTTACTTTACTTGATAAATGTAGCAGTAGGAGTCAGGTTTTCACAATGAAATTGATTCAAGTGTCCTAAAACATATGTTTTGATAAAACATACCTCATTTACCCCCCTTTGAGCCCCTTCCCTAACCCTAGATTGAATCAACTCCACATATCTATTTTCTAAACTGCTAGCTATTAGTCCAATGCCCAAAATATATTTTGATGACATTCGTATGCTACACATATACAAGTTAGGCATTTAAGATTAAAAATTAGCATTTTACCTATATACACCTCATCACAGATTTGTCAGCAAAGTAACATGCATGTATCGTTTTAACATTTTACTTTTTTATTGTGCCAGATTTTTTTATGTTTTTTTAATACAAAAAAGACCTTCATACTGTTGTTGTCAATTTTGGCTTTTTGAAATGGATGCATCATAGTTGCCATGGTTATGGTAAGAAGATGGTTACTTCCTAAAAAAAAATTTCCGATGTATTATATACCATATTTAGCTCGGTCTTAATAAAGTTTGCAAACATTTCCAAGTAACTTCCACTTGCAACAATATGCTTTCAAGAATGTCGAAAACTGCCATATTTTAGCACATTGTTACCCCACCCACTTTTTTACAACATTGCTATATGACAGAATTACCAAAATTATTAACCATAGCATCCTTGTATTCACATGGAGCAATACTGCCTAGTACAAGTTAGCCTAAGGTCAAAATTTTTCATTCTAAAAGTTGCATTTGGCAATGTATGTCTATTTTAACTGATTTTCCGGCACTATTTGTCAAAAAGTTTGACACCTCATTTACTCCCCCTTGACCCCCTTTTCGACCCCTCAATTGAGACAACGCCCTATATTTATTTTTCATAAAAAGCTACCTATAAGATCAATGACTTGAAAATATTAAAATGTAATTTCTATGCCACTTATACATGAGTTTGGCATTTTTTTTTACAAAATAGTTGGTTTTTTTGCGTACGCAGACCTCTAAAAGGGCTATTACCAGGTCCCTTTTAGGCCTTGCACCAATTATTTATCAAAAAGCAAAATATAAGTATTATTTCAACATTTAATTGTTGATTGTGCCAGATGGATTCATGTTCTGCAATACAAAAACGCCTTAGAAGCTGCATTTGTCTATTTTGGCTTTTTGAGATGGTGGCATCAAAGTTGCCATAGTGACTATAAGAAGGTGGTAACTTCCTCAAATTATTTTTTCAGTTTGTTACAGACCATATTTAGCTTGGTCTTACTAAAGTGTGCAAACCTTTCCAAGTAGCCCCAACTTGCAACAATATGGTTTCAAAAATGTCAAAAACTACCATATTTTAGTACATTAATACCCCACCGACACTTTTGCAACCATTGTTATATGACAGAATTACCAAAATTATTAATCATACACTCCTTGTATTCCTATTGTGCAATACTGCTAAGTACAAGTAATCACAAGGTCAAAAGTTTCTCTTTCTAAAAGTTGCATTAGCACAATGTATGTCTATTTTTTCTGGTTTTCGGGCACTATTTGGTCAAAAAATTTGACCCCTTATTCACCACCTGTTGAACCCCTTTTGGACCCCTATATTGAGATAACACCCAATATTTTCTTTAATAAAATGCTCGCTATAGGATCAATGACTTGAAAATATTATTATGATATTTCTACACTACTTATACATGAGTTTTGCATTTTTTATTTAAAAAATAGTGTTTTTTCTCCTATGTAGACCTCTAAAAGGGCTATTATCAGGTCCCTTTTAGGATCTTTTACCACTATTTTCTCAAAAAAGCAAAATATAAGTATTATTTAAACATTTAATTGTTGATTTTGTCAAATGCCTTCATGTTCTGCAATACAAAAACGCCTTACAAGCTGCATTTGCACATTTTAGCTTTTCGAGACGGTAGCATCATAGTTGCCATGGTTACGATAAGAAGACTGTAACTTCCTAAACATTTTTTCCCAAATCATTATATATCATATCTAGTTTTGTCTTACTAAAGCATGTACACTTTTTCGAGTAACCGCGGCTTGCAACAATATGAGTTCAAAAATGTCAAAAAACGACAAATTTGAGTACCTCGTTACCCCACCCACTTTTCTGACAAAATTGCTACAAGACAGAAATACCAAATTAAATTCCAAGACCCTCCTTGAATTAACATAAAGCAATACTGTGGAGTGCAAGTTGTCATAAGTTCAAATCGGACTTATTCTAGAAGTTGCAACTGTGCAATTTTTTTTCAGTGATTTTTGGGCACTTTTTGGCCAAAAACTTTGGATTCGGTTACCATGGCAACGGAAGTAAATATCAAAGAATTAAGCATGAATGATTTCGTTTTGGGTGAAAACAAAGAAGTACAGAAAGTTTCGTTGAAATCTGAGACTATGCGTGAAAAACTTTGCTCCATATTTACAGAGAATCGCTCTTAAATGTTAGTTTTATTCATAGCATGATTTTGGACTGTTTACCAGCTTTTCAAGTAATAAAGAGGAACAAACTTTGACAATCAACAAGTCTTTATGTTTTAAAATAAATATGTCATAATATTTGGTATATTTCGTATCTATAAAAAATGAACAGCATGCACATTCCTTAGTACCCTAGGGTCTAATCAGACCAACCTCGCACCATCAGGAAATCTTCTAATGTGTGTCAAATTGTTTTGGGAGACCACCTAAATGGGGTAAAAATTGCCCTAAAGAATAAAGGTAAGTATAAACCCAAAGAATAAACCCATTTAAGCTATTTGAAAATGCATGGTTTCCATGGCAACACACAATGTGCTTCTAAAGAATGGGGATGTCCCTAGAAAAGTACTCATATCTCAGCAGCAACTCATTTGAAACTTTTAAACTTGGTTCCAACTGAATGTTAAGACCAATGTTCAGATATGCAAATTATCAAATTTGCAAATTCATGAATATGAATGAAAACATTAGAAATACGAACAAAAAATCATAAAAAAATAAGGGGGTGTACACGCAAATTTGTCTACATCTCAGCTGCTTACTTAAGAAATAGATCAGCTCCAGCAGTTAATTGTTGAGTAATAATTCACTGTTTGGAGGTCAGTTGTAAAGAAGATCAAATCACGAGCGCGCTGATCTACTTCGATTCTAACACACAATAAACGACGAAAACACTTTCGAAGTCTTCAGCTTCTTCCAACTTTCCGCCATTGCACTGAAGAACTCCCGCCAATATTTAGACTACGTCACATACGTTTATATGTAATAATAACGTTTTTCAAGCGTAAAAACGACGTTACACCGTATAATGCCATGAATGACGTCATTTTCCAGTGACGTCAGCTATCACACACTTTAGCTGTGAATTATTGTCCTATATATCACATTTTGTTACCGTTGGCTCTATAGGCGAGATGTGTTAGAATATCCTATACGACCAACCTTCGTACCAATTTATTGCTGATACATAGCCTATTTACTTAATGGTCCAACATGCAAATTATTTTAAAATTGTATTCATGATTACTAATTAAATATTACAACTGAGAATAAATTAGAGAACAATTAATAGAATGTACATACAAAATTACTCATATCTCAGCTGCTATTTATCCTAGATTTCATACTCACTTACTTTCTAAACTTGTTCCCAAATTAAAGTCCAGAAAAAGTTTTATAATAGTGTTGTTTGATACGCAAATTATTTTATTTAAGGAGTATTTTTAAGATACAACCTTATTGATTCGTTTTCATTTTTTCTTTAGTTTTCTATAGTTTTATCAATATTGATGGGTATGTTTGTTAAATGAATGTATATCTGACCATTGGAATAAACTACCTTGTCTCAGTCTTAATTTGATACTAAGATTATTTGTCTAGAACAATTAAAGGATGAGATAGAAGTAGACCCCCTCTAATTTTAATACGTTTTTTCTCTCATTTCTAGTGTTTACATTAATATCAATAAATTTTAAAAAAATGGATAATTTCACATAATGACCATTGAGCAAAGTAAAATGTCTTAGCTTTAAGTTGGTACCAAGTGTGGTAGTCTAGGAGTATTAGCAGCTGTTTGTCTGGGCACGCACAATGTAAACGAACGAGAGGTGAGAAAATATCTTGTCTTTTTATAACAAAAAATGCCTATACTTGATAAACCTTTAATAAACTGGATTGAAATTTGATCTTTTTCCTTGTGAAAAAGGTTACTATTAAATACTTTCATTATGTATCAATTGTTTATCAGGTAAATCTCGCCAAAAGTTGGGTACTTTTTGTATTCTAAAAAGAAATGCGAGGGATATTAAACGTTTGATGCATTGCAAAAAAGGAAAATACAGATATGAAAGATACGAATAATAAACAAAATAACAACTAAAAACAACAACCTTAACCTGAACAACAATTCGCTTTCTGTCATCTCCATATGTTTGTATATATAAGTATTTTGTCACAACAACGATGAGCTGTTTAAATGCTTAAGTTATGTGAATAAACCACTAACTTACTTACGATATGGGTAATTTTGTAGGTACACCCCCTTAATTTTATTTCCATTTTTCTCTCATTTCTATCATTTAAATTAATATTCAAGTATATAATCATATAATGATTTGCATATCCGATCATGGCATACAATGTGCTATGTCTTAGCTTTAATTTGGTACCAAGCTTGTTAGTCTAGGACAATTAGCAGATGAGATATAGGTAATTTAGTAGATATACCCATTTGAATTTTCCTGCAATTTTTCTTTCTTTCTTTAATCATTTCATTAATATTCACAAATATGTAAAAAAGGATTTGTATATCAGACTATTGTGTTTAAGTGATATGACTCACCGTTCATTTGGTACCAATTTTGGAAGTTTAGAAAAGTTAGCAGCTGACATATGGGTTATGTTGTACGTACACCCCTTTAAAGTTTCTAACATTTTTCTCTTATTAGTAATGTTTTCATTTATATTCATGAATATGCAAATTAGATCTTTTGTATTCCATACTACTGGGGTAAAGTGTAAGGTCTCAAATTTATTCAGTAACAAGTTTGGTAGTCTAGAATAGTTAGCAGCTGACATTTAGGTAATGTTGTACATACCCACCTTATTTTTTCTACCATTTTTCTCTTACTTCTCATGTTTTCATAAATATATATGACTATTCAAACTAGATTATTTGTATATCGTACCATTGGGTAAAAGTGCTTTGTCTAGGCTTTGATTCGGTACTCGGTTTGACAGTCTATGATAACTAGCAAATGACATATGGGTAATGTATATAGATACACCCTCTTTTTTTTCTACGATTTTTTTTTATTTTTGTTTTTTTATTAGTACTCATGAATATGCAAAAGCGAAAATTTGCATATCAGCACATTTAATAAAAAAAACTTTGTCTAAGCTTCAATTTGGTACCAGGGTCAGTAGTCTAGGATGAGTTGCTGCTTAGATACGAATCATTTTGTAGGTACACCCACTATCTTTAGAATCATATTGTAGATTTTCACATTTATATGTGGGAAGGGAAAATTGTTCTAGCCAGTTTTTTCTTTGCTATTTAGCGACCATTTTGTTTCTCCGGTAACTGACAGCTTATTTTTCTTGAATTAGTGAAAGAGAGAAAAAAAAACATTAAAATAGGTGTGGCACGCAAGTGTCGATCTTGGGCCTGCTTGCAAATGACCCAGCTACAGTGCCCAGTGGGTTGCCATGGACATCATCAATTATATGTAATCCAAATAGGTTATTTTCGATTACAATAAGAATTTTTGGAATTTAGTGGTCCCATTGAACAGTTTCGCATCCATGAGTAATTAATTGTCATTGGGTGCAAGTAAAGTCGATTAAGCCCCCTCCCCCTCCCAAGGTGTGTGTGTTTAGGGGGGGGTAGTTATTCTATGATTTTACCTCTATTTATAGTTTCAAAAATATTAATGAATATGCAAATGAGATAATTTCATATACGACTATTGGATGAAAGGACTTGTCAAAGTGTATCACTGATGATATAATAACATGCAACAAGGACAGTTTGGGAGCAGAATTTAGTTTATATTTGCTTTTTTATAATTTCCCTTGTTTTCTGTAATTTTCATCAGTATTGATGAATATGCAACTTAGATAACTAATCCAACATCAGACCATTCCATCAGATGAGAGTACTATATCTAAGCTTTAATTTGCTAGCAAGTTTAATAGTGTAGGCTGAGTTGCTGATAAGAGACGAGTCATTTGAAGGTACAGGCCCACTTTCTTTAAAATCGCTTAAACCCCCTCCCCTAGCTGAACCTTGCAGAATTTTGTTTAAATCGCCATATTTTCCTGCAAACAATAGCGATTACTGATATCATTGCGATGCATTTTTTTAGATCTCATTTTGATAAAATCATTCCTGACACATTTGAGCCAGATAATATGCATTTCCTATCATGAAAAAGCCTTAACTAAGTCGGAAGCAAGATTTTTTGCTCAAATTGTCTCCCCTGATTACCTCATGGTCATATATTTAATTCTAAATGCATATATTGATGTCAGTGAAGACCCCCATTCATGAAGAGGTTTTTTAGATTGATTTGTACCAGTTTGACATCCTTAACATGTTACTCTACGGATTTTTATGGAGTTTTCTTCAATTTGGCGGCCATCTTGGAAATATACAAATTAGATGGTGAAGATGCCATTTTTCAGCTTGCCAACATTGGTTTTTGGATTAAGCATACCAAAATACCCCTAATAGGTATCTCAAAACCTTTTCTTCACAAAATGCCTGTACCTTCTTAAATAAGCGTCTTTTTCTGATTTTTGTCCTGACTATAAGGACTTTATTATATGAGCGCGACTATATTGGTAAAAACCCCAATCATCCATGAGGCCCTCTTAACACAAGCATAGTATATACAAAAAAAAATAACAACAAACACGCAAACAAACATGAAAACGTTATCAGTAGAAAGTGAATGATGCAAAATGAAAATCAACTTTTGATTATGTATTTGCAAACAATTCAAACAAATTTAAGATCTTCTTTCATCCATGTTAAGCATTTATTTACGAAAGCATCAAATGTGTAGGCGATCCTTATTTCAACTAGAATACTATTCCAAATTAAAGCACCCAAATAAGATAGGCTATATGTAAACATGTTTAATTTGAATTTAGACTTTGGTGGTGTCTTAACATTTTGTTTGAATCTGGGCGCAAAGTCATTGTATTTTCACTAATACAGCTTTTACTTTGGAACATTTCCGTGATGTAAATTAGAGATTTTTTAAGCCTTGTGTTTCCTTAACATTACTCTAGCTCTGTTGATGTAACTAATTCTTAAAATGATAATATCTTTAATTGTCTACAAGCATCTTCAAATGATTTATTATCCTTACCAAGTATCAATTTACAGGCTGTTCGCTGTACTTTCAAGTTTATGTACATTAGAATCAACCGAGTTCCCCTAAAACACACAACACTATAAAAAAAGAATTGTACTACATCGCTCGATATTGTAAAGAAAAGTATGATTTTATCTTAGCTAAAACATAAGCCAAAGGTATACAGGTATAACGATATCTTTTTTGAAACATGTTGAAAATGATTGTTCGTGTTAAGTTATAATCTATATGGACCCCTAAACCGTTTTAATTACAAATCATAATTGTCATAAACAAGTATCAAAATAATATTTTTCATATATTTTCTCCTTTGCCGACTTGATACACACACTTTATTTAAAATTCATTATCATGCCATTCTCTAAACATCAAATTTTGACTAAGATTATTTTCAAACATAGCTTATCTAAACCTAAATAATACAATGTCGCATCTTTACCAATGGAACTGAATTCCCAAGGGGTAACTCATTAATAAAAAAAAAAATAGCAAAAAGACAAAAAATAGAACCCTGTGGTACGCAATATATGACATTTGCAGTTCTCAACGGATATGTATTGATATACACTCGATGATTTGTGGTACTTAGATATGATTCGAATCATGACGGACTAAATCTACTGATTATGGCCTACACGAACGAAACATTACGAAAGTCATCTAAAACACAACAAACAATATTTTTGTAACCATTTATATGTCATATGAGGTGGAGCAGATTTAGTTGAGTGTCCAGATCTAAATCCACTTTGCTCTGATTAAAGCGATGATATTGAATTATGCACGCCATAAGCATCATACAAGTGTACTCGTCAATTATTTTTGAATGTGTGAATACTATAGAAATCGGCCTGTGGTTATTTAGTTCATCTTTTGCTCCTGATTTGAAAAGCGGTTTTATTTTTTTTAGCCTGTTTTCAAATTGACGGAACATATCAGAAGTAATACTTTTGTTGATAATAAGACTTAAAGTGTAATTTTGAGCAGTCTACGTCCTATGCAGTCTATAAAGCAAGTGAGTATGATCAAGAAGTACCACAATTACACACTGCATACCGACCTACAGCATCGTGAGGAAGAGCCACAGAATATTAACAGTCACAGTTAAACAATTAAAGTAAAGCAATCAGCTCTCTTCCCAATCAAGATGATTGAAAAACTAGAAGGACTCAAAGTACTGAACATCAAAACAAGGAAAACACAGAACTCCCACAAAAAAGTGAGCAAAAAAATGAATTGACAACAACGGAATCACGGCCTTAGAACGGACAGTAGCCTAAGCAACCTTGGGGCTTAAATGCATTTTACTGGTACCAAACCTTCGCCCTAGATTCAGTTGCATGGCGGTTTCCTAACTATTTCAATGTATCATTGCAAAGAAACAATCAAATACAGTTCAAACACTATTATGGAATAAAGAAACGGCCTACAGCTCACAAATAGTCTGAGCTAAAGAAAACCAGAAGTTGAACAACTGTCGGCCCTGCCAAAGACAAGCAGCAAATAAAGAGGAAACCATAGCTATAAAGTGTGATTTGGTTTACAACCAGACATACAGACGTCGCATGGGATTCATATTATACCTACATTTTTTATAACGTTTGATTATCTGTATGAATTGATCACTAAAATTAGAGTTTCCAACAATTATTTTGATTTTATAACTAATTTACCATAAGAACTGGCTCCTATATGCCCTGTTGCAGTAGAATTTTTAAACCAAGTTTGTATTTAACAATCAACTCTGAGCTGAGTGTCTATGGTAGAATTGAGAAAATTTTTTGCGAATTTTATGACATCTTTAACCTTGTTGTAATAACATAGCAGTTAAAAACTGTTTCTGTTGTTGAAGCCACTAACATTATGACATACTCTCGCAAAACGAATACGAAGCCTGTTGATTTAGTACCATCCATCGATGAAAGAAGAAAAGTTACAAACAAACAATTAAGTAAAAGTAAATCACTTGAAATGTAATCAGTCACTTTCGATTTAAAGCCGCTGTGTTGTAGTGGATAGGCCATTTGCCTTGTAAAACAGGAGTCACAGGTTCGATTACCAGCTTCACCAGTCTGCCCGTTGAGACTTTAAGCCGTGGCCCCGTATCCATGTGACCTAAGCGGTTGATAGGGCGTTAAACACAACAACAACAACGACTACAACAACAACAACAACAACAACAACAACAATTAGTCACTTTCGAATGAATGATATTGTTCAGTTCCCCAAATTCAAGGGCTTAAGTGGCTGTTTCAGTTAAAAAGCTACTCATTTAAATGATCAGAAATCCATTGCTTATTTGTGACATGTTCATCAACATTAATGCCTAAAGCCTTTTCTGTAGATCCCATTATTCTGCAGTACCAAACTGTTGAGATAATTTTTAAAAAATTCTCGGATCACCTTGTCTTTCCTCAAGTTTATTTCAATACACTTCTTTCTTTGCTCTATGGTGGTCTGGAATGGGGGTCTGGTATTCACTAGTCATTATTTTTTCTATTCATTAAAAATACGATTTTTAATTATTTTTGGGCCCCTCATTATTCACTAATAATAAATATTTGGCTCATTATTCATTATTCCTTATATATAAAAAAGGCAATTATTCACTAATCATTAAAGCCCAACCGGAATCTCCTTTATCTGCTTATCCATCGTTTTTGAAATTGTTTTTTCTTATAATTCTGAACTCATCCATTTTACCAATGATTTTATACTGTAAATTCGGAATTTTTCTGTCGTTTACTGATATAGGTGAACATGCCCTAGTCACGAATTATGACGTCGCAAATATGTCTTTTAACGCTATTGGCGAAGATAAAATTCTCACGAAAATTTCCAAATTTACAGTATTTGTCTCTTTCTTCCATTATCCAGCATGCAAAGCGTTCAACCATCTTTCACAAGATACCCTTGGAGAAATTCGTATGATGCAAGATTACGTATGATGCACTAATTATCTGCTGAGCTGTAAAAGCATATTGCGTAACAAATTTGCCACATTCATGAGAAAACTAACCTTTGCCATTTCACTAACAACGAAAGCAAATATTAGCCTTGACAACAACACATTCTGAGAATCGCATCGATTTCAGTTTTGACGACAATCCATGTTTTGTGCCACATTCTGAAAAAAAGCAATTGGTGTCTGCTGTTCATATGATTTAAACCATTCAGGCCTAATGGAATTGCCTACCATTGTCAGTAGGACGAGTTTATTTCCAACTTGAAGGGTGTCGGGTTGTAATTATAATAGTTTCCCAAATTGCAATAGAACATATAGGAGATTCTGATCTGACTTCACTTTCTGAGTGTCTGAATTGGATCTGCATCGTTTGCCTGACCCACAAAAAAGACGCTAGGATTATATTGGTCAATATGGACATGTACATGAAAAAAAGATGATAAAGGAAACAAAGTCCGTGACGAAGCCTAATCATAGACATTTCATAAATATTATACAAAACTGTATGGCTTGGCGAATAAATGCGATAATCAGCTATCATATCTGTAGTCACGTCGATATGTTTCACGCGCCCATTCGAGTGCAACTCAGGTTGTACGGCTCCCAGGAGACAAAGATTTATCAGAATAGGATAGTTTTGAATTAAATGCTAGCCTTAAACTAATTACAAGTCAGTCAACAACTTTCCTAGCAACACGTCATAGTATCGCACAAAACGAGCATAAAGACTGACTCTAAGTGATACTTCTGTACTTCTGTCTCAGCCAGTTTGACTTATGGGCCAACACTTGACATAAACGAGCACAGTCGAGCCTAATCGGAGCCACTGTGTTTTGTTCTTGGGGTAGACAGTTTATCCTCTGCTTAGTACATGTACTGGTTCAACCCAGGAAACGCCCCGGCATGATTATTTATTTTGACTGATACGTTAAGCACCAACGCAAAAACAAAACAAAACAAAATATCCAAGAAAGTAAAACTAGCACTGGCCATGCGTCGATATATGAGCCAGTGCAAAAAAGGCTTGGGTGTCAACCGAAATCGATACGGCCATTGACTCTGAACTAAGTCTTTCCTATCCACATGAAGAAACCGATAGACCTGAGCTGCCCATTGACCCCGAAGAACAGACTCTAATGTGATTACTTATATACAGATGCCCAGGCTGATCAATCTTCGCTAGGCGGAAGTATAATGTATTGGTTTTGTCATACGCTGGCTCATATCATATATGTATCGGTTTACACGATGTTTGCGTGCGATATGATGTGCTTGCTTGTCTATTGAGCAAGGACATGAGATTTTCATACTTATGATAACGAAAGCACAGGGGAGCCTGCGCAAATGCGCACCGTTCACTGGCAAGAGCTTTTGACCATGGTGCGTTCGGGCGAGCCTACATTCATGTAAAGTATATATAGTGCGACCAGGTAACGGACGTTGGGTGTGTCAGAAAGAGCACTGCCATTTACTTTCAATTAAGACTACTGTAGTATAGCCCTTCAAATGGAACACTGTTTTTTGGCAATTAAAGCTGCATAGTCTGTAACTTTTGATCTTTTAGTTTTTGAAATAATGTTTCTCTGTTTCAAGAACACAGTAAAAGAACTAAAATTCAGGTATACATTTTACCAATTTCGTAAATCTTTACAAATTATCAGTATCAAAACAACAGCATTTATGTTAAAACTTGACTGTCTATAATTATTGGAGGGACGCAAATATTTACCAACAAGAGAAAAACACCTGTTTTTATAAGATAATTCACTTTTCCATGCAGTTTTTAGCTATAGTGAACAGAATTATTGTGAAAACTTAACTTATTTCTGCTTTTACTAATGATTTAAAAAGAAAATATTTTTTTTCGAAAAATGTTCAAAGTTACAGACCATGCAGCTTTAAATCTAAAATGCGAATTTTATATTTAATTGGAAATATATATTTAGACCAAATAACCCTAATCAAAAATATTTTTTGAAGTTTACATGCATTTTCATAAATGCTGTGATAGGATGGAATTTAAACATTCTTAATGTTTTAGGCCAAATAATGTTCCCCTCTAGTACCTTGAGCGAAGCGGATCAATGACTATCAGTTGAACATAAAACCATACGTATGGAATCAACTCAAACAAACAAACAAACAAACAAACAAAAACAACAACAGATGATTTTAAACCATATAAGCTTAGCGTCCTTTCTGTGGGACCTTGGCTAACAATGGAGACCCAGGTCAGACGCCTCAAAGCGCGGCGTCTGATCAGTATATCCACTGTTTGCTTACAGAATACACTTTTCAAATTAGAATAGAATTGAAAATTGCCACCCCAAAACCTAAAGCACAAAAATTGACTGATCCAATTGATAACAATGGGATAGACTTTTCAGCTTAAATACCTTCATTGATTTTTAGTGTTGCCACGCAGACTGGTTTCCTAACAAGTTAACTGAAAGACAGACATATGTGGATGGTAGTGAACCTAAACCATCGATTAATTAGTAATTTTGACAACAGACGAATTGCTATCAATTTAGTCCTAATCTAGAGAGGTTTCCATATTTGTTTCAAAATGTTCTCCACAAGATAGAAGTGGAATCACTGAAAGTATCTCATTGACCTTGATCATATTATTTTGGGTCACGGGAAAGAATTTCAAAATGAAGATGCATTTCAGCCCCTGAAGATTGCTCTTATTTTTTAGCTAACAGTGCATACCCATTCGGGAAAGTCCGTCACAATTCATGCCTCTGGTGTATATAAGGAGCATTACGCGTAGTACTATGTACTAAAAAGCTACATTTTGTTAGCCGCAACTGAAATTAGTTCTGTAGCATGTGGGTTCAGCTCTATTAAAATCGATTATTCTGATAATCCGAAAAGTTTAATCAGCAGAATAAATGAAGTTTAGGTATTTTTCAATAAAAACATAAACTTCATTTATAACCATTTGTTTTACTGCAATCACACTTGTTATTGTGTCAACATGGTTTCTGTGACGTCAGCGTCAAGTTATAAAACGTCAGCGCCACTTTTTCAACCGCGTTATCAAAGTAGATCCTCGATGTACTGATCCCACGGTTTTCCGCGGAATTGGCCGAGGCAGTACCGATTTAGTGCATACCTTGATAAAATACTGTGTTCTGTGGCATTTCATCTAGACCACTGTCAATGTTTGCCAAAATACCCGTTTAATTAGAGGTTCCAGTACACGCGTACAAAAGGTTATATCGCACATAATTATGTTTGAATGCCCATTTTCCTGTTTATGAATTGTTTAGAAAGAAAATATACGTAATTCGCTGAAAGTACCATTCCAAAGATATCTTAAATATAAATAAACCACCAAAATAGAAAGTATACCACTGACAAACTAATTATGTGTACCTCTTTATGTGACGTCAGGCGGATCTGCGACGAGCGTCACCGACATTCTCAATTCATTTGTTGCACTCCAACTCATTATCAAAGTCATTTGTAATATTTTGTTCTTAAGGTTGCTCATAGTATAATGAATTGGGTTACTGCACCTAATTCAAAACAATCCTACGCTCTAATACAACTCAAATACACCACAATCTTAAACTCTGCCTAACTTTGTCTCTGGGGTCTTATATATAACAAAAGAGAATGAAAACATTATTCATACCGTGATAAATCTAATGAACGCCCAGATTACATCTTTTCATGGAATGATAACGAAACACTTAGCGTTAGACTGGTCCCTGTCTAACTGATATTTTATCATATTTCAAAAAATGCTACTAAATAAAATTAAAACTCACTTAACTTCAGTCCTATTTTCTAATATATTTCATCTCTCTGATTAGGCTATCATAGTTACAAACAAGAAGGGAGATTATATCAGAGAATTGTTTTGTCCAGTAGCAGTAGTTTACATTGAACTCAGAGCCTGAAGCCAGGCTAACTTAGCGTGGTCTCTATGGTTTAGACTTAGCGTTTTAGCACATCATGCAATGCCTTGAAATTACGACTTCCATTGGATTTAGGAAATGTTTCCCTGCAAATGCAGTTTAATTTTGTCTAGTCAATTACCTTTTGAAATTCAATCCCTGTAATAACAGTTTATAAGTCACGGTACCAATTTTATCTTTGCAATTACATTTTAATATAAATACAGCTAATTTTCAGACAGTTCTACTTGTTAATTTGGTTCAAGAAACCCGGACTAGAAACACCGTTTGAAGGCGAAACGTAATAACATTATTAAAAACGTCAAATTGTGAAAACGTAGTCCTTTATTTCTCTGAGAAAATTCAGAAAATCGCAGCCTCTGCTGTGCGTTTTTGGTTTTCAGTGACCAAACAGTCGCTTGAAAATGGTTTTGGCTTCCATCAATGAACAGAAATACCCACTTTTCCCGCTAGTCTTAAAATTCAACGTCACTTTATCACGGCCGCTGCGTTTGGTAATTCTGTATTTTTAAAGACATATGCGGCTATTTCCAATGCGCACCTTTTCCGCGTCTGCAAACGGGGAAAGTTGTCTGGGTCCTGTCTTTCGACCCTTTACGGATTCGGACCAATACAGCTTCCGATATTCTTATGTCATATCGGTGTTCCGACATTTTCTTCACAAAATAACTAATTAAAGTGTGTTCGAAATATCTATTGACATCTTTTCAGAACTGATCGTCTCAGCACTAAAGACAGATAAATGTAGCTCAGTCGAAATCAAACGACGTACACAATAACCCTGGTTACGAATACGATAGTGGCCGAGTCTATACTATTTGTATGGATATTTAGAGCGGAGCACGACCTGACCTCGTGGCCTAGTGGTTAGCGCGCCTGGCTACAAAGCCAGAGAACCAGGATCGATTCCCAGATGCGTACATATTTTCAGTGTGTTTTTTCTTTCTTTTTTAACATTTTAATGCTAAATTACTTCATATACTAGTAAAATGGCATCATCAAAACGACCGAAATGGTCATCCCCGAACTTTTTATATTGAATTACGCATGAAACCTATGGGGGTGGGGTTAAATTTGGCCCTCTAGAAAGAGAATTAGTTCGGTGACCCCAGATTTTTATTCTTTTTTCTGAAAGGTATTATAATAGTCCATGAATTAAAAATAAATTTTCAAGATTTTCAATGTCAGATTTTTTAATACATGATTTATTCTAAAAACAAATTCCATTTTTCGACGAATTGCCAAAATATATCATGCAGTATCTTGTCACAGCATGGGGTAACAAGTAAACATGCACATTTTCTTAAAAGTTTGAGGTCATGGGCAGTAATTTAAGTTAAAAGAAAGAAGCTGGGTGAAGATTACAATCGTTTTAGCTCGATAATTAGGACTAGTATTATTATTTTATATTTCTAGAAAATTGGTCAAATGCTGTAAACTTCAATATGAGATTCTGAAAAAATAAGCACGGTGACATATCCTTTTTATTTCATAAATGGATAGCCCATGCATAAAACAAACTGTATGCAAAGTATTTAAAATATTTCAATGTGGGAAGTATTTAGTAGCATATGTCCTTAAATGAAAGTCATTCGGATGATCGGCGCAAATTCATGACAGCAAATGAAACTTGAGATCTGATATCATACAAAACAATTGCTAAACTTATTGTGATAGTATAGCATGGGTGTTATGTGACAGGCTGCATGGCTGGTTATTTACCTAATCACGATTTATAGATTTAATTGCAAGACGGTACTCAACGATGATCCTGACCTAAAACTTTCATCGGTTGGTCAGTGACTGAATGTTGGCTTTGGCTTGGCTCACCGTTGGGTTTACTTTAGCCCTGACTGTCTGTGAGTGGAAATCACTTTTCTATGTTTCATCACAGTATGTTAATTGATTTTAATATTTTCCATGTGATGATACAGTGGATAAGTTAGGAAACCTCCACGCGAACAAAACAAAATATGTGTTTTGACAACAGCGGAATTCAGTGAGAAGATTTGGCCAGTAAAGAACATTGAATGTACGGTTCTAGTTAATTGTGGAATCAATGTTATCCTTTCAATAAAAGTTTAACCTTGAATCAGCTTATCACCATTTCTAACTGATCATTTCAATTACAATATATCGAGTCTAGCTTATGATCGGCCCAATTTTACCTATTCAGTTACACAGTTACTCTTGGATTATCAATCGTATCCTTGTAATTACTGTTTATCTTGGAATTATTCATGTGGTTAATATAAAGAATTTCTAGCTATAAAGCGAGCAATCTCCCTAAGCGAGACGTTCGTTTTATCTTGTTGAAATAACAACTGGAGAAACTAGGAACATTCAACAAATATATATAGACGAGCCGTCGATGCAACATTGCCCCTGCATTAGTATATTTAAAACGGGGTTTCCTTAATGCATGTAATAACTCTACTTCTTATTGAATGAGAATTTATTTCGATCATCAACTGTGCTTGTTATTCAGTAACATATATGGGAACCAGACCGTTAAACAAGGGTAACCAATCGTCCTATCACGATATGACCAGTAAAACTATTTATACAGTTGATGTACAATAAAAACGACCATCTTGCAAAGTGGTCTATTTTGTCAGATAATAGATGTTTTCTTTCGCTGATACAACCCCTTTCCCACCCTAGACCCAAGACGCCCTTTGCATATGTTATATATTTGTATAGCGACATTTAATTGTCCAAAGGGCATATTTGGTCTAGGGGGGAAAAGCATCTAAAAACAAACTGAAAGACGCCAGTTTCATCTTTTCAATGACAAACGTCATAATTTTAAGTATATTTCTTACGCATGCGCAGAAGAAATACCGCAAAGTTTTGGAAATGAAGGGCACTTATATCCTTAATATTTTAGCACTTTTACTTTTTGAAAACCTGCTAAGGATTTACTAAAACTCTCGTCTAAACGGCACCCAGTCTAAAGACGTAAAATGAGGGGTGGAGTAGACCGCGCAAGTTTTAACGGCTTTGCAAACGATGAATCGCTTTGAAACCTTTTTTGATGCGTTCTATGCATATTTTACTACCGAAAGAGACCAATTTTAAAAACATTAGGGCAATTTGAAAATTTAGGTTTTGTAATCATGTCAACTAGGGAAAATATACGCCTTATCGCTAGAGTTCCTTTACGATTGAATCCTTGCAATTTCAGTTGATCTTGGAACTAGCTAATTATGTAACTAATTTTATCCTTGCGATTACAGTTTATCTTTGAGCTACATATAGCTGAATAAAATTTTCAATTGAATCCTTGCAATTTCAGTCGATTTTGGATCTAGTAAATTATGAAACCACTTGTAATTACTGTTTATCTTGGATCAAACTAGGAATCATTCAAATCCAATGTAAACCTCGCAATAACAGATTCACGTGAATATAGTCAGTTATCATTCTCATTTTTATCCTCACAATTACAGTTTATCTTGGTTCTAACTAATTACAATTTCCAATTGTATCCTAGCATTTATTGTAGATCTTGGACTTAGCTAGCATATCCTTGCAATTATCCTTTCCCATTTTATTCGTGCTGATACAGTGCAGTTTTAGCAGTTTATCTGATAAAGTGTTAAACTCTAAACAAATCCTTCAGCGCCTATAGCGATTCCGTCATCTTGAACAGAATGAAAGAATTTCCGGTAACTCTTGTTTGCACTGAAACGCGTATTTTAAGTACGTTTCGTACGTCCATTAATCATAAAAAACGACGTTGCGCCGTCTATGGCTGTATTCGATAGCTGACCTCATGAAAATCAAACTGGCGACCAAATGTCGTCACGCCAATCTGTGCCCAATCCGAGCAGTGGTTTATCAACCAATAAATAACTGAATTTAATCATTGGTTGTAAAGGTGATCAGTGTTAAAATTTGAAATCTTAATTCTGGCGTAAAACGATAATAAGATATTGTCATTATTTAAACAACGTTGTTATGGACGTCATTTCATAACGTTACCAAAATCTGTAAACCACTAGTTGTTCATCGATTTTAATGTATGGCGTCTATGTATAAGAATTTCATTTATCTGACTTAAAATATAATACTGTATTTATTTTTGTAGAAGAACGACCAATATTGCATTTGGAAATTGATTTTTGAGTTTCCTTACTTAATTCAATGATCTGTCTCAAATTATGAAAAGTCAAAATAACCTTGTAAGATTCGCGACGTATGCAATAAATTAAATGGATTGCTTATGCTGGACGACGTCACGCCATCATTGCAATGCTTCATTTTAACATCTTGTAACATTTAAGGAGGCTAAATGCAGTGAATACGGTAATTTGTAAAATAACCTGTTGAGCTAGAAATGCTGCCAAAAAGCTTCTTAATGCAGATTCCATACACGCCTTTGTATTAAAGGAGTCTATTAAATTACTGAATGATAATAGTAGGAAGATAGTTTTTGTGCCAAGATAATAATTGATGAGATATCAACTTGCGCAAGTGGTGGTTTATTGACAACCCGGATTCTCTCAGTGCATGACCGAGCTAAGGCTTTATAAAACTGGAATTATGAATGGAATTCATATCAAAAGATATTGTTGAATGAAATAAAAACATCATTTGTAAATTTTCGTAAACCTTCGGCATACTCCGTCGACAGTGAAGGGTGCAATTTGAAATAAAACTGTTTTCAGTTAAGGAGAAATTTTGAAGTATCAGAGAGTTAGAAAACTTACAAAGTCTGTGACAGAGACACGGGAAACAAGATAAATGCATAAATGAACTTAAAAAGCATATCTGAATGTCATTTGATTTTAGATGATCACATGATTATACGTGCAGATAATTAAAGACCAAAGTCAATGTAATGATATATCTATTGGATATAATCAAAAAAGAACGAACAAAGCATATTGATTGATTTTGGCAGTGGAATTTTCTATGTTTTGGTAAACAAGATAATCTGGTTCTAGTATTGCTGACATTATCAACAGATATAGTGAGATCGAAATAGTGCGGGGTGATTGCACAATTATTATAGCTGCCATTTAACACCTGGTTTTGATATGTTCAAAGGAATGGATATGTATTACATTGTGGTGGTGTTGCTCTCATTATCTAACAGGTTTGTCTATACTTTTTTTATTATGTTAACCCTTTATGCACTTATGAACTTTTCCTCCTGGTTTAACTGTTGGATTTTTATTTCCTCCGGTATTCAGTTGTATGTACTGTTAAGTCATTATCTCATTTTTGTATCCTTTTTATATCTTCATTTGTATGTACTAGATGATGCGTCTATAAGTTATGGAGCTTTCATGCGAATCGAACATCTATGTGTCTTGATCCACATCAGAATTTAGAGTGAAGTTGGTGCCGTTAAACATGTTTAAGCTCCCCAGTGATTTTTTACTGACCGTTCCAAAGCGTTGCTACTTTTGTGGATCATTTTTGTTATACCCGCTTTTTCTTTAGAAAAAAGGTATCATATTAATTTCGTACCAAAGTCGGTCCGACGTCCGTCTGTCCGTCCGTGTCTGCGTCCGTCCGTCACATTTCTTGTAAATGTAGCTCCTCCTTAACCGTTAGACATAGCACCTTCACACTTTGTAGCTGCAAAGGTCACATGATGTAGAGGGTACTGGGCAACCTTTCATGTGACCTTGACCCGAAGGTCAAATGTCAAATAATGTTTTTACTTGTAAATGCATCTTCTCCTTAACCATAAGATATAGTAACATAAAAGTTTGCTGGTGCAGAGGTCACATGGTAAAGAGGGTACTGGGCAACATTTTGTGTCAAATAATGTATTTTTCTTGTAAATCCTAAACCGTTGGCTGTAGAAATTTCCAAAATTTTTAGGTACATTTGTCACATGATGTAGATGGCAATGCTTTATGTGACTTTGGCCCAAGGTCAATGTTATATCACATTTTTCTTGTAAACGTTGTGTACATAATGACAAAATCTTATTTTTTACGCCAGAAATGAGATTTCAATTAGTCTTAATGTCATATGATAAATAAAATCTAACATTCGTGCTCTTGTGTCTCGTAGTTTATAGCTTTTCCTAAGCCCGCTCAATAAATTCACTAAACATGAACATTCATGTAAGATCCTCTATTTACGTGTCAAAATTTTACGGGATCGCTTCAATTGTTTATATTTTAATACTAAGTTACAATGTAAGCTTATCATGACTTTTGGTCTATGTTGTTCAATAATTTCCACAAGACCCTGTCAAGGGTGGAGCTTATAATTGACTTGAATATCTGATGAATAAATTAAAAGGTGGTTGTTAATTAGTCATGATACAAGTATTTTGTGGAATTAAACTCTTTAATTGTATTTAGACTAACCACCAGGCAGCGCTCAAGAGGTTATATTGAGCCTTCGCGGGGTTACTGGAAGCTTCCCTCGCATTTCTCAGTATTAGTTGAAGCGCGCTTGTGTTAAGGAATGACTTTAATTTACATAGGGGGAAACCCGTCTTCGACTCGTCCCGCCTACAAAATTGAAAAAATGTATATACACTCGTAATAATGTACAATAAAGCTTACTTATTTTTGATATTTAATATTACGCTAATGCGTAGTGTGCGTGATGAACGTAGCGTCTGTAGCCACATGCGCAGCTTTCATCACGCGCAATTAGCGTATTGCGCTTAGTACAGACTTTAGTAGTTGTAATAGACTGGTAGACCAGTAAATAGAAAAAAATATTAAAATATGTGCGCAAACATATACAGGCATATACACCTCTGAAAAAAATCACTGACTGTCTTATTTACTGTATTTTGAGCAATGGGGAAGTAATAAAGTATCATAAATTATCTCTGTAGTAGTTATAGAACTTTCAGTTAGATGTCTTAATACAGGACCTGAAGACAGTAACAACGAGGGACATATTTTTCATGTTTGTCGTGTTTATCATATAGAATGCTGCAGAACGCAAAGTATAACAAGACTAAAATAACCAGTCATTGAGACTTTATTAACAGTATGCCAACTAAATGTCACAATAGAACATGATAGAGCATTGTATCAGACATATCATCTACAGACACAATGTTTTAACTATTGCGTTCAGGTTGTTCTTTTATTATGATCTTGTGTATTTACTCACGAAGTAGCATGTTCGCAATATAATCCAGTCATCCTGGGAGGGTAAAATGAACAATAAATGTCATAGTTGGTCGAGATGTTATCATGACCATTCTCATGGTGAATAAACAAGGGAGTATGACCATGAAAATACCACAATCACAGACCACAGACCAACCCATTGCAACGTGGTTTAGAACCAGAGAGGCAATTACAATGTGTATATGCAACATATATCTTTTCAATGAAATAATGTAGGGAGCACAGTGGCTCAGTGGTAGAGAGCTTGACTCGAGACCGAGGGGCCGCGGGTTCGAGCCTCATTTATCCTAGCTTAGTACTGGTTCAACCCACGAAGACCCGTCCCTGTTAACTGAAAGATTGTTGATAGGACGTAACGAATCAAATCAAACAAACAAAACAAAATAAAATAATGTTTTCACCATAAGTTCTTTACAAAATCCTCAACTACTTTCATTGTTTCATTAAAATGAGCATGTAGAGCATGAACACGTTTTCATGTACTCTTCAACGCATTTAAAAGTACATGAAAATTTGCTTATGGCTACATGCTCATTTCAAATTGCAACTATATGGCAATATAACGCCGTCAATTGTATGCTTTGACAGCTTCAGTATCACGAAGCCCTTAGATTGGTACTTACCCTATTCACGTTAAGCGCTTTTTATACATTACTGGCCATATAAATCTGACTGATAATGAACTTTTTAGTTTTCTTATTATCATCCCTTTGTATACTAATGGATTCTTCCTTCTGGTTTGAAACAATAAACCTTGGATAGTCCATTGTACATATCTAGGGGTGTCAGTCTATATTTAAGATAAAATATTGTATTATTTTGTCTGAAGATCCTTTTTACATTTACAAACAGTGTAGACCCTGATGAAATGCAGCATCATGCTGCATTTCATCAAGGTCTTCACTGTTTGCAAAAGTACTCGTTTAGGGGTTTCCCAAATACAAAGGTTTAATTAATGTATTGTCTTTCAGTTATGGCCAGAGGCTTGAGATTCCTGCGTACGAATATCTCAGACGTTTCCAGCGACCACTTATATTAGGACAGTGCCCAGATAGATTCATTTCATATTCCTGGGGAGAGGTTAGAGAGCAATGGTATTTCAATATTTATATTTTGAAAACATTACATGTTTGATGTGTGCAACTACAAGTAAAATTGAATTACATATTTTGGTAACGCTATGAATAATTTTGACGCCCATAACGACGTGGTGCTAAATATGAAAACAAAACTCTAGACACTGATGCAAACGTAATTTGAAAGTATTTTTGTGCCATACGTTCATATAACAAGCATTTCTTACATTTGTGCTCATGTACTATTGTATGTTTAAGAAACCCATTGCAAAAAAAAAAACGACTAAATTTTCGGTAAAGCCTCGCATTTTATCGCTTATTTTCAACACGTTTAATTCGGCAATACATGAGCACATATATATTAGATCGTCTATATAAAATGTTCAAAGTTACTATCAAATGCAATGTATACTGACGGGCTTTTAAAAACGCTACACTAACTTTCTGTTATATCTTTCAAAAGACAGTTGAATGTAAACTTCCTTTGCTTCGATGTTGTCATCATGAAGTGGCTTTTTCAGTCAACTGTACAACTAAACTCGGCGACGTTATTGCTTCGTAAAGTTTTAGTCACTGAAATATTTCTTAAGCAGCGGAGTTTTTAAGTTAGATTAACGTCAAAAAACAAAACTGCTGTATCAAAGACCTGCCATTCCAAATGAAAGCAATTCCTCGATGTCTAACAAAGTTCATGACATTCATGTGATGCTTCTCGTGTTTCTTGCTTTAAAGATCATTTATAAAATTTGTCAAATGAAACAGTTGACCATATCTAAATAAGTTTACATTTTCAATGCTTTAAATTAATTTGAAGTGGATATGTTTTTCATGTATTACTCATAAATGCACACTATTTAATATACAATCTGAAAGAGACATTTTCGGATGCAATCATTTTGCTGGTGTTTTTAGGGTCAAATCATGTTTCGTGCCTTTGCTGTCTTTACTGGGGAGTTATGGCACAAGATGATACAGTTACATTCGTATAAAATCACGCCTTATTTTCAGCAGGTAGATCCGTCCTCATTACGCATTCATGAGGTGCCGCCTTTACATTGACACAATAGATCTATAATACGTATGTCACATTCTCTATTTATCAAAAATATTTTTCAGTACCTACCCTAAGCGTGCTGGTGACGTCTCCGCCCGGAGCAAGAATGTTGACTTCGTAGTAAACACTGCCCTGAGCAATGTGAGCCATTTGTTTAGCCACTTTGCACTCTGTGATGAAAAAGCTGCGAATTATCTGGGTATTCTAAGTCGAGGAGACTGCGTGGCGGTAAGTGATTTGCTTCATGGAAAATATGAAGATTAAAAGGGGTTGGTGTGGGCATCTCATGTGGCTGTACACCTTAAAATTAAAGTTATTGAATATCTAGACATGATTTAGAACACAACAAATCTTTTTTGCTACGGCTAGCATTTTCACTTGTTATTTTCTGTTAACCCTCTATTTACGGGAAGCCCCTAAACGGGTACTTTTATAAACAGTGAAGACCCAGCTGAAATGCCGCATAACGTGACATTTCATCTGGGTCTACACTTTTTGATAAGATAAAATCATTTTCAGCAAAAAAAACAATTCAATATCTCTATCAAGTCTGGCCACAGCTCCTATCTCTTCTTTTGAAGAGACACAAATATTGAACAGCTTTAAATGTTTTAAAGGCTTAAGTTTCTTGGCTGAAAAGATATTGTTCCACCAGTGTTAACAGTTGAGCTTGGGTAAAAGAGGCAACTCAGAGACATGATGAAGAACAATTACAATAAGGACAGGGGCCAGTCTACCTGACACTCCTAGATATGTGCAATAAACTATCCCAAGTTTAATGTATCAAACAAGAAGGAAGAATCCATTCCTGTGCAAAGAGTTGACCTTGATAATGTATCAATGGCAACTAGATTAGTACGCCTCAAATTCTCTAGATGTTGATAAAAATGCGTAGGTTAGAAAAACATATATTTCCGGATGTTATCATTGTTTTACAGGACATAATTTGTTTCCCTTCTATAGAATAACAGTACGTAGGAGGGTAATTAGCCGCACCATTATCTGCATGTTGGGTAATTAGGCCTGTTACGCCTTCTGTGAATTTAATGTTTTCGAAATTAACTCTGTTGTGAAAGAAAGATGCATTCAGGAATACCATAGGAGTGCCAAACAGTTAAGACTTAGATCAGGCCCGAAATTCTTTAACGTTATCCTTTTTATTATATCTCAATTCCAACTTTACTTATAAGAGTAGTTTTTAAGCTTTTGTTGATAAATTATTGATTTTATATGGTTTGATAAGAAGAGTGTCTTTTTTTTATCAAAATTTAGAAATTAGTGCAAGAAAAATAAAAACAAGCAAAGCCAATTGGAATAATATGCAATTCTATTAAGCTTTCTGTAAACCATTCATTAAAATGTACCAATTGAAGGACTATAGAAAAGAAAGAAAATGGTGAGTATGGACTGCATAACAAGGATACTTATATTTAAATAATCTGGAAAACGGATCCTTCCTTAACATAGATAACATACAAACTTTGAAAACTTCCGACTATGTTTCACTAAGTCTGTTCATGTGAATTAATGGAAAAATCAACAGCTCTCATGTCTCAATGGTATTCTACTTTCTGTCAAAACGCACCTAGCCCCATGCATAGCTTTATATGAATGCTTAAATACCAGCTTTAGGCCTATCCTGTAAGTACTTTTTGGTATGACATGATCATTATGTATTTTATCAGGCTGAAATGGCGAGTAAGCTGTCGTTCAAGAGAAAAACAAGTACCCGAATGTATCTGGAGCATTATAGACCAGTGATGAACATTCTCAGTCCTACCATCGATCTGGACATACCTGGCGAGTTCAGTCTCTACCTCAACAACACCTACTACACTGAGAACATCGGAATCGGAACAGAGGAAGTTGTCATAATGGAGATGAGTTTTGCGAGTGTGGAGGAGGCGAGAAAGGCGGATAACTTGGTGTTATCCACCTCCAAACTGTTATCCGTCTATCTGAGATACATTGCTAGACATATTGCGATTCCGAAGAAAATTAAGGTAAAAACTGTTCAGGCCTCGAGGTTATAAAGCTTGAGTACAATCTCAAACTCAAAATAAAGTGCATTGATTGACTGGCTTGCGGATACCTATCCGCAAGCAGCCAATCATTTCGCTTTATTTTGAGTTTGAGATTGTACACAAGTTTTATAACCTCGAGGCCAGGATTTCTCTCTATGTGACGCGAAATACTAGCAAACAAGGTACATTCGTCGAATATATTATACTGTCCTGTTTATCTACCAAAACAAAAAAAAATGTTAGACTGTACAGTTTATCATTAAAATACAAATGAACCACAACATGTGATTTTTACCAATGTGGCATTTTGACACGTGTAGACTCAGACGAGCCTGTGCAGCATCCTTTTAAGCTGCCAATCAAAACGGTGTTCAGTCAGTAGCTAAAACAGTCGTAGAATATTCAAGCGACTAGTAAATGCTCTGATCAGACTGCGCATATGCGCAGGCTGGTCTGAGCCTTTGCTGGCGCAAATACCACATTGTTAGAAATCTCATGTCATGGCTAAAATGTTACAGATGGCCAACTTAAAGATAATTTGTATAGATTCTACTGAAACCTATTCAAAGCTTATGTCTGCTGGTTTGAACAATAACTTGCTGAAACTAAGCTTTTTTCACTTCCCTTAATGTGCAGGGGTATCTAATGAGCATCGCTTGTTGACCCCTTTTCACTTTAGCTTTTCTCAGCATAAAGTGCTATGCAGACATCTCTTGAACCACTGGTCTAAATCCAAATAATTTCATACACATAACCAATAACACACTCTGCTGGTTTTGTTCCGCTGAACAAAATGTCCACTAGAGTTTATTACAATAAAACGTTGAACTACATCTCCCCTATGGACTGCTAGCCATAATAAAACCAACAACATAAAAATGAATCCAATAATGTCCTCTGCCAAACATTGCATGAACAATTCCATTCCAGCTGAACAAAATTTTAACCTGATCCTGGCCTTTATCATTAACATAATTTCACAGCTGATTGGGCATCTAAATATATCTTCGGTGTTCATGGCATGTTGTAATACGATAATGCACGTGATACTTTATAACACAGTAAATGTATACACCGCCTATCGGTTACCTGAGTGGCTCAGTGGGTAGAACACGCGAATATTTCACATTTTATATTTTTAAGCTCTGCTTGTAAGTTGCAATCCCATGCGCGACATACATTATTGTAACTTTTGTTTTCATTTTTTTTCTCCTTTTTGCAATATCGTTTCTCCATTTATTCAATTTGATCTCCTCGGTGTTAGACAACAATTTCTCATGTCGGATCCGTAACACTGTACTATAACTCTCGCATGTCACCTCGTCAGATTTTAAGATATGAGTTGCGACATGAGGCTTCCTATATATCCAGTGTTAAAACTGTAATCATTTATTCATGCATAAAAGTCAGGATTGGGTTAATATTTTGGAGGTATATCAGAGCTTAAATAGAGCCAAATGACATCTCCAGAGCCACTAGCTCAAATTCAAAACGCTCTAACAACGATTTTCCGTAAAGCGAGTCTACCAAAACTACACAAAACATCCACTCCGCTGAAAAATAGCTGCTAGAATTTAAAGTATTATTATGAGTTTTTTTTCTTCTAATTTTAGATCATCAGGCATTCCACATCAGATCAGGTTCTTCGAACATATGTTTACAAAGGCACAGCTGCTTCAATCGACGCTGAAAAAATGTTATTGGAGTGTGAAGGGAAGATTCGGCAAATAAGACTGGAATTAAAAGCGGGAATAAGGAGCTCACATCTTCGCTATGGTTTCAAGGAATACGAGATACCTAAGGGTCCTTATTTTCGTAAGTAAAATATTTTAATATTATCAATTGATCCTTTCCCTCATAAAAATTCATGTTAGCCTCCATCCACTATGAACCGTTATATATAATGTAAATAAACCTTCATGTTGATACATAGAACAAAGGAATAACTTGTCAGGTCCACCAATGTAGGATCAGATATATCATATTTCCATAAGCAAACAGAGTATCCCAGAGCTGCTTGGTCTGGGTCTGCTCTTTTTAAACCCCGCCACTTTAAAAATATTGTTAATTGTATATGTATCAATTATTAGAATTATATACCAATATAATAGTATTTTGTACTGTATTTATACACAATATTACTTACCTACTAAAATAACTTGAGGCCAACATTACTCAAGTGATAAATTTAAACATTCCTACTTGTTATTCTTTATATAGATGATCTTACATGAGTGCTCATGTTTTATTGAATTTATTAAACGAGTTGCAGAAAAGAGATAAAATGCGAGGCTTGGCGAGTATTTTATCTCTTTTTTTTCGCAACGAGTTTAATAAATTCAATAATACAAGGGCACGAATGTTAGATTCTATTCATCATATGACAAATACTTTGAAATCTCATTTCTGGCGTAAAAACGTTATAATTTTGTCATTATGTACGCAACGTTGTTATGGACTTCATTACGTTTCCCGAAAATCGATAATTCACTTGTGGTTTACAGATTTTATTGCATGGCGTTATTTCACTCCCTGACGCAACGTCATATGATAAATACAATTGAACTGAACGCAGCATAAATTCAAACTGTCCTACCTGTTTTCTGTATATAAACATCCCGTTAAATACAATATAAATGAACATAGCTTTTAGTGTTGAAGGTTTTACCAAGCTAAGTGACAAACCAGTTTTGGTGTAGAAACACATTTTACAGAGTGTTAGGTCTATCCTACTGTTACAATCGCTGGAATATGGAAGTTGTGCAAAATTGTATAGGTTTTAAATTTTACATATTTCATGCGTTGCAATTGATTGTATCGATTCCTGATCTTTGCCTTCTTCATTAGTTTGTACACCTTTAAAATCAGCTAGGATTTGTAATTTTATTCTGTACATGTATTCTTTTTTGGCTGTTGTCCATTCTAATCCGGTGTCTCTGTTGTTATTTGTGTATTGTTAATTGTTGCTCCCATTTGATCTGGAGGTTATGTGTTTGTTCATTGTTTTATTTTGCTATACTTTGTTGAGTCCTTTCTAGTGTTGAACACATCTTGAAAGAGAAGAGAAAGCTGGTTGCTTTACTTTGGATATCTTTCTGATGTCTTTTGACAGTTGTTGTTCTGTGGTCATCACAAGACGGTGAGTTGGTCTGTAGTTTGTGATTGTTGTACTTCCTGATCATACTCACTTATTTTTTCGGTGTATGCGCTAATCTTATCTGTAGCATTCTAGTTGTTAGCATGTATTTTCAACCAGCGTGGAAATCGTGTGGATACTGATCAGATGGCTTTGTCAGAAGCCTGTCTCTTCTGGATCTACAATGCCTTTAAAAAAGTACAGTAAAAGCGGTCACTCAAAAATAGAGAAAACAAAGGTCTTAAAGACAAATGGTAGCTTAATGAAGGTCGAACGTATTGCAGAATGCTGTCTTGGAGCATTCTGCAATATATTTGATCTGCATTAAGCGATAATAGGTTTTGAAAACCAATTTTTGGTCTTCATTTTGAGTGGCCACTTAAGACAAGTTTTACTGTATAAATCTGGGCTCAGTAGGACAAGGGTTTAATAAGTATTTTTTCTAGTGCTGTGATTATATTTCAGTTCCAAGCCAAACAGTTACGGATGCTGACAGACGTCGCAGTTGGGAGGACGTTACATTACTGCAGATAGATGCTACTCGTGTGTACGTCACCTACAAGCGATATCGGAAATTGGTAAGTAACACCATGCGCGGATCCAGCGGCTGAACAGAGGTCCGCCTCCTTGAAAATCACAAAGATATAGGGTTCCTTAGCAATACTGGTCCAGATCCCCTGGAAAATCACTAAGCAACTATGCCAGCATTCAATTTCGAGCCATCATTGGCCTGCCAGCGAAACGCGTTTTGATGTCGGACCGAAGATGCCCCACTTTTAGTGGTATTTCGATTTGATCGATTTGCCCCCCTCGAAAACAATTCTGGATCCGAGCATGGATACTTATAAAAGACTATCCCCTAAATCTAAAAGTGGTCTGAAAATACCATGGAAAATCAGTAGTGTGTGATTTTGCCTGAGCCATCTTGTAAACTTAGAAGGATACGCAATCTATTTTCAAAGTTTGTGTTAAACTTGATGACTGACCTGAAACAAAAGCATGCTATTCGTACTTTAAATCATTGCCTTATCAAATTGGCTTTTGTGGTATTCGGTGACTTTATGGTACATATAGCTATGGGCAAATGAAAACGCCCATAGTTTTGAATTTGGTGTAAATCGGGCTGATATAGAAATAATGTTAAGTTTGTAAAACTGGGAAACAAAATTATGCCTTTCGTACAAAACATCAAAAAAAAAGGGTTTTGGTAGAAATAGACATATATTTTCAGACGTTTTAACAATCAGATGCTGAAAAACACCCCTAAAAAGAAATCATTTGAAGCCCAGATCCCAATATTTTTACCGATACATATTATTAATGTGCTAATTAACTGTGTGTTTCGTTTTTTCAGTGTCGCTCTATAAAGGATATTGGCCGAGCTTGTCCTGTTATAAAACAAAGTCTACGAGAACTTAAAAATATCATGAACAGAATACAGTCAGAAAGGAAGAGTTGGCAATCTATAAGTTACGAAATCCAACAACAGTTCATCCTCAGAGGAAAACAAACAATTAAAAATATCAAAGTGACTTTAAAAGTAGTCGTTAAAAGTTTAAAAAAGAACAGAAGAGGGCGAAGAAGGAAGACCTGAGTGACAATTCGACAGTGACTAGTTTACTATAGTTACGAAGTGATGAATACGAATTTGATTATATCATAATCGATATTTGTATGTTTACATCAGGCGTTGGTTACTATATGATTACATCAAAAGTTGATGACCTTATGATCACACCAGAAGTTAATAACTTTTTTATTGCATCAGAAGAGGATGATAATATGATAAGATCACAATTTGATTTCTATATGATTATACAAGATGCTGATAATTATATGATTACATCAGGAGATGTTAATTATACGATTGCATTTGGAGTTTTTAACTAAATGATAACATCAGACGTTGATGATTATTTGATAACATCAGAATGAGATTACAGGTTGACAACAATATGATAGTGTCATAAGTTGATTACTATATGATTACACCAGAAGTTGGTTAATATATGAATACATAAGAAGATAATTACCATATGATTACATCAGAAGGTGATTACTATATTATAACATCAGAAGTTAAGAACTATATGAAGACGTCAGAAGATGATTATTATATGATTACACCCAGAGGTGATGAATGTTTTGAAAACATCAGAAATTGATATTTATTTGAAAACATCAGTGGATGAGAACTATAGGATTACATCAGGAGTTTATTACTATATGGATACACGAGACATTGATTACTAAAAGATTACACCAGAAGTTGATAACTATTAAATACACCAGTAGATGAGAACTATATGATTGCATCAGGAGTGTATTACTGTAAGATTACATGTTAAGTTTTTAAATATACAATTTTATTAGAAGTTGATAGCCATTGTCACTTGAAATTCAATTGAGTGCATTAAATCATAGATGTGGATTGCATTTATCATGAAATACACGATAACGGGTTATCTTATATATTAGCCAGTGCATTAGATTTCCAACAATGTGGCCTATGCGACCAGCAAAGCCTCAGATCAGCCTGCGCATACGCGCAGTCTGATCAAAGCCTTTGCTAGTCTCTGGAGTATTCTATGATTGTTAAGACACTGACTGAACACCATTTGGAGTTTCTAAGATTTACAGGAGGCTGCAGAGGCCCGTCCGAGTCTACACTTGTCAAAATGTCAAATTGTTGGAAATTTCATGCCGCAGCTCATATAAGATGTATAGATTGGCGGAGCTTCTGTAAATAAGAACTATATTGTTTCATGTTAAAGGAATACTCTATTTATCCAAAATATTCAGACATAACGGACATCCGAGCCATTGCAGGATTGCCACAGTCAGGGAAAAAGTTTCCAGGTCAGGGAAAAGGCAGGGAATTACATTTTTAGTCAGAGAAATTTAAAAAAAAATGAAGAAAGTCATTGAAAAGTCAAGGAATTTCAAAATTTCCCTAAAAAGATGCTACTTAACAGGCTTCTGGAAATTTTAGTTTCCATAATTTGCAAGCAATATTAGAAAAGGAATGTTTCTGAACATAAATTGCTTGCTTAGAAAAGAAATGTTTCTGAACATAAATTGCAAGCAATTTATGTTCAGAAACATTCCTTTTCTAATATTTATGGTTTAAGATTTTTCATTAAAGATTAAATCAGCAAGTTCAAATATTTGTGCAAAATCTTCGAATAGTCGATGGATGAAAATGGCTAAAATTGGCCTTCCAAAAGGTTCTGAAAAACGGTTGAAAGTCAGGGAAAAGTCAGTGAAAAGTCAGGGATTTTGAAATGGATATTGAGTGGCAACCCTGTGATGGTGTAAACAACGATCAAACTGCTCCTTAGGGGGCAATTAGATTCATGTCTACACTGTTTGCCAGGGCGTTATTATAGTTTACATCTCTCATCCAGCTGAGAAATGGACTTGGTAGATTTTAAGATGAATATGTAAACGAGTTATAGTGTTAAACATCAGGTAAAACGAGACTGAGCTGTATATTATCTTTATGGTAAACTATCTGCAAATACAATGGCCAATCTGATATTAAGTTATTACAGATTAATCTTTGGTTTGAAATGTTTTACCTTTGGAGTCAAGGGTGTTACTGAGATTATGCATCTTATTCTGCCCAGTGTAGGTCACTAATTCCTTTTTGGAAGCATTAGGAGATAACACAATGATCTGTTATATACATGTAAAATGAAAATAATAATTAGTTGATGTTTTGGTGTTGTATATTTGCTATGTTTAATGAAATGTAAGATTGTGAGTGCAACATTATACATGTTGCTATACCTGCTACATGAAAGTTCGAAATATCTTTCAAAAGTGATTTGGTGATTGAAATGGCATAACAAGGACAGTTGATAATTATAAAGCCCTTGCAGAAATCTAGTTGCGACAACCTTACCTTAATTCAGATGTATGGATTTCCTATTAATGCTGGTCCTGATGTCCTGAAAAATCACAAAACTACAACCATAGGCCATCATCGTCCCGCATTGGTGGGCCGATGATGGCCTGCTTTTAGTGATATTTGTATCCCCTCTCCCATACCAACTAAAAAGAAACGCACCCCTCTGAACTTGGACCCCCTTTGACAAAACGTTCTGGATCCACGCATGAGCTGCTGTTGCTAGTGCACGTGAGGCTGTTGGTTAGTCTGTGATCGGTGGGTGTGTCATTTGCTGGTAATACTCACTTGCTCTTAGAATGCTGCTGATGATATTTAGTTTGTTCCAGCCAATTAATGTTCTTGAAATGTACAATATGAGGTGAGACCTGTGTTAGAAGTAGTGGGAAATATTACAAGGGTTATACTATTATGAGCACTAAATGTCTTGCAACGCTGTTGTCTTTTTCTTGTAAAAAGTGTAGCATTTTATTTAAGTTTGTTAATTAGTGAAAAACATTTATATTACAGACTTTAATGTAAAAGTGAAGCTTTTACCTTTTAGCCGATGTCATTCATATTGTATTACACTTAACCAATTTAAACGTGCTACTCAGAAGACACTGAACCAATTGAGCTCAAATGTCATGTAGAAACACCGTAAGTGCGCGGATAAGTGTTATTGGTCACATGGACGAACTTACCGACATGCTCATGCGTGTACATGGTTAAAGTCTTCAAAATATACTTCTCCTCGGAAATAAGTCATTGACATTAGCACATGGTATGTAGCTTACGGAATGTGGCCCCTACCAAGTTTGTTAAAATGATGCTTCCTAGGTCTTCCCTTAACTACTTTACGTCAAAGTCAAACGTATGTCCTAATAAATTTAAACAAGAATAATCTTGACATTTTGCTTTTCGATCGTAGTTAAAGGCCAAACCATGATACCTACTAGCTTCTCAAAAAATGATGTAAATCTTCACACATGGCTTATAAGTAGCATTATAACTCGGGCTGGTTCAAGTAATTGAAATGTCACAAGAAACATTATTCACTTTGCTATCCTCTACCAAGCCTCGAAGGTATTAAACTATTTTTTAAAAAATCAACTCATCTAACCATGAAATTTCAACTGCTCATATGAACTAAAATGTTGTAAAATAAATGCTGTTCTTGCTTTCAAGCTATCAGATCTTTTATTTACCATGCTAATAAATGTTAAAATTCCAACAATTATTGGAAATTTTACATTTATGAGAAACATAAAGAGCTATGTGCGTCAAGGGGCTAATTTGGCCCCCTCCGAAGCTTAAAGCTGTTAGTTACTTTTTACCGTTTTTCAGATTGGTTTATTAGAAGAATAACCAAAGTGTAAATCTTGCATTTATTATATTTTTTACTGCTATAGTAACAAAATGGGTACCAAAATAGACCTAAAATAGAGAAATTGCCATTTTTGACCAAATTTGAGGCTTTGGGAGACCGTTTAAAAAATAGATATCAGCACAGCTAAATACCAAAATTACCTTTCAATTATGTTGTGTGCCATGATGATTTTATCATGTGTTCAAATATCTTTTTGGAATTTGCTTGCGCTCTATTGAATGTCTCTGTCAAAAGTCTCAAATGGGGGGTCTCATATGCGCCCACATATGGATTTTTATCTAGTTTTTTATTGGTGAATACCTATGACCTATCAACTATAAAAATGCATTTATTTATTTCAATAGTGACTTTTAGGTATCAGGAGAGCACCCTATGTTACTCCATTTTTTTTTGATTACACCTGTCTAATATTTTGTCAATTTTTAAACATCAGTTTTATCAGATTTCACCCAGTTTAAGCTGGAATAGTGAAATGACTCTATATGGATTGTTTTGATACTATTTTGGCCTATACAAACATGCACACAATTTTTTTACAAAAATTTAAAGTTAAAATTTTCCAAAAAATATAAGTGAAATTCATGTGTAGGCCAAATTGCGTCTACTATTTCTATATGTTCCTGTCCTTGTCAATCTATGATACTGCCTAGAAAATTTGCCTCACATGTCTTCTGTATACTGACAAAGTTTTGAGGTTTTTTGAAACTGGTAATAGTGCGGGAAAATACATTACATACATGTAGGTCATTTTTTGACATTTATAATAATTTAATGTTTGAGGCTAGTTTTGTCCTGGAACCATGTAATTTCTCAATTTTATTATTAAAAGTATTATAAATATCGATAATAAAAAGCTATGCATGTACAAATGCATATCTAATTTGACATTGAAACAAATCTGAGACTTGTTTAGCTTTAACAATCAGTTAGAGTGACACACAATCAGTCTGCAACATTCAAAATTCTGAAAATCAAGTTGAAACACATCAATTAATGGGTTCAGTGCTATGATCTCTTCACCGAATGTTTCTTTATTCTAAAATGTAGTTTGGTTTTGTATTTGCATACCAATGTTTTAATTGACGGTTCAGTCTCATAATAGTTCTAGACAAGGCAAGGCATTTGATCGCTGACTTCACTTATTTTGTCCCTTTGCAAGCTTATGTGCGATGTCATATATGTAACTGGCATTCATTCTACTTACAATGGCATGTGTCTCTAACCTTTTTAATTATTCTTGTTTAATATGATATTAAGTTGTTATGCATGATTTTCCCCTAAAATGTCAATGTGTTTGGAATAGCCTAGGGTGTAGCTTTTTTATTTTAATATCAGGCACTGGTTGGGATTCCTTATGTACCATTGGCTGACTGTTGTATGGGCAATACATACCTGGCAAATGTTATGACTGGTACTCATCATTTTGTCAATTCATTGAATACCAAGATGCACATGTAAACTTATTAACTGAAAGCACTGACTTTATTTTAAACTCTAATTGCAATTTTACTACTTTTGGGAAAGGGTTGCCCATATGATCTGATTTCCTTGTGTTCCCCTAGTATTATGTCTATTTGTAGTTTAATCTCAGGTTGAGTATCGGCTTCAAATTTTGATTGATTGCCAATTCTGTTGCAAGGGCAAGACTTTTGTAAGATTACCTCAGTTCCCGATCATTGTAACTTCTTCTTATATGGTCAGACCCTTTTTGCAAATTATGTTTGTTTATATATTCAATAAGTTCTGTATTAGTAGTTTTATGCCTAACAATTTCTGGAGTTTCCATGTTGTATTTTCAAAACTGGTTCCTCAGTCAAGTTAATGGCAATTTTACCAGGGAATGAGTTATCCTGGGAACGATCTGATTGTTCTGGATGAAGAAACTTTAAGAAGATATTGTGGACATTAATTTTTCAATCCCATTTGATACTATGACATTTTACAGGATATGGAATATGATTGTAAGCAACTATGATTTAGAGTTTGGTACATGTATTCTTTAAATATTTCAGCATTTTTGTGGTAGTGAAATAATCAAGCAAAAGATCCTACAACTATATAAAATGGGTGAATACTATATTTTGGCATTCTGTTAATGTGAATAGCAAAATAAAACCATATTGTGAAGGTTAATGAAATTAACTACTCAAGAGGAGTTCGACACGGCGAAATTCTCTCTATGTGGTCAGTATTGGAATAAGGATGACAACTTTGAAAACATTAAAGATTCTGTCTAGCTTACATACGAAAATATGCGACATGTTTTAAATTATGAAATTGTGCAGAATGCGGGATATGATTGTATGAGGTTGTAATATTTATTAAATATCTATTTTATCATGTGGATGATCAAGAAATGATAAAACAAACGATTCCCTGACACAAACGAATGAATGAATTATGGAGAATGAATTTAAATTAAGAGTGAATCTGGTATTAAAACCGTATTATGAAGATTATCAAAGTTTACTGTTCTATGAGGAGTTGGACAAGGTGAAGTTCTCCCTAAGTGATCAGTATTTATGTTTTTATGATAGTTTTAACAATACTTAAGATTCCATCTTACATATAGAAGAATGCAAACACAAAAGCTTGCTTTTAAACTAACCGAACACTTATTCATTAACTACAATCAGTTGTTTTTACATCTCTGAGAACTTGGATTTGTAACATTCAAAGTTCTAGAACAACATGTTACCGGTCTTTAATTTTCTTGAAAATTTTAGCAAATCATCTATATATGTATGGCCTAATTTGATAGTAAATTCATAGGTTGACAAGAACTGGAACATGCCTAAATTTAAAAACAAATGTGTTAAAAAATATTATGAGGCTCAAATAAGGGGATGATTCCAAACAAAATCATACTTTTCTGAATTTAACTTTACAGAAACTGATTTTTGTTTTATGCATATCTAATCCGTGATAATCTTAGACAGCTTTGAAAATAAATAGAACACAATATATGAAACTATAAGAGTTATGGGCGTCTTAAACTGAAGGAACCCCCATAATCAGATGCCCAATTACATAACATCTCATTTTTTGACCATGTAAATAGGTAAGTGGGAAACTATATCACAAATAGGATAGTTATATGTGAGGCAATCATTATACATTATATTATGAAAATCTATGCGGGGGAGAACCCTATGTAAATTTCCTATAGGGTGAGACCCCCCCCCCCTTTGTTCTAAAATGGCCACTTTCCTATATTTGGCCTATGTAGCGGCAATCTTTGCTACCATAGCAACGGTAAAAGTCAAAACCGTCCTTGAGTTCGCTTCATTGTCTGTCCGCCTTCACAATGGCTGTAGACGTTCTGCTTTCTCGTTTTAAACTCCAGAAAACAGTTAATACAATAACATGTAAATACAAAACTGTTCTGTTTTCTAACTTCTAAATAATGTCTTCATACATGTATTTACTTGGATCAGAACATACGATGTTGTTATGAGCTTTTTAATTTACTGGCCATGGATCGACGGATCTAAGGATGGGTGCACACATGCTTCTGTGTATAAGATAAATTGGCTTTAGAGTGATCTTTATTTAGCTTGTTGATCTAATTTAATAATAAGATGGTTGAATTTCTCTAATGAAATATGTGGTTGAATTGCAAGCTAAATGGGTTCTTGCAGCATAGACACTGTTATAGTTCTGCAAAGCTTCGGATTGTACTTCCCACATAGTGCTAACCTGTAAAGATCAAGAATCGTTTTGCAAACCAGTGTCTAGAAAATCTAGATGTTAAAGCATGTACAATTTGGTCAGAATATATAGTGCGACCAGGTAACGGACGTTGGGTGTGTCAGACAGAGCACTTTCATTCACTGTCAATTTAGACTGGTCTACAGTAAATTGGGTAAACCAGCACAGGTACGGTTAAGTCGTGCAAAACAACTGACCCGGTCCAACATTAACAGTTTCGTATGCCTGGTAAACGTTTGCAATCAAATCTAAACAGAAAACCTAGGTCTCGCGTATGTACAGACACATTGGTGCGTGTACTGGTGCTCACTGGCCAGGCCCCCGAATATATGTGGACTTCAGTTCGGATCATCAAATCAGACCAGTCTACGTAAGAACGTTTGCGTTGCTGCTATAAAGATATGAAGATAAGGGAACTGAGTCAGGTAGCAAAGCGTAATGGAGATATCATTGCATGTAACATAGCGTGCTTTTACCTGCTTTTGTATTGTATTCAGTGTACAGCCATGTCTCGGGAAACCCTCTAAAACACAAAGCAGCATATATTTGCAGGAATCTCGAAAACCAAGTGCTACTTAGTTAACTTGTTACACATGCTATACGGATATGATTGGCATACATGTACTATATGTTAAGTCATGGCCAATTGTTTGAATAACTCAACACGCAGGCTGACATGAATAACGCCTTAATAATATGTTATTACCTGAAGAGATAATCAGAGTGCTCGACTTTGCTGGTTCGAGTCTCGCTGGAGGCACTGTGTTGTGTCCTTGTGGAAATCATTGTATCCTTTATTTAGTGCTGGTTCAATCCAGGAAAATACCTGACATGCCTAAGAAATTATCTTCTGGGATGTAAAGCATCAACTCGAATAATCCAGAACCGCAGTTGCTCAGTGAAAGTGTGTTAGACCTGTGTTTTCTAGATAACTCAGCAGAGGCACCATGCAGTGTCCTTAATCAAGGCACCTTTTCATTTGTTTAATACTGGTTCAACTTAGGATTGGAAGACAGTAAAATGTCCCGACATGACATGTGAATGTTGACTGTGGAGAAAAGCATCAAACAAACAAACAAACAAAAGAGAAATCTTTCTCTAAACTTTGCTGTAGTTGTGTACGTCTACTGGTACATAGTTTTATCTTTTGTATGCTGCTTGCGATATATTCGTGTAAGATATGGTATCGATAGAAATATTTATTACACGTATTAAAAAAAGTTGGACCAGATAAGAAAGACTGGGCGGTCCTTAGCTAAGACCCACCTTCGGACATTTCCATATAAAAATCGGTAAGACAGAGTGTATTTATTCACCTGTAAAGCGCTTTACACATGTATACCTGTGTATACCTGTAGTAGTTTTGTGACAATTGTGAGAAAATGGCATTTCGAATTAATTTGGATAACAATGAGACTGACTAGTCTAGATATATGTGCTCAGAATGATCACACTGAATAAGAAAATATAATACATTGTAATGGTCCGCAATGAAATTTTAATCACACTTACGTTTTACTATAAATTAGTCAGCACACGAGATGATGGTTCTTGTTACATCGGAGTATGGCGAAGGCTCCGACGAGCCTGCATGTATGCATGACCTCGTCAAGGCTTTCGCTTCTCGCATAAACAAAGTATGCAAGTTGAAGATAACTCAGAACAACTTTTAGATATCTAGTCCCTCTGGACATGCCAGAATGAGCGATAGTTAGAGGCTTTATTTACGGATATGCGATAGATCAAATCTCATGTTTGTATGGCCTTTTCTCATGACCCAGATACTTTACCCTTGGTCATACTTGATTCACCTGTTCGGAGTACGCTTTTTACTCTGGACAGGCAGAATTCCAATAAAGTATCAGAGAACAGCTGTGCAGAAGCTGTTCAGAGTACACCACCGTCCGAGGTGGTGTGGTCGGAGTAGAGAGGTCACGTGATCAAACAAAAATGGCGGAAAGACTGAATGGAATAAAAACTTCCACAAACATTAGCTTTAAAACAAGAAACACTTACAGGAATAATGCCAGTAAGCTCATATCCTGTCTTGAGGCGCTATCAGACTCGGAACTACTACTTTCGTTGTTCATGAAGTAAATAGCCATTTTTTTGTTTATTGCTCTGCACATGTTCTGGCGTACTTGATTCATAGAGTAACTACGGAGTACGCCAAAATGTTCTATCTCACTTGATTCACATCATCTTCTGGGAGTACTCTGAACGCACAGAACCGGATGAATCAAGTATTACCCTTGTTCAGCTGATTTCTAATTGGGTATTTACTATTATTGTATCGGGCTTAAATATCAAACCAGATAAAGTTGGTCACCCTTGTCGTCTGCGCTTCAGTAAGTTGCACGGGTAAAGCATACATAGGCTATTTCACCCGATTTACAGTAGACTAGTCTTATTTGACAGTGTATGACAGCACACTGTCTGACACGCCCAGTCTCTTTTAGCTGGTCGCACTATATAAGGGTTCGATATCTGTACCATAGGGAAAGGGAACACGGATCTTATATGAAACAATGCAAACTTGTTTATTTTCTTACATGTATTTAGTTTAAGAAACGGAGATGCATAGTTTATATTTTGAACCACACCTGAGCGTGGATCTTAGACTGACCAGAATCATCGATATCCGCATTAATTCGAAAAGCATTTTTTCACGATACGACAAATTTTAAAGAACATGCATATACGTTGCGGTGTTTAGTGTTTCACAGATGGGTGAATAAGCTAACATGCCATTTCCTAATGTATTTGCCCAGGGGTTGAGCTTAGCTAAGAACCACCCAGCGTCTCTTATCTGAAAGAAGTTGTTTTTATATACCAGGCGGTTCAAGAGTTATGAGCATTTTGACTAAAATACCTCGACAAGCCGAAATGCTCGACAAAGCCTCGTCGCTATTTTCATACCTTTGGCTTGACAATGTTAATATGATTAGTATGCAAGTTATACTTAAGGAATAAAGATACGCAACAGATGAAAAATATGTTTTCCGTAGTTATTTGATGTTTTGATTAGATTTATTTTTGTGCTTACTGGCTATAAATGACATGCGATGAAACGAGAAAAAACTTTACTCTAACGATAAAATCAACGCCACAAGATGAAAACACTTAAAAACGTAAAAATGAGACGTGGACGTCAGAACGAACATCAAGAAACCCAATCCTCTTCATGATTTGTTACATGGCGTCGACCCCAGAATGTGCAAACAGAGAAAGCATCGTAACATTCTGAAATGTCAATCAACCAGCTACTGGAATGCAAGGATACACACTAACAAAGAATAAGCGTTTAATGCCATTTAAAACCGTCGAGTTGAGGTCGTTCGTGCATTACGTCTAACATTCTTAAGTCATAATTATTGCCGTAAATGTGTTTTTATTGAAAAAAAACTCAAACAGAATGGAAGTTTAATGCATTTAAAGCAAAATTTAGTATTGACGTTAATGACGTTAAGCTTCTGAAATCATTTTGTAAGGCTGCAAGCTGATCATTTCCTGGATCCCAAAATGTATTTCAAAGGTTTTGTAAACAACAAACCGGCTTTTGATAGAAAACTGACTTTTATTGACCGCGTTTCACAGTTTTCTACTATGGGTCAGGATGAATACCTGCATGCTAGCCGGCAAACGCAATCGGCGTAGTGGCTTAACATATTGTTATGTGACGGATATATAATAACATCATTTACAAAACAAGCTTGCATTACATTTTATGTTTATGATGAATTGAAGTGATTGTTGCGTTTCTTTATTCCTTAAGTATATGATCAAAATATACCGTGTGGTTCAAGTGTTATGAGCATTTTCACTAAAATACATGACTGTATAACTGACCACGACCGACCGCATTGATGCTCAGCAAAGCCTCGTCCATAAAAAGACGGTTATTTATGCCAAGGGTACACTGTTGACATGCATACGTATGCAAAATTTGAGCAAAACAATATACAGTTCTCACTAACTGCTATGGATGGACGATACATAGTGATTATACACAATAAAGCAATAAGTGTCTACTATATTGTAATAAAGTATAAATTGAGAACAGTGATGATCAATTGTCAGAGAACAGTCAGAAACGAGGAATCATGTTTTTAATCAATTACGACGTAAATTGAATAACTTGTTTTATCACATGACGCCGCGTCTGAGAGTGAAATAACACCATGCGATAAAATCGATAAAACACTAGTGGTTTATAGATTTACGGGAAACGTTATGACGTTCATGACAACGTGGCGTAAATAATGACAAAATTATAACGTTTTTACGTCAGAAATGAGACTTCAAAGTAATCTTAATGTCATATGATAAATAGAATCTAACATTCGAACTTTGTATTATTGAATTTATTAAACTCGTTGCGAAAAAGAGATAAAATGCTCGGCACACCTCGCATTTTATCTTTTTTCCCCAACTCGTTTAAAGCTGCATAGTCTGTAACTTTTGATCTTCTAATGTTAAAAATAATGTTTTTATTTTTCAAGAACGCAGTAAAAATACTCAAATTCAGGTAAACATTTTACCATTTTCGTAAATCTTAACAAGTTATCACTATCAAAACAACTGCATTTATGTTAAAATTCAACGGTCTATAATTATTGGAGGGACGCAAATAATTACCAACAAGAGAAAAATACACCTATTTGATAAGATAATTCACTTTTCCATGCAGTTTTCAGCTGTACTGAACATTTTTATAGTGAAAACATAGCTTAATTCTACTTTTACATATGATTTAAAAAGAAAATAAATTTTTTCGAAAAATGTTCATAGTTACAGAGTATGCAGCTTTAATAAATTCAATAAAACATGAGCACTCATGTAAGATCCTCTATATCAAGTTCTTAGCTTCTTGTACCTGTGATAAGGTAAACTTATGAATCATATTATCAGTTTAGAAAATTGTTTAAATTGAGAGCCCTATGAAGTATGGAAGGAAAGGAAATTGAAAAACATATTTATCTCTGAATTTCCGTTTCTTTTTCATTCACCTGTAACATAGTTAAATGAACGTAAAATTACAATCACACCCTGATAGAAGCAATATTTCGAACATTACTCACGAATGTATCAAGCCTTAAGCGGGTAAATATGAAGTGAAAATTTCAGTTATTTATTTTTACAAAAGACTGGAGTAAAAAATTGAGCTTCATTTAGAAACAGAACTTAAAACTAGTTACGCTTTTCATAATTATATTTATATTCAAAATTTTGAAGCGAATCGACAAGTTAATTAAATTAAAAAACAAACAAACTCGGGGCTCATCATGAAACACCCCTTCACAGTACCACACCCATCATTTTAGTTTTACCTAAATATTACCGAAATATGCATCGGCTCAATAAGTTGAGTACATGATTACTTTAAGTTCTTAAGATGTGTTGTGGCAGAGTTAGTGTCCTTTATTTTGTGTAAAATAGTATTAATAATCGCATGCTTATTCCAAGTTAGGGTGTGTTACGGCCCTTTAAATAAAATATTTTATTGTCAGCCTAGTTCCAAATGTGTGAAAAAGTTAATTAGATTTAGATAAAACAAGATTTAGTTTTAAAATTCACAAATACGCTTGTGCCTCACCGCTAGACGCTTATTTCAATCAAAAAATCAGGGAGCGCAGTGGCTCAGTGGTAGAGTGCTTGACTCGAGACCGAAGGGCCGCGGGTTCGAGCCTCACCGGCGTCACTGCGTTGTGGTCCTTGAGCAAGACACATTTATCCTAGCTTAGTACTGGTTCAACCCAGGAAGACCCGTCCCGCATAACTGAAAGATTGTTGAGTGGACGTAAAGAATCAAACCAAAAACAAAAAAAAGCTTATTTCAATGAACTATATAGGTACAGTACATACATGTACATACCAAAATGTTGAAACAAATTCTAATTCTGTTAGGGATGAAACATGCGTGTTGTCAGTATCAAGTGACATCACAATTGGTCGTGTCGATCTATTTCTGGCACTTGCGGACAATTTTTAAACAGTGTGGCATTGTTGATCATCTATGGCAGTGAGGAAAAAAATACCAAATTAGAAGTTTACACTCGCCAAACAGTCCAAATAAATAATGAATAAAACACTAGAAATTTCCACATAATTTATTATTCATTTTCTCTCTTTTTAAATTAACAGCTCAATTTTAATGAATATCATTGTTGAGATAATACTAAAAGTCAGTGACATGAAAATACATCTAACGGAAAAAGTAACATTCACCGAGGCCGCAAGGTGTAAAAACGTTCAATTTAAGGCAGATTGTCGCATGGCGTGGATCAGATATTAAGAAAAACATGAGGCGAGGGGGAGGGGGTAGTGGGGTTTGATCGTGGATAGTTTAAACGAGACATTTGTTGCATTTGTTTCGTTTCCAATTTTCGTATTTAGATTTCCATTCTGATCATATCGGAAATGAAATGTCCCTTCCACGGTTAAGTAGACATGGCCACTCTTTGAGTGCATGTTACACGTGTAACGAATGGCTTTTTGATACTTATCACAGGCACGGTTTACTGAACTTCGAAATAAGAAAGAGGACAAAGATCAGGAATCGATACAATCAAGCACCACACCTGACCCAGGATACCAATGGGAACGTGACAACTTCACAATTAGACATCACAAACGAGAGCCAAGAGGTCAGTCCTTTCCCAGCAGGTGACCACAAGATATCAATAAACATAAATGATCCGCCTTTGAACCCATATTAAGTTGTTATTTACAAACAGACAACAATTCAGATGGACTGTAAATTTAATGCTAGGTCCGAATCATGATTGACTAATAAAGTTTTATTGGGTGAAAGCGAGCAGGCGTGCTGTTACATCATTGTGCATTGCTCAGGCTCAACCGATCCTTCGCTGCTGGCCGTCTTCATCTTTGTGCAAAGAACCACATCAAGCGCTTCGGACGCGCGCGTGTGTGTGGTTCCCATCAATTTCAGCCATCGGACCGGACTCAACATTTGCGTTACATTTCGTTATGTAAATGCACCACTGGCTACATGTAGGTAGACTTATACAGTCTGATGAGATATGATTTTTATTCATATAGATGTTTTTTTATTCATATTGATGTCTTTTAGCTAAAATTTATCATTCCTCTCAAATACTTTATTTTTCTTCTGCTCTAGATGTTTGAGCCAGCATAAATTAAAATTCTGGACTGGAATGTTACATGTACATGTAGCATAAGATAAGATGTGGAATGGTAGCGGTTGGTATTACTTGACTTTTCGCTTACTGTAAAGGCGGCAACTTTAATATTCATATCTGGGTGTGGTTCGGCTATTTTATCTGCTAAGTAAGGGAAATCAGGATTATCTATTTCGTAAAGAGTTAATAAGCTTTTTGTGCCGAGCAAACGTGCGTGCATTTCATGAAACTCCTAACCGTATACACACTGAATTCACATTTATTAACCCTTAAAGCGCATAATTACAAAATGTATGTTTTGTCGTCCACTAAAATAATTGAAGCCTCAAAGACAAACAGTGTGGACCCAGATCAGACTGCTCCTGTAGGAGCAGTCTGATCTGGATCCACAATGGTTGCCTCTTTGCCTATGTTACATAGACATTTTCAGATGCAGTTATTTTGCTGGCGTTTTAAGGACTAATGTATTTTGCGTCTATATTGAGTTAATGGCGCAAGATGATACAGTTACTTTTGAATAAAACCACGCCTCATTTTCAGCTTTCACCTATGTCTAAGGTTGACCAGTCCTAATTACTCATTCATGAGACGCCGCCTTTACAATAAGTGAAAAGTCAAGTAATATGGATTCATCTGGGGCAATATCAACATCTACAGGTACGACTGATATCGGTCTCCTGGCTAGGCTAAAAACTATTTACGCACATCAATGGGAGACAGCTGAACTGAGCAGTGATTTCTTAAAGCTGCATAGTCTGTAACTTTTGATCTTCTAATTTAAAAACTAATGTTTTTATTTTTCAAGAATACAGTAAAAATACTCAAATTCAGGTAAACATTTTACCATTTTCGTAAATCTTAACAAGTTATCACTATCAAAACAACTGCATTTATGTTAAAATTCAACGGTCTAGAATTATTGGAGGGACGCAAATAATTACCAACAAGAGAAAAACACACCTATTTGATAAGAAAATTCACTTTTCCATGCAGTTTTCAGCTGTATTGAACATTTTTATTGTGAAAACATAGCTTAATTCTACTTTTACAAATGATTTAAAAAAGAAAATAAAATTTTTCGAAAAATGTTCATAGTTACAGAGTATGCTGCTTTAAATTACACCGGACCTACCGCAAAATCGAGTTAACGTAAATTTGTTCCCTCGCCATACAAGGGACCTCTCACGGTATTGGCTTCGCAATGAAGTAGGCAAAAACAAGTTGGCAGTCTCGCGTGTAGACGAACGAAAAAACTATGTAGAATTTCGGCAATGCTATAATTCCATGTTGATATGATTTGCTTTTCATAACCAAACATAAAACAGTGTTGAAAAGGCGTTGCTTTCAAATGTTTCTTATTATATGCGAAACCAACATTTCCACGTTCGGGAAATTCTCTCTTACAGCTACTCCAATATTCCAGACATAGCAGTTTTATTTGGTAGTTAGATATGTTACATTTAGGTCTGATACTAGTTTACCCAATGTTTTCCCTCATTTTTAAGTTTTCATTAATATTCATGAATATGCAAATTGGTTAATTTTCATACAGGACCACTGGATTGAAACACTTATCAAATTGTACATTGTATAACAGATAATATAAAAACTGGCAACAATGGTGGGTTGATGATGTTTTCGGGCTGAAATATGTTTATTCATGTTTTATCATATGTTTTTACCTCATTTTCTAAAGTTTTCATTAATATTCATAAATATGCAAATTAGATGATTTACATAATCTGACCACATGTGCCTTAGATATGTGTCTAAGCTTTAATTTGACGCAAATTTTATTGTTCTAGGATAAGTAGAACCCTAGATAGGATTGAATTTGTAGGTCTACCCATCATTCTCGAAAATCAAATATGGGGTTGCCATGGAAACCATGCATTTTCACATAACCAATACCAGCATTTTTAGGACAATTTTGTTACGCATTCAGGGGGTCCCAATAAACAATTTGGCTTCCATGAAAAATTGTCTTGGGGGTGCAAGGTAACCTAAATTGGATGCCGGGGTACAATGCCTGGATTGTTTGAAAGTCGTAGTATAACATTGTGTAAACAACACATTTACATTTCTAATGCTCAGTTTTCGCTTACATGAGCAAGCCCGCTTATTAGGTGGAATACGATCACCAGAATTTTCTTTCACCGAAATAAACTTCTCAGATATTGGCCTATTGCCGACTGGTTCAGTCGGTGCCAAATTTACAGATGGGGGATGATTCATTTATTCTTGCTATGAAATTAAAATTACAAGTTGGAAGCTGGGCCTAGTTCAAAATGAATTTCCGTTCAGCATTGAAAACAATAACCTGAATCATTGTCATCGGCAAAAATCAATAAACTCCGTCACTTTGATTTTTTTCTTCATTTCTTTATTCTCTACTCATGTTTAGCCTGACGAATATAACTGTAGACCGAGTAATGTAGATGTTGTAGCTTAACCCATTTATGCCTAAAGAAATTTACCATCCATATCAATTGGTCGAATCTGTTTCCGAGTCTAGGGTTGATGAGTGGTATTTTTCATTCCTGTTGTAATTTTATTGGAAAATTCTGTTTGTCTACCGTTAAAATCCTGATCAGACGCCACGTTCTGGGTCCGCAGCGTTTGCCTAGACGCGACAATTACCGCCATACATGTACATTTGCAGCAAGGGCCGATTTTGAGTTCCATTGCAGGATTAAGAAATGATCCGAGAGGAGCACAAACTTAAAATAACGTCATTTCAACGTCGATTTGACGTCGTGACGACGCAGCGACGTCGACACGGCGTTGTTTTGACGCCATAAAACCTGCTGGGGAAGCTAGGCTTTGTATTCCATTCAATAAATTTAAATTTATTTTCACTGATAGTACTAGCACATAAACATTTTGTACTGATCGCAATTGGGAAAACCTCCATTAAACGCCCATGCTAGCGTTGACTTATCCATTGTGGCTATAGGTCTGAACGTTGGCCTAAACCTTCATCTACATGCAAACTTAGTGAACGCGAGCAGCAAAGGCTCAGGCGAGTCTGCGCATTTGCGCGGGCTCGCCTTTGCTTCAATGTTCGCCGATGCGATAAGTTCCAAAATTTGTACTGGTCCACATATGTGCGTCAAATTACCAGGGAATATACCATGATATGTTTAAAATTTAAATCTCAGTTTGTCTGCACTTTTGATGGAAACTGATCGAGATTACAACATTTTATCATCACTTAGCGTTATAAGCTAGCATATGGTGAGTGCTTCCGAATCTCAATCGTAACCACACAAATCGGATTGCACTTATTTGATGACGTAGTACACCGCTGTTCTTGGTTTTGCGGTTTTATGATGCGATATACAATGACGTCACACATTAATTCGTTTAATCCAAGGAACAGATGGAATGTTATAATAGGTACTCATATGATAGATTAGGACCGGAACTGTATAGCAATTAAGATTGTATCTTACTTGTGATTCTGTACAGTATTGATCAGTAACTTGAGTATAATGTAGTAAGCCGCTTGATGGTGTATGGTGCTTTACACGTCTGTACATTATAATTACTCTTTTATCGCACCAAAGGGCTAATTTTAGGTTTTTTACATGTAACCTGTAATTGTCGACGAAACCGATCTTGTTTTTAAAAGAAGAACAATACCGTTTTCAAGAAAACGATCTGTTTTCAGCCGTTTCTCACTAGTAATACATTTTAGACTTATCGTCGGGTGAGTTTTTGGCCAACTTGGAGAGGGTGGCGGTGTTTCGACTCTGGGATGATCTGACCTTTGACTTGCTCCTATTTGACTAGCTTATATAGTTAAAACTCAGAGTTTGAAATACTGATAAAGATTGCATTAACAAAAGCAAAACTTGAACGTTAAATCTTGTTGTAATGACACGGTAATGAGCTGAACGACGGTTCAGCTAACCTTGTACAGGTATAACTTTTCACAAAAAACATTGCGCTAAGCTCAGCATATATTTAAAACCCCAATTTAAGCATAGGGGAGCGTAGGTTTGTGACAGGCAGACAAAGTTTGCACATACAGGCAGGCAGACAAACAGACAGACAGACATGCAGACAGAAATATTTCGCTCAAAGCCTTTGGGCTGGTCCTAACCAACAATATCTATCTATTTGTGTGCACAGAGGCGTAGCTAGCCTACAATTCTAAATACGCACGTGTGGATTAGGTTGATACTTGCGAAAAAGGAACATAATTTTTATACAAGCAGCGAATACAAAGACGAGACGCCGCAAAAATGCAGCGTCCCATCAGGGTCTGCGCTGTTTGCAAAGATAAGCACACTCTTGGTAATGGTAGGTTATAAAAATGGTCCTCATTCACTTTGCGTTAATTGGTGACAATTTAAATCACCAAAGACCAACATCTTCACAAATTTTGTCAAAATTGGATTGTTATCAAGTACTGTGAAAAGGTTTATGGGAAATCCGATAAAAATCTATTTTCGTCTATTAAAAATTCAGGTGTAATTTTAGATAATTAAAGCAAGGGATTTCAATGCGCCCAGTTTGTCTACATTTCTCTTTACACTACTTTACCTCATTATTTAATTAAAGACTATTGAAGGAACCTTCCAGAGAGAAAGCTCTCCTTTCTTTGCAAGTAATGACAGAAATGCATTTTATTACTTCGGAAAAACTAAAAATTATCATGCATGGTCATGTCAAAATGTATGTGATGCGCCTACCTTTTTGTTGGACAACATTTTTATTGAATTCGGCATCGTGCTGTAAAGACAAGAAGTTGGTTGGCATTTCTATGGGCACTAATTGTACTCCCCTTGTTGCTGATATATTTCTGTTTTGTTATAAGAGGGACTTTAAGATTTTTCTTTCTGATGATAAGCAGGCTGATGTTATTGATGCGTTCAACACAACATCCAGATATTTGGACGGTATTTTAAACATTTATAATGCTTATTTTGACAATAAGGTAAGTCAAATATACCCTTCAGAGCTCCAATTTAATGAAGTCAACACCTCTGATACCGAAGCCGCATCTTTAGACTTGCATTTGTCAAATTCTAATGATATTGTTCCTACCAAAACTTATGATAAACGTGACGACTTTGATTTCGAAATTGTAAATTTCCCATTTTTAAATGGTGATGTTTCTCGCTCTATATCCTATGGAGTCTATATCTCTCAACTCATTCGTTTTGCTAGAGCATCTTGCTATGTTACTGACTTCAACATACGCAATAAATTGTTAACTCAGACCATTCTTAAACAAGGCTATCGGTATCATAAACTTCGCAAAACCTTTTATAAACTTTATAGATGATAATATGATTTGATATCTAAATTCCAAGTTTCAAATAATTTTCAGCGCAGTTCGTTACAACAATTTCCCTTTTATAAAAAAAATTGCTATAACATAAATGTATTGAAGCAGACTGAATGCCTGGTGGTAAAACCAATCATGGCTGGCAATTTGATTTCCTCTTTAATTGCACGCCGGTGGGTCAGACTTCAGACTCTATGACGGTTCTGACTTAAAGACTTATCTATTGATGAGGTGGAGGGGCCTGATGCTTTGGCTGTTTGTCAGGCCCACCTGGGTTTACCTGTTGTTGTTTTTTACTCTGATATTCAGTTTTATTTACTTTACTGTTGAGTCCTTATCTTTGCTTAATCTCCTTTTTATATCTTGATTTATATGTTCTGGGAGATGATGCATCGATAAGTTATGGGTCTTTCATACAAACCAAGTATCTATGTGCCTTGATCCACATGTGAATTAAGGGTGAGGTTGGCGCGGTGAAACCAGTTTAAGCCCTCAAGTAAAATATTTTACTGACCGTTCCAAGGCGGTACTTCTTCTGTGGATCTTTTATGTTTTTCTGTCTTGTTTTTGTTATGCCTTTGTGCGCGTCTGTTTATTTGTGCCTTGTGGTCACCTGCTGGGAAAGGGCTGACCTCTTAGCTCTTGTTTTTGGTGTCTAGCTGTGAGTTTGTCACTTTCCAATTGGTATCCTGGGTCAGGTGTGGTACTTGATTGCATCGATTTCGGATCTGTGCACCCTTACTTACTCTTTTCAGAGAGAATAACATTGGTTGTACGCATACGTTTTATACACATATCATCAAGAATCCATCAGAATTGTGATAGAATCTTCTTATTTTTTGATCCAAATGTGTACGCACTTGCGTTTTTGCGTATATGTAGCTACGCCCCTGGTGCAGGACATATTCCCAATATTACTGTTGGTTCATTTAATGACATCGGTGGTCGTTACACCATGATTCTGCAAGTCACGTGGTATTCTAAATTTGTGGATTTAACAACTTTTGCTAAATTTAGATAGTCTACACTCAGGTTCGGTCATGGTCGACCCGCATATATAAACTTCATGCAAATCAAACATCGATTTTAGGTTTAGAGCGAACCAATTGGCCTGTTTGAAGTATTTACTCAATAGCTGCCGAAACAGGAGTGGGAAACTAATGCCGCCGGACTACTGATTACACGTTTAACAACTAACCTCAACGTCATAATTTTGTAGGCCTAGACATGTAAATGCTTTTCATATACCTCTATTATAGCTTTAAAGTGAGCTGTGGTCCTAACAACCCTTACAACACATTGAGGCTGCCACGGAATTACAGATTGGACCTACGAGGGTCAGTCAAAAATAACTGAGCCCTACCTCATAGCATTTGAAACAAGTAAAATGGACATACATTTAGATAATATTTCGTTGTAGTTATATGTCATCTATTTAATCACCTAATTTATTTCTGTTGGTTGGCTTTTTGTAACGGTTGCTAGGAAACAGAATATGACCTGTCAAAGGGGTGCGTTCACGCTGTGATACATCTAAATCTAAGCGTGGCCTTGGAAACAGTAATGATTAAACAAGGCCTTTTTCACTGTCGTTTGATATATTTAACATGTATCTATTCAGTGTCACAGAACAGAAACCAACTGACCCCAAATTATAGATGCTGTGTTTGTTTGATTTAAGAATTTATCAAATTTTAACATGCCTGAAGCCCTATAATTTACCCCACCCACATTCACATTTACACAATTTAATAGAAAACATAAAATATAAGAAATAATAATGCTATAGCAGTACTGCATACACAAAACAACCCTCAGACTTACAGTGAGCCACTTTAGTTACGCACCACTTATAAAATGCAAATTTTTTCAAAAACGAAATAGGATATTTTTAATCTGAGACTACCAGCGTAAAGCGCATCCATAGTTGCATTAGCCATTGAAATTTTATTGTTATCAGATCCGAAAGAAATGTGAAAATGGATCTTGAAGGACACTACCCTCAAAACACCATTTCACATTGCATTATTTCGAATGAAACTCCGATCACATTGCACTTTTTTCAGAGTCGAATTTCTGCTATGCCTGAAATAAGAACCGATTTATTTTTAGCAATATCTAAGACTTGAATGTGTTTGTTAATTTTATAAAAAAAATATCGTTTTACTAGTTTGGTTCCCAGCTGGCCAAAGTTTGAAAAAAGTTGATTTTAGTACTTTTTTTAAAGTTAGATAAAATTTCGTATGATTCATAGTAAATCAGTTATCAAAACACTTCTTTTATAGTTTCATTTTAAACAACCCTGTATCCACCATTTATTTTCGTAAAAAAATAATGGATTTATTGGCGTCACGGTGTTGACGTTAGTGATGACGTCACGCCTTCCAAGGCTATTAGACGTGTCAATGATAAGATGTTTTAGAGTTTTTTGATACTTCTATGTCACAAAGTGACTCATAACAAGACAATTTACGAAGGAAAATCTGTTTGATCATGGTAACTGACGTTAATATGACGTCAAAACGAGCATTTCTTCAAACAGTAACAGTGTTACTGATTTCAACGACCGATTAAAGGGGGTTTACTTGAATAAAATAATAGTTTTTGGTGTTTTTCTGTCACAACGATCATAATGAATAATGCCTAGCGCAAAACGCAAATAGAAAATATAGACGTTCAGATTGCACGTGCAGTCGTGCACTTTTGTCAAATTTGCCTTTGGAGTAGCAGAATGATTCACATGAGTGATTCCGATAATTTTTTTCGATGTCATCAAACAGATAAAATGTCAATAAGTAAATTATCATATAGAACGTTCGATTCCAGCATTTTTGTGCAAAAATGTTGGGCCTTAAAAATTGGTGCGTAACTAAAGTGGCTCACTGTATTAAGTTCGTTGATTTAAATGCACAATTTTGTTTCCATGTCAACACAATTCAAGTGTATTTGAAAATTTATGGAATTTGTGCGTTTTTGTTGCTAGGCAACGCATACAATCAATGTTCACATAAACCTTAACGAACAGAGTGTTATGAAAAGACAATATGATATATGCTATTCAAATAAATGTCAAATATGTCTTTCACAAAAACTATCAAGCACACAAAGCTTTTTAAAGACATGATAAATAATCCTGCTGGCTGAGATCGTGAACGCATCGATCTGACTGACGATCTTAAGTTGCCTAGCAACCACAATTGAAGGTTCACTAGGGTAGTTCATTATGGTTAAAACAACTATGACATGTTATACTTATAAAACATAATCACATTTTTGTCTACAATACCAAACTAAAATGTTATAAGGTAGGGGTCAGTTATTTTTGACTGACCCTCGTAGTTCACCTTTTTACCTTTTCTTTGTCCCCTGAAGGTGGGCACCCTACATGGGAGGAACATTTAATTGAAAAAAAATATGCCAACATATAAAGTCTTTTATTCTAAGGCACACCAGTAAACTAAATCAACACTAGAATTCCATGAATCCGTTGTGTCGCCTGACAAAACAGAAGTCAAACAAGTCAAATTTTGTCGAATTTATATCCCCTGGCTAAGGGTTAATTTTGAGAAACATATAAATCAAAAAGCATAAATCCCATTTCTCCAACCCCTAAGTTCACCTCGGGTATCATACAGATCATAATTAAAAGTATATCAACTATTTTTCGGTGATTAGTTCAATAATAATATGTTTCGACCGTTTGACCCTATCCAAGGGGCCGAGGGTGTGTGTATGTTCCATCCCCTTCTTATTCACCATACAATATGACTTATTTCGGAAAAAAAGTTTCGTCCTTATGACCCAAACACAGGGGCCAAGGGTGTGTATAAGGACAGAATATGTGCTTGCATGGCTCTATGCGTTAGTCCCTTTAATTTGATAATTATGCAACATGACTACTTTCAGGGAAAAAAAGTTTTGCCCTTTTGACCCTATCTGGGGATTGGGGGTGTTGTTAGGACATACTTTGTGCTTGCATTGTGCTCTATGTTTCATTCCCCTTAATTTGATATGCAACATGACTACTTTCAGAAAAAAATGTTTTGATTTTGACCCCACCATAGGAGCCGAGAGTGTGTGTGAGGACAGAATATGCGCTTGCAAAGTGCTGTTTGCTCCATTTCCTTTAATTTGATATGCAACATGACTACACTCAGGAAAAAATGTTTTGACCCTTTGACCCCACATGGAAAGAATATGAGGGTTGCATGTGGCTGCATACGCCTTCCCTTTAATTTGATATTCAACATGATTAGTTTCAGAAAAAATGTTTTGACTTTTGACTCAACCCGAGGGATCGAGGGTGTGTGTAAGGACATTATATGTACATGCACAGTGTATATTTGCTCCATTTCCTTTAATTTGATATGCAACATGACTACTTTCAAAAAAAATTGTTTTGACCTTTGACCCCACCCTTGGGGTTTAGGATGTGTGTAAGGACAGAATATGTGTTTGTATGTTTCTGCACTCGTCATTCCCTTTAGAATAAATGCTACCATGTTGCTGCATCCATCATTACCTTTAATTTGATATGCAACATGACAATGTTCTTAAAAATTTGAATTTTGACCTTTTGACCACAACGCCATATTCGGGGGGGGGGGGGGGGGGGGGTAGGTAGGGGTCTATGGGCAAAACATTTGCTGCCATGTTGCTGTATTTGTCATTCTTTTTCATTTGTTTGATATGCAACGTGGCCATATTCTGAAAAAGATGAATTTTGGCCTCTGCCCCACCCCCAAGTCCACCATTGGGGCCAAACCCAGGCCTTCGAACTGAAATCTCGTTTGATATGTTTCATATTATATATCATATATTTTTTGAACCTCTCTCTGCATCCGAAATTTCAGGGAGAAAAAAGGCAACTGACTGAGTTATTGCGAATTTTAAATATTCCACCTTTGACACAAACGGTCAGGGGGGAGGGTAAACTTTTAATTACTGTCATGCTTATCTTCAGACACTGGGTTATCATTGCATTTAGTGATACGTTGTCAGATTTAATAGTTTTGGGAAAATGGGAAGTTTATTACACATAAAAGCTAATGGCTTTTGCATTAGCCTAAACTTAAGTAAAAAGAGCCATTGCTCAGACAAAAGTTTGTCGATGACCTCTAAACCAACATTGACCTGTATTTAATAATGCTTTGCCCCTCTGAAAACTTTGAATGGAATTGTCGTATTGCATCCCTTCAAAACTATTGATCAGAAACCACTATTAAGCCAAAATCTAAGTCAAAAAAGTGCCATACGTGTAACTCAGTCAAACTTTGCAAATACCTCCATGCTCAAACTTGACCTGTATTTTATGATGCTTTACATTTTTGTAAACTGTGTTAGTTGGTTGATGCTTAACGTCCCACTAAACAGGTTTGAATGAAATTGATGCATACCTTCAAAAGTTATCTACCGGAAACCAAATGTGTGACAAACGCCCGACGACGCCGACAGAGACATAATCCCTATGTGTCGATCATACTCGCATGCGACACAAAAAGCAGTGAGATGTTGTTTATAAATGCAACAAATATATACCCGTCTAATAAAATTGATTTCTTTCCTAACACTTTACAACTGAAATATTGTGCTGAGCGTTTGAGCCAATCAATGTCCTTTTTTACAATTGCTAGTGACCTTGGCCTACTTCGAATCGAACTGTAGTTCCTACTAAAGTTCTGACCTAATGTATGCGCACGCACGTTTACACCCGAACGGCTACAGAACAGAACATCTTTTATATTACTCTCAAGTCATACAAAGATGACGTATGAGCACAATGCAAATACAGTGGAAAAGGTGGTGTGTTGGTGCTTTCTATATGTTTTGTGTATTTTGTTCTACTTTGCTGCTAAAATGGACCACGTGTTTACTCCAAGATTCATCATAGCCGCAGTATGGACCAGCATGGAACACATAGAATGCATTAGCGGGGCTGAGAAGAAAATATAACAATTAACTACTTGGGTGTGGTTGGTGTAGGGTGGGGTAGTGAAAGGAAGACTTTTTAGGGAAGACTGGTCTAAAGGATGAACAAAAGAAAAAGAAAAAGAAAACAATCGATAAAGAAAAGAAAAATAAAAGGTAAGGAAAGAAAAGAAAAAGAATAAAATACGAAAAATAAAAAAATAAAAATATAAAAAATAGATCAAATAACGATAATATAGTAGTTTTAAAGGTAGATGAGAATCGTTGTTAACAAACACTGGCAAGTTTACCTTGATTTTGGGCGTGCAGGTAGTCTCAGATTACAGTTATATTGAGCCTACCACAGATTATTGCATATGCGCGTAGCAGTGAAAGATCATGCTTTACCTGTTTATAAGAAAATAGAATAGCCTCATAACTATGCATCTTTGAAACTACTATATGAATAAACAAAATGATAAATAAATAAACAAACAAATAAAATCAGTTAAATTCAAAGATAGTCAGGAAAAAATCAGAAATAAGACGCTTATAAAAGAAGGTACAGGCATTTTGTGAAGAAAAGGTTTTGAGATGCCCATAAGGGGTATTTTGGTATGCTAAATCCAAAAACCAATGTTGGTAAGCTGAAAAATGGCGTCTTCACTATCTAATTTGCATATTTCCAAGATGGCCGCCAAATTGAAGAAAAATCTATAAAAATCTGTAGAGTAACATGTTAAGGATGCCAAACTGGTACAAATCATTCCAAAACCATCTTCTCATGATTGGGAATCTTCACTGACATCAATTTATGCATTTAGAATTTAAAATATGACCAAGAGGTTATCAGGGGAGACAAATTGAGCAAAAAATCTTGCTTTGGACTTAGTTAAGGTTTTTTTCATGATAGTCCATGCATAAAATCTGGCCCAAATGTGTCAGGAATGATTTCATTAAAATGAGAACTTTAAAAAATGCATTACAATGATATCACTATTGTTTGCAGGCTAGGGGAAAGGGGTTAATACGATTTTAAAGAAAGTGGGCCTGTACCTACATAATGACTCGTATCTCATCAGCAATTCACTCTACACTATTAAACTTGCTAGCAAATTATAGCTTAGATATAGCACTTTTATCTGATGGAATGGTCTGATATGCAGATTAGTTATCTAATTTGCATATTCATCAATACTGATGAAAAAATCATCAATACTGATGAAAAAAATTCAGAAAATAAGGGAAAATTAAAAAAAGCAAGTAAGTATAAAATTAATTCGATCCCAAACTGTCCTTGTTGCATGTTATTATATCATCAGCAATACAATTTGATAAGTCATTTCATCCAATAGTCATATAATAAAATTATATCATTTGCATATTCATGAGTATTTATGAAAGTAAAAATAGAGGTAAAATCATGGAATAACAATTCCCCCTTACACACACACGCACACACCTCGGTAGGAGGAGGGGGCTATTCGACTTACTTTGCACCCAAGGACAATTATTCATGGATGTGGAATTGTTCAATAGGACCACTAAATACAAAAAATTCTTATTGTCTCCAAAAATAAACCTATTTGGATTACATTCTATTGCATGTTGTCCATGGCAATCCATCGGGCACTGTAGCTGGGCCATTTGCAAGCAGACCCAAGACTGACACTTGCGTGCTGCGCATACTTTCATAGATTTTTTTCTCTTCCACTAATTCAAGGAAAACAAGCTGTCAGTTGCTGGCGAAACAAAATGGTCGCTAAATAGCAAAGAAAAATTGGCTAGAACAATTTACCCTTTCCCTATAATGTGAAAATACACAATATGATTCTTAAGAAAGTGGGTGTACCTACAAAATGATTCGTACCTAAGCAGCAACTCATCCTAGACTACCAACCCTGGTACCAAATTGAAACCCAGACATTTTATTCAATGTGCTGATATGCAAATTTTCGCTTTTGCATATTCATGATTATTAATAAAAAAAACAAAATAAAAGTAATTTGTAGAAAAAATAAAGGGGTGTACCTATGCACATTACCCATATGTCATTTGCTAGTTATCAAATATTATCATTCTGGGTACCAAATCAAAGCCTAGACAAAGTACTTTTATCCAATGGTAGGAAATGCAAACAATCTAATTTGAATAGTCATGAATATTTATGAAAACATGAGAAATAAAAGAAAAATGGTAGATAGAAATAAGGAGGGTGTGTACAATATTACCTAAATGTAAGCTGCTTACTTTTCTAGACTACCAAACTTGTTACCAAAAAGAAGTTTAGACATTACAATTTAACCCAATAGCATGATATACAAATTTACTAATTAAAATATTCATGAATATTAATGAAAACATTTGAAATAAGAGAACAAAGTTAGAAATTTTAAAGGGGTGTACGTACAACATAACCCATATGTACGTTGCTAACTATCCTGATCTCCCAAAATTGGTACCAAATAAAAGATGAGTCAAAGTACTTTTTAACACAATAGTCTGATATACAAATCTTTCATACATATTTGTGAATATTAATGAAAACATTAAACAAAGAATGAAGAATTGCAGAAAAATTAAAATGGGTATATCTACAAAATTACCCACGGGTATATCTCATCTGCAGATTGTAACAGACTAAAAGCTTGGTAGCAAATAAATGCTAGGACATAGCACATTTATGCCATGATCGGATATGCAAATCATTTTATGATTATATTCTTGAATATTAATCTAAATGTTAGAAAGGAGAGAAAAATAGTAATAAAATTTAGGGGGTGTACCTACAAAATTATTATATCGTAGCTGCTAATATTTCTAGGCTACTACGCTTGGTACTGACTTAAAGCTAAGACATTTTACTTTACTCAATACCCATTATGTGAAATATTCCAATTTTTAAATTCATTAATATTAATTTAAACATTAAAAATGAGAGAAAAACGTAGAAAAAATAGTGGGGGTCTACTTCTAAAATTACTCCTATCTCATCTTTAAATTGTTCTAGACAATTAATGTTAGTATCAAATTAAGGCTTAGACATAGTATTTTATTTCAATTGTCGGATATACAATCAATTAACAAACATAATTTCATGAATATTGATGAAAATTATAGAAAACTAAAGAAAAATTGAAAACGAATCAATAAGGTTGTATCTTCAACAAATACTCATTAATAAACAAATTAAATGATTTGCATATCAAACAACACTATTATAGAACTTTTTCTGGACTTTGATTTGGGAACACGTTTAGAAAGTAAATGAGTATGAAATTTTATTAATTGTTGTCTAATTTATTCTCATTTCTAATATTTAATTAATATTCATAAATACAATTTTTAGATAATTTGCATATTGGTCCATTAAGTAAACATGCTATGTATTAGCATTAAATCGGTACAAGGGCTTGTAGTATAGGATAGTAAGCAGCTGAGATGTGGATAAATTTGCATATACACCCCCTTAATTTTCACGATTTTTCTCTTATTTCTAATATTATCATTAATATTCATGAATATGCAAATTTGATAATTTGCCTGTCTGAACATTTGATGAAAGTCCTATGTCTAAACATCCAGTTGGTACCAAGTTTTAAAGTTTTGGATGAGTTGCTGCTGAGATATGAGTACTTTTGTAGGGACATCCTCATTCTTAAGAAGCGCATTATACGTTGCCATGGAAACCATGCAATTTCACATAGTTTAAGATAGGTTTATTCTTTAGGGCAATATTTTTTCCCCATTTAGGTGGTCTCCCAAAACAATTTGACACACATTAAAAGTTTTTCTGATCGTGCAAGGTTGGACTAATTAGACCCTAGGGTACTAAGGAATGAGCATGCTGTTACTTTTTATAGATACAAAATGTACCATATATTTAGGCATGGACATTATGACATATTTATTTTAAAACAAAACAACTTGTTGATTATCAAAGTTTTTTTCTATTTTATTGCTTGAAAAGCTAGTAAACAGTCCAAAATCGTGCTATGAATAAAACTTACATTTAAAAAGCAGGATACTGAATAAGGCAAGTTTATATAATGATTTTATTGTCTAAATGGACATTTATTACCATGAATACGGTGATATCCTGGAATAATTTTGTTAATTGCCGCCAAAACCATGTACTCTAATGGTAAAACGATCTTAGGACATAAAACAAATGATTTTGGATACAAAACATTGTCAAAAAATAAATTATTTCAGTTATATGTCAAACTCCATGATTTATGGCGGCCATTTTGAAAATATGGAAAATAGGCCATTAAGTCGTCATTTCTCAGCTTGCCAACATTGGTTTTCGGATGCAGCATACCAAATTACCCCTAATCAAGGTGTCAAACCCTTTTCTTCACAAAATGCCTGTACTTGTTAACTTTTCTGATTTTTTTCCTGACTAAGATGAGTAATTCGAGTTCTTTTCCTATTGAGTGTTTGGCCATTTGTTTCCCTTGCTTTTGTATCTAAAGTCTAATCAGAGAGCAGACCTGTGCCGCACCGTGCAGGTCCTGATTAGTCAGATCCTAAGGAATGCCTCATATGGCTCTACACCATTACTTATTGAGAGGGTGTAAGGTTATAGATAAATAAATAATTGTGTGCTTAGGTGAACGAATAGGTTCTCTATCTAATTTATACGTGGTTAGTTATTTCCTTTGTCCTTCCCAGAAGAGACTAAAAAGGTCAGTGGTTAACAGTGCAGGTCTGGATGTAACAGTTTCTAAGGCTGCATCATATGGATCTACACTATGTGTTTTTATCTCATAATATCAGATTGTTAGGGTCAGATCAATGGAGAAATTGCAAGGTTAACTGATCTTTAATTTAGATAAATAAACAAATTGCTCTGGATCTAGGGGTAAACATTGATTTTCTTTTCAACTTGGTATGAGCTTTAATATTTCCTTTGCGCTTAATTGTAAATTTTCTACCCAGGATGTGAAAAGAGCTAGATTCCAGAAAGCAAGTTCATCCACATACAGTGCCTGTCGGGATGATACACTTCCCTAGAGCTGCCTCATATGAATATACACTGTATGTTATAACCTCATAGATATCAAATTGACAGGATCACCACAATGGGAATAGTTTTAAAGCAACCGAGTGTGATAAGCACAGAGGGATAAACCGTGCAGGTCCCAAGTGGTAAACGATTGTTAAGTACCTCCCCAACTAGATCTGCACTGCTCCTTATGATTTAGGATTTATTTCAGATGAACGGAAAACCACACAGAAACCACTGTTTACTACGATGTTATACTTGAGTATTGAACAATTTCGAGCACGTGCGTTTCAAACTAATTGGTTCGATAGTGATGTAGTAAAAGCTGCGTGTCTGACAGAGGTGTTTATAGTTGTGCAATTAACATTACTTGTGGTGCCTGTGATCACTTTATTAGTTGGATTTATATCTCATCACGTCCAAATGATGCGCAGAACATGGTAGCATTATGGGGGTTGTTATTGGCACTCAAAATTACTATAGCACATCACCACAGCTTTGTTCAATTAGTACACCAAATATGAGTCTCCCACCACCACAACAACAGTTTTCTGGGTCATACATACAGTCACCCCTGGGAAGTATACGCCCCAGTACATGACCATTGGTTCAGCCTCCGCCAACTCAGATACCACCTAAATGGGCAAACAGTATAATAGACGACGTCAAAAGTATCAAAGGCAGTGTCTCAAAAATCGACGGCATTGAAAAGACCGTTAATTCTATTTGTTCAAAACTATCTGATCTAGAAACAAAAGTCAAAGATATGGACACGAGAATAATCGTGGTGGAAGAGGCCAGTTCTTTTATGAGTGAGAAGCGTAATAAAAACGAGCAGGATCTTTAAGGGAGACGTAAAAAAGGTCAAGGACTCATGTATTTCGCTTGCTGAATATGTAAACAAGATGGAACAAGACTTTATGTTTGAATAGCAAAGTGCTTGATCAGGAATTTCGCTATATTTGCGACAATCTTATCTTCTACGTTATCCGTGAGTCTGGTCCAAATTAAAATACTAATGCTGAACGGGAAAAATTGTGATCTCCTAGTAAAGGAATTGATAGAAAGCAAGCTAGATATTGATGCCACCAATAATACTCTAGATAGAGCCCACAGACTGGGAATCAGAGTCATACCAAGTAAACCGAGGCTGATCATTGCCAAATTCTATCACTATTATGATCGGGAGCAAGTTCCTAAAGCAACATTTTGACTCAAAGATGATTTGACAAGAGATAATCTTGGGGTAGGAATCCAATTAACGAAGGAATGGCGAGAAGCAAGGAAGCAACTCTACTCAGCTATACAGGCTGAGAGAGTTAAAGGTAACAACACCAAATTCATTGGCGAAAAGCTTTACGTCAATAGACAACCATACAAACCAAAAATTTAACGACGTCAAGAGGAGCAACTTGGTTTTCTCTCATAGAACGTGAATGGTCTAACTAGAAATGTATCAGATCCAGAGTTCATAAGGCATATAAACACTTATGACATTGTAGTTTTATCAGAAACATGGCTATCACTGAAATCGAACTATAATTTTAATAGATTGGAACGCAAAAAACGTTGATTGAGCCGGATTTTATTGTCTTCGTTCAATACTTAGATACTGACTCCAAAGTAGAGCCCATTTTCCACGGTAGTGATAGGGTTAACAAAGACCACGTGCTCGATGCACATGGTAAACGTATTAATGACTTATGTAAATCAACTACTGTGTTTCCAGGTCTTAAGCGACCCCCGTTTTTTCTAATTATTCTTTAATGGTGAGTTTAATTGAAAAACAAATTTAATAATGAATTAAGACATAGATCGCGTAATTGAATTTATTTTTTTCACATAAATATGAATTTTTGTAAAGCTGAGAATAGATGGAATTTTGGTTTGTTTTGCCACTTCTCTTTGAATAAGCCCCCAAGTGAACCTAACGATATAAATAAAATATGGCTAATACAGGTCAGTGGAGGTAATCCGTCAGTCCCACTGATAAGAGTGCGTAACAGAAAATATGTTTCCTATTTCTCAACCAAAACTACACTGCTCAAAATATTAAAAGGAACACTGCATGTTTTGCGATTGATCATAATACAAATGCACTCATAGTCTGACTCATAGCAAGAGCTGGGTTGATAAGGCGAAAACATGTTTGTCCTGTGATAAGTTTGGATACCGATCAAGGACGATGTTTCTTGATCAAAATGAAGTAAGCCTTTTCCAGAAATCTCCATGGGACGCTTTATGTAAAAATGGAATTATATTTAAAATACCCCTCTTTTCAAAACCAAATTTTAAGGCATTTTTTCAATCAAATACCACAACACCGTAATTTCTGTAAGTTCAAAGGCCTTTTAATGTTGCAGAAATCATTAGGTTACGCTATTGAAAAATTCTCAAGATTCTACAGAGTTCCAGAAAAAATCGTCATTTTAAAGAAAATTAAAAATTACAAAATTTGAGCCATGAACTTGAGCAGCGATTGTTTTGTTAAAAACTTTTTTTGATCCAATACTTTGACTCTCTTTGCAAAGATAGCGAAAGAAACTGGGTTTCAACCTTATTGTCTAGTGAAATGTATGGCTTGTCTATAGGACAGGGGTTAGCATTATCACCTATGGAAAAGCATCAGGTGTTCCTTTAAATATTTTAGCAGTGTATGTTGTATGTGCTCAAAACAACCGTCTCGATGATACGGTTCTTTAGAGCACCAAACACTGTTTAAACTTATTAGGACACTCCCAAATTCACGCTTAAATTGGTTTACTGGCCCAATCTTCGTGCATTAGGTTATGATTCACTGCTTATACTGACCCATAAACTTCACTGTACAGGTAAAACCGGTGCATTGAAATGGCCTGTGTTCAATGAACCAAATTACAGTATTGTCTAAACCTTAAATGTTGGGCTGTTGTCGTCTTCTGAATTTTAGAGAGAAGGCTCTCCTTTCCTTGCATGTAATGACAGAAATGCATTTTTACTTCAGAAAAACCTAAAAAGTTAATGCATGGTCGTGTCAAAATGTGTGTGATGCGCTGACCTTTTTGTTGTACAACATTTTTATTGGATTTGGCATCAAGCTGTATAGACAAGTAGTTGGGATTCCTATGGGCACTAATTGTGCTTCCCTGGTTGCAGATTTATTCCTCTTTTGTTATGAGAGGGACTTTATGATGTCTCTTTCTGATGATAAGCAGGCTGATATTATTGATGCGTTTAACACAACATCCAGATATTTGGACGATATTTTAAATATTAATAATGTTTATTTTGACAATATGGTTAGTCGAATTACCCTTCAGAGCTCAAACTAAATAAAGCCAATACCTTTGATACTGAAGCTGCAATTTTAGACTTGCATTTGTCAATTTCTAATGACAATTTTTCTACCAAAATTTATGATAAACGTGACGACTTTGATTTAGAAATTGTCAATTTCCCATTTTTAGATGGTGATGTTCCTCGTTCTACATCCCATGGAATCTATATCTCTCTACTCATTCGTTTTGCTACAGCACTAGCTATGTTGCTGACTTCAACACTCGCAATAAATTGTTAACTCAGAAACTTCTTAAACAAGGCTTTCAGTATCATAAACTTCGCAATACATTTTCAAAATTTTATAGACGATACTATGATTTGATTTCTAAATTCCAAAAATAGTAAGTGAGTATGATCAGGAAATACCACAATCACAAACTGCAGACAACCCCGTGGCACCGCGAGGAAGAGCCGCTCAACCCTTAGAGACACCAGGAAGACAAATTAAGCAAAGCAACCAGCTCTCTCTTCCCCATCAAGATGATTGCAATATTAAAAAGGACATAAAGTAACGTACAACAAAACATAAACAATTACAAACTCCCACAATGGGAGTAACAATAAACAACAGTTAACAACAACAGAACCACCGCCTTGGAACGGACAGCAGCCTAAGCCACTGGGGGGCTTAAATGCATTTTACTGGTACCAAATCTTCGCCCTAGATTCTGCTGTTGTTGAAGTACAAGAAATGTTCAGCTCGCATAGAGGCCATCTAACTAATACAATGTATCATCATGAAGAAACACTCTAATCAAATTAACACACTATGATGAAACAAAGAAAAGGGCTCATGACTCACAGATAGTCAGAGCTAAAGAAAACCTCAACTTGAGCCACGGTGGGTCCAACTACAGATAAGCATCAGGCACCAACCCACCTATTAAAGCTTTACGTCAGAGCCGTCATAGAGTCTGAGACCTGACCCACCGTCGTGCAATTAAAGAGGTAAAGATAGCAATAACTGTGATTGGGTTTAAAACTAGGCATGCAGACTGTCGCATGATATCCAAGTTATATCCAACCCTTATATAACGTTTTACTATGTTTTTGAATTGATCACTAAAATAAGGTTTTCCAACAATTCGTTATAATCTATAAACTAAATCACCATAAAATATAGGTTCTGATATGCCTTGCTGTAGAAGAGTTTTTAACCCAATGTTGTATTTAACAATGAACTCTGAGTGCCTGTGGTAGAATTTAGAAATTGCTTTTCGAATTTAATGATATATATAACCTTGTTTTGATAACTTAGCAGTTAAAAATAGGTTTCTGTTGTTGAAGTCATCAACATTAGAACACACTCTAGCAAAACGAATAAGCTGAGAAATATATACACCGTAGGAAGGAGAGCGAGGCACATCTCCATCAAGAAAGGGAAAATTCACTATTTCAAAATTGAAATCATCCCGTTTATCATAAATTTTAGAAGAAACTATGCCATTTGTTATTAACAAGTTCAAGTCCAAAAACGGAGCTTTAGTATCAGAAGAATTCGCCTTATTTAACTGAAGTTCAGTGGGATATATCTGACCTACCATTTGTTAAAAAAAAGGGTTTTCAATATTTAGTAAGTCATCTAAATATCTGGAGGTTGAGTTAAAAGCTTCAATAATATCAGTTTGATTATTGTCTGACAGAGACAACATAAAGTCTCTCTCATAACAAAACAAAAACAAATCTGCAACAAGAGGAGCACAATTAGTGCCCATTGGAATACCTACAATTTGTCTATACAATTTCGAGCCAAATCTTATAAATATATTGTCCAAAAGATAATGGAGTGCATCACACATTTTCTGACATGACCACAATTTATATCGTTTAGGTTGTTCAGAAGTAAAAAGGCATCTTTATCATTACAAGCCAAATAAAGTAAGCCCTCTCTGTTAATTGTTTGTTCAATTAATTCTGTTAGTTTTTCTTTGATTAGATTATGAGGCAATGTAGTATAGAGAGTAGAGAAATCATATGTAGACAAACCAGATGCTAGAAAACCTCTAAACTTCAATTTATTAAGAATTTCACCTGAATTTTTAATAGACCAAAATAATTTTTTACCATTTCTTTGATTAACTGTAGTGCAATATTAATGACATGGTTTTTAATCGCAGTGAGGCAAGAAGTCAAAAGAAAAGGCAACTCAGTAATTGTACATGCACTAGAATAAGCAATAAAACGTTTGGTTGTTTGTTGATGAGGACCATAGCAAGCTTCTTACGTTATACTGGTTACCTTAACTCCATAAACGGCCCATTCTGAAAATGGATCCCTTTCTTCAAGTGTCTTAAAGTGAATTTAGGTTTAGGTGGTAGAAGATCTAAATTGTTGCAATAAAATGAAATTCTACCATCAATAATTTTGGACTTAAATCTCTATTGCGCCAAGAACTTTCGGAACCTGATTTTTATGGTGAATTGGTGTATAAATTGAAGTCGATTGTTGGCTCTAATAATTTTTACAGCGCAGTTCATTAAAATAATTTCCCATTATAAAAATATTGGCTATAACATCAATGTATTGCAACAGACTGCATGCTTGTAGGTCAACCAAATCACGGTTGGCAACTTTGCTTTCCTCTTTAATTGCACGCCTGTTGGTCGGATTTCAGACTCTATGACGGTTCCGACTTAAAGACTTATCTATGGACGAGATGGTAGGGGCCTGATGCTTTGACTGGTTGTCGGGCCCACCGGGGTTTACCTGTTGGATTTCTTTTGCTCCGGTATTCAGTTTTATTGACTGTTGAGTCCTTATCTTTGCTTTATCTCCTTGTTATATCTTGATTTATATGTTTTAGGAGATGATGCATTGATAAGTTAGGGGTCTTTCATGCAAACCAATATCTATGTGTCTTGATCCATATCTGAATTAAGGGGGAGGTTGGCGCCTTTAAACCGGTTTAAACCCTGCAGTAAAATATTTTACCGACCGTTCCAAGGCGGTACTTCTTTTGTGGATCTTTTATGTTTTGTTCTGTCTTGTGTTTGCTATGTCTTTGTGCCCCTCTGTTTCTATGTGCTTTGTGGTCACCTGCTGGGAAAGGGCTGACCTCTTGGCTCTCGTTTGTGGTGTCTAACTGTGAGTTTGTCACTTTCCTATTGGTATCCTGGGTCAGGTGTGGTACTTGATTGTATCGATTCCTGACCTTTGCAACCTTAATTACTTTCTTTAGAGATATTTTTTTTGAAAATATGTCTTTCAGGAATACAAGTAGGTTATCAAACAGTATGGATGCAGATAATGCCAACCATTTTTAGCCTGAACTTGGCTTTGGCTGTTTACAAAGTTTACAATGTTTATCTTAAATATATAATGAAAATGAAATAATTTAGTCTCACGCACAGGAGTTATATTTAGCGTGGGATGAAATACGTATCGATACTTTTCGAATCAATACGTTGCACCGCTAAGCGGACCCCCATTTAGGAATCGGTAGGTGGTTTCATCACATTTATGCAAGAAAAAGCTTTCATTGATTTTGGAAAAAGGCGTTCACAGACGCGTGCACATAACGGAAAAGGTCAAATAAGTAATAAGAAATGGTTCAACGAAGAATGTTATAATCACCAAAAAGACTATAAAAAGGCTCGTTATTTACTTTTAAGAAATAAGTCAAACGAAAATAGACAAAACTTTATCCACAAAAAAGCGCACTTACAATAAAACCAAAAGAAAATTCAAATTCCAGTTCAAGAAAAAGGAAGGCGAACGAATTGCGAAACTTGCCAAATCAAATAGCAAATCATTTTGGAAAAACATAAAATTGCAGCATAGAACAAAAGCAAACGGCCCAGAGATATCCAATAATTATTTAATTTGGCATTTCAACGGGCTTTATGGGTTACAAACGGAAAATACGACAAATCGAGAAAATGACCCATAATTTCGGTCCTTATATGATCATGATTAAGACTCGCCCTTTACAGAGACTGAGATAAGAACGGTAGCTTTTTAGCAAAAAAACTCGAAAAGTTCAGGTACCGACAATCTAATTTCTGAAGTTTGATATAATATCTTCATTTTACTATCTCTATACAACAAACTGTTGGATTCAGGCATTTTCCCAACTAGTTGTGGCAAAGGTATCATAGTGCCCATTTTCAAAGGCGGTAATTTGGAAGCAAAAATTGTTCGAGGTATTACACTAAATAATACCATTTCAAAAATATATTCAAAATGGTAAGTCAACCGACTGACTAAACGGTCAAACAAACATCAAAAATTTATTGATAATCAATTTGGCTTCCAAAAAGGAAACTCCACGGTTGATAGCATATTTATAATTCATGCTCCAATATCGAAACCTTTAGCATTCAAGAAAAAAACTTTATGATGCATTTCTAGACTGGGAAAATGTTTAATAGAATTGACAGAGCATTTTTATGGCAAAAACTTCTTTCAGAAAGTGTTAGCACAAAATTTATTCAAGCTATTAGAGCTATAGACTCATCCATCAAATCATTCATTCGATTCAAACTTGCAACATCAGATTTTATCAATACATATATTGGGTAAAAGCAGGGTGATCCATTGAGTAGTATTTTATGTCTGTTTTCTTGAATGATATTTAAAGTAGTATTTATAGCAATTTAGATGGAATAATGAATCTCGAAGAATAACAGATACAGGGCTTGGAACACAACCATGGACAAACCGATTCACGAGCGCGAGCACAACGATTGTCAGCAGCTCATCACAAAGTCACATGGTCGATCCTGATTGGATTCAAATATTCAAACTCAAGAGGAAAGCAACGCCTACCTGTCTGTAAAGGGAAGGGTCACTGTAAACGTAACGTGTCAGTGCTCCGAAAATAGCTACTTTTGGTGTGTCATAGATCACAAATATCAGGCTCCATGTTGGGTGTTTTTAGTCTCGTATATTCCGCAGCATATAACCTTATCGTGTGTCCTCTGCGTAGAAATTAAGATCACGTTCTTTCACTGTGCTTGCAGTAAAATCACACATTTCTTACGCAATAATTAAAGCTGACCCTATTAGATTCGCATGCCCATAAAAAACAGACAGCACTTTTTAAAGTCTGTTGCTGTCCTAGGAATCAAATAAGAAACAACATTTCATGTGAATTGTCTGCTGATAGATGATTCATATGAAATATCAAGGTTTATTTTCTCCCTGAAATTCAAGCAATACATTGATCACAAAAGTGTACAGTGCAATTTGTCATGATTGGCGTTTTAAGGGTTAAGATCAAAGCGGTATAAGCTTTCAAGCTCCAGATAAAAAGATTTTTGACAGAGACCTGATTTGAAATGAGCTTATTATAACTCTTTGCATGCTGAATAAGTTTTCATATTTTTGCCATCTTTATCATGTACAATTTAATATCAAGACTGTTTTAGGAACATCACCAGTCAGACCGTTTGATCATGTCTGATCTGGGTTCAAAGTGTTGCAAGCCCGCAATCTTTTAGTGTTACTATCTGGACAAACTGATCTGTTAAAATTGTATGCAAAGGTAATTAGCTCCAGCAGACACAGTTAAATCTATTTGCGGACAAGACTGAGACAGTTCGAAATGTCTATCTGAACTTCACAATGTCCAGGAATAGATCATATACGTGCTAGTTGACATATAGAACATTGCAAGGTCTCGTTATTTATTTGACAATCCAATCAGCGACAAGGCTCTGACTTTGACGAGCGTCCAATGGTAAACATTGGTCAATCGCAAAGTCCACCCACAGTATTTCTATTATTATTCACTTATGACGGAGTACTTTTTTTAAAAAAAACCACAAACACTTCAATCTATGCTGAACGACGTACACTAATGCTGTGAAACTTGGGGCCTTAGACTTAATGTTACTAAAACAAATATAATGATATTTGAAAAAGGGCGACACACCAATTACACTTTTTATATAAAAAAATCAACTCATTGAAATTGTTTCATCGTTTAAATATCTCAGTGTTTACTTATACAAAAAACGAAAATTGGTATCTTACATAGAAGCGAGCTTCTCAACATGCATCATATTCTCTCCATAACCTATTCATTGTTTTCAATCAAATAGTATTGCAAGTTTCAAAGAAATCTTAGCTTTTTGACTCACTCGTATTACCAGTGTTAAACTATGCCGCAGAAATCTTGTGTGCACACGATGCGCCCGACATTGTAGGTATCCATACTAAATTTTGCAGGGAGCTTCTAAGTGTCAAAAGGTCTACCAATCTGGGGCCACTAACTCGTAGACATCTTAAGCCTTAAGATCACCTTAAGGTCAACTTAAGTTCACCTTAACGGTTATTGCCACTAACTCATACGCACCTTAATTTACGGAGACAACTAAAGATCATCGCAAAGTTATGGTCACGATAGAGTCACCTTAGCGTCGTCTTAGTGGTAACGAGAGGTACTTCCCAGAACGAACGTGATAAATAAAATATGATCTTGGCGACAAGAATTTTTAATTACCCTAAACGTATATGCCTTTGAAGAACTTACTGCATGCTTCGTTTTTGGTGACTTTAAAAGGCTATAAACATAGACACGTGCACAGAGGCAATGCGCGAATCAAAAGGGGGGGGGGGAACAGGGAGTCCGGAACCCCCTGGTAAACAACACGTTCTAGGGAAAAAAGCAATTGAGCCCCATCACCTTGGAAAAGGTTGGACCCCTGACATTTTTGATCCCCCCCCCCCCCCCGCTTGGACTCTGGAAAAATTATAGTTTCTTTGAAATAAACATTGGGCCCCCAACTGTAAATAAGTTGAGTACTAAAAAGTTGTCAGGGCTCTTTTATACCAGTTGGGCTCGGACCGCCCACCACCCGGGCGAAAATTCCTGGATCCATGCATGTACACATGTAGCAATTAAACACGCACGTGTATGTACATGCATTTTGCTTTATGTATGTTTTGTATTTGGTAACTATAGGTCATCTTATGTTATGGTCAAAATGATTAGGGGTGAAAGACCACGGGAACAAGGGTATTGTTCTAAGGGAAACAAGGGCACATTTGTACATACATGTATATCATGTATCAAAACACATATGAGGAAAATACGAGTTGATGAATATATCACGTTGATATTGCAGTTCGCCCAGAGAGCATGTATCAGCGTTAGCCCCAAAAGTTGGACCAAAGGAACATATAATACATATGGAAATACATATGGACATAATTAAAAGGTTGTTCGGAAGATCAGTCATGATGCCTTCACAGGGAATACTTGTTCCATTGTTGGCTTGATCCCGAAAATAGAACAAAATGTCAGTTTCCCTTGTTCTGAAAACCATTTGGGGGGGAGGGGGGGGGGTCGGTAATACAATGTCCGTTTCCTTTGTTCCAAAACCATTGAGGGGGCCCTCGGTAGTGTTCGTTTTAATGCATATGAGTGGGGTAACTACTGAGATGCCTAACACTCCGCAGCCGACGTACTTATGAGTTATAGCTCTTGGCTCTCAACGTCCCCTGCTTGCGTAGTCCGACTGCTACTTTTTGTTATAAGGCATTAATTTTGGTATTAATTTTTGGACTAGAGGTTGCTCAAATTGTCGCATAGCCTGAGGTGTCTTTGTGTAAGCTTTTGCTTAAAATTTCTATTTTTTTATTCAGTAAGCTTTGACAATAATGATAAACACTTGTTTAATTGTATGTAAAATGTGGGCTGTTGAAATTAACTAGTCCAGCATGATAATCAATTTCATAAAACGCATTGGAAACCATCTTTGACAAGCCACCCAGACTGCGACATATTCGCATTTTCTTTGATCATCGTGTACGTTTAAGATTTGTAATGGAACCAGGCGAAATTTAATCCTTTGAATACTGATGAATTCTTCCTTCTGGTTTGATAAAATGAACTTGGGATAGTCCATTGTGCATATCTTAGATGTCAGGTTGTAATTTTTCAAAAAGAAAAAGAAAACTAAGTGTATTCTTTTTTTCTACGATCGTTTTATCTTTACACGCAGTATAGAGCCTTATGAAATGCAGTTTTTCATCTTGGCTTTTACTGTTTGCATAAGTACTCGTTTAAGGGTTTGCCAATTACAAAAGGTAATAAAAATATATTACTGATATCAATAGACGCTTAAATAGATAATACATACAATAAGGGACCTCACCTCCACTTAGTTACATGCGAAAACGATGGCACAAAACATCCTGCGCAAACGTGTAGTCTGAAAAGTGCCTGTATTTTCGTTAACTGGAAAGTATAGTCACTGGTACCCAACTCCGTCACAACGATTTTCGGATTTTCGCTGATCCGTCACGAATTTTCACTTATAACTGTGACGAAACTTTTAAGACAACGTCACGGACATTTAGCGAAAATATGCCAGGACACGCATACGGTCGAAATAATTATGGTAAGTCATTTCTTTTTATCCCTTATCGTCGATCATATCGTTTTAAAAGTGATATTGGACAGCACACCAATAATATTCATAGCTATTTACTCATCAACTACATTATCATTGTGTTTATTGGCAATAAGGTTTCCTAGGCGTTTTCATAAGGGGGATTAGTAAAATAAAAATAATTTAACCTGGAATCATGATTCTATAGATTCATAAAATAGTTATATTTAATATCTTGTGCATATCTGTTGTATAATCGCATAAAACAACAAAACAAAAAAATGTAATGTCACAGTTTGGTTGATACAATGTCACGCTTTTGAAAACGATCTAAATGGAACTGTCATGGTTTATTTAAGATATTTTTAAAAACTGCCTGATATTGGTTTTCCTTGTAATCTTACCAAAACAACATTAAACACTGTTTGGCCCACATTTAAACTGACAGCTTGACTTTGTTGAAGGAAAACAGAAACAACTGAGTATATCTTGGAAACGTCTCAATCACTGAAGGCAGACCAACTCAGTGGATCATGAGAAAGAGACGTAGAACACAGACAGCCACAATACAATTAAACTGAAGCAACCAGCTATCACTTGCTGTATAATTGCTAAAATAGACCCACACCAAGAATTACATTACAAAACAAGTTACAAACACAAACCCGTCAAATGGGAGCAACATCATACAATGGATAAAAAATAACAGATAACCACCTTAAAACTAACAGCAGCTAAGGCCATTGGGAGAGGGTGGCTATTATACTATCCAAATCTTCACAAACAAATCGTTCATCTGGTATGGAGGCCTCCTAACTTTTGCAATGCATCATTTAAAAAAAAAACAAATTATCACACTGATATGAAAAATAAAATAAAAAGAAACACAATTAACTGACAATTTGAGATAAGGAAAAGCAATAGCCAAGCCAGAATGGGCCCAGCTAAAGACAACCTTCAGGTATCAACCCACCCATTAAATGTTTGAGTTGAAGCTGTTATTGTGCTTGAATACTGACCAATCATACAATTCAAGATGAATTAATGACAAATATATTCTTAGAAAAGGGTTTTCAAATTTTCAAATCATGAGATTCACATGCTGAACAGCCACTGCTATAGGTGAAGCCACCGTGTGTTGCATGGAAGTAGATGAAGTTTCAGACTAATACTTAATTATGTTCACCTTTATGCACGTTTATTTTGATGACGTCATTTTTCTGATAGCCCAGAAGCCACATGATAATTAAAATTACAAAAAATAAAAAAATAACAAAAAAGATCATCAACGGCATGTGACCTGCCTTGTTTGATGCATTAATTTATGCTTATTACTTTTGTCATTTCATGCGAAACAGCTTTTTATGCCATAATATTTATTTACTCATATTATTCAGGTATTGATCTCAAAACTATGAGTTAACGAGCAATACAAAGCTTATGTAGTGAAAACATGCATCTACTTGGCATTTTACCCGTCTCAACCATGCTGTGACATTGTCTTAAACAGACCGTGACACAAAAGCTCTGATCGCTATCCAAACCGACACAACTCTGTGCAAATGCAATGATTATGACTGCGTTGCTATTTTCAGTAAGAAACGATAAACAACTTAGAAACTCGAAGTGGTAAATACATCCAGGGGCCACTAACTCATAGAAGTCTTAAGCCTTAAGATCACATTAAGTTCAACTTACGTTCACCTTAAGCTAGTATCTCACTGGGATGCGAGCAATTTACGACTATTTTGAGACTAATTTGAGACACGTTTTGGCGACAGAAATACGACATTGCAACCATAATCACATTGCGGTCACACCGAATATGTGAATAAGACATATTTGCGACAGTCGCACGAATGTCGTACGATTATCGCACGAATCATTGGCGAATGTTTCACGACATTCGCGCGACATTCGTGCGACATTCGCGAGACACTCGCACGATGTTCGCCCGATGAAATTGCAAGCATTTATTACCATCGACCGCCTCACGACGTTCTCACGACCGTCGTGCGACAGTCGCGCGAAGATCGTGCGACTGTCGCACGATGGTTTTGCGAGAAATGATAAACCAAGAAACATAAACATTCTAGCAAGCATTGAAACTTCAGACTAGGAATGTACTACACTGTTGGAAGGAACTAGTGGGCTGGAAGGAGCTAGATTGTTGGAAGGTGTCACGCTGCTGGGTGTGTTGGACCGTTGAATGGTAACAAATTTTGAGATAGAAAAAAAGTTGCTCGTTTATACTGCACAGTTATGATGGCCCATCAAGCAGTTAAAGAAAGTCAGTCGAAAACGCACATGCTCTAATTGCCCATACGTATGGCATGATGAGCCCAATTAAATCAAAATTGCAATGAGTTCAGATGAGCCTCATCCTGCGAAAATCTATTTGATACAGTTATGCGCACAACAAAGGCACATGTCAGACTGCACTGATACCCAATCAAATCAGAATCTTAGCTGTCCGCTGCAGTGATAATTTGTTTATAGGGTTCTGTATGCCCAATTCAACCCTTATAAGGGCAGCTGAGACTAAGCAGGCTGTTGCAGTCTTACCAAGACACAATAATAATTCCTTTATACTGTTAATAGAAATAGTAAACATTTAAGTAGGCCTTATAAAACATAATTAGAAAAATTATCCTCTCAGAATGCAGAATCATTTTTAATAACTGAAATTACCCCAAACAGTATACATGTAAGTGAGCCTAATCAATACACCATACTTATATGAAACTATCCTCTCAGATAGCAAGAATACTTGACAACTGGAATTTGTCAAAAATGTATACTTAAGTATGCCTAAACAAGATCTCGTACTAGAGGCAACTATCATCTCAGATAGGAGGAACTCTTTTAACGAACCTTTGGCGACATAATTGCGAGTAATTTAAGACACTCGCGCGATAGTCGTGAGACGTTTTTTTTTTTTTTTTTTTTTTTTTTTTACATTATAATCGAAAATTCCATTTTGATCTATATGACCTCCACCTGAAAAGAGAAAGAAAGAAAGAAGATATCTAAACATGGTAACATAAACATGTACTTTGATCTTAGCTAACTAAACCGTTCTGATGAAGTAAGAGACTTGTCATATAACACAGAATGTGCAGGTGATGAGCTCATAGCTCGACACTCACTATATACTTTTGATTAATTACATTTATTATTATTATGGCCAGACTTCCGTCTCCTCAGCGCACCATGGGCGCCGGACACTGTCTCCAGGGTGCCCGTGTCTTACTTTGCTGTCATGTTCATCTCCTCAGCCTCTCGCTTAGTACCGCCCGTGCCCCCGTCCCAGCCCCCTTCGACCATTGTCAGCCCAACGTTGATCTAAGATCAGATCTCCTCTCTCCAAGCAAATCCGTAAGCATAATATAAAAATACTAATATAAAAGGCTAAATATATATATTTATGTTTATTTATACTATTTTTATTTTCCATACCCTCGTATCAACCGCGAACTGCATTCCGCTTCGAGTGCGAGCCATTCGCTCCCGTTGCTTACATGCCTAACACGGCCGTACATGTATGTATAAACGTTACATTTAATATAGCTTATCCGCGGCGGACAGCGTTTAGACTGTCGAGGGTCACGGATTGAAATAATTTTTGGACTTGCAAGCTTTTTACAGCCGATGCCAGAGGTCCATAATGACGGCACAACATGTATAAAAAATAAAGTAATATCACGGATCTGCCTGGAACGAGTCGTGCCTCTTGTTGGGTATGTATGTATTTGTGTCGCCATGGGACCGGGACGGGCACACAGCCGACCCTCGCTTGGCCTCGGAGATGTTTCACATTTTTTAGTTTGATTTCCCAAACTACCGTGGGTATCCCTGAATCCACCATCCGTCGCCCACTCCGCGCGTCAGAGTTTAGAAGCCCCCTTTCTTTTCTTTTACTGGTTCTCCGCCTCAACAGGATGCCTGCAGACGCGAAGAACCATCAAAAGCATGCACTTCATGGATTTTTTACACGTGTCATGATCGATCAAGACGGCAAGGATGAGCCCATCTCTGCATATGATATGGTCAGTATTCTACACGCTTTTTATTCATCTTAGTTCTTATTTATGCTTCACTGAGAACAGTTTAATTAGCTAGGTTTAGGTTTAAAAAAATGAAGAATGCTTTAAATGGGCATAGACTGTAATAAAGTCGGGTCTACTCGGACACTCGGGTAACTTCGGACATGCAATGCATACGGCAGATATGCAGATAAGTCGTCTATCTCCGTGTTTGCCTAATTTATTAAGCTTTATATATATACTATGTATTTAATAATGAAATATGAAACATATATGGTCGCTGTCCGAATTTAACCAGCTGTCCGAGTTTATCCGACTTTTCCTTTGAAATAGGTGGTTTAACAAAAATATAGAAATTGATGAATGAGTATATCAGGAATATCTTTGATTAAGCTATGCAAGACTAGTAAGAGTGTGTAACCGAAATTTAATTTTCCTATTTCTCCACTTTGGGCACTCAGAGGAACCGTTTCAATGAGACGGTTCTTTTGAGCACACAAAACATGTAGAAATTGATGAGTAAGAAAATGTATACAATTTTACCTCAAAGGATTTTTTTGTTGTTGATATGGAAGACTTGGACAGTTATTTTAAAACAATGTAATGTTATTTAGGTATTGACAGTTAATTTCTGATATTTGTCAAGCTCGACCTTATATTTGCAATTATACTTTTATGTTTGAGTAAATTGGCTTTGGCCGACCGAATCTATACGACTTTAGTGACCAGGACTTTGATTAAGAGTGTGCAACGAAAATTTAATTATTTTCTTTTGACCAAAACACATGTTGTGGGTACTCAAAAGAACCGTCTAAATGAAACGTTACTTTGAGCACTCAAACATATGTTAAAATTGATGTTTAAGAAGATATTAAAAAATTTATTCTGAAATTTTTTTTTTTTTTTTTTTTAGTTTATCTCAACCAGTGCCATTGTATACTGGCTCTGTCTTAGAAATCATTATTATTTTTGCTTATATATAGAGTATCTTAGATGAGTTCTCATGCCTTATTGAATTTATCAAACGAGTTGGGGAAAAAGAGGCAAAATGTGAGGCTTGCCGAGCATTTTATCTCTTTTTCGCAATTAGTTTAACAAATTCAACAAAACATGAGCACGAATGCTAGATCCTATTTATCATATGACAACTACTCCGAAATCTCACTTCTGGCGTAAAAAAGTCCTACTCCTGTCTCCATGATGGCAATGCCACTATGGACGTCATAACTTTTTCCGTAAATCTATACACCACCAGTGGATTACCGATTCTACCGCACGGCGTTATTTCGCTCCCAGACGCAACGCCACATGATAAATTAATATGCACTTTAAAAAATAGATAAGAAAAAAGCTTTTGACTTATGCTGTTTGTGGTTTTGCTGTCCGTCTTCAATGGTCTTGCCTTTTGCTTCTTTGCCATCGTCTTCTTTCGTATAAATTTACACAAATTTTGTTTTAGCGTTTTATAGTAGAACAGATCCGTACATCAAATGGCTGGTCCTTTAAAAATAGAAATATATTGTCTTTAGCAAGTGGACTGTTTTGTTCCTTTTTTTTTTCTTACTAATATTTTTTGTTTACATATCACCATGCTTGCTATATCATGACCCTTGAAGAGCACATGTTGGAGTAACCAGGATTCTGGCTAAAACTAATAGCGCTTATTTATTTATTTATTATTTTTTTTCAGGATGTGTATCATGCTGATCTCTAGAAAACTGAGATGTAGACATCACTACATTTTCTGGATCATAGCCCAGCCTGCAAGAATCCTTATATGAAACTATCCTCTCAGATAGCAAGAATACTTGACAACTGGAATTTGTCAAAAAAGTATACTTAAGTATGCCTAAACAAGATCTCGTACTAGAGGCAACTATCATCTCAGATAGGAGGAACTCTTTTAACAAACCTTTGGCGACATAATTGCGAGTAATTTAAGACACTCGCGCGATAGTCGTGAGACGTTCGTGCGACTGTCTCACGACGTTCGCCAGAACATCGCTTAGTTTAATTTACTTGCAATGTCGTCGCGAAGTGTCTCATTTAGGTCGCAATTGATTCGCAATTTAGTCTTAATTATCTCGCAAATATGTCGTGTTCCAAAATGATTGCGACTAAATTGCGAGGGGTCGGCGACAAGTTCGCGACGGTTTCGAGACACCCGCGATGACTTTGCGACCATTTTGCGAGGAATTTTGTCGCATAAAATTTTTGAACATGTTCAAAATTTTCGCGACTACTTTGCGCCACTTGGCGACACAATTACGAAATTACGAATCACTGGCGACTGTTTCAAGACTGCTTTGCGACCCACTCGCGATGTCTGTCGCCAGCTGTCGCAAAACAGTCGCAGTCCAGTGAGATAGGGGCTTTAACGGACATGGCCACTAACTCGTATGCACCTTAATTTACGGAGACAACTAAAGATCGTAAAGTTATGGTCACGATAGAGTCACCTTGGCGTCGTCTTAGTGGTTACGAGAGGTACTTCCCAGAACGAACATTATAAAAAATATGATTTTGGCGACATTACATTTTTAAATGACCATGGACGCCTATGCCTTTGAAGAATCCAGAGGTGGGCAGGGAGTCTGGAACCCCCTGGAAAGCAACGAGTTCTATAGGTTTCTATAGAAAAATGCAATTTGGCCCCATCACCTTGGAAAAGGTTGGACCCCCCTGAAATTTGTGATCCCCCCCCCGTCTGGACTCTTCAAAAATTATAGTTTCTTTGAAATTACCATAGGGCCCCCACTGTAAAATAAGTTGAGGACTAAAAAAGTTGTCAGGGCTCTTTTCTATCAGCTGGGCTCGGACCGCCCACCATCCTGGCGAAAATTTCTGGATCTATGCATGTACTTATGTAGCAGATAAACAAGCACGTGTATGTACATGTATATTGCTTATGTATGTTTTGTATTTGGTAGTTACAGGGCATCTTACTCGTATGTGATGGACAAACTGATTAGGGGGTGGAAATCCATGGGAACAAGGGTACTGTCCTAAGGGAAGATGGTAAATATAGATCATTTTTCTAAACACATATGAGGAAAATACGAGTTGATGAGCATATCACGTTGATATTGTAGTTGGCCAGAGAGCTTGTATCAACGTTAGCCCCAAAAGTGGGATCAAAGGTACATTTACTACCCATGGAGAATAGTTAAATGCTGTTGGAAAGATCAGTTATGATGCCCCCACAGGGAATACCTGTTCCATTGTTGGCTTGATTCCGAAAATAGAACAAAATTTCCTTTTCCCCTTACCTGTTCCCAAAACCATTGTGTGTGTGTGGGGGGGGAGGGGTAGTGGGGCTCGGTAATACAATGTCCTTTTCCCTTGTTCCCGAACCATTGGGAGGGCACTCGGTACTATTCATTTCAATACATATGAGCGGGCGACTACTGAGATGCTTAGCACTCGCAGCCGGATCAAAGTTTTTGACGTTCTCATGAGTTATAGCTCTTGGCCCCCAAAGTCCCCTGCTTGCGTAGTCCGACCGCTACTTTTTTAAACAGCATTAATTTTGAAATTTTTGCTCTTAATTTTTGGACTAGATGTTGCCCAAATTGTCACATAGACTGAGGTTTCTTTTGTAAGAGGGTCTGGATGGGGGGTCTGGTATTCACTATTCATTAAAAATTTAGCCCATTATTCATTTCATTAAAATTTTGTGTTATTCATTAAAATAAGACCAATTATGCATTAAATGTAAGAACGGTGGCAAAGAAATCTGATTATTTATTATTCATTATTTTTCTTCAATTCATTAAAAAAATAGGATTATTCATTATTTTTAGGCCCTCGATATTCACTATTCATTATTTTTTGGCTCATTATTCACTATTCGTTATAAAAAGGGCCATTATTCACTAATCATTATACCCCATCTAGACCCTCTTGTAAGCTCTTTAGCTGTGAATTTTGCTTAAAATAAATTTCCAGTTTTTTTATTCATTACGCGATGACAATAACAGTGTACACCTGTTTAATTGTATGTAAAATGTGGGCTCTTGAAATTAACAATTCTAGCATGATAATTATATTAATAAAACGCATAAGAAAACCATCTTTGACAAGCTGCCCAAACTGTGACATTTTCTTTGATCATCATGTACGTTTAAGAATGATTATGGAACCAGGCGAAGTTCAATCCTTTGTATACTGATGAATTTGCCCTTCTGAGTTGATACTTTGTTTGTTTGATTTGATTCTTTACGTCCCATCAACAATCTTTCAGTTAAACAGGGACGGGTCTTCTTGGGTTGAACCAGTACTAAGCTAGGATAAATGTGCCTTGCTCAATGACCACAACGCAGTGACGCCGGTGAATGGGTTGATACAATGAACTTGGGATAGTACATATCTAGAGTGTCAGGTTGGAATTTTCAAAAGAAAAAGAAAACCAAAGTGAAAAAGAAAACCAACGTGCATTCTTTTTCTCCGACGACCGTTTTATCTTTACAAGCAGTATAGAGCCTTACGAAATGCAGCTTATTATGTTGCATTTCATCTTGGCTTTCACTGTTTGCAAAAGTACTCGTTTAGGGGTTTCTCCGAATACAAAAGGTAATACAAAATATAAATACTGATATAAAAAGACGTTTAGATAGGTAATATCAACAATAAGGGACCTCGCCTCGAGAAAATCTGACTTAGTTACACGTGAAAAACGATACACAGAAAAGCCTGCATAACCGTACAGTCTGATCAATCATTTTATTTTTGCTAACTAGAAAGTATAGTTGTCAGAAAGTGAGTATGACTAGAAAAAACACGATCACAGTCTCCAGACTAACCCACAGCTCCGCGAGGAAGAAACACAAACACACAAACACAACTTGCAACACGATTTTTTTTCAATATTCTAGCTAATCTCTGCAGCTGAGTATGCTTATTTCAGCCTACCCGGAGACAGATTTTCTCCCGTCGCGACCCATATATTTTTCTTTTCTACTGAGTCGGTTCTAAATACCGTAAACAACCCGCTTTGCACGATGGAATAAATATAAAACAGGTAAATCTTAAAAGATAAGGTGACCTTAAGCTAAGAAAACGCTAAGACGGCTTTATGTTATCGGAATAGCGCCACCTTAAATGTTACGGTCTTTACCCTAAGTTCATCTTAAGGCCGTCTTAAGTTGGTCAACTTACGATGTCTACGAGTTAGTGGCCCCTGGCAGTTTTCAAATAATAAAAGCACATGTTTGACCTTTATAAATCATAAAACGGTTAAATAAATTACTTGTGTCTTTTCTCTGTCTTTCTATTTCCTAAATATTAATGTGACGGAGTTGGGCACCAGTGACAGTAGTCGGAAAAAGAGTATGGCTAGAAAATACCACGATGGCAGACTCCAGACAAACCCACAGCACCGTATGGAAGAGACACAAAAGTAGTAATGGGGGCCACTATGGCACAAATTTTTTTTAAGCCTGAAAAGAACTTAGAATTTTTCAGGCTAAAAAATTTGTGCCATAGATGACTCCCCTGGTAAGCTTGAGTGACTAGCTGTGAATAACTTAGTTTATTTTAGGGAAATTCTGGCTGGGCCTATGATTGTGATAGTTTCCTGGGCTGTTGGGAAATAACTTCGTTTATTTTTGAGGTCTATTCTGGTTAGGCCTATAATTGTGATAGTTTCTTGGGCTATTGAGAATAACTTAGTTTATTTTTTGAGGATTACTCTGGTTGGGTCTATAATTGTGATAGTTTCCTGGGCTTTTTGGGAATAACTTAGTTTATTCTTTTAGGTCTATTTTGGTTAGGCCTGTGATTGTAATAGTTTTTCTGGTCATATCCACTGGTGGGGTTGTGATTGGGATAGTTTCCTGGGCTGTTGGGAAATAACTTAGTTTATTTGAGGTCTATTCTGGTCTATGATTGTGATTATGATAGTTTTCTGGTCATATCCACTGGTTGGGTTGTGATAATGATTGTTTCCTGGGCTGTTGGGAAATAACTTAGTCATTTTTGAGGGGAATAAAGATTCTGCTGTGGTGATATATAAAATAACATAGTTAATTTCAGCTTTGAAAATAACTTAGTCATTTTAGGGGGTATAGTATGTGGGGATATATGGTGTGTGTAATAGTTAAGGCTACCAAGTTCTATGCGTCTTTAGAGTCTCTTGGTCAGTCAAGACCTCAACTCCTAGAGGCATCACTCTGTAGCGTTAACTTGTGTATATTGTTTAGCAAGTTTAGTGGTATTCTTTCTAGGGAAGTGGTAGCCCTGAAAAGGGCTGTTTGTTGATTGTCTAGCTATTTCTAGCACTTCTTCTTGGTCATTTTAATTTTCTTAGTTGCTTTTCCAACTCCTACGTTTTGACTAGTCTCTTGGTCATTGGTCATAATGTCAAGTCTAATTGGTATCTGGATGGGTTGTATCTCAAACGTTTGCTGCTGCGCTCGCTGTTGAGATAATTCTTCTAACTTCTTCACTCTAGACCTCAACTCATTTAATTCCTTGAGAAAGACTTCTATGACTTGAGTCTTTGACTGTTGTTTCTGTGGCATCTGCTGAACAGGTTGAGGTATATACGTTGAGGGTGTTTGAGGCGTATAATACTGTTGTGTCATATCGTTAGCAAACGTCTCATTCACTGTTGATAGTAGAATATCAGGATTGTTGATCATATCGTCCAGTGTTAGTGATGGCTCCATGATTATGAATGTTGAAAACTGTAGTGTGTTTGAGCCTTTTATACTTGTCAAGCAGATTGACCTAGTTTAAAGTTCCCGCGCTTTAAGAAATCAAGTCAACTCTGATTGGGTGAAAATAATTAAACTGATCAATCAGTGTATTGTTTCTTTCTCTAGCGCAGGAGTTCAATGTAGGTCAATCCCTTTGAAAACTATAAAAGCTCGTTTCAAATCTCAAATTCTTCATTCTGTTCTTGTATTACACAACAACAACAACAAAATGGCTTGCAATTTGGATTCGCGTTTGGAGCAATTGGAGGAGCAGGGCAGGACTATGGCTGATGCTACTAGGAGGTTACTGGAGACTGTGAATGCTGTGAAAGATACGGGAGAACTTCTATTACAGATGATTGAGAATCATCAGAAGATGTTGGAGATGAGTAGGAGGGTGGAAACTTTGATAAACGATGTAAAGACAGAAGTGAAGGTGGAGACTATCAGTGACGAGGAGGAAGATTGGGGGGATAATTCTCCCCCCACACCTCATGTGTCTGAGGATTGGGATGCGGAAGCAGATGATATGCCCTTCTACATACCAGTGAGAAGGACAATTACGGTTGAACAGTGGGGTGTGCGGTGTCCTGCATGTGGTGGCCGCCCCAGTAGATGTCCCTGCTCCTAAAAATAAAGTCTCTGTGGTAATATAACCACCAAAACGGCCCTTTTCAGGGCCACCTATTTCTTCAAGAAAGAATAACTAAATATGTTGCACTTTGTTTTGTATGTAAGGCTATGTCTAAGATATGTGTGATTGTAGTATTTCCTAATCATGGTTACAGTAATGGGGTGATTATGGCGTGATCTTTAACTGGACCAATCAGATTTTAGTTGCTCTCTCTAGCGGAGGAGTAGAATGTAGGTCAATCCACCTATCCTACTATATAACCCAATGTACTTTGTGTCTCTCTCAAAAAAATGAAGGTCTTTGAAAAATTCAGTTTGACTAAGTTGTGTGCTGCTTTGCAGCGAAAAGATTGGAAAGAGGTGGAGAAACAACAAAATAAATTGGGATTGGAGCAATTTCTTGCTCGCAGAGGAATTGGATCGAGAAAACCTGTAGCCATTGTGCTACCTATTTTAAAATCTTCTAAGTAAGAAATATTTTGTTACTTAGGAGACTTTAAAACAAACAGTCCTTTTCAGGGCTACTCAATTAGTTTCATTAAAGAATAACCTCAAAATAAAAACAAACACAATTTCAACAACATACTTTTAATTAAATCCAAAAACCACTAGAATCACTATATGTCCTTTTAGTCCAGTCTTTAATGAATATGCACTATAGAGTCTGGTTCATCACAAGAAATCTGTTTATCCCTGTTCTCTGTCACCATCTCTGTACAGGATCGAGGCGAGTGAGAGGCTGATTTACAAATGAAACAATAAGGCTTCTTCCCACGCCTTACTGTCTTCATTTTACGAGTGTCTAAGCGCCTTCTCTTAGGAGTGATATCAGAGACGTCTGAAGCCTTTCGTTTCCTTGAAGGCTTCTCTGTAGATACTGAAGACTGTTGCTTCTCTGTAGATACTGAAGACTGTTGCTTCTCTGTAGATTCTGAAGAAGTCAACTCTTCCTCATCTTCATCGTCTGAATAAATCACCATAGCTCTTCGTTTCCTTTGTGGTGGCTTAATATTATCTTCATTATCTGAGCTCTCTGAGTCTGAATAATCCACCAACTTAGGTTGAGATTCTTCATCATTCATCAAATGTTCTTCTCTCTTATGACAATTTGGAGCCCAATGATCTTCAAGTCCGCAGATATAGCATTGTCCATATGTAGGCTTCTTATCAGTAAACATCTGTTGTTCTCTTAATTTCTGAGCCTCAGGACAATCTCCAATCCAATGTCCCCTATCATGACAATGGTGACATTCTCCATAAGGAGGCCTCAACTTGTCTTGTTGTCTCAAAGTATCTTCTAATGGCTGCATCAAAGCTTGTTCTTCTTGAGATAAAAGTTTCTTCAACGATACACAATGATAGTAGATGCTCTTCTTATCATAGACTTTAGCCATCCTTGGATCTCTACTGTTTGCCATCTTTACTCTTCAAAAGTCAGAAGTGAAATGATTCTCTCTCACTGGTGTCCAACTATTTATAGTCCTGGAAAAGTTCTGTCTCTTCTATGATTGTAGAGAAATTCAATCACACTAGGATTGTCAGCGACACATCTTTTCCAATTCTCAAATGTGATCAGTGTCTCTTTTTCCATCAAATAACTGATACTGATCCACCAAAGTTTCTTGAAATCTTCAAAAGTTTCAGGACTATTGAGTTTCTGTTGAATCTCTTCCAAAGTAATCTCATCATGAGAAAATAAGATGTAAATGCAGAACAATAATCTTCTATACGGTCTGAACTTCAAAATCTTGGAAAGTGGAATTTCCAAATATTTCTTCTCTCTTGCTTCTTCCATGATATTACACTTGCAGATAAAATAAATATAATGTATGTGATAAGATAGCTATTGTTCTCAGCTTTTATAGGGTGAAAATTTTTTGAAAATCGGTCGAGGCAAACTCAAGTTATTGCAAAAAAAATGATTTTTACTTTTTAGAAATCCGGTTCTTGCTTTTTTCATGCCAATAAATTATCTCCCTTGAATAAAAAATTTCACGGTAAAAAATATGAGAAATTTGTAATAGCTCAGGTATTTTTTATCTGATTTACTTCAAATTTTTACCAAAAGATAGCTCTTATATTCAAGTTATCGATTTTACATACTATAAGGCTTGAAAACTTTTATGGGATAGAGTAACATTGAGACACCATTTCAAACTTATTCTGTGATAGGATAACTATATATATGAATCGCAAATATTTGCTTATTAAGTCAGTAGAGATATAGTTTGAACAAAAAATAACTGACCACTGGTACTCTATACATCCGCCGAGGCCCGTAGAGAAGCTTTGTGCTTCAGAAACTGTTGAATATGCATTTAAAAAGGTAGAGCAGCTTCGGCTGTTTAAGGGCGCAAGCCTTCGGGTTGGAGTGGCTCTGCCTCAAATTCTCTGGTCCATAGAGACATGCAGGAATTTGACTTGTATTTGAGACAGTTTCAATTGCCAGGGATTCCGAGGTTAGGATAGTACTGGGGGAGTAATGGTGCTGTTTATACAGTACCTGATACTTCTTGCTAATTTTTCAAAAAATGTAGTCTTGCCTGCACTTTAGGCCTAGCAAAAACATGTGGTCTCGCCTGACACTTAGTGAAAAAATTCATATAGATTTGCTTGTCAAATTTTTTTTGCTAGTGATTTCTATTGCCGCATTGTGAAAAATTCAGTAGTTTGGCTTATAGAAAATATTTGATCGGATGAAAAAAATTCAAATTTGCATATCAAAATAATTTGAGAACTAGTAATCTTGACTGAGGATTTTTTTTGAACTTATGGAAAATATTTGATCTGATGAAATCAAATAGTGATTACGCTTGATGAAACAATTTTGAGAATTTTCAACTGTTGATTTCAGAAAATCTGAGTTTTTCCAAATCTGGGTTTTTCCAGTATAAAAGGAACTCAGATTTCTATTGCAGTATCATTTCAGTAGAGAACTTCGAAGAGTCAACATGTTTAAGCGACAGAGAGATATTACCCCACCCACTTCTGATGATGAAGAGCCTCGACGTAGATTGGTAGATTATTCAGACACAGAGAGCTCAGATGATGAAGATAATATTAGACCACCACCAAGAAAAGGAAGACCTATGGATGATTTATTCAGACACAGAGAGTTCAGATGATGAAGATGATGAAGATTTGACTTCTTATTACACTATTAAGACAGTCAACGAGAATAAGTCTAGAATATTTCGAGTTCAAGATAAAGAATTTCAGCTCAACATCAAGAGTTTCCCTGACAATGTTCCACACCTACAGTTCATATCAAGATTATTTGATCGGCTGGTAGAAGACATCAAAGAACGATGCCAAATGGAATCCAATGATAAGATGAGAATGACTATTCTTCATCCTGGATTGAAACTTGGAGTGTTTGTGCCTTGGAGAGATGTCTCAGCCATGACAGGGGAAGCTATACTTCAAGAAATCATGAAAGTACAACAGTCCAATGAGAATTTCAGGATTCATGACGGACAGATGACTATTCAAATTACAGTGGTGAGACTTCCAGTGGGCAGCGGACGAAAACCATAACATGCTGGTCTCTATTTTGAGTCAGAAAATATGAGTACCAACAAAAGAAGTATTATACAGATCAATAATACCAAAGATGTGATGTGTATGGCCAGAGCTGTGGTGGTGGCAAAAGGTAATGCGGACAAAGATGACTCAGAGTCTTGGAAGAAGAGTTGGCACACTATGAGACAATCAAATCGACCTATGCAGACCAGAGAAGCCATGAAGTTATTGGATCGAGCGAAGATTCCTCATACTAAGTCTTGTGGTATTGAGGAATACAAGAAGATCCAATCTGTACTTGCTCCCAAGTACTTGATCAAAGTCCATTCTCAGTATCCTAAAGATGGCCTAATATTTCCACTACAATTCAAGAAGAAGCCTGAGACGAAGGTGATCCATATTTACTTCAATGGAGTAGATCACTATGATGCGATTACGAAGGTGACAGGATTTCTCGGTGCCCAATACTACTGCGAGTATTGTGATGTAGGATATTAACAGAGAGGAGCCCATAGATGTGCTGATGGATGTGATGGTTGCTATAGTGACATTCCTTGTATTCCTGGACAAAAAACGCGTTGTATGGACTGTAAAAGAACATTTCGTAGTAGAGACTGTTTTGCTAAGCATAAGGCAATCAAATCTAAGCAGCAAAAATCTATTTGTCAACTTGTGTATAATTGTGGTAAATGTAATTTTAGGATTGTGGGCACAAGGAAAAATCATGTATGTCCAGGACAGAGAAAATGTAGAAATTGTAAAGAGATTGTTGGGCCCAATCATCAATGCTATATTCAAAGCTATGAATGTAAATCTGAGATGACTGAAAATGAAGGAGAAGAAGAGATTTCTCAACCTAAGAAATCTCGTTTCATCTTCTTTGATTTCGAGTCAAATCAAGAAACTGGCACACATCAAGTGAATTTCTGTATTGCTCATAAAGCTTGTGATGATTGCATGGAATTGCCCATAGATACATTTTGTCCGACTTGTTCGGCACAAACAGGTCTGAGAGAATTTATCTTTGAAGGTATAGATACTTTACCACAATTTTGCAATTGGATTTTAGGAGATGAGAATAAAGGAGTGACATGTATTGCACATAATTTTGGAGGATATGATGGTCAGTTCATCTTACACTATATCTTAGAATATGGTACAGTGAAACCTGATGTGATCATGAATGGAAATACTAAACTTAGAATGAAAGTAGGACGTGTCACATTCCTTGATTCTTATCAGTTTTTGCATATGAGACTGGCTAATTTCCCAGATACATTTGGCTTGACAGAGATGAAGAAAGGTTACTTTCCTCATTTTGCAAATACACTGGCAAACCAAAAGTATGTGGGACCTTACTTTCCTGTGGACATGTACAATCCTGGTCAGATGTCTGTCAAGGATCGTGAGGTATTTTTAGCTTGGCATAAAGGGAAAATTGAAAGTGGTGCTATATTTAACTTTAAATGGGAGATGGAAGAATACTGTCGTAGTGATGTAGATATTCTAAGACGAGGATGTGCTTGTTTCAGACGAGAATTGATCAACATTAGTGGACTCGATCCTTTGTCTGAAGCTTGCACTATCGCTCAAGCTTGTTCAAAAGTATGGAGAAAGAATCATATGCCTGAAAACAGTATTGCCATCATCCCACCTGAAGGTTATCCTAATCAAAAGAATTACTCTATCAAAGCTGTAAGATGGATTCAAAGTGAAGCTAAGGAACGTGGTATTGAAATCAAACATGCATTGAATGGTGGTGAACAAAGAATCAGTGGGCATTATGTGGATGGCTACCATGAAGAATCTCGAACTGTATTTGAATTCTATGGATGTTACTGGCATGGATGTCCTACTCATTTTCCAGACAGAAACAGAGTTCAACATCATCAGTGTTTGAGCATGCATCAGTTGTATATTTTGACCATTGGCAAGAGTGAAGAGTTACGAAAAGCAGGATATCAGGTGGTGGAGCTTTGGAATGTGACTATGACAAGAGATGCAAGGAAGATCCAGACTTTAGATCTTTGGTGGACTCAGAATTTACAAACTTAGACCCTTTGAGACCAAGAGATGCTTTATTTGGTGGAAGGACTAACTCGACCAAACTCTATCAGGAAATCGATGAATCCTCCAATGAAGAATTCAAGTACATAGATGTGTGTTCACTCTATCCAACTATTTGCAAGTACGGACAGTTTCCACTTGGTCATCCTATGAACATTGATAAAGACAACATCAGACAGTACTGTGGATTGATCAAGTGTAAAGTGCTACCACCCACCAATTTGTACCATCCTGTACTTCCACAGAAATGCAGTCAGAAATTGATGTTTCCATTGTGTAGAAGTTGTGCAGAAAAGACAGATCCTTATATGAGATGTACTCATTTACGAGAAGAAGATAGAAGTTTTACAGGGACCTGGGTTACTATCGAATTGTTTGCTGCATTGGACAGAGGATACAAGTTATTGGACGTGTATGAAGTCTGGCATTTCTCAGAGACAACTCAGTATGACAGAGAATCCAGAGAAGAAGGGATCTTTGCTGGCTATATCAATACTTTTCTGAGAATCAAACAAGAATCAAGTGGCTATCCTGATTGGTGCAAGACTGAGCAAGATAAGATCAAGTTCAAGCAAGATTATTTTGAAGCCGAAGGAATCAGATTGGAGAATGTGGAGAAGAATAAAGGAATGAGAGCTATTGCTAAGATCATGTTAAACAGTCTCTGGGGAAAATTGGCACAGCGAGATAATATGACCAAGACAGAATATTTTTCAGAACCTGCCAAGTTCTTTGATCTGGTGACGAATCCAAACAAGATTGTCAAGAATGTGGACATTTGCAGAGAAAATCTTTTACTGGTCAACTGGGAGGATACAGAACCCAATGTGGAGCCGCATGCTTGCAGTAATGTGATTGTTGCAGCCTTCGTCACTGCTCAAGCCAGATTGAAGCTCTATGAACCCTTGGAAAAGTTGAATGAACGTGTACTCTACTTTGATACAGACTCTATCATTTATCATCACAAACCCCATTTATGGAACCCTACTATTGTCAACAACAGACTTGGAGAATGGACAGATGAAGTGCCCAATGCTAGAATTGTGAAATTTGTAGGCATGGGACCGAAGAACTATGGCTATGAATTTGTGGACAAGGATGGAAATCGAGGATCTACTTGCAAAGTGAAAGGACTCACTCTAGATTACAATACATCTCAAGTCATTCACTTTGATCGAAAGTTGAACTTGGTGAAGGGAGATAGGAAAGACCTCAGAGATACTGTCAACTACAATAGGATCAGAAAACATAAAGACAAGACTGTGACCACTGAATTGCAATCCAAGACATATCGGTTCACTTATACTAAACGTGTCATTATTGGAGATGGATATACTGTTCCTTATGGGTATTTGGCATAGATAGAGTAGTTCTGATGATCATGTATAATTTCTGATAGTCATGAATTGAACTGTGTCTGATAAACATGTACAGGTGTTTTTATGTATTAAACTGTTTCAATTATGTATTAAACTGTTTTTTTTAATTATGTATAAAACTGTTGGTTCATGTTCATTAAAATTTGAGTATAAATAAAGTTGTCTTTGTTATTTTTTCACAGTTAACCATGGCACTTTCTACACACCAGTTGGACTCAAATCAAGATATTGGAAGTTTGTTTTTTAAACATCCTTCTAATATTTTTATTTCTGGCCCAAGTGGATCGGGTAAAACTGAATTTGTTAAAAAGATGATTGAGTTTAAAGAAGATTTATTTGATATTTTACCCCAACGTATTGTTTGGTGTTACAAGGAATGGCAAAAATCTTATAATATCTTACAAGAGCGTGAGGGGTCAAACATCAAATTTATTCAAGGTATTCCCGATGGTGAAGATGAAATTGTCACTGATCCCAGTGCAACGCACTTGGTGATTTTTGATGACATGTTAGGAGATAAAGATGAAGAAAAAATTAAGTTATGGTTAACAAGAAAAGGACATCATAGAAACGCAAGTGTGGTGTACATCACTCAAAATTTATTTCAACAAAGTAAATCTTCTCGCACCATCAGTTTGAATGCTCATTATTTAGTTTTATTTCAAAGTCCAAGAGATAAGATGCAAATAAAAGTATTAGCAAATCAACTTCAAACTCCACATATGATTCATGCGTTTAACGATGCCACATCTATACCTCATGGATACTTATTGGTCGATTTGAAACCAAATACACCTGATTATCTTAGATTCAGAACACATATTTTTCAAAACTGGTTTACAAAATCAGATCAACAAGGACCTGTTGTCTATTTTTCAGGAGTATAAAAAGGTGTGTTTGAGTTTAAATCCATCATTTGTGTCAAAATGGCTCAACGAACATCAGCTAATCTGATACGTGCTCTGTATAATTTAAGCAGAGAACATGAAAGTCATAAAAGAAAATCACTCTTAAATGCAGGTTTAATTGAAATGATCAAATGGTTTTCTTTGGCAGCTCGAAAAATTGTTCAGGGTAAAATGAAATTACCTAAACAAACTCAAAAATTTATGGATAGACATCAGGATGATGTAAGAAAATTAGCAAGTGCAATAGTTGATCCTGAAGTCAAACGTAGTATCATTTTAAAACCTGGAGGTGGTGGATTCTTTGGTGGTGTGATCATTCGAAGTCTGATTCGATGGGATGGAAATAAATTGATGAGAAAATTTAACAAGAAAACTAAAAAACCTAAGAAAAAATCTGTAAAAAAACCCAGAAAACAGAAAAAAAGAAAGGTTGATGATCGTTTTGTAACAAAACGTAAAAGTAAAAGTCCTGCTTCATGACAAAATTTAGGTCTTGATTCTCCAAACACGAATGCAAGACGATCTTCTATAAATTTAGCAAGATTTACTCCTTTGAGAGCACAGGATTTGTTAAAAAGACATGGATTTGGTGCTACCATGCACATGTTAAATCCAAACAAATATCCATCACCACCTCATTCTGAACGTCGACGACTTCATTTTTAAAAAAAACTATAAAAGGATTGTACATTTAAATCTTAAACACACTCATAAACATGGCTGTAACAACAACACGTCGTAGAAAATTGCAAAATAAAATGAGAAAAAAATCTCTGATTAAAACTTATGGTACATTTTTGGAAGGATTGACTCATTTATCCAATAAATGTCGTAAGAAAATGATTCAAGAATCTCCTAAAGAAGTCATTGATTGTGTAGGGGAATGTTGCATCAATCTTATAAAAGGCAATGTACGTCTGACAAATGCTCAAAAGAATCAGTTACGAGCTAGAAAGCAGCATATACGCTTACTGAGTTCTAAGCAAGTGCCACTTGACACAAAAAAGAAAATTATTAATCAGAAAGGTGGAGCCTTGTTAGGATTATTGTTAAAACCATTAATTGCTCCTATCATAGGTTCTGTCTTGGGTGAAATTATCAAAAGATAAAAAATATGGATGGTCGTAAAATGGCTATTGTGCCATTTAAACTTTGGGAAGGCATGAAACGCTGGAAAGAGGAACAAATTCAAAAACCCAGACTGCCTCCTGATCCTAATGTATCTGCCACAGCAAGTCTTCAAAGAGACTTATCTTCTGTCATGGCCAATGAAGATTTGTCTGAAGCTGAAAGATCTCAATTGTATGGCCAGACCTTGCACAAATTTAAAACGGCTCATCAAAAAGCTTTAAAAGAAACATCTCTTTTTCCCCAATCTGACCCTAGTTCTTCCAAAATGAATCAATTGGTCATAGAAAGTGTGCCTTCCACCATGAAACGCAAAGCTCAGCTTTTAGTTTCACTTCTAAAAACTAACCCAAATGTGTCCTGGGAAGATGATGGTACAGTTAAACTTTATGGCAAATCTATTCCAGGGTCTAATATTATTGATTTGGTCAATGATGTCATTAGACATCGTAAAGGCAGTGAACCTACAGGTTGGCAAGCTTTTGCAGAATGTTTAAGAGACATGAATATTCCCCAAGATGTCATTGGAAATAGGGAAAGGTGGGACTGGATGCATCGTGCTCCAGAAACTCATGAAACGGATTATATCACTCCCAAACAAAAACGCACCATCAGAAAAACAGCAAGTCGTATTCCTGTTTCTGTCAGGTCTGCAAAGAGTTTGAGTGTCAGAAAACGTATCAAAGACCATTTTTCCTCTCCGGCACTTTTATCTGCCACCAAAAAACGTATAAAAAAAGAATTTTCTTCTCCATGGGTCAGTTACAATGAAGCTTGAACAGTTGTATTACAATCCTAAAAGTCCTGCTGCGCATGCAGGTGAACAAGCTTTGTACAAACTTGCTAAACAATCATCCAAAAAAGTAAAACTTCAAGATATTAGAGACTGGTTAAGAAAACAACAAACTTATACTTTACATAAATCTATTCGTAAAAAGTTTTTGCGACGCAAAACGGTAGTGGCTGGAATTGATACTCAATGGCAAGCAGATTTGGCAGACTTATCAAAATTATCAAAGTTCAATGACAAACATAGATATTTACTTTGCATCATAGATGTCTTTTCAAAATATGCATGGGTGGTACCTATTAAAGATAAAACTGGGAAAACTTTACTCATTGCTTTCAAATCTGTTTTAAAAAGTGGACGAAGTCCAAAAAGTTTGCAAACAGATAAAGGAACTGAATTCAAAAATGAAGAATTTCAAAATTTCTTGAAAACTAAAAAGATTCATTTCTTCACTACTGAAAATCCTGAAACCAAAGCCAGTATTGTGGAACGTTTTCAAAGAACTTTGAAAACTCGCATGTGGAAATATTTTACTCATCATCGCACTTTGAGATATGTAGACATTCTTCCCAAATTAGTACATGGTTACAATCACGCTTATCATCGAAGTATTAAATGTGCACCTGTGTCTGTGACTCTTAAAAATGAACCACAGGTGTCAGAAAACTTATATGGCAAATCGAATTCTAAAAAAGTCAAACCAAAATTCAAAGTGAATGATTTTGTGCGTATCAATAAAACAAAACGTACATTTGATAAAGGTTATTTACCAAACTGGACACAAGCATTATTTCAAATTTTAGCAGTGGTCAAAACTCAGACTCCTATCACCTATAAAATAAAAGATCTTGAGGGTGAATTAGTCAAAGGCACTTTCTATTCACACAAGTTACAACGTGTAGAGAAAGATCAAATTTACGAAATTGATTCTGTTTTAGATCACAGAAAACGTAAAGTAGGAAAAAAAGTGGGTGAAAGAAATTAAAGTTCACTGGAAAGGGTATCCTTCAAAATTTGATAGTTGGATTTTAGAATCTGATCTTGTATAAAAGCATGAAAATGGATCTCAGAGGATCATTTGTACATGGTGACACTGCTTCAGTACAATCTGCAGAAGGTCGTGATCGAATTGTTAAAAATCGTTTCACTTTTTTTGCTCAGATCATTGTTGTATACATGATCATTGTCACATCACTAGTTCAAATCAGTCTGAGAAGTCCAGATAAAGAATTGTGGTTAATTTTACTCAGTAGTTCTATCGGTTACATACTACCATCCCCAGGTTTAAAATTTAGAAAACAAACTAATCCAATTTCTGCTGACGAAACAGATTCACCCAAACTCAAACCATGAATAACTTTTATTTGACACTCTTGAGTGATAGTTCACTCAGTACATTTTCAAAAAATACGCAATGTGACTTTAAAGTGAAATTAGATCATTCCATACAAATTGAAAAAGATAATTGGGAAGTGGGTTTGGTAGAAGTCATAACTCCAACTGAAGTAAATAATATCACAAAAGAAAACAATTATGTGATCTTAAGATTTACTGATAGAAAAATGTGTGAAGACATTGATAACTGTACAAAGTATGTATCATATGTAGACCAAAAAATCTATATCCAAAATGGTTATTATGCTTCTCCACGCCACTTAGTTGAAGAAATTCAAAAAAGTATCAATTTTCGATATGGACTGACACTGAAAAATAGCAATGCTACCATTTCAATCACTTATGGTGAAAACAGTGCTCAAGTCAAACTTGATGTTCAAGATCCTACGAAAGTCAAAATTATTTTTCCAAAGGCAATTGCAGAAATATAAGGTGTAGATAGAAATCATTTTGATAAACCAGTAGGAAATGAAAAATACATTTTCAGATATGGTGTGGATTTGAATACAAAAAATCATCAACTTTACATTTACTCTGATTTAGCAAGTTATACATTTATTAGTGATGTTACTGCACCTATTTTGAGAGTATTGCCATTTGAAAGTAAAAGAGAAAACAATCATTTACATCAAGAATTTGTCAATGTACACTACGTTCCAGTGGCAAAATCTTTCATAGATCAGGTGCACATTAGTATAAAAGGTGATACAGGTGAAAATGTGCGATTTATCTCTGGGAAAACGTTAGTGAAACTACATTTTCGACAGAAGGAATAATGTTGAAACAATCCAGAAGTATTATGTCTCTTCAATCTGGGAAAGGAGACTTTCCCGTGTACAGAGGCATTTCAAGACAATATGGCAATGGTTTAGGATCCATTTTTAAAGATGCATTGAGAACAGTGATTCAAATTTTAAAACCTGTCGCAAAAGCAAGTTTAAAAAGTGTGAAAAAAGTAGCTAAAGATCAAGGGATTCAAGCTCTAAAAGATATTGTGGGTGGTGAAAATGTAAAAAAAGTTTTAAAACAAAGAGGAAAAACAGCTTTGAAATCTTTTGGTCAGTCTACTATAAATCAGTTGGCTATAAATTCAACTCAAAAACGCAAAAAGCCTCAGTCTCAATCTAGACACCGAACTGTTAAGAGGGGTTTTAAAAGCAGAGCAAAAAAGTTTAATCCTATTAAACGTCTGGTATTTGAAAAAGATATATTTGACGAAAAATGATTCAACAAGGTTCTTGCGATTGCACTAAAACGGAATTGGATATGGAATCCATTCCACCCACCATGACTACCATGCAAGGCACTCAGTGGAATGATTATCATCCCATCGCTTCTCTCGATAGTCATCATGCACCCATTGAATTTCTAATTCCACCTCACACCGAGTTTTACACTGATTTATCTCAAGCCTATCTGTATATCAAATTCAGAATCTTAAAGCAAACGGGTGAAGATCTTGACACGGATGCAAAAGTATTTCCAATTAATAACTTTTTTCATAGTATGTTCAGTGGCATAGATTTGTATATCAACAATAAATTGATCACAAATAATTCAGACACGTATCCATACAGAGCATACCTTGAAAATTTATTTTCTTATGGTTCTGATGTCAAAGATGATCAACTGAAGGCAGCAGAATTTTGGTCTGAGGATGAAGCTGGAGCTTTTGAAGATATAACAAATGCATCTATCACTGATCGTGGCAAACGCGTAGCAAAAAGCAAATCCGAGGAGCTTCAGGGTAAATTACATTTGGATCTTGCTATGCAGGAAAAATATTTACCTAATGGCTTAGAATTCAAACTTAGACTTAATCGATCATCTCCTCAGTTTTGTTTGATGAGTGATAATTATCCTGCAAAAATCAAAATTGATACTGCTATCTTGAGAGTACGAAATGTTCAGCTTCTACCAGCCATTAGAAATGAACTGAATCAAACTATTGCTCATCATAATGCTAAATTTCCAATCAGAAGAGTTGAAGTCAAAACTTTTACAATCAGTAGTGGCACAAGATCTAAAATTGAAGATCATCTTCTCACAGGTCAACTTCCAAAACGAGTTTTTATTGGTTTAGTAACAAATGAGGCATTTAATGGGAATTTGGATACTAATCCTTTCTTTTTCCAACATTTCAATCTAAGTAAAATGGATGTCACTTGTGATGGACATAGTGTCTATGGAAAACCATTTGAACCTAGATTTGAAAATGATCAGTATCTCAGATCTTTTCTATCAGTTTACCAAGCATTAGCAAGTCAGAATAAGGTCCAAAATTGCAACATTGATTATGAAGATTACAAAGGAGGTTACTGCTTTTGGGGATATGATTTGACTCCAGATCAAGCAGCCGATCAGTCTCATTTGCACCCTATAAAAACTGGGAACCTCAGATTGGAGCTTCAGTTTGCAACATCACTTGACAAGACGATCAACGTGCTTGTGTATGCAGAGTTTGACAACCTGATAGAAATCAAGGGACTTAGAGAAGTTACCACAGATTACTAAAGATGAATACAGGATACTTCATTGAACAGGACTTGATGTACCAAACAGATGCATACAGTGCAACAGTCCAGCCATCAGATGAGAAGAGTACCTTACAGAAAGAAGTAGAAGACAATGAGGTTATCGATTGTCTTATGAAGACTCTTCTAAAACAAGCCATATTGACTTGTCTAAAGATGGCAGTTGGAGACTGTGCGAAGCATGAATGTCATGGATGCAAAATGAACCACCCAAGTCAGAAATACCATGATATCTGTCTATGGACTTCTCCAAGAGAATGGATTGAAGATTATGGATGTCATGATCCAGCCTTAGAGGGCCTAAACATCTATGATGTGATGGAAGACTTTGACAATAGAATATGGAACTATCTGTATGGCGACAATTGGCGACACCCTATGGACTTTACAACAGGGATCAATCACCTGACGCCAGAAGAAAATCAAGAAGCCTATAAAAACTGGCAGTACTTCAAGAAAAATCAAAGTGACTTAACAGAACAGTGGAAGACGTACTGGGCCAAGAAACTTATAGAATCCTATGAAGAAAAGGAAACTGAAGAAAACGAGAACCCAGAAACAGAATAAAAATGAACACTGTTGAACTAATCAAAGTCATAAACAATATATCTGTGAAAGGAGAAGTATGTGCCAAGGATTTACTACCAGAGAAGAAACCACTGGATATGAAGGCTTACATTGTAAATACAGATATATTTACAGATCCAGGAGAACATTTCCCAACAGCCCAGGAAACTATCCCAATCACAACCCCACCAGTGGATATGACCAGAAAAACTATTACAATCACAGGCCTAACCAAAATAGACCTAAAAAATAAACTAAGTTATTCCCAAAAAGCCCAGGAAACTATCACAATTATAGACCCAACCAGAGTAATCCTCAAAAAATAAACTAAGTTATTCGCAATAGCCCAAGAAACTATCACAATTATAGGCCTAACCAGAATAGACCTCAAAAATAAACTAAGTTATTTCCCAACAGCCCAGGAAACTATCACAATCATAGGCCCAGCCAGAATTTCCCTAAAATAAAGTTATTCACAGCTAGTCACTCAAGCTTACCAAGGGAGTCATCTATGGCACAAATTTTTTAGCCTGAAAAATTCTAAGTTCTTTTCAGGCTTAAAAAAAATTTGTGCCATAGTGGCCCCCATTACTACTCACAAACCACAGGCAACACAACTTGCAACACGACTTTTTTTCAATATTGTAGCTATTCTCTGTAGCTGAGTATGCTGATTTCAGCCTACCTGAAGCGTCGCCACCCATATATTTATTTTTTCTACTGAGTCGGCTCTAAATACTGTAAACAATACGCTTTGCACAAGAGAATAAATAAAACACAGGTAAACCTTAAATGATAAGGTGACCTTAAGTTAAGAATACGCTAAGACGGCTTTATGTTATCGGAATTATAGCGCCACCTTATATGTTACGATCGTCAACTTAACTTCAATTTAAGACCATCGTAAGTTAGTCAACTTAAGATGTGTACGAGTTAGTGGCCCCTGGTCTGTAAATAATAACAGAAAAGCGAAACATATATTCAGTTAATGGGCTAGTGCTTGAGATATCGATACTATCGCATATGCATAGACGAATAAAGGCTCAGACAAAAGTTTGACCCAACTTGTCAATGTGGGCGTTTGATATATAGTCACCAAATATTAACAAAACATGATAACTAGGTAATAATAATATCTTAAGTAAAAAATGCAAAATGTATATTTAGAATGATGTTTAAAAATAGCTATATCTAGTAGGAAACGAACCCTTGTAATCACGAGTATGAGTTAACAGTCCTACCACTACGCCACTACCTCATCCACATGCTTAAAGGTACTTGTTCAATACATTAATTAAATAAAATAGTAAATGCATCCCGAACGTAACCTATAGTCCTGCCGCAATAAATAAGAAACGCGAAAATCTGGAATATTATTTTATTACTTGCATTTTTCGAACGTTAAGCTCAAATCTGGATTTAGAATATCCTGCAGTGTCAGAAGAAAATTGTTTGAAGAATCTACTACCACTGCCCTGACTCCTAATATCTTGGGAATTTTTTACATTTTTAGGCTTTCTGAAAAGCGGGGGAAATTTAAATTGTGTAACAGCCATGTGACGGCCAATATATCTGTACTTAAATTTCTAAAGAATCACACATTTTAAAATCGTAATTGCTTTGTACACGCCAGTTTTATTTTTAAGCACTGCCATTCAGTTGATAGTATCGATTCAATCAGTATAGACACATATCCAACTGATCCAATACGGTCAGTTTGATCCGGGTTACCCCGTGGCACCGTGAGGAAGAGCCGCTCAACCATCACGAGACACCAGGAAGACAAATTAAGCAAAGCAATCAGCTCTCTCTTCCCCATCAAGATGATTGCAATACTAGAAAGGACATAAAGTAACGTACAGCAAAACATAGAACAAATACAGACTCCCACAATGGGAGTAACAATAAACAAAAAGTTACCAACAACAGAACCACCGCCTTAGAACGGACAGCAGCCTAAGCCACCGGGGGGCTTAAATGCATTTTACTGGTACCAAATCTTCGCCCTTGATTCTGCTGTTGTTGAAGTACAAGAAATGTTCAGTTCGCATGGAGGCCATCTAACTAATGCAATGTATCATCATGGAAAAACACTCTAATCAAATTACTACACCATGATGCAACAAAGAAAAGGGCTCATGACTCACAGATAGTCAGAGCTAAAGAAAACCTCAAGTTGAGCCACGGTGGGTCCAACTACAGATAAGCATCAGGCACCAACCCACCGATTAAAGCTTTACGTCAGAGCCGTCATAGAGTCTGAGGCCTGACCCACCGTCGTGCAATTAAAGAGGAAACCATAGCTATAAACCGTGATTGGGTTTAAAACTAGGCATGCAGACTGTCGCATGATATCCAAGTTATATCCAACCCTTATATAACATTTTACTATCTTTTTGAATTGATCACTAAAATTAGGTTTTCCAACAATTCGTTTGAATTTATAGACTAAATCACCATAAAATATAGGTTCTGATATGCCTTGTTGTAGAAGAGTTTTTAACCAAATGTTGTATTTAACAATTAACTCTGAGTGTCTGTGGTAGAATTTAGAAAATAATTTTCAAATTTTATGATATCTATAACCTTGTTTTAATAATTTAGCAGTTAAAAATAAGTTTCTGTTGTTGAAGTCATCAACATTAGAACACACTCTAGCAAAACGAATAAGCTGAGAAATATATACACCATAGGAAGGAGAGCGAGGAACATCTCCATCAGAAATGGAAAATTTACTATTTCAAAATTAAAATCATCACGTTTATCATAAATTTTAGAAGAAACTATGCAATTTGTTATTGACAAGTTCAAGTCCAAAAAAGAAGCTTCAGTATCAGAAGAATTCACCTTATTTAACTGAAGTTCAGTGGGATATATATCTGACCTACCATTTGTTCGAAATAAGGATTATCAATATCAATTAAGTCATCTAAATATCTGGAGGTAGAGTTAAAAGCTTCAATAATCTCAGCTTGATTATTGTCTGACAGAGACAACATAATGTCTCTCGCATAACAAAACAAAAACAAATCTGCAACAAGAGGAGCACAATTAGTACCCATTGGAATACCAACAATTTGTCTATATAATTTTGAGCCAAATCTTATTAATATATTGTCTAAAAGATAATGGAGCGCATCACACATTCTCTGACATGACCACAATTTATATCGTATAGGTTGTTCAGAAGTAAAAAAGGCATTTTTATCATTACAAGCCAAATAAAGAGAGCTCTCTCTGTTAAATGTTTGTTCAATTAATTTGTTAGTTTTTCATTTATTAGATTATGAGGCAATGTAGTATGGAGAGTAGAGGAATCATATGTAGACAAACCAGATGCTAGAAAACATCTAGACTTCAATTTATTAAGAATTTCACCTGAATTTTTAATAGACCAAAATAAATCTTTACCATTTCTTTCGTAAAGTGTTGTGCAATATTTAATGACATGGTTTTTAGTTGCAGTGAGGCAAGAAGTCAAAAGAATAGACAACTCAGTAGTTGTACATGCACTAGAATTAACAATAAAACGCGACTTCTATGTTTGTAAGGACATTTTATACTAAAACAGCTTGGTGTGGCTATTATGAACAGTTTTACAATACAACTTTTTAGTGGTGACATCAGTTACATGTGTACGGTTCCTTTGAGTACCCTCATCATGTGATATTTATCGCCAGATAATAAGGGTTTGTACAGGAAATGGATACTTTCCTTTACAATAATTTAGGTATGTGTTGTTGGAGCGGCATATGAAGGTAGCATAGGAATAACGGTGATATAATTTAGTCTAGTAGATGGTGAGTGTCATGATAAGGAGGTAATCGCTAGAACCATTGCAAAACCATTGATAAATTAAAATCTACTTACCACCAACATAAGCAGCCAAGGACCCCCCGATGGGCAAAAATTCCTAAGTGTAATATTGTAGATATATTATTCTGGTGTTTTAGTTTTATAAATTGTTTTGGATGCTCAAATGAACCATCTCAAGAGATGGTTCTTTTGAGTGTCTTCAACATGTGTTTTAGATGCGAGATGGAAACAAACGCGTTCCATTTTAAAGATTTGATCATTCTTTGCCAAAATCCTTTTACATCATTTTACACCAATTTACACCAATATACTGCTATGATTTTACCGGCACAGATACAGGTGTTAATTGAACTACACACCTGTTTACCCTTTGTATGTGTGTGTTTGTATGAATAATGTGTATATTTGGGACCCATGAACTATGACGTGAGAAAATCTGGCTGTACGATTTGGCACCAGTGCGGCTGAAAATGATTTCATGTGCAACATGATACTGTCATCTTTATAGTTTAACTTAAAGTTTAACTATAAGGCTAATCTCTATGACAGTTTTTCTCATGGCAGGGCTCATGTATATATTTTTAGAAATAGTTTTAGAATTGCAAATATCTAAAGAACTTAAATTCTTACTGTCTCTCACAATTCTTTTAGAATGGCAGTTGTATATGTACTTATGTATTTTAAGTGTAAGATATGTTTTACTGTATACACTGGTGAGACAAAAAAAACGATACTTACTACTGTGTAGTATGATAGTCAACCATTCATTTTCTGTAATAAGTTAGTTTCAGCTGTTTACACACATACTTTCAATGGTAACACTCAAGTCAGGGATAATCTGTGACCAAAATGATGATGGGCCTTTAAAATGGGCCAATGGCCCATATCCTATTCAAATACATGCAGAATACATAATTTTAATGTGCCTTACGAAATTTCTATGGGCCCTTTGCAAAATTTGATGGGCCCAAGAATCCTTAATATCTATATTAGAGCATAATTGGCATGAGCTTTGAATAGCATATATATGAGGCCCAGGTAAAAGTAACGTCAATTTTAGCAGAAATAACAGTTTTCTAACAAAATGGATTAGGCATATCCCAGGAGTATCCCTGTCAAGTGTCAAATAAGTGGAATAAAATGCCAAAATTCTACCATCAGAATTATTAGAGCAAAAATTAGCCGTAATACCAGCAAATATCTTTTGTCAAAAAAAAATGCCTGAAATAATTCACGATTATTAAATGCTCAATGGGATGTAAATTGAAAACATACATCTAAAGTCATTTATTCGCGATTCTAATTTAGGCAGCAGTACTTTATATGTACGATACACATTATACTGTACAGAACAATAGTTAAAATGCTACACCACAATATTTTATTTTGTAAGAAAGCATTGGACGAAAAGTATTTACTAAAGCTTGATAATGTTTTCAAGACATCTAGCAAACTATTTGTCTCGTTTGATGTCTGAGTTAATTCCTTTTTTGTGTTTAAAGCTTTATTCGCTGAATTTTGCAATTGCGCATGCGCAAAAAAGATTAATATGCTTATCAGAATGCGCCATCTTTTGTTGCATTAATACACAAGAAAACTGTATTATCACTTGAAACAAGCTCAGAAATTAATTTTGAATTTATCAAATTTGTAAAAAGATTTGTAAAATGTCTCCCTTTGACAAAAACAAATAGGGAATATTAAATATATGGTAATCTTCGATTTATCACGATTTTCGATAACTTTCTCCCTTTTGCCAAATCAGGTAGACCTATCAGCACATTGTTCCTACCATTTCTCGACCAGTAATGTGCTCAGACTAAGATACAACAACACATTGATTTTCCTATGAAGATTTCAGTGTTAAAACTTCAAGCTTGGCCAATGTAATGAAAATCCCGCTTTCTTGGGTTGCTTTTCTAAACGATCAACGCATATTTTTGGTTGTCACATGTCTGGTTGACAGTGGATTTCTGAAGGCCTAAACTGTGTGAGATTTCTGTTCAAATTTGTAATCTGAAAAATTGGACCCCTGTCACATTTAAATAACATTTTTCTGTCTTGTTTTTGTATGCGTTCGTGTGCGTCTGTTTATTGATGCCTTGTGGTCCCCAACATGGAAAGGGCTGACATCTTGGCTCTCGTTTGTGATATCTAATTGTGCAGTTGTCACTTTCCAATTGGTATCCTGGGTCAGGTGTGGGTTTGATTGTATCGATTCCTGATCTTTGCCCTCTTTCTTACTATCATGTGTTTCCTCGGGACAACATCCGTAAACCTTATAATTTATGCTTTGAACAGTCAGATACACTTTCATTTGCTTAACTGAATTGCATCATTTTGCATATAAATGGCAAACAACTCAGGTGTAGCGTTTTCACTTTTGTTCAGGATATAACCTACACAGGGATCACTGACCTGAAACGACATCGAATTATTTAGTCAACCGTTGCATATTATTAATAAACTGGGTCAGTTTATGTCCATTCTACCAACAGTAGTACTCCCCCGTTGACAAGAATCAAAAATATGCCAAAATTCCATCTAATTATGGAAAAACACAGCTAAAACATCAGGTTGAAAATTTTGTCAAAAAATACTACAGTTTTTTATACCCGCATATCGAAAAGTTCTAGAGAAAATAACGTGAAAAGATGCACTTAAAGTCGATTTTTCGCGTTATGTTTAGCTATAGTAATTATCCCCCGACGAAGTCGGAGGGATATAATTTTGGCGTCGTCCGTGCGTCCGTCCGTCCGTCCATTCCGTCCGTTCGTCCTTCCGCCTGTCCGTCCAAACTTTTTGTCTGTCCGGAACCATATCTCAGTACCTATTGATTAGATTTGATTCATTCTTAGTACAAATGATAAGTACCATAAACTCTCGATATCCTATAAGTTTGGTTAAAATCGACCCCTTAACACTTGAGTTATTGCCCTTGTTTTAGTATTGGCAATTATAAGGCAAAACCTATATTAGCTTTTTTGTGTGATGGTCTTCACATTTAATCAAAGCTATTATATTTAACAACTTCTCACTATTAGACCATGATTGCCAAGTGCCTGTAGATAAGCATGGCAGTGTCAAAGTTTTATCCCACCCTCTTTGACCCCACCTAAGGGGTCAAAGGTCAAATATTTATATTTCGCAATAACTAAGACAATTGTTAATATTTTTGCTGAAATTGTGCATACAGGCGGAGCAGTAATAGATATGAGACATATCAAACGGGATTTTAGTTTGAAGGCCTGAGTCCGAGCCTGTTGGGTGGACTAAGGGGGTGGGGCCGAGGTAAATCAAATTTTTCTTAGAATATGGTCATGTTGCATATCAAATTAAAAGTGACGACGCTGGCAGCAACATGGTAGAAGATATTTTGCCCACAGACACACCCTCGACCCAGGGGATGGGGTCAAAATGTCAAACTATATCTTTTTCTTAAAGTAGTCAATCGACATGTTGCATATCAAATTAAAGCTGACGACGCTGGCAGCAACATGGTAGCAAATATTTTGCCCGCAGACACACCCTCGACCCAGAGGGTGGGGTCAAAAGGTCAAACTTTATATTTTTCTGAAAGTAGTCATGTTGCATATCAAATTAAAGGGAATTGAGCACAGAGCACCATGAAAGCAAACATGCCGTCATTACACACACCAACGACCGCTGGGGTGGGGTCAAAAGGTCATTTTATTTTCTAAAAGTGGTCATGTTGCATATCAAATTAAAGTGGAAATAGTGTAGACCTACACGAAGGTAACACTTTGATTTTACACACACCGTTGACCTCTAGGGTTGGGTTTAAAGGTCAGATTATTGAAATTGTGCAGATGTATGTATGTTTTGTTTTATTAAACTAAGCACTAAACATACTTGACAGGTGTTTGTTATTATCTGAATAATACTGATGGTGAACTAAGGTTTGATAAATGGGATGTATGTTTTGTGATTTACATGACTTGTTTCTCTCAAATAAACCTTCGCCGGGGATATAAATTCGTCGAATTTGTCTTGTTGAAATTACTTTATGCACACTACGTACTGTCGTGCCAACCAAGAGTGACAGTGACATACTATTTTGTTTACAATTGTTAAAGTAAACATTACATTGTACACTCCACTTGAGCTAACATGAATCGATACATCACTTGTGTATTAATCCTGGCCTGGGGATAAAATTAATACACTAGTAATATATCGATTATAGGTCCCTGATAACTTTTAAACTAAACATGGAGTCACCGTCACTCTTGGCTGACAGGACAGTACACCATAGTGAATACATTTTTGTTTAATTGAATTATGTTAGGGCGAGTACCAGCAACCCATTGCAATATTTTATTTTGTTAAAATCAAAAGCAGTACTTAAAGTTATATTTGATAGTTAAATATGTAAAGGTACTTAGCTTTTCAAGTATTTCTTGGACATCGGATAAGTATAACTGAGATTTTACTCTGGGATAGAAAATCTTAACTTAGCCATGCTATCTTACCCAGGACTTCAAGTAACGTCATCCTCTGAAATTGCATATAAGTGTATTTAGGGACTTCTGTAAGCTTATTTAAAATAAATACATAAATGAATACAGTTGTGAGCAAGAAAAAGAATCCATTATTTATGTGAGGGTAAGATAGAAAAATCCGTCCCTACGGATCACCCTTTGTCATCTCTTGGCAAGCCTCGTGATGCCAAACGGCGATCCGAGGTACGATTTTTTCTATCCTACCCTCACACTCATGATATATTCTTATAATATTGCACAGAGGGTCATACAGACCTATCTCGAAAAGCAATTTGACCTGAGGTGTCCAATTGTTTCTTGAGGAGGGCAGTACCAGAATTTCTTAGGAAACGTATTGCCACTTAGGATTTTCAGGGGATGGGAGTCCTGACCACCTGTTCCCCTTCAGATCCGCCCATGATTATACCTGTCATGCCATTATTTTTTTCAGGTCAGGAGTAGCTCCATTATCAAGCACAACATCTCTGATATTGGCTTCCTTAAAGGAAGAAGCCTATACTACTGCGCCATTCAGGCTTGGAAAAAACTAGTGTCAACAAACGATTATAAATAAGTTTACATTTCTAGAACATCTCTCTGTCTGGACTGATAAATTGGCGAGCATCGATGTACTGACAACCAACTTTAAAGAAAATGACGCCAGTCACTCTAGGTACCATCAATAACACATGGCTTAGCAATGTGACATGGACCGCTAATACCACGGGAAAAAATCCAAGGAATGAATCATTAGACACTCTTCACATCAAGATAATATCATGACTGGACATTAATGCGAAGAATGCTATAACCACCGAATCAAATTTCACGAACATGACGTCAGCCACTCCTAATACCAATAGAAACACATGGCTGGGAAATGCATCATGTGTTGCTAATAGTACTGAATCTTATTTTGGGAATATAACGTCACCTGAGATTAGCTTTTCAGTTTCTGTTACAATGTATATTTTATTTGTCATCTCAGTTTGCTTAGTTATTCTAGGGGTACTTGGTAACATAACGACGATACTCATCATGCAGAAACGACCATTTAAGTCAAAAACACATGGTATATTACTATCAGCTTTGGCAATCACTGATACACTATGTCTCTCGATGTTCTTGCTCTTCAAGCCCTGTGTTGCCTACCTCTTTGGTTTTGATATGAGATCACTCGGAGACGTTGTCTGTAGATTACTCCAATATTATACTTATATTGTGAGACTAGGCGGCTCAGCTATGATCGTACTTATATGTTTTGAACGATTCATAGCCGTGTGTTTCCCATTAAAGGCAAAGATTATCTTGACAAAAAAATCAGCATATATTTCAATTTGTGTTTGCTCGTTGCTTGCTATCGTAGTTGGTGGGCTGGTGGTACGATTTTCGGGGATGGAAGATGTGTATTGTGCACCAATATCAGCAAACACATCTGTAGCAACTCTATCTCTACCTGCAGTACTTGTACCAACTATCGTCTTGCCTGCTTTGGTCATTCTCTGTCTTATGCCACTTACAGTTGGTATTCTCTGTCGCAATAGAGTAAAACTTTCAACCAAGGTAAATCCACCAGAAGACAATACTGCTCGAACTTCGACCTTGCTGATTAGCACAGTGATCTGGTATTTTACTCTCATTGTTGTCACATCTATTTTATTTGGCGTGTTTGAGGGCGCTGCCATCAGCCCTTTAAGTCTCTTGTCCCCTTGGAACGCGGTTGTTCTTGAGCTTCACATGACTTTAGATCAAGTCAATGTTTCTCTGAACTTTTTTTTGTATTCGATGCTATCTTCTGACTTCAGACAGGCGTTTCAAGGCCTGTTCTCTGCGACGAACGAAATATGATAGGAAGCTTAGCGCTCATTGCATACTAGTATTATCATTCTTCTTTAGGAAGGGGAGGGGGCTCCTTACCAGTTCTTCTAAGAAAACATATAGCCATTTGTGAGTTTCTAAGAGGAAGAATGTCCGAACCCCCCCCCCCCCCTCCCTTTTAGATCCGCCCGTGATATGCCACTGAAAACGCCAAACAGTCATACAGAATACGTAATGGGTGATCCAAAACTTAAATAGAGGATCTTTCATGAGTGCTCAAGTTTCATCAAATTTATCAAACGGCTTGGGGAAAAGCTATGGAATTCAAGGCTGGCCGAGCATTTATCACTTTTTCGCAACGAGTTAAATTCAATTATACAGAAACACGCATGTTGGATTCGGTTCATCATATGACGTTAAAATATTCTCAATCGCATTTTAAGCGTGAAAGCGTCAAGATTTTACCATCGTTATAAACGACGTCATTGTATAACGTTACTAGATCTGTAATCCACTAAAGGGATCACACATGTTTTTTTCATGTGTCAACATTTGCCGGGTCCAGAGGATGTGGTCGATAGGCTGAGTGCTCAAACATCTCCTGAGGGACCCGGTAAGTGTTAATACAATGAAACAAACATGTGTGATCGTTATTATTGCATATTGTTCCTAATCCCAACCAAATTCGCACTGAAAATGCTGTTTAAACATAAAAAAATATTCCTTTTCTTACACTGGCTTTCTCTTAACAAAATGGCGTCGACTGTAAATTTTCGAACGTCATAACGTCGTCACAAAGTCATAACCGTACGCAACGTTTTGGCTAACAAATTCATCAGCGAAATGATCAGTCTGGTCCGCAACGCTTTCTGTATATAACGCCATGTAAATAATTCAGGGCTCATTTTAAGTTTAAACCCATGTTCAAACAGCACTTGAATTTCCTGGGTTGAACATGGATTTTCGTTCATTTTACAGTGGGTTAAATGAGCTATACGAATAGGTAACTATGCATGAATAGTGGTTTATTAATTTTATTGCTACTAGTAGGCGTTATATCACTACCAGACGCATTCAGGAAAGTCCGCCACAATTCGAGAATCGAATTATGGCTCCGGTGTATGTAAGAGGCATGACGCGTAGTACTTTGTACCAGAAAGCTCCATTTCGTTAGCCGGGACTAGCGTTTGGAAAATTAGTTCTGTAGCATTTGTGTTCAGCTCTATTAAATCGATTATTCTGATTAACCGAAAAGTTCAACCAGTTTCTGTAACGTCAGCGTCACGTTATATAATGTCAGCGTCACGAAAACTACCCACGTTATCAAAGTAGATCCTCGATGTACAATTGTAGTCTGAATCCGCGGAATTTTACGGAATTGGCCGAGTCAGTTTCGATTGTACCAGAAGCGACGTCATATGATAATATTTTTAAAATTCCCCAATTTGCCAGTAGATATAATTTAATGTGACCTTCAGTTTATGTGTCTCCTTTGCAACTTCAGCATGCGCGGATCCAGAAAGTTTAATCAGATTGGGTCCAACTTAACAACGTTTTTTTTTATTTGATGGGGGGAGGAAGGATCAAAATATCACTATAAGCGGGCCATCATCAGCCCACCAGCGAAACGCCATTTCTTTTTAGGATGACTCAAAACCAAGACAACGTATGCTTTAGTAGATTTATTGGATGGAAATAAACTGGCCGCAAGGCGGAAAAGATAAGACTGCATCGTTAATACCATGTCAGTCTGTTGTGAGAAATCCCAGTCCCCCTAGAAGCCGGCAAATATTTTCCACTCTGATTTGTCCATCCCATTGCATCGTTTCATTTAAACCTTTGCAATCACTTGGTCCTCAGACAGAGGCTACAAGGTGGCAAATGACTAGGGTACTGTATCTTTGCACACTTACCTGCCACCTTGGGCATTCACTTGCAATTTACCATGTGACATTTGACAGACAGCAACCTGCAACCATTTGACGGTAAAATACAACCTTTGACAGTAACCCTGTGGCAACGCACCTCGCCTCAAACTGCAAATATTTGTCACTCTTGCAATTATCTGTTTATCGTTAAGCAATCAATTAAATATATTCATTCAATTTAATTTGGCAGACATCCATGCAGTAAATTTATGCCACAGGCTTCAAGGGGAGCTGGAATTTCTTTAGAATTTCTGCTAATTTAAGTGTATGCCTTGCGACTTGTTCTTCAAATATTTATAACACTTGTACACTGCATTTAAACAGTGTAACCTTTTATAAGTTTTTTGAAAACAGACAACCATGTGCAGAAATAAACTTCCAGAACTCTGAATTGGAATGTTTTTGTCGTTTATCAGTTTATAACACAGTTTCCATTCACCCTCAACAGTTCTTGGTAATCTACATTGTACATGCTTTATATCTCTAGTTTCACTGACAGGAGCTTTCCTAAAGGTTCTTTTCTGTGTCTACCAGAGCAAGAAATATCTGAAAATATTAAACTAATTGGCAGTATCAACATCAAAAGAACATTATTGCTAGAGCTCTTGTATAAATTGCTATGTCCATGCAAAATACCTCATAAATACAGAGTATTTAAAATGGACCTTTTTAAAAGGGGAAGGGATGGGAGGGTTTGTTTCTCCTTGAAGTGCGGGCAGGAAAAGGAAGCTGGGAAAAACTGGTTCCCAATCGAGCACATTGCAATGACATCACAAGTGATGTCATCATTGATTGACAGGAGAAGAAAATCAATTAGCGATCCAATTATTGAGACTGATCAATAATTGAGAAAATTAAGAAGTTTCTGCACAGACTTAGCAATTTATAGAGCATTGACCACATTGAGTCCTCAAAATAAACTGAGAATACTGTTTATAGCAGTATTCAACTTTTTTTAGGATGACTCAAAACCAAGACAACGTATGCTTTAGTAGATTTATTGGATGGAAATAAACTGGCCGCAAGGCGGAAAAGATAAGACTGCATCGTTAATACCATGTCAGTCTGTTGTGAGAAATCCCAGTCCCCCTAGAAGCCGGCAAATATTTTCCACTCTGATTTGTCCATCCCATTGCATCGTTTCATTTAAACCTTTGCAATCACTTGTTCCTTGGACAGAGGCTACAAGGTGGCAAATGACTAGGGTACTGTATCTTGCACACTAACCTGCCACCTTGGGCATTCACTTGCAATTTACCATGTGACATTTGACAGACAGCAACCTGCAACCATTTGACAATAAATTACAACCTTTGACAGTAACCATGTGGCCACGCACCTCGCCTCAAACTGCAAATATTTGTCACCTTTGCAATTATCTGTTTATCGTTAAGCAACTAATTTAAAATATTCATTCAATTTAATATGGCAGACATCCATGCAGTAAATTTATGCCACAGGCTTCAAGGGGAGCTGGAATTTCTTTAGATTCCGCTTATTTAAGTGTATGCCTTGCGACTTGTTCTTCAAATATTTATAACAAAGTGCGCTGCATTTAAACAGTGTAACCTTTTATAAGATTTTGGAAGCAGACAACTATGTCCAGTAATAAACTTCTGGAACTCTGAATTGGAATGTTTTGTCGTTTATCAGTTTATAACACAGTTTCCATTCACTTTCAACAGTTCTTGGTAATCTACATTGTCCATGCTTTATATCTCTAGTTTCACTGACAGGAGCTTTCCTAAAGATTCTTTTCTGTGTCTACCAGAGCAAGAAATATCTGAAAATATTAAACTAATTGGCAGTATCAACATCAAAAGAACATTATTGCTAGAGCTTTTGTATAAATTGCCATGCCCATGCAAAATACCTCATAAATAAAGAGTATCTAAAATGGACCTTTTTAAAATGGGGAGGAATGGGAGGGTGTGTTTCTCCTTGAAGTGCAGGCAGGAAAAGGAAGCTTGGAAAAACTGGTTCCCAATTGAGCACATGGCAATGACATCACAAGTGATGTCATCATTGATTGACAGGGAAAGAAAATCAATTAGCGATCCATTTATTGAGACTGATCAATAATTGAGACAATTAAGAAGTTTCTGCACAGACTTATCAAATTATAGAGCATTGACCACATTGAGTCCCCAAAATAAACTGAAAATACTGTTTATAGCAGTATTCATCTTTATCCTAGGATGATTCAAAACCAAGACAACGTATGCTTTAGTAGATTTATTGGATGGAAATAAACTGGCCGCAAGGCGGAAAAGATAAGACTGCATCGTTAATACCATGTCAGTCTGTTGTGAGAAATCCCAGTCCCCCTAGAAGCCGGCAAATATTTTCCACTCTGATTTGTCCATCCCATTGCATCGTTTCATTTAAACCTTTGCAATCACTTGTTCCTTGGACAGAGGCTACTAGGTGGCAAATGACTAGGGGACTGTATCGTTGCACACTAACCTGCCACCTTGGGCATTCACTTGCAATTTACCATGTGACATTTGACAGACAGCAACCTGCAACCATTTGACGGTAAAATACAACCTTTGACAGTAACCCTGTGGCCACGCACCTCGCCTCAAACTGCAAATATGTGTCACTCTTGCAATTATCTGTCTATCGTTAAGCAATCAATTTAATATATTCATTCAATTTAATATGGCAGACATCCATGCAGTAAATTTATTCCACAGGCCTCAAGGGGAGCTGGAATTTCTTTAGATTTCCGCCAAGAAAACATCACTTTTACTGATATTTTCCCCCAAATTCTAAAGAATTAATTACAAATTTTAGCTTTTAATGGATTTTCTATAATTATTAGATTATAACTATGCCATCATTAATTATATTATGAATGAAATTTCTGAATGTTTGCACATATGTCAGGTTCCCAAATTCAGACAAATGAGTTCCATCATTATCAAACAGCTCTGCCATGTGCCATAGGATATGTGGACTGATTACTCTTCCTAAAGAGAATTCAGTCATATATTGATGTGCAGCTCTATTTATTCTCTGAGTTTTTTTAAATTGAGCGCTTTTGAATTGTCATTTTTATTATGTCTCCAAAAACGTCTGGGCAAAATGTCACACCAGACTAGTAAAGATGAGTTGAACACAGTGTGGATATAGTTCAAGTCACCCTTAATGGCTTTATTAGGGTAAATTGTGGTTTAGAAGCAATACTATTCCCACCTACATGTAGTATAATAGCCGCTGGATGACCTCTGGTGAGCATGTGTAGCTGTAGCGTAGATAGAAGTTGCTCCCATCTCATGCTAGATTTTCCAAGCCATATAATCTGGTATCTGGTCTGTCCCAGTTGCTGACTCCCGTGCTTTGTGGCATATGTTTCTCCATGACTTACAATTGAGTCCCCAACAATCCATATTTCTGGAAAGCAAAACTGTGTGAACATTTTAAAAAATAAAATCACCCTGGTTTTCAAGTACGAATTTATTTTACAACGCTTTAGAACTCCACCGTCCCAGCTTCTTGATATTTTCTGATGATACACCTTCTTTAGCCAGATCGGTTGCTCTGCCAATTCTGAAAGAGTGTGTTTTAAAGATTTTTGTTGAGAGACCTATTTTCGAAATGCATTTATTTAAGATGCTATTAAACTGATATCTAGTTAGAGGGTCTCTATTCAGGTGACACAGAAAATATCCCTTATACTTAGGACGAGCTTGCATAAACAGACGTACAGATTGAATGCAGGAAGTATTGCCCTTCTCAGCCGGATATATATTCAGTTTTACTGCCTTTCCAGTCAGATCAGTTTTTTATTTTCTGATTTGAATAACAAGAACTTTGTTACAGGAGTTCTAAGATACATCACCCCATTGTAGAGGCCTGTCTGTATGCATTGGCCCTGTATAAACCAGCTCACTGATTCTACATAGGCCAAAATATACCAAAGTAAATGTGGCTTTGAATAGCAATACCTCATCAGGACTGTAACAAATTTCATTAGGTTTTGGCACAAATGCCCGTCAGCAGATGTTTTGAGATGGGTGCTCGGTTATCATTCTGTTTTCGTGAGCGACAACATCCTTCAAGCATCTTTTGTTCACAAAATTACTTGTTGAATCTGTTAGTTCATTAACTTTATGGAAGAAACTAATGCCAGAACAATATGTTTTGATTGTCGCAGGGGAGAAACCCTTCTCAAAACAACCAGATATGAAGTACTGAACCTGTGCCATTGAATTTCTAATTTGTGGTGCCTTCTAAATTTGTTGAAAGCTGAGATTGAATTTCTGTATGTTGTTTGAGTGTTTGCTGCCAAACTTGCACTCAAAAGTTTTCTGAATCTAGCTTGAATACATTCCATAGATGGCTCGGAATGACTTCTGGGTCTTTTGCGGCCTGTGGGGCAAGCTTCTGAAACTTTCTATCTGTAAGCGGGACAAACACTGTTTGCCCCTACAATTACATAAGTCTATAATGCTAGCAAATATATAGCATCAGAAGACTTGTAGATGCATTTTGATAGCGTTTAAAAGGTAAACATGGTTCCCTAGAAAACACCTGTCTGGGTCAGAAATGAAATCCGACACCGTGCTCTAACTGATTTGGTCTGCTGTTAGCGCATGCCCTACATACGGAGACAATACAAGTGAATGGGAATTTTAAGCTCCGCCTATCTCACTAAGACAACTAGGTCGTAATTAATTTAAATATAGCATCGTAAGATCAAAGAAAAATATCTAGACCATGATACAATTATAGAGTCGATGTACAATAAAACGACCATTTGGCAAAGCAGTCTATTTTTGTCAGATGTGGCTTCTACAACCAGCGTTCCCTTCCCCCCCCCCCCTTGACCCAAGACGCCCTTTACAAATGTTGTATATGTTTATAGCGACATGTCATTGTCCAAAGGGCATCTTGGGTCTAAGGGGAGAAAGCATCTAAAAACAAACTGAAAGACACCAGTTTGACCTTTCCAGTGGCAAACGTCACAATTTTAAGTAATTTTCGTCCGTATGCACAGGGGGATTTCGTGAAGTTATGAAAACGAATAACACTTCTATCCTTTACAGTTTAGCACTTTTACTTTTTGAAACTAACAATGCATTTTCTTAAAGTCTGGTCTAAATGGCACCCAGTAGAAAGACTGAAAATGAGGTGTGGGAGTAGGAAGCGCAAATTTTTACTGCTTTGCTAATGATAAATTGCTTTGACATGTATTTTGATGCTTACTATGCATACCGCGCCAATTTTAAAAACAATTGGGCCCTTGGGCCCAGGGTCGCTCACTGAGAATGACTGATCAGCGGAGTGGAACCTTTTGTGAAAAGTTGGTAGAGTGCATCATTAGGAACAATTCTGTGAAACTATTTTGAATTCGGGTCAGTAGTTCAGGAAAAGATGTCGTTTAAAAGAGTTCTTATCTGGAGCTCTGACAGTCCTCGTGTTTGGTGCAACAGAACCATTTATGCAATTTTGAAAGAGGGCATCATGGGGAATATTCATGTGAAGTTATATGGAATTTGGACCAGTGGTTCGAAAGGAGATGTCGTTTAAAGCCAGTTCTTATCTAGAGCTCTGACAGCCCCTTTTTTCAGCAGACCCCAACCATTTGTGCAATTTTGGTAGAAGGTATCATGAGGAACAATTCTGTGAAATTATTTTGAATTTGGACCAGTGTTTCAGGAGGAAATGCCGTTTAAAGGTATTTTTTTATCTGGATATCTGGCAGCCCTTTTGTTCAGCAGAGTGTAACCACTTGTGCAATTGTGGTAGAGGGTATTATGAAGAAGAATTCTGTGAAATTATTTTGAATTTGGATCAGTGGTTCAGGAGAAGATGTGTTTTAAAAGATTTCTTATCTGGAGCTCTGGTGACCCTTCTATTCAGTGGAGCAAAACCATTTATGCCATTTTGAAAGTGGGCATCATATGAAACACTCATGTGAAGTTATATGAAATTTGGACTAGTGGTTCAGGAGATGTCGTTTAAAGACATTTCTTATCTAGAACTCTGGCAGCCCCTTTGCTCAGTGGGCTGGAACCAGTTGTGCAATATTGAAAGAAGGCATCATGAGGAACAATCCTGTAAAATTATTTGAATTTGGACCAGTGGTTCAGGAGGAAATGCCGTTTAAAGGCATTTCTTATCTGGATATCTGGCAGCCCTTTTGTACAGCAGAGTGTAACCATTTGTGCTATTTTAGTAGAGGGTATTATGAGGAACAATTCTGTGAAATTATTTTGAATTTGGGTCAGTGGTTCAAAAGGAGATGTATTTTAAAAGATTTCTTATCTGGAGCTCTGGCGACCCTCCTGTTCAGTGGAGCAAAACAATTTATGCAATTGTGAAAGTGGGCATCATGGGGAACATTCATGTAAAGTAATAATAAATTTGGACTGGTGGTTCAGGAGGAGATGTCGTTTAAAGACATTTCTTATCTAGAGCTCTAGCAGCCCCTTTTCTTCAGTGGGCTGGAACCATTTGTGCAATATTGAAAGAAAGCATCATAAGGAACAATCCTGTGAAATTATTTTGAATTTGGACCAGTGGTCCAGGATGTAATGCCATTTAAATGTATTTCTTAACTGGAGCTGTGGCAGCCCTTTTCTTCATTGGAGCATAACCATTTGTGCAGTTTTTGGTAGATGGTATCAAGAGAAACAATTCTGTGAAATAATGTTGAATTTAGGTCAGTGGTTCAGGAGGAGATGTCTTTTAAAAGATTTCTTTTCTGGGGCTCTGGCGACCCTCCTGTTCAGTGGAGCGGAACCATTTATGCAATTTTGAAAAATGCATTATGGAGACATTCATTTGAAGTTATATGAAATTTGGACCAGTGGTTCAGGAGGAGATGTTGTTTAAAGAAAAAGTTTACGCACGGACGGACGATGGACAACGGACAAAGACCGATCACAATACCTCACCTTGAGCCTTCGGCTCAGGTGAGCTAACAAGAGTGCAGTTTGAAAATTTGATGTTTGTAATCATGTGAACTAGGGAAAATACACGCCTTACCGATATAGCTCCTTGGTATGACTATGAGTCACCTTTGTATCTTCCTATTGGTTGATATAAATAGAATGTTACACATCGCCCCCTTAGCAGCAGAAGGGGCTATGTGCATTTTTCATACTTTTGAGAAAAACGCGTTTAAAGATTTGAAGCCTCCTGAAAAATCAGGTTTACAATATAAATGTTTGGTGTTGATATTGAAAATAGTGTATGAGTGTATAGTTTCAAATGAAACTAGTTTAAAACAATTTAGTTTGAAATAAAGAGTTATTCCCCCTTTCTGGAGATAGCTCTATTTACCATACAGCAAATTCTCAATTTTTGGGATGAAAAGGTGTCATATGTCACATAGCACCTTTTGTAACCAATGGATTTTAGGTCAAGTGTTAATTGAAAAGGTGCTATTTGACAAATAACACTTTTTGTCAAAACTAAGTTATATTCTATCTTTAAAGAAAAAGGTGCTATCTGCCTAAATGGTACCTTTTGTCCCCAAATAATGTATTGCTCTAATCATTTTGGTAACAGCAAAAGGTGCTATTTGTTAGTTATGTGAGATTATGAAATATGTATATATGAAATTCAATATGTCATCTATATATACGAATATGTAAATATATGAAATTTCAAGGTAAAAACATGACATTCTATATGTAAGAATGCAACATTTCTATGTAAAAATGAGACATATCTATGAAAAAAGGCGCAGCTATCTCTATATAAGAATGCACTATCTTTATGTACGAATATGACATCTGTGTGTAAGAATGCAACATCTCTTTTTAAATGTTATGCCTCTATGTAAAATGAAACACATCAAAAAATATGACAACCCTTTGTAAGACCTAGACATCTTTATGTAAGAAAGTGACATCACTATTTACCATGACATCTCTATGTAAGAATGTAAATTTCTGGGTGAGAATGCAACATCTCTATTTAAGAATGTAAAACTCTCTAAAATATAAGAATTTGACATGTTAATGTAATAATGTAAATATATATTTAAAATAGTGAGTATGATCAGGAAATACAACAATCGCAAACTGCCGACAAACCCTTGGCACCGCAAGGAAGAGCCACTCAACCATCATGGGACACCAGGAAGACAAACTAAGCCAAGCAACCATCTCTCTCTTCCCATCAAAGATGATTGCATAACTAGAATTCACATAAAGCAACGTACAACAAAACATATAACAAATACATACTCCTACTATGGGAGTAACAATAAACAACAAGTAACAACAACAACAGAATCACTGCCTTTGGACAGCAGCCTAAGCCACGGGGGGAGGGGGGGCTTAAATGCATGTTACTGGTACTAAATATTTGACCTAGATTCTGCTGTTGTTGAAGTACAAGGAATGTTCAGCTCGCAAGTATCATCTTTAAATAAGAATGTTTCATCTTTATGTAAGAATGTGTCATCTTTATATAAGATTGTGTCATCTGTATCTTAGATCATATTGCATCACTATATGACAATGTGTTATCTCTACATTTGAGGATGCAACATCTATATAAAAAATGTGACAAGTCTATGTAAGAACGTAACATGTCTATGAAAGAATTTGACAAGTATAATACAAATGTAACATAATATGTATGTAAGAATGTGACATTTGTACATATGAATGTGACATCTCATAGTAAGAATAACTATAATATTTGTATGCAGGAGTGTGATATCACATTGCAATTATGTGAAATATCTGTGTACGAATTGGACAATGCCACACCTGTATGTAAGAATAGGACAGCTCTTTTAAGGAATTTGACATCAATAGGTAGGAATAAGAAACTGTATGTAAGGATGTGATATTTCTTTGTAATACTTATATGATATTTCTTTAAGTTTCTTGATTTCATGATTTGATTTTTTGATGAGTAAAGGTATAAAATGTCGTTCGTTACTAAACTCAAAGGTTATTGAAGCCAGTTATCGAAATAAATATTTTTTCGACAGTAATGGAAACAGTTTTAAAATAAAAATGGAGAAAATAAAGCACGTTTTTTAACAAAACAATTAATGTATTCCTTCAAATCCAAGGTGGACACCACTTTGCATTCCTATCTACCTTGACAAGTCCTCGTGTTAACCGCAGACGAACATTTCAGTTTCTAATGGAAGAATGTGATATCCCTATGGAAGAATGTGACAGCTGTATGTAAGAATGTGGCATCTCTATGTAAGATAATATGACATCACTATATATGAAACTGACATCTCTCTATTTAAGAATGCGATATCTCTAGGTCAGACTACAACATATGTATGATAAATGTGACATATATAATATGTTGGAATCTCTTATTTGTCTGTATGGATGTGACTTCGTTATGTAAAAGTCTAACATCTGTATGTAATTATGTGACACCTGTAATGTAAGAATGTGACGTGTATGTAAGTTTGCGACACATCTTTGTAAGAATTTAACATCTCTATGAAAAGATGTGATATCTGTATGTAAGAATGTTACATATATGTACCAAATTGACATTTTTTATACAAGAATAAGTTATGTGTTAAATGAAAAAATATGCTATTTGACAAATAGCACCTTTTTCAAAACAAAGAAAAAGGCGCTATCTGTCAAATGGTACATTTTGTCACCCAATACTGTATTGTTGTAATCATTTTGGTGAATACAAAAGGTATTATTTGTCATGTAACACCTTTTAACTCTAAATAAGTTTAACAAAAGCAGCACTTTTCTTCCAGCTAAAAGGTGTTATATGACACATAGCACCTTCTGCTGCAAATTTGACTGCAAATAACTCTTTTTGCCGTGAGCAAAATCATAGTTTTGCACATAACCCCAAATGAAATTTTGTTACCATTATTTGTGTTCAAGGAATACAGCCATGATAATTTGTGAGATGATAGATACTATGCTTAGAATCATAAAAAAACTAAAATAACTCAATTTTGTTGAAAATGTTAGATAGCACCTTCTACCACTAAGGGGGCGATATGAGGAGGGCGCTTTACTGATAACTTAAAATATGATTGGTTCAAGATGATGTCAATAGAGACTTTATAGTGCATGTGTAAGGTGAAACCCAGTGTGAGAGCTATATATTTTTTGAACAATTTTGGTACTTGATTAGTTATTAGAACTTTGTTAGGTTAGACTTGAGAAGATTTAATAAATTAAATAATTATTTAAGTTATAGGTTAGAAAATTTAAAAGAGAACTGTAAAACACAATGCACAACAGCTTTTGTTTAATTGATCAAGCACATCATAGTAGGCCAGTACATTTAGCCAAAAATGACCCTTAACCCAAAACTAATTCCTTGAGAAATTTTATTAACAGTTTTAGTATCAGGAAGGTGTCTTGTTTCACAGAAAAAAATTCCTCAAAAAAAATCTAGGGGGAAATGGTATTTTTCGGGAATGAAAAAAAATGTAAAAAATGAAGAAAATCGCTGAAAACAGGCAATTAATATCATGTTAGTGGTACCCTGGGATCTAATTTGACCTACCTTGCTACACCAGAGCAAGTTTTAATGGGTGTCAAATTGTTCATTGGGACCCTAGGTATGCCCCCTAAAAATGTCCCCAGCTAAAAACTGATTCTGGCTATGTTTCCATTGCAACCCATAATCCTATTCTCCTGAATGGGGGTGTACCTACAAAAAACAACCATATCGCGGCTGCTTCTCAGTCTAGACTACTAACCTTGGTACCAAATTAAAGCTGAGATATAGGCCTTTCATTACATGGTCAGATATGCAAATTTTCTAATTTGAATATTCATGAATATTAATGAGAACTTTAAAATGTGGGAAAATCGTCGAAAAGACCAGTAGATTAACTGATTTCTACCCAAAATCACCACTGGTGTATAGTGTATACTGTTATCACTGGTGTATAGTGTATACTGTTATATTTCATAAATGATGCAATTTGACAAGTTCTTTCATCCAGTGTTCGTAGATGTTCAGAGATGTTAATTACCTCATTTGCATATTCATTAATATTTCTGAAAACTTGAAAAATGACAGGAAAATCATAGGAAACGACTAGAAACTTGGACCCTGTGATAGTAGACCTACCTTACACCCTGATGACAATTTCTATTGGATACCAAATTATTAATTTGGACCACCAAACTTCAAAATTATAGCCTTAAAATGTAACCCATTTGGGTTATGTGAAATTACATGGTATCCATGACAACCTATGAAATAATTCTAAAGTATGGAATGTACCACCAGAAATTCTCATATCTCAGCAGCAACTCATCCAAGAATACTAAAATTGGTACCAAACTAATTCTTAGTCATAGATTTTTTTCTAGACTGTCCAGTATGAAAATCTGAGCAATCTAAACTAGAGAGAAACTTCAGGAAAAACGGGTGTACATACTTAGCTGCTTATTACTATAGAATACAAAACTGGTACCAAATTGATGGTAAGACAAAGCTCTTCTACTCTGGTAAAATATGTAAATTACCTTATTGTCATATCCACCAATATTAATGAAAATTATAAAAGTAAGAGAAATTTTGTCAAAAAAGAAACAGAAGAATATAAATACAAGGGAGTATACTCATATCTCAGAATTATTTTACCAAGTTTTTCAACATTCAAATGACTAAAGCACCTCTGACAGTCTCCTATTCAATCTGCCCAGATTTTGAAAGCCTGTGGCTAGGATAATGCATTATTTATAACTAATGTCTGTGCTTAAATCAAACCCTTATTATTAGAGTGCACCCAACACAATAAAAGTATTTGGAAAATATTGCATATTAATGCCAGGACTTCATGGTGTAGGGGGTGGGGGTATTTTTGTGACCAAATTTTATTTCATAGAAAATCAAGGCATCTTAATACACGGAAATATATTGTTTGCAAATTATAAAACTTTTGACATCCTCCCCCCTTCAGTATTTCCTAAATGTTGATTAGCAAAAACAGTAAGGTACTTGTCCAATGCGAAAAACACTTGTGCGAGAGTTGAAATTACTATCTTTTTCATGGAAAAAATATCATTTTCTTTGAAACTTTTCTATGGCCATTTTTATGGGCAATCTCTTATTAAGACTGTCCAAGGTCCTTTAAATATTCATGGATATTATTGGAAAACTATTGGAAATGATAGACAAATCACATAAATAAAAAGTGGATATACCTTTAAAACTACTCATATCGCAGTTGCTTGATATCCTTAATTATCAAACTTCGCTCTGAATTGTTGCTAAGATATATTTCTTATACCCTGTGGTTCAATATGCATATGATCTTATTTTATTTTAAATATATGAATTTATGAATCATTGGAAATTATAGACAAATCGTAGAAAATAGGAGAGTAAACATACAAAATTACTTAGACCAAAATAAATATGTGAGTTTACTATTGCATGGAAAAATTAAAATGAGGTTAGTCGGTCTGATTTGTTTCTAAAAAGAATTTACATGGGATGAATGGGGAAAATGGCCAGAAAGGGGGAATCCCCATATAATATTAAACTAGAGGGCAAGTTTGGGTGGCTCTCGAATGCTCACCTGAATTGTAGCCCTGGAGGCACTTTTGTTAAGCATAGTTGTATGAATTTGAGCAAACTAAGGAACATAGATCATACAGAAATATTCTTTGTAATTATTTTGGATCAGATATTGTGTAAAGAGTTCTATTTTAGCTCTGTAGACTATTTTGTTCAGCAGAGCAAAACTGGTTGTGTAGTTTTGGTAGAAGGCCTTACGAGGAATGGTATTAAAAGTGTATGATATTATTTCTAATTTAGAGATGTTTAAAATATTTCTTATCTAGAGCTCTGGTGACCATCTTGGCTCGCACAGCGGAATCATTTAGGCGTTTTTTTAGAAGTCTAAGAATTACAGCAGCTGAGTTAGATCTATGGGTCATTGTTGGTACAACACTATTAAAGTTACAACATTTTTCTCTCATTTCTAATATTTTTATTAATATTGGGGATTTTGCAATTCATATATTTCTAATAATGAACATATGATTAAATGATTAATGCTCTAGCATTATCTTGTTACCATGTTTGCTTCTCTATGGCAATCAGCAGCTGAGTTATTAGTAATTTTATATGTATACCATCTTAATTTTCTGCGATTTTTCTATGATTTCCAATATTCTCTTTAATAATCATAAATATCAAAATCAAGTTACTCAGCTGAACAAATGCATAAAAGGAATGTGTCTTAGCATCAATTCAGAAACATAATCAGTAACTCATGGCAAATAACAACTGTGATATGAGTAACTTTGTAAGGATACCCACTTAATTTTTCTGGGATTTTTCTATTATATCTTATGTTGTATTAATAGTCATGGATATGTAAAGCTTATTATTTGCATGTTGAACCAAAGGGTAAAAGAATAGTATCTTGGTATCAATCTGGTATGGTGTTTGGGAATCTAGGAAAGTTAGTAGCTGAGATACATTCAATTTTGTAGGAATAACCCCTTAGTTTTGTTTAGAATTTTCTCTTATTTCTTATGTTTTCATTAATATTGCTGGATATAATAATTTGATAAATTGCATATTAAACCACAAAGTAAAGGGACAATGTCTCAGCGTCATTTTTGTACCAAGTTTTGACCTGTAGTTCAATTAGCAGCTGAGATATATGTTATTTTGTAGGTATGCCCCTTAATTTCTCTGCAATTTTTCTCTGATTTCTCATGTTCTCATAAATATTCATGAATATACAAAATAGATAATTGCATATCGGACAGTCAGGAGAACATAAGACAACTCAGAATTAATTTGGTACCAAGTTTAATATTCTAGGATGAGTTGATGCTGAGATATGCACAATTTTGTTGGCACACCCCCATTATTTAGATATTATGGGTTGCCATGGAAACGATTATGCTCTCTGCTGGCCACTCGGTTTACACACTTATAGTCTTAAAACCATCCTCACCTGATATATTCAGCATTTACTCAAAAAAGAATTTGAAATATATAAGCATTATTGGTCAAAAATGATTATTTCCATTTTTCAGGTACCCCACCCACTAATGATAAAATCTTAAACCATAATTTTCTCGAATTTGGCACCAATACTTTTTGAGGACTTTTTATGGTTATTTACATTACACAACCCTATGATTCGGTGCTAAAATAATTTCTCAAGGAATTAGTTTGACCTTAAAGGTTAAAGTTCCTTGCCTATAGATGGAATCTAATCTTTTATAATACAAAAGTTGAAAAAGATAAAAAATAAGCTTGTTTTTATAGGCGTAAAAGCTGTACGCCTAAGTCAACAATTTTCAGTCATGTCGTGAACCAGTATAACGCTGAGAATTAAATGTCTCGCTTAAGGTTCCACACAATCTGATCAACATGTTTATTTTGCGCTCACTAGAAAGTATAATCGCTGAATTTGCTACATGCAAACTCTAAATGTTCAAGTTACGGAAAACCCCGAGTAAAATGGCCACTCAAACACAGACAAAACAAACATCTTTATGACAAATGGTAGCTAAATGATGGTCGAAAGTATTGCAGAGTGAGCATTCTGCAATACGTTTGACCAGCATTACGCGATACTCGGTATAAAAAACCAATTGTTTTGTGTTCTTTTTGAGAGTGGCCGCTTAAGACAGGCTTTACTGTAATAGCTGACCTTGCTAGATGCAAACTTTAAATGTTCAAGTTAGTATCTGTAGCTGAGCAGGGTGGTTTGATTCTAAATAAGTTGCAGACCCCGAAGACATGTGTATCGTTACAAGGCTTCATTATATCAAAACAGTTCGTTAGATTTTGGTAATTATCGTACATGTATACTGGTAGGCTTTAAAAACGCAACACTGGGATAGCAGCTTTTATATATGTCTTCAAAAAGAATGCAGAGCTTTCAATTTGATTGTGTATTAAAATGTGTACATTTGTGACTAACGAATGAAAAACTTGCCCCCTTCAAATTCATTTAAAGCATTTAAATTTAATCTATTTGAGATAGGGGTCAGCTGTTTCATTTGACAAAATTTTATCAGTGAAAGACCCCCTACTTCTTTAAATGAAGAAGCACGAGAACCATCAAATGTATGTCTTGAACTTTGTTAGTCATCGAGGAATTGCTTTCATTTTGATTGGCAGGTCTGCGATACAGCAGGTTTGCTTTTTTGACGTTAATCTGTGTGTTGACTTAAAAACTCCGCTACTAAAGAAATGCGTCAGTGAGTAAAACTTTATGAAGCAATAACGTCGTCGAGTTTAGTTGTACAATCAAAACTTTTAAAAGTGTTGACTGAAGAAGCCACTTCCTGATGACATCGTCGAAGCAAAGGAAGATTTCATTTAACTGTCATTTTTAAGATATAACAGGAAGTTAGTGTTGCGTTTTTAAAGCCCGTCAGTATATATGCGGGCAGTGAAGGTTCAGACGAGACTACGCATCCACACAGTCTAACTACAGCCTTCGCTGCTTGTTCAAACGAAGCAGAGGCGTAGTTAAGGTCTCGAGCTTAATTTAATATCTCTAGTCCAGTAAACAATCTCGGCCCGTTCAAATGACCATTCGCTGATGGGCCGACAGGGGGTCGAAATTATATAATGGCTGGGTCGATAACTAAATACAGTAAAACCTGTCTTAAGCGGCAACTTAAAAATAGACAAAGCCATGGTCTTATTGGAAAATGATAGCTTATTGGAGGTCGAAAATATTGCATAATGCTGCAATACTAATCTGTATTGAAAACCAATGTTTTGTGTGTTTTTGAGTGGCTGCTTGAGACAGGTTTTTTTACTGTAGATGTTTAAAGAGTAATATTACGCATTTGCGATACGTACCGAAATCACATAAACAATTAGACGTTAACAATTACCACTTAGGGCATTTTTTTCAGATTTGTGCATGCGCGGATCCAAAAAGTTTTGTCAGAGGGGGTCCAACTTTGAAAACGTTTTTTTTTTTTTTTTTTTTTTTTTTTTTAATTTGATGAGGGGAGAAAGGTTCCAGATGCCACTAAAAAGCGGGCCATCATCGACCCGCGGGCTAAACGCCATTTTAATGGCGTTTCGCTGGCGTGCCGATGATGGCCCGACAAAAAATGCTGGTTTAATAGCTTTGTGATTTTTCAGGGGATCCGGACCAATATTGCTAAGAAACCCTATATTTTTGTGATTTTCAGGGGGTCCGGACCCCCTGTTTCCCCCTTCTGGATACGTGCATGTTGTGTATCTTACAGAGTGGTCTTTTCGTTGACAATGAGAGTGGTATGCACTTTGACCTAATATTGTAAACGCTGTAACAATACATTACATTCTTGTATAGGAAATAATTCACCTCCTCCCTATTAATAACCTCTGTGAATATGGGGAAACAGATCCTACCGCTCTAAAGCTGTTATATTGAATAGATGTCAGCATACTACTAATGAGAGTCAATTCATTGCATATTGTGTAACTGGATTCGAAACTGTATTTCATGGTCTTTTATATTGGCGATTATAACCAAATTAAAATTACCGCCAAATATTTTCGAGTTTTACAGTACGTCCTATACAAGAAGCTCCAATGAGATTGTGGCGTGGAATGTAAACCGTGCGGTTCCACTGCCTATGTATATATAATAAAATGCAAAATAAAAATGAAAAGTCACTAGGGACGGGTCTTCCTGGGTTGAACCAGTACTAAGCTAGGATAAATGTGTCTTGCTCAAGGACCACAACGCAGTGACGCCGGTGAGGCTCGAACCCGCGGCCCTTCGGTCTCGAGTTAAGCACTCTACCACTGAGCCACTGCGCTCCCATTCAGCATTGGTAGTTGAATGTGAACTATGAATAAATATTGTATAAGAGGACCATGTTTTCTCTAGCGTTTTCTTATTACCAAATTACCTGCTTGTTTTCATGGCTACAGTTTCTAAATTTTTGATAAAAAAATTCATACTTTTTACATTTGAATGATGAACTGTATTGTCTGTGACCATTGTTGCCAATTGATATTGAAAAGCTTACAGAATAAATTTATTTTGAGGTAAAGTTTTGATATACCGTGCTTATGACAATTTTCTTCATTTTCTTTACTTTTAAAAATTGTTCAGGCCACAGAAAATGTCAAATAACTCCCCGCATCATCATCTACAACAGTTACTTTTTATACTTGTGTGAGGCAGGGTTCCTCTGGTGTTCAAATACATGTGCTTTGTCTCTGCTGATAGTACAGAAATTGTTATATATACCGAAAAACATAACCCTACCCCAAGTAATTCAACTGTCCATTCAGATTTCCATGCATGGTATATATTTTCCTGGTGTGTTGGACTACATTACCATTTTCAAAAATATTTTGCATGTGTTTTGCTTTTGTAAGGTTGTAGTGCAAGTACAGAAACATATTCAGGGCTATTTGGTTTTGACAGAAAATATTTACCCCGGGCGGTCGAAAATAGGTTGTTAAATTCCTGAATTTGCTACCACTGACCACTTTCTAAATGAAAGGCCTTGGCAGACTTACAAGAAGAAACCCAAAACTTTATAGCTCTATATTTGTTGCTCTTGGACTGATAGATAATATAAAGCAATAAGCATAACAATAAGACTTGAAAGCAAATAAAATGACACAAATTACTTCTTAGGCGGTCGAAAACTGGTTGTGCCAGGATATAAATGTGATCATTTACAAAGCTTATGAATAAATGCACTAATAGTTCCTGAAGAGTCAAGCACAATTAAGTATGAGCCGCGACATGAGATTTCCAACAATGTGGTATGTGTCCTTAGCAAAGCCTCAGATCAGCCTGCGCCTAGGCGAAGTCTGATCAGAGCCTTTGCTAGTCGCTTGATTATTCTATGACTGTTACATGTAAGCTACTGACCGAACAGCATTAAAGCTTAATTGGGGACTTCACAGGCTTGTCTGAGTCTACACCTCTCAAAATATCACACTGTTGGAAATCACATGCCCCGCTCATAGTGTATATATAGTTTTACGGAAAAGCAAGAAAATCTGGGCCTAGACTTACAGTGCATCCTTAAAGATAAGAAGTACTATTTACATGTAAGTATTGAATTTTCAGGATGCGAAAAATAACGTTTTCAAACTGATTAAAATCAAAATACATGTAGTTTCATTTTTTCTGTAGATCACAATGATATCTTGGACCACAAGTACTGCATCGGTCCTGGCAATTTATTAAGCATTTTATGTCTTCCTTATATTTAACGAGGCATTGTAATTCTGGGCCCATATCAACAACATTTGAACCACGTCGTAAGAAAACAGGTCTGCTTCTGCTTAGTTGTCATGCAAATGATGTTTTCGCTACATAGATCATGATTCCTCTAGTAACTCGTATGTGGCTGTGCAGTCCAATTTGTGTCTGTACGATGTTTTCCTCTTTAGAGACATAACTGTTTTGCGATAGAGACAGAAGAAAACTGATGTAACTCCACGTTTTTATCCTGGTTTTACAGTGTAGAGTACATGTAGCACCGGGACGCAACCGTGGCGCTACCGGCATGTAACCGTGGCACAACCGGGAGTTACCGGGACATCACCGTAAACAACCTGGGTAACACCGGGGTATACCGGCATGAACCGTGGCTCCACCGTGCTGCCCCGTAATTGCTCCGGGATGAACCGGGAATCAATCGGCGTCTTGCTTTCCCGAGGACCGGGGCTATACCGGGGTAACGTCGGCAAAGTGAGAACGCAATTTATTTTTTTATGAAATGTGTCCCGGTGCATCACGGCTACATCGGCACAGTGAGAATTGGGCTTAACGTTACAAAACACACAATTTGGTTTGTCGTTATCCTCAAAAAGTTCAACAATCAACGTGTCTCTATAGTTCGTTTCTCCATGAAAGGTCATGCCCATTGTCTTTATTCCTCTGTATAAATTTCCACTCCCTACCATTTTGAATTTCAAGTTTGATACCCCATTGAAGAGGGAATCAAAACAAAACTTTATATATGTATTGTAATTGGTGCGTTGATTGTGGTCCATATCACCATAGAGAACTGTATATTCGTCTTCCATGACTTTGACTAGCTCAGAGGTTGCTGGCCATTCTCCGATCTTATTCTTTGGCCCACCATTGATGTAATGAAATTTCTGCTTCCACCATGATGGGAATGACATTGGTTTTCGTGTCTCTCCGTTCACCAACACGTCATCTATCTTACAAACAGCGTAGGGACGTTCCAGTTTCTCGTGGTACGAGGGGCGTTCAATATGTAATGAAAACAGCCCAGTATATCCCAAAGTTTTATATTTACACACTTCATAATTACTTTCATTAAAAGGTCTGTTTCTTGGCTAAATAAATGTAAAATTGCAGTTGTCAAGCTCATTATCTTATTTACACAAGACACTTTCAAGATAGGGTGCTGAAGTACACTGCGATATGAAATAAAAACAATGTTTTCAAAAGCAGATAGCTACATGACTGAGGAATGTTTTCAGTCTGCTTCTTCGTGTAGTAAATATCCATATATTGGAAATTCATACCTGCAAAACGTTTTGACATTGCTTGATATTCTATGAAAAACTGAGGCTTTCATTTTGGTTAAAATCTTCCTTGATGCTACATTTTTCTGGCATTCCATTGACAAAGTCGTTTTTGCGTGAACGAATACATAGCGAAAATTCATACGAAAATCATTTGTAACATTTTTTCTGGTCGCTTCGATGTTCATTTGCAAGTAATACAGCCGATTTTGAAATTTCCATATTTAATCTCACTCATAAAGTACCCCAAATACGTCATTTTGAAATAAGAAAATCACTTAAAAGAATGCCATCATTAACTTACACTGAAATGGATCAGAAAAAATACCGCGTTTCATTGACGTTTGCATTCAGATGCATTCTTTGGACATTGTTACTCGTATTTACATGTACATAATCTGGCTGGCTAATTTCAGACAATAAAATTATAGGAAACGAAAATGGTATACCACTAAGATGAGATAACTCTAGATATTGGTTTCAGATTAGCTGGTCTGCTGCCTATGCACTGTGTGTATTGAAACTTCGATACAATCAAAATTGTCCTTTTCTGGTACAAAGCCACATTTCCGATTTTCAAGGACCATTCGTATTTTAGTGCTACGTCCATTGCTTTTAACGTCGTCAACGTAAGAGGGGGTAACGTTATAAACCGTTTGCACGAGACATCGGTACCGCTTAAACGTTTGTATCGTGAAAGCAGATAAAGGGGAAAGGAATCAGAAAACTATGGATATGTGATTCATGCATGTAAAATATTTGATTTAAAAAATGCAGCATGCCTTTCTATCTTTGTTAAAACGAGTCTTTACAATTCGGAGGAAAATATATGCAGTGTATATAAGTGTGCTTTTTAAAAAGTCTGTAACTTATTGAATTTGGAAAGATAAAAAAATGTTTTGTGCACCATTATAACGGCGACGCTTTGATCTTTTGTTTGGCATATGGCATTAAATCCTAACGCGTTTGTGGATGGAGTTATAAATGGGTTTTCATTACATATTGAACCCCCCTCGTATAAGGTATATACCTTGCGGGAAGAGGAGTTGCCACAGTGTGTGAACTCAACATTTATTTGAAGAGGATATTTAGGGTTTTCTGACTGATAAAAGTTTTCAGAGATCTCTTTCTTCATTGACACTATAAAAAGGAAATGTTCTTCTATAAGTTTGTGGGTGTCTACAATTGAGCCCTGGGACTTCCTGATTGAGCTACAGGCCAGTTCATGAATGATCATACAGCAGTGAGCAGCCTGCCAACCTCCCAAGGTTCCATCTTTACTCCTGAAATTCACAAGAACAACAACAAAACAACATTAAACAAAAATGTATTCACCATGGTGTACTGTCCTGTCAGCCAAGAGTGACGGTGACTCCATGTTTAGTTTAAAAGTTATCAGGGACCTATAATCGATATATTACTAGTGTATTAATTTTATCCCCAGGCCAGGATTAATACACAAGTGATGTATCGATTCATGTTAGCTCAAGTGGAGTGTACAATGTAATGTTTACTTTAACAATTGTAAACAAAATAGTATGTCACTGTCACTCTTGATTGGCACGACAGTACGTAGTGTGCATAAAGTAATTTCAACAAGACAAATTCGACGAATTTATATCCCCGGCGAAGGTTTATTTGAGAGAAACAAGTCATGTAAATCACAAAACATACATCCCATTTATCAAACCTTAGTTCACCATCAGTATTATTCAGATAATAACAAACACCTGTCAAGTATGTTTAGTGCTTAGTTTAATAAAACAAAACATACATACATCTGCACAATTTCAATAATCTGACCTTTAAACCCAACCCTAGAGGTCAACGGTGTGTGTAAATTCAAAGTGTTACCTTCGTGTAGGTCTACACTTCTTCCACTTTAATTTGATATGGTTATGCTTGCAAGTCCAAAAATTATTTCAATCCGTGACCCTCGACAGTCTAAACGCTGTCCGCCGCGGATAAGCTATATTAAATGTAACGTTTATACATACATGTACGGCCGTGTTAGGCATGTAAGCAACGGGAGCGAATGGCTCGCACTCGAAGCGGAATGCAGTTCGCGGTTGATACGAGGGTATGGAAAATAAAAATAGTATAAATAAACATAAATATATATATTTAGCCTTTTATATTAGTATTTCTATATTATGCTTACGGATTTGCTTGGAGAGAGGAGATCTGATCTTAGATCAACGTTGGGCTGACAATGGTCGAAGGGGGCTGGGACGGGGGCACGGGCGGTACTAAGCGAGAGGCTGAGGAGATGAACATGACAGCAAAGTAAGACACGGGCACCCTGGAGACAGTGTCCGGCGCCCATGGTGCGCTGAGGAGACGGAAGCCTGGCCATAATAATAATAAATGTAATTAAGCAAAAGTATATAGTGAGTGTCGAGCTATGAGCTCATCACCTGCACATTCTGTGTTATATGACAAGTCTCTTACTTCATCAGAACGGTTTAGTTAGCTAAGATCAAAGTACATGTTTATGTTACCATGTTTAGATATCTTCTTTCTTTCTTTCTCTTTTCAGGTGGAGGTCATATAGATCAAAAATGGAATTTTCGATTATAATGTAAAAAAAAAAAAAAAAAAAAAAAAAAAAAAAAACGTCTCACGACTATCGTGCGAGTGTCTTAAATTACTCGCAATTATGTCGCCAAAGGTTCGTTAAAAGAGTTCCTCCTATCTGAGATGATAGTTGCCTCTAGTACGAGATCTTGTTTAGGCATACTTAAGTATACATTTTTGACAAATTCCAGTTGTCAAGTATTCTTGCTATCTGAGAGGATAGTTTCATATAAGTATGGTGTATTGATTAGGCTCACTTACATGTATACTGTTTGGGGTAATTTCAGTTATTAAAAATGATTCTGCATTCTGAGAGGATAATTTTTCTAATTATGTTTTATAAGGCCTACTTAAATGTTTACTATTTCTATTAACAGTATAAAGGAATTATTATTGTGTCTTGGTAAGACTGCAACAGCCTGCTTAGTCTCAGCTGCCCTTATAAGGGTTGAATTGGGCATACAGAACCCTATAAACAAATTATCACTGCAGCGGACAGCTAAAATTCTGATTTGATTGGGTATCAGTGCAGTCTGACATGTGCCTTTGTTGTGCGCATAACTGTATCAAATAGATTTTCGCAGGATGAGGCTCATCTGAACTCATTGCAATTTTGATTTAATTGGGCTCATCATGCCATACGTATGGGCAATTAGAGCATGTGCGTTTTCGACTGACTTTCTTTAACTGCTTGATGGGCCATCATAACTGTGCAGTATAAACGAGCAACTTTTTTTCTATCTCAATATTTGTTACCATTCAACGGTCCAACACACCCAGCAGCGTGACACCTTCCAACAATCTAGCTCCTTCCAGCCCACTAGTTCCTTCCAACAGTGTAGTACATTCCTAGTCTGATACCATAAACTCTCGATATCCTATAAGTTTGGTTAAAATCGACCCCTTAACACTTGAGTTATTGCCCTTGTTTTAGTATTGGCAATTATAAGGCAAAACCTATATTAGCTTTTTTGTGTGATGGTCTTCACATTTAATCAAAGCTATTATATTTAACAACTTCTCACTATTAGACCATGATTGCCAAGTGCCTGTAGATAAGCATGGCAGTGTCAAAGTTTTATCCCACCCTCTTTGACCCCACCTAAGGGGTCAAAGGTCAAATATTTATATTTCGCAATAACTAAGACAATTGTTAATATTTTTGCTGAAATTGTGCATACAGGCGGAGCAGTAATAGATATGAGACATATCAAACGGGATTTTAGTTTGAAGGCCTGAGTCCGAGCCTGTTGGGTGGACTAAGGGGGTGGGGCCGAGGTAAATCAAATTTTTCTTAGAATATGGTCATGTTGCATATCAAATTAAAAGTGACGACGCTGGCAGCAACATGGTAGAAGATATTTTGCCCACAGACACACCCTCGACCCAGGGGATGTGGTCAAAATGTCAAACTATATCTTTTTCTGAAAGTAGTCAATCGACATGTTGCATATCAAATTAAAGCTGACGACGCTGGCAGCAACATGGTAGCAAATATTTTGCCCGCAGACACACCCTCGACCCAGAGGGTGGGGTCAAAAGGTCAAACTTTATATTTTTCTGAAAGTAGTCATGTTGCATATCAAATTAAAGGGAATTGAGCACAGAGCACCATGAAAGCAAACATGCCGTCATTACACACACCAACGACCGCTGGGGTGGGGTCAAAAGGTCATTTTATTTTCTAAAAGTGGTCATGTTGCATATCAAATTAAAGTGGAAGAAGTGTGGACCTACACGAAGGTAACACTTTGAATTTACACACACCGTTGACCTCTAGGGTTGGGTTTAAAGGTCAGATTATTGAAATTGTGCAGATGTATGTATGTTTTGTTTTATTAAACTAAGCACTAAACATACTTGACAGGTGTTTGTTATTATCTGAATAATACTGATGGTGAACTAAGGTTTGATAAATGGGATGTATGTTTTGTGATTTACATGACTTGTTTCTCTCAAATAAACCTTCGCCGGGGATATAAATTCGTCGAATTTGTCTTGTTGAAATTACTTTATGCACACTACGTACTGTCGTGCCAACCAAGAGTGACAGTGACATACTATTTTGTTTACAATTGTTAAAGTAAACATTACATTGTACACTCCACTTGAGCTAACATGAATCGATACATCACTTGTGTATTAATCCTGGCCTGGGGATAAAATTAATACACTAGTAATATATCGATTATAGGTCCCTGATAACTTTTAAACTAAACATGGAGTCACCGTCACTCTTGGCTGACAGGACAGTACACCATGGTGAATACATTTTTGTTTAATGTTGTTTCGTTGTTGTTCTTGTGAATTTCAGGAGTAAAGATGGAACCTTGGGAGGTTGGCAGGCTGCTCACTGCTGTATGATCATTCACGAACTGGCCTGTAGCTCAATCAGGAAGTCCCAGGGCTCAATTGTAGACACCCACAAACTTATAGAAGAACATTTCCTTTTTATAGTGTCAATGAAGAAAGAGATCTCTGAAAACTTTTATCAGTCAGAAAACCCTAAATATCCTCTTCAAATAAATGTTGAGTTCACACACTTTGGCAACTCCTCTTCCCGCAAGGTATATACCTTATACGAGGGGGGTTCAATATGTAATGAAAACCCATTTATAACTCCATCCACAAACGCGTTAGGATTTAATGCCATATGCCAAACGAAAGATCAAAGCGTCGCCGTTATAATGGTGCACAAAACATTTTTTTATCTTTCCAAATTCAATAAGTTACAGACTTTTTAAAAAGCACACTTATATACACTGCATATATTTTCCTCCGAATTGTAAAAACTCGTTTTAACAAAGATAGAAAGGCATGCTGCATTTTTTAAATCAAATATTTTACATGCATGAATCACATATCCATAGTTTTCTGATTCCTTTCCCCTTTATCTGCTTTCACGATACAAACGTTTAAGCGGTACCGATGTCTCGTGCAAACGGTTTATTACGTTACCCCCTCTTACGTTGACGTCGTTAAAAGCAATGGACGTAGCACTAAAATACGAATGGTCCTTGAAAATTGGAAATGTGGCTTTGTACCAGAAAAGGACAATTTTGATTGTATCGAAGTTTCAATACACACAGTGCATAGGCAGCAGACCAGCTAATCTGAAACCAATATCTAGAGTTATCTCATCTTAGTGGTATACCATTTTCGTTTCCTATTGTCTGAAATTAGCCAGCCAGATTATGTACATGTAAATACGAGTAACAATGTCCAAAGAATGCATCTGAATGCAAACGTCAATGAAACGCGGTATTTTTTCTGATCCATTTCAGTGTAAGTTAATGATGGCATTCTTTTAAGTGATTTTCTTATTTCAAAATGACGTATTTGGGGTACTTTATGAGTAAGATTAAATATGGAAATTTCAAAATCGGCTGTATTACTTGCAAATGAACATCGAAGCGACCAGAAAAAATGTTACAAATGATTTTCGTATGAATTTTCGCTATGTATTCGTTCACGCAAAAACGACTTTGTCAATGGAATGCCAGAAAAATGTAGCATCAAGGAAGATTTTAACCAAAATGAAAGCCTCAGTTTTTCATAGAATATCAAGCAATGTCAAAACGTTTTGCAGGTATGAATTTCCAATATATGGATATTTACTACACGAAGAAGCAGACTGAAAACATTCCTCAGTCATGTAGCTATCTGCTTTTGAAAACATTGTTTTTATTTCATATCGCAGTGTACTTCAGCACCCTATCTTGAAAGTGTCTTGTGTAAATAAGATAATGAGCTTGACAACTGCAATTTTACATTTATTTAGCCAAGAAACAGACCTTTTAATGAAAGTAATTATGAAGTGTGTAAATATAAAACTTTGGGATATACTGGGCTGTTTTCATTACATATTGAACGCCCCTCGTACCACGAGAAACTGGAACGTCCCTACGCTGTTTGTAAGATAGATGACGTGTTGGTGAACGGAGAGACACGAAAACCAATGTCATTCCCATCATGGTGGAAGCAGAAATTTCATTACATCAATGGTGGGCCAAAGAATAAGATCGGAGAATGGCCAGCAACCTCTGAGCTAGGCAAAGTCATGGAAGACGAATATACAGTTCTCTATGGTGATATGGACCACAATCAACGCACCAATTACAATACATATATAAAGTTTTGTTTTGATTCCCTCTTCAATGGGGTATCAAACTTGAAATTCAAAATGGTAGGGAGTGGAAATTTATACAGAGGAATAAAGACAATGGGCATGACCTTTCATGGAGAAACGAACTATAGAGACACGTTGATTGTTGAACTTTTTGAGGATAACGACAAACCAAATTGTGTGTTTTGTAACGTTAAGCCCAATTCTCACTGTGCCGATGTAGCCGTGATGCACCGGGACACATTTCATAAAAAAATAAATTGCGTTCTCACTTTGCCGACGTTACCCCGGTATAGCCCCGGTCCTCGGGAAAGCAAGACGCCGATTGATTCCCGGTTCATCCCGGAGCAATTACGGTGCAGCACGGTGGAGCCACGGTTCATGCCGGTATACCCCGGTGTTACCCAGGTTGTTTACGGTGATGTCCCGGTAACTCCCGGTTGTGCCACGGTTACATGCCGGTAGCGCCACGGTTGCGTCCCGGTGCTACATGTACTCTACACTGTAAAACCAGGATAAAAACGTGGAGTTACATCAGTTTTCTTCTGTCTCTATCGCAAAACAGTTATGTCTCTAAAGAGGAAAACATCGTACAGACACAAATTGGACTGCACAGCCACATACGAGTTACTAGAGGAATCATGATCTATGTAGCGAAAACATCATTTGCATGACAACTAAGCAGAAGCAGACCTGTTTTCTTACGACGTGGTTCAAATGTTGTTGATATGGGCCCAGAATTACAATGCCTCGTTAAATATAAGGAAGACATAAAATGCTTAATAAATTGCCAGGACCGATGCAGTACTTGTGGTCCAAGATATCATTGTGATCTACAGAAAAAATGAAACTACATGTATTTTGATTTTAATCAGTTTGAAAACGTTATTTTTCGCATCCTGAAAATTCAATACTTACATGTAAATAGTACTTCTTATCTTTAAGGATGCACTGTAAGTCTAGGCCCAGATTTTCTTGCTTTTCCGTAAAACTATATATACACTATGAGCGGGGCATGTGATTTCCAACAGTGTGATATTTTGAGAGGTGTAGACTCAGACAAGCCTGTGAAGTCCCCAATTAAGCTTTAATGCTGTTCGGTCAGTAGCTTACATGTAACAGTCATAGAATAATCAAGCGACTAGCAAAGGCTCTGATCAGACTTCGCCTAGGCGCAGGCTGATCTGAGGCTTTGCTAAGGACACATACCACATTGTTGGAAATCTCATGTCGCGGCTCATACTTAATTGTGCTTGACTCTTCAGGAACTATTAGTGCATTTATTCATAAGCTTTGTAAATGATCACATTTATATCCTGGCACAACCAGTTTTCGACCGCCTAAGAAGTAATTTGTGTCATTTTATTTGCTTTCAAGTCTTATTGTTATGCTTATTGCTTTATATTATCTATCAGTCCAAGAGCAACAAATATAGAGCTATAAAGTTTTGGGTTTCTTCTTGTAAGTCTGCCAAGGCCTTTCATTTAGAAAGTGGTCAGTGATAGCAAATTCAGGAATTTAACAACCAATTTTCGACCGCCCGGGGTAAATATTTTCTGTCAAAACCAAATAGCCCTGAATATGTTTCTGTACTTGCACTACAACCTTACAAAAGCAAAACACATGCAAAATTTTTTTGAAAATGGTAATGTAGTCCAACACACCAGGAAAATATATACCATGCATGGAAATCTGAATGGACAGTTGAATTACTTGGGGTAGGGTTATGTTTTTCGGTATATATAACAATTTCTGTACTATCAGCAGAGACAAAGCACATGTATTTGAACACCAGAGGAACCCTGCCTCACACAAGTATAAAAAGTAACTGTTGTAGATGATGATGCGGGGAGTTATTTGACATTTTCTGTGGCCTGAACAATTTTTAAAAGTAAAGAAAATGAAGAAAATTGTCATAAGCACGGTATATCAAAACTTTACCTCAAAATAAATTTATTCTGTAAGCTTTTCAATATCAATTGGCAACAATGGTCACAGACAATACAGATCATCATTCAAATGTAAAAAGTATGAATTTTTTTATTAAAAATTTAGAAACTGTAGCCATGAAAACAAGCAGGTAATTTGGTAATAAGAAAACGCTAGAGAAAACATGGTCCTCTTATACAATATTTATTCATAGTTCACATTCAACTACCAATGTTGAATGGGAGCGCAGTGGCTCAGTGGTAGAGTGCTTAACTCGAGACCGAAGGGCCGCGGGTTCGAGCCTCACCGGCGTCACTGCGTTGTGGTCCTTGAGCAAGACACATTTATCCTAGCTTAGTACTGGTTCAACCCAGGAAGACCCGTCCCTAGTGACTTTTCATTTTTATTTTGCATTTTATTATATATACATAGGCAGTGGAACCGCACGGTTTACATTCCACGCCACAATCTCATTGGAGCTTCTTGTATAGGACGTACTGTAAAACTCGAAAATATTTGGCGGTAATTTTAATTTGGTTATAATCGCCAATATAAAAGACCATGAAATACAGTTTCGAATCCAGTTACACAATATGCAATGAATTGACTCTCATTAGTAGTATGCTGACATCTATTCAATATAACAGCTTTAGAGCGGTAGGATCTGTTTCCCCATATTCACAGAGGTTATTAATAGGGAGGAGGTGAATTATTTCCTATACAAGAATGTAATGTATTGTTACAGCGTTTACAATATTAGGTCAAAGTGCATACCACTCTCATTGTCAACGAAAAGACCACTCTGTAAGATACACAACATGCACGTATCCAGAAGGGGGAAACAGGGGGTCCGGACCCCCTGAAAATCACAAAAATATAGGGTTTCTTAGCAATATTGGTCCGGATCCCCTGAAAGATCACAAAGCTATTAAACCAGCATTTTTTGTCGGGCCATCATCGGCACGCCAGCGAAACGCCATTAAAATGGCGTTTCGCCCGCGGGTCGATGATGGCCCGCTTTATAGTGGCATTTGGAACCTTCCTCCCCTCATCATTTAAAAAAAAAAAAAAAAAAAAAAAACAAAAAAAAAACGTTGTCAAAGTTGGACCGGACCCCCTCTGACAAAACTTTCTGGATCCGCGCATGCACAAATCTGATAAATTGCCCTAAGTGGTAATTGTTAACGTCTAATTGTTTATGTGATTTCGGTACGTATCGCAAATGCGTAATATTTCTCTTTAAACATCTACAGTAAATGAAAAGACCACTCTGTAAGATACACAACATTCACGGATCCAGAAGGGGGAAACAGGGAGTCCGGACCCCCTGAAAATCACAAAAATATAGGGTTTCTTAGCAATATTGGTCCGGATCCCCTGAAAAATCACAAAGCTACTAACCAGCATTCTTTGTTGGGCCATCATCGGCACGCCAGCAAAACGCCATTAAAATGGCGTTTCCCCCGCGGTCGATGATGGCCCGCTTTATTGTGGCAATTGGAACTTTTCTCCCCTCATCAAATTAAAAAAAAAAAAAAAAAAAAAAAAAGAAAAAAAAAAAAAACGTTGTCAAAGTTGGACCCCTTCTGACAAAACTTTCTGGATCCGCACATGCACAAATCTGATAAAATGCCCTAAGTGGTAATTGTTAACGTCTAATTGTTTATGTGATTTCGGTACATATCGCAAATGCGTAATATTTCTCTTTAAACATCTACAGTAAACGAAAAGACCACTCTGTAAGATACACAACATGCACGGATCCAGAAGGGGGAAACAGGGGGTCCGGACCCCCTGAAAATCACAAAAATATAGGGTTTCTTAGCAATATTGGTCCGGATCCCCTGAAAGATCACAAAGTTTTTAAACCAGCATTCTTTGTCGGGCCATCATCGGCACGCCAGCGAAACGCCATTAAAATGGCGTTTAGCCCGCGGGTCGATGATGGCCCGCTTTTTAGTGGCATCTGGAACCTTTCTCCCCTCATCAAATTAAAAAAAAAAAAAAAAAAAAAAAAAAAAAAAAAAAAAAACGTTTTCAAAGTTGGACCCCCTCTGACAAAACTTTTTGGATCCGCGCATGCACAAATCTGAAAAAAATGCCCTAAGTGGTAATTGTTAACGTCTAATTGTTTATGTGATTTCGGTACGTATCGCAAATGCGTAATATTACTCTTTAAACATCTACAGTAAAAAAACCTGTCTCAAGCAGCCACTCAAAAACACACAAAACATTGGTTTTCAATACAGATTAGTATTGCAGCATTATGCAATATTTTCGACCTCCAATAAGCTATCATTTTCCAATAAGACCATGGCTTTGTCTATTTTTAAGTTGCCGCTTAAGACAGGTTTTACTGTATTTAGTTATCGACCCAGCCATTATATAATTTCGACCCCCTGTCGGCCCATCAGCGAATGGTCATTTGAACAGGCCGAGATTGTTTACTGGACTAGAGATATTAAATTAAGCTCGAGACCTTAACTACGCCTCTGCTTCGTTTGAACAAGCAGCGAAGGCTGTAGTTAGACTGTGTGGATGCGTAGTCTCGTCTGAACCTTCACTGCCCGCATATATACTGACGGGCTTTAAAAACGCAACACTAACTTCCTGTTATATCTTAAAAATGACAGTTAAATGAAATCTTCCTTTGCTTCGACGATGTCATCAGGAAGTGGCTTCTTCAGTCAACACTTTTAAAAGTTTTGATTGTACAACTAAACTCGACGACGTTATTGCTTCATAAAGTTTTACTCACTGACGCATTTCTTTAGTAGCGGAGTTTTTAAGTCAACACACAGATTAACGTCAAAAAAGCAAACCTGCTGTATCGCAGACCTGCCAATCAAAATGAAAGCAATTCCTCGATGACTAACAAAGTTCAAGACATACATTTGATGGTTCTCGTGCTTCTTCATTTAAAGAAGTAGGGGGTCTTTCACTGATAAAATTTTGTCAAATGAAACAGCTGACCCCTATCTCAAATAGATTAAATTTAAATGCTTTAAATGAATTTGAAGGGGGCAAGTTTTTCATTCGTTAGTCACAAATGTACACATTTTAATACACAATCAAATTGAAAGCTCTGCATTCTTTTTGAAGACATATATAAAAGCTGCTATCCCAGTGTTGCGTTTTTAAAGCCTACCAGTATACATGTACGATAATTACCAAAATCTAACGAACTGTTTTGATATAATGGAGCCTTGTAACGATACACATGTCTTCGGGGTCTGCAACTTATTTAGAATCAAACCACCCTGCTCAGCTACAGATACTAACTTGAACATTTAAAGTTTGCATCTAGCAAGGTCAGCTATTACAGTAAAGCCTGTCTTAAGCGGCCACTCTCAAAAAGAACACAAAACAATTGTTTTTTTATACCGAGTATCGCGTAATGCTGGTCAAACGTATTGCAGAATGCTCACTCTGCAATACTTTTGACCATCATTTAGCTACCATTTGTCATAAAGATGTTTGTTTTGTCTGTGTTTGAGTGGCCATTTTACTCGGGGTTTTCCGTAACTTGAACATTTAGAGTTTGCATGTAGCAAATTCAGCGATTATACTTTCTAGTGAGCGCAAAATAAACATGTTGATCAGATTGTGTGGAACCTTAAGCGAGACATTTAATTCTCAGCGTTATACTGGTTCACGACATGACTGAAAATTGTTGACTTAGGCGTACAGCTTTTACGCCTATAAAAACAAGCTTATTTTTTATCTTTTTCAACTTTTGTATTATAAAAGATTAGATTCCATCTATAGGCAAGGAACTTTAACCTTTAAGGTCAAACTAATTCCTTGAGAAATTATTTTAGCACCGAATCATAGGGTTGTGTAATGTAAATAACCATAAAAAGTCCTCAAAAAGTATTGGTGCCAAATTCGAGAAAATTATGGTTTAAGATTTTATCATTAGTGGGTGGGGTACCTGAAAAATGGAAATAATCATTTTTGACCAATAATGCTTATATATTTCAAATTCTTTTTTGAGTAAATGCTGAATATATCAGGTGAGGATGGTTTTAAGACTATAAGTGTGTAAACCGAGTGGCCAGCAGAGAGCATTGTTTAATTGATCAAGCACATCATAGTAGGCCAGTACATTTAGCCAAAAATGACCCTTAACCCAAAACTAATTCCTTGAGAAATTTTATTAACAGTTTTAGTATCAGGAAGGTGTCTTGTTTCACAGAAAAAAAATCCTCAAAAAAAATCTAGGGGGAAATGGTATTTTTCGGGAATGAAAAAAAATGTAAAAAATGAAGAAAATCGCTGAAAACAGGCAATTAATATCATGTTAGTGGTACCCTGGGATCTAATTTGACCTACCTTGCTACACCAGAGCAAGTTTTAATGGGTGTCAAATTGTTCATTGGGACCCTAGGTATGCCCCCTAAAAATGTCCCCAGCTAAAAACTGATTCTGGCTATGTTTCCATTGCAACCCATAATCCTATTCTCCTGAATGGGGGTGTACCTACAAAAAACAACCATATCGCGGCTGCTTCTCAGTCTAGACTACTAACCTTGGTACCAAATTAAAGCTGAGATATAGGCCTTTCATTACATGGTCAGATATGCAAATTTTCTAATTTGAATATTCATGAATATTAATGAGAACTTTAAAATGTGGGAAAATCGTCGAAAAGACCAGTAGATTAACTGATTTCTACCCAAAATCACCAATGGTGTATAGTGTATACTGTTATCACTGGTGTATAGTGTATACTGTTATATTTCATAAATGATGCAATTTGACAAGTTCTTTCATCCAGTGTTCGTAGATGTTCAGAGATGTTAATTACCTCATTTGCATATTCATTAATATTTCTGAAAACTTGAAAAATGACAGGAAAATCATAGGAAACGACTAGAAACTTGGACCCTGTGATAGTAGACCTACCTTACACCCTGATGACAATTTCTATTGGATACCAAATTATTAATTTGGACCACCAAACTTCAAAATTATAGCCTTAAAATGTAACCCATTTGGGTTATGTGAAATTACATGGTATCCATGACAACCTATGAAATAATTCTAAAGTATGGAATGTACCACCAGAAATTCTCATATCTCAGCAGCAACTCATCCAAGAATACTAAAATTGGTACCAAACTAATTCTTAGTCATAGATTTTTTTCTAGACTGTCCAGTATGAAAATCTGAGCAATCTAAACTAGAGAGAAACTTCAGGAAAAAGGGGTGTACATACTTAGCTGCTTATTACTATAGAATACAAAACTGGTACCAAATTGATGGTAAGACAAAGCTCTTCTACTCTGGTAAAATATGTAAATTACCTTATTGTCATATCCACCAATATTAATGAAAATTATAAAAGTAAGAGAAATTTTGTCAAAAAAGAAACAGAAGAATATAAATACAAGGGAGTATACTCATATCTCAGAATTATTTTACCAAGTTTTTCAACATTCAAATGACTAAAGCACCTCTGACAGTCTCCTATTCAATCTGCCCAGATTTTGAAAGCCTGTGGCTAGGATAATGCATTATTTATAACTAATGTCTGTGCTTAAATCAAACCCTTATTATTAGAGTGCACCCAACAAAATAAAAGTATTTGGAAAATATTGCATATTAATGCCAGGACTTCATGGTGTAGGGGGTGGGGGTATTTTTGTGACCAAATTTTATTTCATAGAAAATCAAGGCATCTTAATACACGGAAATATATTGTTTGCAAATTATAAAACTTTTGACATCCTCCCCCCTTCAGTATTTCCTAAATGTTGATTAGCAAAAACAGTAAGGTACTTGTCCAATGCGAAAAACACTTGTGCGAGAGTTGAAATTACTATCTTTTTCATGGAAAAAATATCATTTTCTTTGAAACTTTTCTATGGCCATTTTTATGGGCAATCTCTTATTAAGACTGTCCAAGGTCCTTTAAATATTTATGGATATTATTGGAAAACTATTGGAAATGATAGACAAATCACATAAATAAAAAGTGGATATACCTTTAAAACTACTCATATCGCAGTTGCTTGATGTCCTTAATTATCAAACTTCGCTCTGAATTGTTGCTAAGATATATTTCTTATACCCTGTGGTTCAATATGCATATGATCTTATTTTATTTTAAATATATGAATTTATGAATCATTGGAAATTATAGACAAATCGTAGAAAATAGGAGAGTAAACATACAAAATTACTTAGACCAAAATAAATATGTGAGTTTACTATTGCATGGAAAATTAAAATGAGGTTAGTCGGTCTGATTTGTTTCTAAAAAGAATTTACATGGGATGAATGGGGAAAATGGCCAGAAAGGGGGAATCCCCATATAATATTAAACTAGAGGGCAAGTTTGGGTGGCTCTCGAATGCTCACCTGAATTGTAGCCCTGGAGGCACTTTTGTTAAGCATAGTTGTATGAATTTGAGCAAACTAAGGAACATAGATCATACAGAAATATTCTTTGTAATTATTTTGGATCAGATATTGTGTAAAGAGTTCTATTTTAGCTCTGTAGACTATTTTGTTCAGCAGAGCAAAACTGGTTGTGTAGTTTTGGTAGAAGGCCTTACGAGGAATGGCATTAAAAGTGTATGATATTATTTCTAATTTGGAGATGTTTAAAATATTCCTTATCTAGAGCTCTGGTGACCATCTTGGCTCGCACAGCGGAATCATTTAGGCGTTTTTTTAGAAGTCTAAGAATTACAGCAGCTGAGTTAGATCTATGGGTCATTGTTGGTACAACACTATTAAAGTTACAACATTTTTCTCTCATTTCTAATATTTTTATTAATATTGGGGATTTTGCAATTCATATATTTCTAATAATGAACATATGATTAAATGATTAATGCTCTAGCATTATCTTGTTACCATGTTTGCTTCTCTATGGCAATCAGCAGCTGAGTTATTAGTAATTTTATATGTATACCATCTTAATTTTCTGCGATTTTTCTATGATTTCCAATATTCTCTTTAATAATCATAAATATCAAAATCAAGTTACTCAGCTGAACAAATGCATAAAAGGAATGTGTCTTAGCATCAATTCAGAAACATAATCGGTAACTCATGGCAAATAGCAACTGTGATATGAGTAACTTTGTAAGGATACCCACTTAATTTTTCTGGGATTTTTCTATTATATCTTATGTTGTATTAATAGTCATGGATATGTAAAGCTTATTATTTGCATGTTGAACCAAAGGGTAAAAGAATAGTATCTTGGTATCAATCTGGTATGGTGTTTGGGAATCTAGGAAAGTTAGTAGCTGAGATACATTCAATTTTGTAGGAATAACCCCTTAGTTTTGTTTAGAATTTTCTCTTATTTCTTATGTTTTCATTAATATTGCTGGATATAATAAATTGATAAATTGCATATTAAACCACAAAGTAAAGGGGCAATGTCTCAGCGTCATTTTTGTACCAAGTTTTGACCTGTAGTTTAATTAGCAGCTGAGATATATGTTATTTTGTAGGTATACCCCCTTAATTTCTCTGCAATTTTTCTCTGATTTCTCATGTTCTCATAAATATTCATGAATATACAAAATAGATAATTGCATATCGGACAGTCAGGAGAACATAAGACAACTCAGAATTAATTTGGTACCAAGTTTAATATTCTAGGATGAGTTGATGCTGAGATATGCACAATTTTGTTGGCACACCCCCATTATTTAGATATTATGGGTTGCCATGGAAACGATTATGCTCTCTGCTGGCCACTCGGTTTACACACTTATAGTCTTAAAACCATCCTCACCTGATATATTCAGCATTTACTCAAAAAAGAATTTGAAATATATAAGCATTATTGGTCAAAAATGATTATTTCCATTTTTCAGGTACCCCACCCACTAATGATAAAATCTTAAACCATAATTTTCTCGAATTTGGCACCAATACTTTTTGAGGACTTTTTATGGTTATTTACATTACACAACCCTATGATTCGGTGCTAAAATAATTTCTCAAGGAATTAGTTTGACCTTAAAGGTTAAAGTTCCTTGCCTATAGATGGAATCTAATCTTTTATAATACAAAAGTTGAAAAAGATAAAAAATAAGCTTGTTTTTATAGGCGTAAAAGCTGTACGCCTAAGTCAACAATTTTCAGTCATGTCGTGAACCAGTATAACGCTGAGAATTAAATGTCTCGCTTAAGGTTCCACACAATCTGATCAACATGTTTATTTTGCGCTTACTAGAAAGTATAATCGCTGAATTTGCTACATGCAAACTCTAAATGTTCAAGTTACGGAAAACCCCGAGTAAAATGGCCACTCAAACACAGACAAAACAAACATCTTTATGACAAATGGTAGCTAAATGATGGTCGAAAGTATTGCAGAGTGAGCATTCTGCAATACGTTTGACCAGCATTACGCGATACTCGGTATAAAAAAACAATTGTTTTGTGTTCTTTTTGAGAGTGGCCACTTAAGACAGGCTTTACTGTAATAGCTGACCTTGCTAGATGCAAACTTTAAATGTTCAAGTTAGTATCTGTAGCTGAGCAGGGTGGTTTGATTCTAAATAAGTTGCAGACCCCGAAGACATGTGTATCGTTACAAGGCTCCATTATATCAAAACAGTTCGTTAGATTTTGGTAATTATCGTACATGTATACTGGTAGGCTTTAAAAACGCAACACTGGGATAGCAGCTTTTATATATGTCTTCAAAAAGAATGCAGAGCTTTCAATTTGATTGTGTATTAAAATGTGTACATTTGTGACTAACGAATGAAAAACTTGCCCCCTTCAAATTCATTTAAAGCATTTAAATTTAATCTATTTGAGATAGGGGTCAGCTGTTTCATTTGACAAAATTTTATCAGTGAAAGACCCCCTACTTCTTTAACTGAAGAAGCACGAGAACCATCAAATGTATGTCTTGAACTTTGTTAGTCATCGAGGAATTGCTTTCATTTTGATTGGCAGGTCTGCGATACAGCAGGTTTGCTTTTTTGACGTTAATCTGTGTGTTGACTTAAAAACTCCGCTACTAAAGAAATGCGTCAGTGAGTAAAACTTTATGAAGCAATAACGTCGTCGAGTTTAGTTGTACAATCAAAACTTTTAAAAGTGTTGACTGAAGAAGCCACTTCCTGATGACATCGTCGAAGCAAAGGAAGATTTCATTTAACTGTCATTTTTAAGATATAACAGGAAGTTAGTGTTGCGTTTTTAAAGCCCGTCAGTATATATGCGGGCAGTGAAGGTTCAGACGAGACTACGCATCCACACAGTCTAACTACAGCCTTCGCTGCTTGTTCAAACGAAGCAGAGGCGTAGTTAAGGTCTCGAGCTTAATTTAATATCTCTAGTCCAGTAAACAATCTCGGCCCGTTCAAATGACCATTCGCTGATGGGCCGACAGGGGGTCGAAATTATATAATGGCTGGGTCGATAACTAAATACAGTAAAACCTGTCTTAAGCGGCAACTTAAAAATAGACAAAGCCATGGTCTTATTGGAAAATGATAGCTTATTGGAGGTCGAAAATATTGCATAATGCTGCAATACTAATCTGTATTGAAAACCAATGTTTTGTGTGTTTTTGAGTGGCTGCTTGAGACAGGTTTTTTTACTGTAGATGTTTAAAGAGTAATATTACGCATTTGCGATACGTACCGAAATCACATAAACAATTAGACGTTAACAATTACCACTTAGGGCATTTTTTTCAGATTTGTGCATGCGCGGATCCAAAAAGTTTTGTCAGAGGGGGTCCAACTTTGACAACGTTTTTTTTTTTTTTTTTTTTTTTTTTTTTTTTTTTAATTTGATGAGGGGAGAAAAGTTCCAATTGCCACAATAAAGCGGGCCATCATCGACCGCGGGGGAAACGCCATTTTAATGGCGTTTCGCTGGCGTGCCGATGATGGCCCGACAAAGAATGCTGGTTAGTAGCTTTGTGATCTTTCAGGGGATCCGGACCAATATTGCTAAGAAACCCTATATTTTTGTGATTTTCAGGGGGTCCGGACTCCCTGTTTCCCCCTTCTGGATCCGTGAATGTTGTGTATCTTACAGAGTGGTCTTTTCGTTTACTGTAGATGTTTAAAGAGAAATATTACGCATTTGCGATACGTACCGAAATCACATAAACAATTAGACGTTAACAATTACCACTTAGGGCAATTTATCAGATTTGTGCATGCGCGGATCCAGAAAGTTTTGTCAGAGGGGGTCCGGTCCAACTTTGACAACGTTTTTTTTTTTTTTTTTTTTTTTTAAATGTTGAGGGGAGGAAGGTTCCAAATGCCACTATAAAGCGGGCCATCATCGACCCGCGGGCGAAACGCCATTTTAATGGCGTTTCGCTGGCGTGCCGATGATGGCCCGACAAAAAATGCTGGTTTAATAGCTTTGTGATCTTTCAGGGGATCCGGACCAATATTGCTAAGAAACCCTATATTTTTGTGATTTTCAGGGGGTCCGGACCCCCTGTTTCCCCCTTCTGGATACGTGCATGTTGTGTATCTTACAGAGTGGTCTTTTCGTTGACAATGAGAGTGGTATGCACTTTGACCTAATATTGTAAATGCTGTAACAATACATTACATTCTTGTATAGGAAATAATTCACCTCCTCCCTATTAAGTGCCGGTTCAGATAAAAATCATGCAGGTGACTCCACATGATGGTCAACCAATTTGGTTGATTTTGATATCACAGAAAGGTTATGATTTAAGAACAAGAAAAAATATTTTTATTTTTTATTATTATCATTTTGGTAACCATGGCAACGGAAATTAATATTTTAGCAAAAATGGGACAATAATCAACTGAAATTGCCCTATTTCAGTCAAATATTACATACAACTGCCTTCCAGCATAAAGAAAAAACACATATGATACAAACATATGACACAACTTTTACATTTTAAGCCAAGCTATCAATTGAATTAATTGCTTATGTTGTTGCCATGACAACAAAGAGTATACCACTGAAGAGCAAAATTCAAAAATGGCATTTTTAGGGTTTTTGAGGTCAATTTTTGGCAACTTGTGTAGATTGATATAGATATGTCTTATCAATATACATAAAGAGCAACTCTTGTTTGGTGTTATTCAAAAATAAAATGCTTTGCAAAATCATATGCCTAGTTGCCATGGCAACAAATAACACACTACCAACGACATTTTGCCTAATTTTGCTATTTTAGCCATTTTGAGATCAATTTTTAGCATTTTTTGTAACTTGGTACAGTTAGTTCATAACATCATATTTATAGTTTAACTCTTGTATTGCATGATTATAAAATAAAACACTTTGCAAAATCATATGCCTAGTTGCCATGGCAACGAATAACACACTATCGAAGAAATTAAGCCAAATTTTGCTAATTTGGCATTTTTAAGATCAATTTTTAGCAATGTTTGTACCTTGTTACAGTTAGTTCATAGCATCATACTTAGAGTGCAACTCTTGTATTACCTGATTCAAAAATAAAAATATTTGCAAAATCACATGACCAGTTGCCATGGCAACAAATAATACACTATCGAAGACATATGGCCTAATTTAGCTATTTTAGCTGTTTTAAACTCAATTTTTAGCAATTTTTGTAAACTGGTACTGTTAGTCAATGGCATCATACTTATAGTTTAACTCTTGTTCTGCATGATTCAAAAATAAAATACTTTGCAAAATTATATGCTTAGTTGCCATGGCAACAAATAACACACTATCACAGAAATATAGCCAATTTTTTGTTAATTTGGCAATATTGAGATCAATTTTTAGCAATTTTTGTACCTAGTTACAGTTGGTTGATAGCATCATACTTAAAGTGTAACGCTTGTTTTACCGAATTTAAAAATAAAAATCTTTGCAAAATCACATGACTTGCTGCCATGGCAACAAATAGTACACTATTTAAGACATATAGCATAATTTCGCTTTTTTAGCTTTTTTAAAATCAATTTTTAACAATTTTTGTAAACTGGTAGAGTTAGTCAATAGCATCATACTTTTAGTTTGACTCTTGTTTTGCATGATTAAAAGTAAAAACATTTGCAAAAAATCATATGTGGAGATGCCATGGCAACAAGTATTACACTATCGAAGACATATAGGATAATTCTGCTACTTTAGGTATTTTGAGATCAATTTGGCAATTTTTGTAAACTGGTTAAGTTAGTTCAAAGCATCATATATGTTAAACAACTCTTGTTTTACATGATTAAAACATAAACTGTTTTGCAAAGCACATGCCTTGTTGCCATGGCAACAAATTGTACACTATCAAAGATAAAAGGCCTTATTTGATATTTTCAAGCACTTTGATATAAGCCATGGCATGTGATAACCAACAATGTGGCATTTTGACAAGTGTAGACTCGGATGAGCCTGTGGAGCCTCCTTTTAAGCTTAGAAACTCAGAATGATGTTTGGTCAGTAGCTTAACACTCCTAGAATATTCAAGCGACTAGCAAATGTTCTGATCAGACTGCGCATATAAAGGGCAGGCTGATCTGAGACTTTGCTGGTCGCACCTAACAGATTGTTGAAAATCTCATTTCACGGCTCATATAATTTTTAGCTTTTTTTTAAAACTGGTTCATTTGGTTCAATAAGTCAATAGCATCATATTTTAAGTGCATCACATGCCTATGCAGTACATTATTCAAACATAGAAAGCTTTGTCATAATGTATGCTTAGTTGCCATGGCAACAAAAAAACACAATAATAATGACAACAAGCCTATTGTTTTTCTTTTTAAGGTATTTTGAGATCAATTTTAGCAGTTTCTTGTAAACTGGTTCAGTAAGTCTATCGTATCAAAACTAAAGTGCATCTCATGTATTACATAATTCTAACTTAAAAAGCCTTCTCTAATCATATGCCTAGTTGCCATGACAACATATTACACACTTATAAAGACAAAAGGTCAAATTTTGATGTTTTATGTATTTTGAGATCAATTAAAGCATTTTCTTAAACTGGTACAGTTAGTTCATAGTATCATACTTAAAGTGTATCCCATGTAGTACATGATTCAATCATAAAAAAAGCTTTGTCAAATCAAAAGTCTAGCTGCCATGGCAACAAATAGCACTCTACTGACGACAAAAGCACTAATTTTGCTATTTAAGGTATTTGAGATCAATTTTTAGTAATTCTTTTAAACTGGTAACAGTTATAGATAAGTAAAATTCTTCAGTGTTAAAGTTTTAATATTTTCTTACTCATCAGTTTAAGCATATGTTTTGGATACTCAAAAGAACCTTCTCATTGAGACAGTTCTTTTGAGTACCCACAACATATGTTTTGGTTGAGAAATAAGAAAAAAAAATTGGTACACACTCTTAACTAAAGGCATAGACACTATACTATTGTGTTACATGTTCCAATAATAAAGTATTTGCAAAGTCATATATCTGGTTGCTATGGAAACAAAAAAACAAACCACTGAAGATATAAAAAATCAGTATATATATAGATGGTTCAAGATCAATTTACAGCAAATTCTGGGATCAGATACGGTTTTTCTATAGCATTATGATCAATTTAACTACATGGTCAAATAATAAAATACTTTGCTTATTTTTATTTTTGGTTGCCTGGTTGCTATGACAGCAACCATACCAATGAAGGAACGGTAAAACAAAAGAGAAGCCATGTGGTCAGGGATGGGGACAACAACAGGATCTGCACCAAAAGCAATATGTCCCCCACCAATATAGCTTTGCACTATACATTGTAATTGCCTATTTAAACATAGTCAAGGTCTGTGTCTTAAGCAGGGACCGATTTAGGGCGAGATATTGAGAGAATTGCTAAATATCCCTCTGATTTCCTAGGGAATAAAAACTCCTACCATAATGTTACCATAGTAACTGGCACATTCAGATCAGACACAAGATTTTTTTCAAATTATTTGACCTTGAAATTAAATACCCTTTGAATCTGATATATCTATGTGCAAGCTTGTTTCAAATCTATCCATCTATTATGGTGTAATAAAGGAATTTTTCAACTTTCTATGATCTCTTGTGACCTTGAAAATAAGTCAAACGTCACCTAATGACCTAGATCTAATCAGGCCTCAAGGTTGTAAAACTTTTTTCATGCTCAACTCAACTGAGAGCGAAATTCAAACTGCTCATAAAAAAATAAATACCAACAAATAAAATTTGTTCTTGCTTTAAGTCTCTCAAATGTTAGATTTATCATGCTAATAAATGTTAAAATACCAACAATTGTTGGCATTTTAACCTTTATGAGTAGGGAAATTTTTGTGCTAAGCTGAGTTGTGCATGAAAAAAGTTTTATAACCTCGGGGCCAGTTCTTACCAATTACCCAATGGTATATCTGAGCAAGTTGGGTCTAAACTCATCAATCCCTTCTTATTCAGATAAGATCAAACACTTTGAGGCAGGTTAGAATTCATGGTCAGCTAAGTTTTGCAATTTTGTTACAAGTTATTGAACATGCTACCTGTATATTTCATAGCTAGGTCAAGATAAAACAAAATTTTTGTGAGTAAAATTGTGAATATTTTTCTTATCATTTGTTTTAGGTGCTCAAAACAACCGTCTCATTGAGACGGTTCTTTCAAGTACACATATTCTAAACAAACAATACCTGTTTAAAACAGTTTCCATAAGCATACTTATGTTACAATTTGCCCTTCATCTTCAACCCAACTTCAAGATTTCATCTTTTGGTGTCTCATTGAGATGATTCAATCAGATATTTCTTAAGAAAATAAGTGTAAATCAGACATTTCTTAAGAAAATAAGTGTAAATCAGACATTTCTTAAGAAAATAAGGGTAAATCAGACATTTCTTAAGATATAAGTGTAATAAGGTCACATGTACCAAAACAGTCTGATTCAAACAGTGCATGATAAATGTACAATCAGATTTATACAACATGAAGTCTGGTCCCTAGTCCAGTCAGACTTGACCCCAAATGCTACTCAAAATTGGAATTAAGAAGTATCCATCAATGATGTGTTATTCAATAAACAGGAAGTGCATGTAATACTGACAAAACAAAAACACTGATTGTCATCATTATGGTTAAAATCCAGTGTCAATTTCAGTAGAAAATGTTTGTAACAATAGTTAAACCTCATTCAGGTTCCTTATAACTATCATCTGGTCTACACTTAAAAACTGTCAAATATTTTCTTGCCTTAATTCAAGGTTAACAAAATTTTCACAGTAAAAATGTAAATATTTTCTTACTCATCAGTTTTAACATTTGCTTTTGGTTCTGAAAAGTCTCAATAAGACTGTTCTTTTGAGTATCCTCATACAATAATGATTTAATTGAGAAAAAAGGAAATTAATTTTGAACTATGCACTATCTTATATGGGAGGATTCATTATTCCACAAAAACTTTGGTGCTCATTGGAAGTGTCTCATTGAGATGCTTCCAATGAGTACCCAGAAAAAAATATTTTCACTTAGAACTGTTCTTATCACTTAGATGGAACACAATTGTCGAAACTACATGTAGCACATTTTCTACTTGGCTGTCATGTTCTTGTCCTAAGCCTATTAAAGATTCCTTGATCAACAGCAGGTCTCAGATAGGCTCTCCAATTATCAAAATCTTCTATACCCAAAACTCGTTTTGGCATCATGGGGGCTAAGGTGAGTAGTTTGAAGAAAACTAAGTCTACACTATATGGACTGCATACTTCATCTTTTTCCCTGCAATGATAAACCAAACAGTAACCATTCAATAAAAGTTTGTAAAATTGTATGAAAATATAGGCAATATCCTGAAAGCAAAAAATTACTGAGTCTTTTCAGACTTTTACTTATAATGAAGTCAGAATGGCCCATTCTATAAATTGAGGGGTCCAAGTTATGATTTCCAAAAATTAGTTATTTCTCTGAAGACTGCTTTTGTCTCGGCAACAGTGCAGACCCTAATGGAATGCTGTGTTGTATTGGCATTTCATCAAGGTCTTCACTGTTTGCATTTCATAGAGGTCTTTACTTTTTACTAGCATTTAGGTCAACTTTGAAAATGGCTTTGTTTCTGTTTTTCAAACAATAATAATAACTGGAAATTTATGTGTCAATTTGACAAATATGACCCCTGCCCGGGGCCATTGTTTGTGAAAAAAACATTATTCGTATGAGACCCAGGGTATGTAAGGGACAAACGGACAAGGGTGATGTTTCAATTTTTATTATATGTTTGTACTTTATATTTCACACTGGCAAATCTGGGTCTTTACATGTATCAGCAAATGAAGGCAGTTGAAAATCTCTTAGTTTAAACAAGATTTTATTTCGAAGATAGAATGCATTAATCAATACTACATTAATATGGTATTAAGTATTTGCTGTTCTGAGTTATCAGCATTTTGTTCAAAGAAAAATGTTTAAAATTTTAGAACTTTTAAGGTATGTTATTCGACCTGATAAGCACATATGCTCATATAAGCACACATTGGGTAATTAAAAAGCTGTATATTCTAAATGAGTTTAGATTTCTAGTCAATCCATTGGTGAAATTTCATTATTAATATGGATTAACTGTGTAGATGGAAAAGAGTATGAATCAAATTCAGATGGCATGAGGCCCTAATATTTTGTTGGGCCTGATCATGGCCCAAACTGTTTGCAAAGGCTTCCAGCAGAGAAAACCAGCAGATAAAGACTTATTTATGCAATGTACACTTACTTTTGATATGAGCGCCAACGACTTGTGACATATATGGTCAACCTCTCTCTATCCAGCATATAGTTTTCGCCATCCAATTAGTATTCCATTGTTCAAGGCATGAAGACAATGCTTAATAAAACCTAAAAAAGATACAAAGAAACTTTGAAAAAAACTGCAACTATTGGCTGCAAATAAAAGGCTACATCTGATTGGATAATGTCATATAATTGGCGACATTACAACCTGTGAAAAACTGTTGCAAACTCTAATTCATTATGTAACTTATGGATAGCAGGATACCAAAATTGAAGCATGAGTATCAGCATAAATGTTGAATGCATGAAAAAGTGTGATATTACAATACATGTAATGCACAGGATCTCCAATGGAGGTCCAGAACATTACCTCCATCCCAAATTCCACCAGTTTCTGCAAAGCTGAAAAACAGCATGAGCATGAAAATATACATGTGCATGAAAATGTGGAAAAAATAAAACAAAAGTTATTATGTAATTTCTATATGTCACGATAGGAGGTCTCATTTCATCCATAGGAATATGACTATTATGAGGCATCATACCTTGAAATAGAAGTGTCAATATATGAATGAAAATAATAATTGTCCACTTCAAAGTATTAGAAATTTCTTTGATAGTGAAATATGCAAAAAGGTTAATTATTTGAAAATGTTCAGACTTAATAAGATCTTGAAGATGGTAATGCATCATGGAGCTTATAGCCAAGGCATTTCTATAAAAAAAATAGTGTGCCTGTTCTTTGGCATTTACCAGTACTGGGCCTGTAGGGTTGATCTATTGTTTGCAAACAGTCCAGTACGAGCAAACATTTTCAACCCAGATCAGACTGCCCCAAAAGGAAATGGGTCATTACAGTTTTGTATGCTATTGACCTTTCCTTAAGCAATGTTTCATTTAAAAAATAAATGTTTTAGTGATTTGTCAAGCATCCAATGTCTCGAGTTTGCAAACATTGTAAACCCTGACCAGTTTACTCCATTAGCAGTCTATGATATGGGTGCCAATTTTTTGGGCCCTCAATGAAAATAGATGACAAGTGAATTATATAACAAAAAGTGCCACAAGGCCTTAGTTTATCCCCTCTCTACTTCTTTCAGGGGAGGGGTTGGCTGTCTCTTGATTTTTTAAAAAAATTGGCATAGGTTCCCCTAACCAGAGCATTTACAGGTTGTTGTTTTTTGAGGGCCTGTAAAAGTGTTGGGTAATTAGACAGAGAACAGGCAAGTTTGGATAGATTTCCCTTATCCTAAAAAAATCTTTCTTGCACTGCTACATTGATAGATTTTGTTTGTAAATTTAAGAAAAATAATAATACCTGCTTTGCTTCAGCACCAGGCCAATGGCGGCCGGATACTCACTGCATTTTATTTTCGTCCGGGGCCCGTCCTGATCGAGCAGATGACAGATATTGTGATTATAGATCCAACTGTGTATAGCACCAGGTTGACATAAAAACTAATCAGCATTCTATTTTTTCAAGGATGTTGGAATGAATATATTATACACCAGTCATTTGTAAACATAGCCCCAGCCGCTGAGGGGGGGGGGGTTGGGGTGGGATAGCCGGGCAAATGAAAGTGCTGTGCTGTCCAAATAGTGTCCCCACAGTGTTGGGGTTTACGGCATGTTTTGTCCATCAATGCATCAACTTGATAATGAACAGAATAAAGACTTCTAAAAGCTGAGTTTATAACATTTTAAATTTTAGACTTTCCTAAAGTTTAAGCTAGACAGCATTTTATTTCAAACTCAGTCTACTTACGTACCTATGCCTTTGCCGTCGTTGCATATCTGTGAAAGGCACTAGATGCTGGGTAGTGCCAATCGCCTCAATGTACTGTCTTTCCGTATTTTCGTATAAAGCGTTCTTGCTGAATGCTTTTCAAAAGCTCAACTTGTTTCTCGCTCTCTCCCTCAGAACTGGCACTCGCTTTTCGATGCATATATCTTGTTGTGTCCCAACTATGCTGACCGATTCTTAAATGCTCTGATTCATTTGGAAACTGGGATTAAATGCCGCACTTGCTAGAAAAATACAGCAACATTCAACAATCCGTTAGCCGCGAAATCGCCATTGTTGTTTTGTGCCACATGACGTATCACGTGATTACGTTTCTCATAGCTACAGAGAAAACAGACTGGTTCCTATCCAGTGTAAGTAAAGAAACGGCGAAGCCGTGTACCAAAATCACCCCAATACCCAGGGGCAGAAAACGCTAAATAAGTGGACACATACCCATTTTGCAAAGCATGTTATTTCTTTAAAACGTAGTTCAATAATTCAGCTTCATGTCCGTGCATGTTACATTGCCGTCCTCGTCTACACAAGTTGCGAAAAATGTCGCTGATTTTCGCCATCTTTTTCCCGTAGACTTTAAGCTAAATGTCAAAATAATGGTCAAAAAATATATACCCGATTTTCTAAGTAACGCAAATGATTTCAGAAAAAATAAATTAGGACTGAATAGCAGGTCCATATACCTTCCTACTGTGTAATTTTTACTAAAATCTGTTGACCACCATGTGGAAAGAAATTTTGATTTTGCATGATTTTTATCTGAACCGGCACTTAATAACCTCTGTGAATATGGGGAAACAGATCCTACCGCTCTAAAGCTGTTATATTGAATAGATGTCAGCATACAACTAATGAGAGTCAATTCATTGCATATTGTGTAACTGGATTCGAAACTGTATTTCATGGTCTTTTATATTGGCGATTATAACCAAATTAAAATTACCGCCAAATATTTTCGAGTTTTACAGTACGTCCTATACAAGAAGCTCCAATGAGATTGTGGCGTGGAATGTAAACCGTGCGGCTCCACTGCCTATGTATATATAATAAAATGCAAAATAAAAATGAAAAGTCACTAGGGACGGGTCTTCCTGGGTTGAACCAGTACTAAGCTAGGATAAATGTGTCTTGCTCAAGGACCACAACGCAGTGACGCCGGTGAGGCTCGAACCCGCGGCCCTTCGGTCTCGAGTTAAGCACTCTACCACTGAGCCACTGCGCTCCCATTCAGCATTGGTAGTTGAATGTGAACTATGAATAAATATTGTATAAGAGGACCATGTTTTCTCTAGCGTTTTCTTATTACCAAATTACCTGCTTGTTTTCATGGCTACAGTTTCTAAATTTTTGATAAAAAAATTCATACTTTTTACATTTGAATGATGAACTGTATTGTCTGTGACCATTGTTGCCAATTGATATTGAAAAGCTTACAGAATAAATTTATTTTGAGGTAAAGTTTTGATATACCGTGCTCATGACAATTCTCTTCATTTACTTTACTTTTAAAAATTGTTCAGGCCACAGAAAATGTCAAATAACTCCCCCCATCATCATCTACAACAGTTACTTTTTATACTTGTGTGAGGCAGGGTTCCTCTGGTGTTCAAATACATGTGCTTTGTCTCTGCTGATAGTACAGAAATTGTTATATATACCGAAAAACATAACCCTACCCCAAGTAATTCAACTGTCCATTCAGATTTCCATGCATCGTATATATTTTCCTGGTGTGTTGGACCACATTACCATTTTCAAAAATATTTTGCATGTGTTTTGCTTTTGTAAGGTTGTAGTGCAAGTACAGAAACATATTCAGGGCTATTTGGTTTTGACAGAAAATATTTACCCCGGGCGGTCGAAAATAGGTTGTTAAATTCCTGAATTTGCTACCACTGACCACTTTCTAAATGAAAGGCCTTGGCAGACTTACAAGAAGAAACCCCAAACTTTATAGCTCTATATTTGTTGCTCTTGGACTGATAGATAATATAAAGCAATAAGCATAACAATAAGACTTGAAAGCAAATAAAATGACACAAATTACTTCTTAGGCGGTCGAAAACTGGTTGTGCCAGGATATAAATGTGATCATTTACAAAGCTTATGAATAAATGCACTAATAGTTCCTGAAGAGTCAAGCACAATTAAGTATGAGCCGCGACATGAGATTTCCAACAATGTGGTATGTGTCCTTAGCAAAGCCTCAGATCAGCCTGCGCCTAGGCGAAGTCTGATCAGAGCCTTTGCTAGTCGCTTGATTATTCTATGACTGTTACATGTAAGCTACTGACCGAACAGCATTAAAGCTTAATTGGGGACTTCACAGGCTTGTCTGAGTCTACACCTCTCAAAATATCACACTGTTGGAAATCACATGCCCCGCTCATAGTGTATATATAGTTTTACGGAAAAGCAAGAAAATCTGGGCCTAGACTTACAGTGCATCCTTAAAGATAAGAAGTACTATTTACATGTAAGTATTGAATTTTCAGGATGCGAAAAATAACGTTTTCAAACTGATTAAAATCAAAATACATGTAGTTTCATTTTTTCTGTAGATCACAATGATATCTTGGACCACAAGTACTGCATCGGTCCTGGCAATTTATTAAGCATTTTATGTCTTCCTTATATTTAACGAGGCATTGTAATTCTGGGCCCATATCAACAACATTTGAACCACGTCGTAAGAAAACAGGTCTGCTTCTGCTTAGTTGTCATGCAAATGATGTTTTCGCTACATAGATCATGATTCCTCTAGTAACTCGTATGTGGCTGTGCAGTCCAATTTGTGTCTGTACGATGTTTTCCTCTTTAGAGACATAACTGTTTTGCGATAGAGACAGAAGAAAACTGATGTAACTCCACGTTTTTATCCTGGTTTTACAGTGTAGAGTACATGTAGCACCGGGACGCAACCGTGGCGCTACCGGCATGTAACCGTGGCACAACCGGGAGTTACCGGGACATCACCGTAAACAACCTGGGTAACACCGGGGTATACCGGCATGAACCGTGGCTCCACCGTGCTGCACCGTAATTGCTCCGGGATGAACCGGGAATCAATCGGCGTCTTGTTTTCCCGAGGACCGGGGCTATACCGGGGTAACGTCGGCAAAGTGAGAACGCAATTTATTTTTTTATGAAATGTGTCCCGGTGCATCACGGCTACATCGGCACAGTGAGAATTGGGCTTAACGTTACAAAACACACAATTTGGTTTGTCGTTATCCTCAAAAAGTTCAACAATCAACGTGTCTCTATAGTTCGTTTCTCCATGAAAGGTCATGCCCATTGTCTTTATTCCTCTGTATAAATTTCCACTCCCTACCATTTTGAATTTCAAGTTTGATACCCCATTGAAGAGGGAATCAAAACAAAACTTTATATATGTATTGTAATTGGTGCGTTGATTGTGGTCCATATCACCATAGAGAACTGTATATTCGTCTTCCATGACTTTGACTAGCTCAGAGGTTGCTGGCCATTCTCCGATCTTATTCTTTGGCCCACCATTGATGTAATGAAATTTCTGCTTCCACCATGATGGGAATGATATTGGTTTTCGTGTCTCTCCGTTCACCAACACGTCATCTATCTTACAAACAGCGTAGGGACGTTCCAGTTTCTCGTGGTACGAGGGGCGTTCAATATGTAATGAAAACAGCCCAGTATATCCCAAAGTTTTATATTTACACACTTCATAATTACTTTCATTAAAAGGTCTGTTTCTTGGCTAAATAAATGTAAAATTGCAGTTGTCAAGCTCATTATCTTATTTACACAAGACACTTTCAAGATAGGGTGCTGAAGTACACTGCGATATGAAATAAAAACAATGTTTTCAAAAGCAGATAGCTACATGACTGAGGAATGTTTTCAGTCTGCTTCTTCGTGTAGTAAATATCCATATATTGGAAATTCATACCTGCAAAACGTTTTGACATTGCTTGATATTCTATGAAAAACTGAGGCTTTCATTTTGGTTAAAATCTTCCTTGATGCTACATTTTTCTGGCATTCCATTGACAAAGTCGTTTTTGCGTGAACGAATACATAGCGAAAATTCATACGAAAATCATTTGTAACATTTTTTCTGGTCGCTTCGATGTTCATTTGCAAGTAATACAGCCGATTTTGAAATTTCCATATTTAATCTCACTCATAAAGTACCCCAAATACGTCATTTTGAAATAAGAAAATCACTTAAAAGAATGCCATCATTAACTTACACTGAAATGGATCAGAAAAAATACCGCGTTTCATTGACGTTTGCATTCAGATGCATTCTTTGGACATTGTTACTCGTATTTACATGTACATAATCTGGCTGGCTAATTTCAGACAATAAAATTATAGGAAACGAAAATGGTATACCACTAAGATGAGATAACTCTAGATATTGGTTTCAGATTAGCTGGTCTGCTGCCTATGCACTGTGTGTATTGAAACTTCGATACAATCAAAATTGTCCTTTTCTGGTACAAAGCCACATTTCCGATTTTCAAGGACCATTCGTATTTTAGTGCTACGTCCATTGCTTTTAACGACGTCAACGTAAGAGGGGGTAACGTAATAAACCGTTTGCACGAGACATCGGTACCGCTTAAACGTTTGTATCGTGAAAGCAGATAAAGGGGAAAGGAATCAGAAAACTATGGATATGTGATTCATGCATGTAAAATATTTGATTTAAAAAATGCAGCATGCCTTTCTATCTTTGTTAAAACGAGTCTTTACAATTCGGAGGAAAATATATGCAGTGTATATAAGTGTGCTTTTTAAAAAGTCTGTAACTTATTGAATTTGGAAAGATAAAAAAATGTTTTGTGCACCATTATAACGGCGACGCTTTGATCTTTCGTTTGGCATATGGCATTAAATCCTAACGCGTTTGTGGATGGAGTTATAAATGGGTTTTCATTACATATTGAACCCCCCTCGTATAAGGTATATACCTTGCGGGAAGAGGAGTTGGCACAGTGTGTGAACTCAACATTTATTTGAAGAGGATATTTAGGGTTTTCTGACTGATAAAAGTTTTCAGAGATCTCTTTCTTCATTGACACTATAAAAAGGAAATGTTCTTCTATAAGTTTGTGGGTGTCTACAATTGAGCCCTGGGACTTCCTGATTGAGCTACAGGCCAGTTCGTGAATGATCATACAGCAGTGAGCAGCCTGCCAACCTCCCAAGGTTCCATCTTTACTCCTGAAATTCACAAGAACAACAACAAAACAACATTAAACAAAAATGTATTCACCATGGTGTACTGTCCTGTCAGCCAAGAGTGACGGTGACTCCATGTTTAGTTTAAAAGTTATCAGGGACCTATAATCGATATATTACTAGTGTATTAATTTTATCCCCAGGCCAGGATTAATACACAAGTGATGTATCGATTCATGTTAGCTCAAGTGGAGTGTACAATGTAATGTTTACTTTAACAATTGTAAACAAAATAGTATGTCACTGTCACTCTTGGTTGGCACGACAGTACGTAGTGTGCATAAAGTAATTTCAACAAGACAAATTCGACGAATTTATATCCCCGGCGAAGGTTTATTTGAGAGAAACAAGTCATGTAAATCACAAAACATACATCCCATTTATCAAACCTTAGTTCACCATCAGTATTATTCAGATAATAACAAACACCTGTCAAGTATGTTTAGTGCTTAGTTTAATAAAACAAAACATACATACATCTGCACAATTTCAATAATCTGACCTTTAAACCCAACCCTAGAGGTCAACGGTGTGTGTAAATTCAAAGTGTTACCTTCGTGTAGGTCTACACTTCTTCCACTTTAATTTGATATGCAACATGACCACTTTTAGAAAATAAAATGACCTTTTGACCCCACCCCAGCGGTCGTTGGTGTGTGTAATGACGGCATGTTTGCTTTCATGGTGCTCTGTGCTCAATTCCCTTTAATTTGATATGCAACATGACTACTTTCAGAAAAATATAAAGTTTGACCTTTTGACCCCACCCTCTGGGTCGAGGGTGTGTCTGCGGGCAAAATATTTGCTACCATGTTGCTGCCAGCGTCGTCAGCTTTAATTTGATATGCAACATGTCGATTGACTACTTTCAGAAAAAGATATAGTTTGACATTTTGACCACATCCCCTGGGTCGAGGGTGTGTCTGTGGGCAAAATATCTTCTACCATGTTGCTGCCAGCGTCGTCACTTTTAATTTGATATGCAACATGACCATATTCTAAGAAAAATTTGATTTACCTCGGCCCCACCCCCTTAGTCCACCCAACAGGCTCGGACTCAGGCCTTCAAACTAAAATCCCGTTTGATATGTCTCATATCTATTACTGCTCCGCCTGTATGCACAATTTCAGCAAAAATATTAACAATTGTCTTAGTTATTGCGAAATATAAATATTTGACCTTTGACCCCTTAGGTGGGGTCAAAGAGGGTGGGATAAAACTTTGACACTGCCATGCTTATCTACAGGCACTTGGCAATCATGGTCTAATAGTGAGAAGTTGTTAAATATAATAGCTTTGATTAAATGTGAAGACCATCACACAAAAAAGCTAATATAGGTTTTGCCTTATAATTGCCAATACTAAAACAAGGGCAATAACTCAAGTGTTAAGGGGTCGATTTTAACCAAACTTATAGGATATCGAGAGTTTATGGTATCAGACTAGGAATGTACTACACTGTTGGAAGGAACTAGTGGGCTGGAAGGAGCTAGATTGTTGGAAGGTGTCACGCTGCTGGGTGTGTTGGACCGTTGAATGGTAACAAATATTGAGATAGAAAAAAAGTTGCTCGTTTATACTGCACAGTTATGATGGCCCATCAAGCAGTTAAAGAAAGTCAGTCGAAAACGCACATGCTCTAATTGCCCATACGTATGGCATGATGAGCCCAATTAAATCAAAATTGCAATGAGTTCAGATGAGCCTCATCCTGCGAAAATCTATTTGATACAGTTATGCGCACAACAAAGGCACATGTCAGACTGCACTGATACCCAATCAAATCAGAATCTTAGCTGTCCGCTGCAGTGATAATTTGTTTATAGGGTTCTGTATGCCCAATTCAACCCTTATAAGGGCAGCTGAGACTAAGCAGGCTGTTGCAGTCTTACCAAGACACAATAATAATTCCTTTATACTGTTAATAGAAATAGTAAACATTTAAGTAGGCCTTATAAAACATAATTAGAAAAATTATCCTCTCAGAATGCAGAATCATTTTTAATAACTGAAATTACCCCAAACAGTATACATGTAAGTGAGCCTAATCAATACACCATACTTATATGAAACTATCCTCTCAGATAGCAAGAATACTTGACAACTGGAATTTGTCAAAAATGTATACTTAAGTATGCCTAAACAAGATCTCGTACTAGAGGCAACTATCATCTCAGATAGGAGGAACTCTTTTAACGAACCTTTGGCGACATAATTGCGAGTAATTTAAGACACTCGCGCGATAGTCGTGAGACGTTTTTTTTTTTTTTTTTTTTTTTTTTTTTTTTTTTTTTTTTTTACATTATAATCGAAAATTCCATTTTGATCTATATGACCTCCACCTGAAAAGAGAAAGAAAGAAAGAAGATATCTAAACATGGTAACATAAACATGTACTTTGATCTTAGCTAACTAAACCGTTCTGATGAAGTAAGAGACTTGTCATATAACACAGAATGTGCAGGTGATGAGCTCATAGCTCGACACTCACTATATACTTTTGCTTAATTAAATTTATTATTATTATGGCCAGGCTTCCGTCTCCTCAGCGCACCATGGGCGCCGGACACTGTCTCCAGGGTGCCCGTGTCTTACTTTGCTGTCATGTTCATCTCCTCAGCCTCTCGCTTAGTACCGCCCGTGCCCCCGTCCCAGCCCCCTTCGACCATTGTCAGCCCAACGTTGATCTAAGATCAGATCTCCTCTCTCCAAGCAAATCCGTAAGCATAATATAAAAATACTAATATAAAAGGCTAAATATATATATTTATGTTTATTTATACTATTTTTATTTTCCATACCCTCGTATCAACCGCGAACTGCATTCCGCTTCGAGTGCGAGCCATTCGCTCCCGTTGCTTACATGCCTAACACGGCCGTACATGTATGTATAAACGTTACATTTAATATAGCTTATCCGCGGCGGACAGCGTTTAGACTGTCGAGGGTCACGGATTGAAATAATTTTTGGACTTGCAAGCATAACCATATCAAATTAAAGTGGAAGAAGTGTAGACCTACACGAAGGTAACACTTTGAATTTACACACACCGTTGACCTCTAGGGTTGGGTTTAAAGGTCAGATTATTGAAATTGTGCAGATGTATGTATGTTTTGTTTTATTAAACTAAGCACTAAACATACTTGACAGGTGTTTGTTATTATCTGAATAATACTGATGGTGAACTAAGGTTTGATAAATGGGATGTATGTTTTGTGATTTACATGACTTGTTTCTCTCAAATAAACCTTCGCCTGGGATATAAATTCGTCGAATTTGTCTTGTTGAAATTACTTTATGCACACTACGTACTGTCGTGCCAACCAAGAGTGACAGTGACATACTATTTTGTTTACAATTGTTAAAGTAAACATTACATTGTACACTCCACTTGAGCTAACATGAATCGATACATCACTTGTGTATTAATCCTGGCCTGGGGATAAAATTAATACACTAGTAATATATCGATTATAGGTCCCTGATAACTTTTAAACTAAACATGGAGTCACCGTCACTCTTGGCTGACAGGACAGTACACCATGGTGAATACATTTTTGTTTAATGTTGTTTTGTTGTTGTTCTTGTGAATTTCAGGAGTAAAGATGGAACCTTGGGAGGTTGGCAGGCTGCTCACTGCTGTATGATCATTCACGAACTGGCCTGTAGCTCAATCAGGAAGTCCCAGGGCTCAATTGTAGACACCCACAAACTTATAGAAGAACATTTCCTTTTTATAGTGTCAATGAAGAAAGAGATCTCTGAAAACTTTTATCAGTCAGAAAACCCTAAATATCCTCTTCAAATAAATGTTGAGTTCACACACTGTGCCAACTCCTCTTCCCGCAAGGTATATACCTTATACGAGGGGGGTTCAATATGTAATGAAAACCCATTTATAACTCCATCCACAAACGCGTTAGGATTTAATGCCATATGCCAAACGAAAGATCAAAGCGTCGCCGTTATAATGGTGCACAAAACATTTTTTTATCTTTCCAAATTCAATAAGTTACAGACTTTTTAAAAAGCACACTTATATACACTGCATATATTTTCCTCCGAATTGTAAAGACTCGTTTTAACAAAGATAGAAAGGCATGCTGCATTTTTTAAATCAAATATTTTACATGCATGAATCACATATCCATAGTTTTCTGATTCCTTTCCCCTTTATCTGCTTTCACGATACAAACGTTTAAGCGGTACCGATGTCTCGTGCAAACGGTTTATTACGTTACCCCCTCTTACGTTGACGTCGTTAAAAGCAATGGACGTAGCACTAAAATACGAATGGTCCTTGAAAATCGGAAATGTGGCTTTGTACCAGAAAAGGACAATTTTGATTGTATCGAAGTTTCAATACACACAGTGCATAGGCAGCAGACCAGCTAATCTGAAACCAATATCTAGAGTTATCTCATCTTAGTGGTATACCATTTTCGTTTCCTATAATTTTATTGTCTGAAATTAGCCAGCCAGATTATGTACATGTAAATACGAGTAACAATGTCCAAAGAATGCATCTGAATGCAAACGTCAATGAAACGCGGTATTTTTTCTGATCCATTTCAGTGTAAGTTAATGATGGCATTCTTTTAAGTGATTTTCTTATTTCAAAATGACGTATTTGGGGTACTTTATGAGTGAGATTAAATATGGAAATTTCAAAATCGGCTGTATTACTTGCAAATGAACATCGAAGCGACCAGAAAAAATGTTACAAATGATTTTCGTATGAATTTTCGCTATGTATTCGTTCACGCAAAAACGACTTTGTCAATGGAATGCCAGAAAAATGTAGCATCAAGGAAGATTTTAACCAAAATGAAAGCCTCAGTTTTTCATAGAATATCAAGCAATGTCAAAACGTTTTGCAGGTATGAATTTCCAATATATGGATATTTACTACACGAAGAAGCAGACTGAAAACATTCCTCAGTCATGTAGCTATCTGCTTTTGAAAACATTGTTTTTATTTCATATCGCAGTGTACTTCAGCACCCTATCTTGAAAGTGTCTTGTGTAAATAAGATAATGAGCTTGACAACTGCAATTTTACATTTATTTAGCCAAGAAACAGACCTTTTACACGGGTGGTAAACCTAGGAACTACCACGAAATTGTGTTAACGTAATTTTGTTCCCAAGCCACATCCGGGACACGTCGTGGTAGTTTCCAGGCCGAAAATTGGATAAAGAAAGGTTGGTGTCACTTTCATTTTTGTTTTATTTTACAACTTAGAACAAACAATGGTGAAATCCGACAATGTGGTTCCGTGTAAGTATGTCTCAGCGTCCACTCTAGCCCAAAATTTTGTTTGAAAAGTTATTTTCTTTCTTTTGGTACGTGTTTCCCCACTGAGCATCGGACCAACTTTCCCCAAAGTTCGAAGGATTTTAGCCCATATCTGTCAAATTGAATGGAATTTGATATCATTTGACGATGGAAATGATAAAAAGACCCTGAATAAACATTTCTACACAGAAAAAAAATCTGAGCATTTACTCGTAAACGATTCATGCTCCATTCGTCCTGTGTGGTAGTTTCCAGCTCATCGTGGTAGTTAAAATGCTATCGTGGTAGTTTCCAAGACGTTGTAGGAATTTAGTAGTAGTTCGCATCAGCAGATTTCCACTATTCAGGGGCTATTTCATTTTTATAAAGACAGGGTGTGCGGGCCGAACCTTGAATACTCCTCTTATTCATACGAAGACCTTTTCAAATAACCTTTTGTCAGATAACAAATGACGACTGCCTGAATTTAATTTTAGTTGGCTATTGAAATGATGAGAAGAATGAAAAGAAGGGATATTCACATTTTTTGTTTTTGAATAAACATGCTTTTTAATTATCAAATAACATGCCCGTTCATCGTCACACTCGCATGTATATAAAAAGTGTCCCAACCCGAGGATATTTCCCTTTTTTCCGAAGCGCAAGTACTAACAATACTTTGGGCCAGTAGTCTTAGCCTGTCATTTTATCTTAAAGCTGACTGAACATGGAACAACGTAGCGAGTGACGCAATTTTTTATATCATTTTTTTTTTGTCTGTTGCTTGGTCCACCACGGCTCAACTGATGACCTTCTTTTGCTTTAGATTTCCAGAGGTGTTGTTTGACAGTCCAGGGCATGGTCTCCATCTGTCAAGCATCACATTGAATCTCGAGTCCTCAGCTTAGCTTCCTCATGGTGTTGAAATGTGGTTTATTTGTTTACCGTGGTAATTAATTGACGAGTTCGAGGGTTATCATGCGAAACAAACAACCACTTTAATGTTTTGTAACACTTCAGAAACGTATCCTATAAAGTCTTGGAAACTACCACGATAGCATTTTAACTACCACGATGAGCTGGAAACTACCACACAGGACGAACGGGGCATGAATCGTTTACGAGTAAATGCTCAGATTTTTTTTCTGTGCAGGAATGTTTATTCAGGGTCTTTTTATCATTTCCATCGTCAAATGATATCAAATTCCATTCAGTTTGACAGATATGGGCTAAAATCCTTCGAACTTTGGGGAAAGTTGGTCCGATGCTCAGTGGGGAAACACGTACCAAAAGAAAGAAAATAATTTTTCAAACAAAATTTTGGGCTAGAGGGGACGCTGAGACATACTTACACGGAACCACATTGTCGGATTTCACCATTGTTTGTTCTAAGTTGTAAAATAAAACAAAAATAAAAGTGACACCAACCTTTCTTTATCCAATTTTCGGCCTGGAAACTACCACGACGTGTCCCGGATGTGGCTTGGGAACAAAATTACGTTAACACAATTTCGTGGTAGTTCCTAGGTTTACCACCCGTGTTTTAATGAAAGTAATTATGAAGTGTGTAAATATAAAACTTTGGGATATACTGGGCTGTTTTCATTACATATTGAACGCCCCTCGTACCACGAGAAACTGGAACGTCCCTACGCTGTTTGTAAGATAGATGACGTGTTGGTGAACGGAGAGACACGAAAACCAATGTCATTCCCATCATGGTGGAAGCAGAAATTTCATTACATCAATGGTGGGCCAAAGAATAAGATCGGAGAATGGCCAGCAACCTCTGAGCTAGTCAAAGTCATGGAAGACGAATATACAGTTCTCTATGGTGATATGGACCACAATCAACGCACCAATTACAATACATATATAAAGTTTTGTTTTGATTCCCTCTTCAATGGGGTATCAAACTTGAAATTCAAAATGGTAGGGAGTGGAAATTTATACAGAGGAATAAAGACAATGGGCATGACCTTTCATGGAGAAACGAACTATAGAGACACGTTGATTGTTGAACTTTTTGAGGATAACGACAAACCAAATTGTGTGTTTTGTAACGTTAAGCCCAATTCTCACTGTGCCGATGTAGCCGTGGTGCACCGGGACACATTTCATAAAAAAATAAATTGCGTTCTCACTTTGCCGACGTTACCCCGGTATAGCCCCGGTCCTCGGGAAAGCAAGACGCCGATTGATTCCCGGTTCATCCCGGAGCAATTACGGTGCAGCACGGTGGAGCCACGGTTCATGCCGGTATACCCCGGTGTTACCCAGGTTGTTTACGGTGATGTCCCGGTAACTCCCGGTTGTGCCACGGTTACATGCCGGTAGCGCCACGGTTGCGTCCCGGTGCTACATGTACTCTACACTGTAAAACCAGGATAAAAACGTGGAGTTACATCAGTTTTCTTCTGTCTCTATCGCAAAACAGTTATGTCTCTAAAGAGGAAAACATCGTACAGACACAAATTGGACTGCACAGCCACATACGAGTTACTAGAGGAATCATGATCTATGTAGCGAAAACATCATTTGCATGACAACTAAGCAGAAGCAGACCTGTTTTCTTACGACGTGGTTCAAATGTTGTTGATATGGGCCCAGAATTACAATGCCTCGTTAAATATAAGGAAGACATAAAATGCTTAATAAATTGCCAGGACCGATGCAGTACTTGTGGTCCAAGATATCATTGTGATCTACAGAAAAAATGAAACTACATGTATTTTGATTTTAATCAGTTTGAAAACGTTATTTTTCGCATCCTGAAAATTCAATACTTACATGTAAATAGTACTTCTTATCTTTAAGGATGCACTGTAAGTCTAGGCCCAGATTTTCTTGCTTTTCCGTAAAACTATATATACACTATGAGCGGGGCATGTGATTTCCAACAGTGTGATATTTTGAGAGGTGTAGACTCAGACAAGCCTGTGAAGTCCCCAATTAAGCTTTAATGCTGTTCAGTCAGTAGCTTACATGTAACAGTCATAGAATAATCAAGCGACTAGCAAAGGCTCTGATCAGACTTCGCCTAGGCGCAGGCTGATCTGAGGCTTTGCTAAGGACACATACCACATTGTTGGAAATCTCATGTCGCGGCTCATACTTAATTGTGCTTGACATTTCAGGAACTATTAGTGCATTTATTCATAAGCTTTGTAAATGATCACATTTATATCCTGGCACAACCAGTTTTCGACCGCCTAAGAAGTAATTTGTGTCATTTTATTTGCTTTCAAGTCTTATTGTTATGCTTATTGCTTTATATTATCTATCAGTCCAAGAGCAACAAATATAGAGCTATAAAGTTTGGGGTTTCTTCTTGTAAGTCTGCCAAGGCCTTTCATTTAGAAAGTGGTCAGTGGTAGCAAATTCAGGAATTTAACAACCTATTTTCGACCGCCCGGGGTAAATATTTTCTGTCAAAACCAAATAGCCCTGAATATGTTTCTGTACTTGCACTACAACCTTACAAAAGCAAAACACATGCAAAATATTTTTGAAAATGGTAATGTAGTCCAACACACCAGGAAAATATATACCATGCATGGAAATCTGAATGGACAGTTGAATTACTTGGGGTAGGGTTATGTTTTTCGGTATATATAACAATTTCTGTACTATCAGCAGAGACAAAGCACATGTATTTGAACACCAGAGGAACCCTGCCTCACACAAGTATAAAAAGTAACTGTTGTAGATGATGATGCGGGGAGTTATTTGACATTTTCTGTGGCCTGAACAATTTTTAAAAGTAAAGAAAATGAAGAAAATTGTCATAAGCACGGTATATCAAAACTTTACCTCAAAATAAATTTATTCTGTAAGCTTTTCAATATCAATTGGCAACAATGGTCACAGACAATACAGTTCATCATTCAAATGTAAAAAGTATGAATTTTTTTATCAAAAATTTAGAAACTGTAGCCATGAAAACAAGCAGGTAATTTGGTAATAAGAAAACGCTAGAGAAAACATGGTCCTCTTATACAATATTTATTCATAGTTCACATTCAACTACCAATGCTGAATGGGAGCGCAGTGGCTCAGTGGTAGAGTGCTTAACTCGAGACCGAAGGGCCGCGGGTTCGAGCCTCACCGGCGTCACTGCGTTGTGGTCCTTGAGCAAGACACATTTATCCTAGCTTAGTACTGGTTCAACCCAGGAAGACCCGTCCCTAGTGACTTTTCATTTTTATTTTGCATTTTATTATATATACATAGGCAGTGGAACCGCACGGTTTACATTCCACGCCACAATCTCATTGGAGCTTCTTGTATAGGACGTACTGTAAAACTCGAAAATATTTGGCGGTAATTTTAATTTGGTTATAATCGCCAATATAAAAGACCATGAAATACAGTTTCGAATCCAGTTACACAATATGCAATGAATTGACTCTCATTAGTAGTATGCTGACATCTATTCAATATAACAGCTTTAGAGCGGTAGGATCTGTTTCCCCATATTCACAGAGGTTATTAATAGGGAGGAGGTGAATTATTTCCTATACAAGAATGTAATGTATTGTTACAGCGTTTACAATATTAGGTCAAAGTGCATACCACTCTCATTGTCAACGAAAAGACCACTCTGTAAGATACACAACATGCACGTATCCAGAAGGGGGAAACAGGGGGTCCGGACCCCCTGAAAATCACAAAAATATAGGGTTTCTTAGCAATATTGGTCCGGATCCCCTGAAAGATCACAAAGCTATTAAACCAGCATTTTTTGTCGGGCCATCATCGGCACGCCAGCGAAACGCCATTAAAATGGCGTTTCGCCCGCGGGTCGATGATGGCCCGCTTTATAGTGGCATTTGGAACCTTCCTCCCCTCATCATTTAAAAAAAAAAAAAAAAAAAAAAAAAAAAAAGCGTTGTCAAAGTTGGACCGGACCCCCTCTGACAAAACTTTCTGGATCCGCGCATGCACAAATCTGATAAATTGCCCTAAGTGGTAATTGTTAACGTCTAATTGTTTATGTGATTTCGGTACGTATCGCAAATGCGTAATATTTCTCTTTAAACATCTACAGTAAACGAAAAGACCACTCTGTAAGATACACAACATTCACGGATCCAGAAGGGGGAAACAGGGAGTCCGGACCCCCTGAAAATCACAAAAATATAGGGTTTCTTAGCAATATTGGTCCGGATCCCCTGAAAAATCACAAAGCTACTAACCAGCATTCTTTGTCGGACCATCATCGGCACGCCAGCGAAACGCCAATTAAAATGGCGTTTCCCCCGCGGTCGATGATGGCCCGCTTTATTGTGGCAATTGGAACTTTTCTCCCCTCATCAAATTAAAAAAAAAAAAAAAAAAAAAAAAAAAAAAAAAAAAAACGTTGTCAAAGTTGGACCCCTTCTGACAAAACTTTCTGGATCCGCACATGCACAAATCTGATAAAATGCCCTAAGTGGTAATTGTTAACGTCTAATTGTTTATGTGATTTCGGTACGTATCGCAAATGCGTAATATTTCTCTTTAAACATCTACAGTAAACGAAAAGACCACTCTGTAAGATACACAACATGCACGGATCCAGAAGGGGGAAACAGGGGGTCCGGACCCCCTGAAAATCACAAAAATATAGGGTTTCTTAGCAATATTGGTCCGGATCCCCTGAAAGATCACAAAGTTTTTAAACCAGCATTCTTTGTCGGGCCATCATCGGCACGCCAGCGAAACGCCATTAAAATGGCGTTTAGCCCGCGGGTCGATGATGGCCCGCTTTTTAGTGGCATCTGGAACCTTTCTCCCCTCATCAAATTAAAAAAAAAAAAAAAAAAAAAAAAAAAAAAAAAAAAACGTTTTCAAAGTTGGACCCCCTCTGACAAAACTTTTTGGATCCGCGCATGCACAAATCTGAAAAAAATGCCCTAAGTGGTAATTGTTAACGTCTAATTGTTTATGTGATTTCGGTACGTATCGCAAATGCGTAATATTACTCTTTAAACATCTACAGTAAAAAAACCTGTCTCAAGCAGCCACTCAAAAACACACAAAACATTGGTTTTCAATACAGATTAGTATTGCAGCATTATGCAATATTTTCGACCTCCAATAAGCTATCATTTTCCAATAAGACCATGGCTTTGTCTATTTTTAAGTTGCCGCTTAAGACAGGTTTTACTGTATTTAGTTATCGACCCAGCCATTATATAATTTCGACCCCCTGTCGGCCCATCAGCGAATGGTCATTTGAACGGGCCGAGATTGTTTACTGGACTAGAGATATTAAATTAAGCTCGAGACATTTACTACGCCTCTGCTTCGTTTGAACAAGCAGCGAAGGCTGTAGTTAGACTGTGTGGATGCGTAGTCTCGTCTGAACCTTCACTGCCCGCATATATACTGACGGGCTTTAAAAACGCAACACTAACTTCCTGTTATATCTTAAAAATGACAGTTGAATGTAAACTTCCTTTGCTTCGACGATGTCATCAGGAAGTGGCTTCTTCAGTCAACACTTTTAAAAGTTTTGATTGTACAACTAAACTCGACGACGTTATTGCTTCATAAAGTTTTACTCACTGACGCATTTCTTTAGTAGCGGAGTTTTTAAGTCAACACACAGATTAATGTCATAAAAGCAAACCTGCTGTATCGCAGACCTGCCAATCAAAATGAAAGCAATTCCTCGATGACTAACAAAGTTCAAGACATACATTTGATGTTTCTCGTGCTTCTTCATTTAAAGAAGTAGGGGGTCTTTCACTGATAAAATTTTGTCAAATGAAACAGGTGACCCCTATCTCAAATAGATTACATTTTAAATTATTTAGATGAATTTGAAGGGGGCAAGTTTTTCATTCGTTAGTCACAAATGTACACATTTTAATATACAATCAAATTGAAAGTTCTGCATTCTTTTTGAAGACATATATAAAAGCTGCTATCCAAGTGTTGCGTTTTTAAAGCCTACCAGTATACATGTACGATAATTACCAAAATCTAACGAACTGTTTTGATATAATGGAGCTTTGTAACGATACACATGTCTTCGGGGTCTGCAACTTATTAAGAATCAAACCACCCTGCTCAGCTACAGATACTAACTTGAACATTTAAAGTTTGCATCTAGCAAGGTCAGCTATTACAGTAAAGCCTGTCTTAAGCGGCCACTCTCAAAAAGAACACAAACAATTGGTTTTTAACACCGAGTATCGCATAATGCTGGTCAAAAGTATTGCAGAATGTTCCAAGAGCATTCTGCAATACTTTCGACCATCATTTAGCTACCATTTGTCATAAAGATGTTTGTTTTGTCTGTGTTTGAGTGGCCATTTTACTCGGGGTTTTCCGTAGCTTGAACATTTAGAGTTTGCATGTAGCAAATTCAGCGATTATACTTTCTAGTGAGCGCAAAATAAACATGTTGATCAGATTGTGTGGAACCTTAAGCGAGACATTTAATTCTCAGCGTTATACTGGTTCACGACATGACTGATAACTGTTTTTTATAGGCGTACAGCTTTTACGCCTATAAAAACAAGTTTATTTTTTATCTTTTTCAACTTTTGTATTATAAAAGATTAGATTCCATCTATAGGCAAGGAACTTTAACCTTTAAGGTCAAACTAATTCCTTGAGAAATTATTTTAGCGCCAAATCATAGGGTTGTGTAATGTAAATAACCATAAAAAAGTCCTCAAAAAGTATTGGTGCCAAATTCGAGAAAATTAAGGTTCAAGATTTTATCATTAGTGGGTGGGATACCTGAAAAATGGAAATAATCATTTTTGACCAATAATGCTTATATATTTCAAATTCTTTTTTGAGTAAATGCTGAATATATCAGATGAGGATGGTTTTAAGACTATAAGTGTGTAAACCGAGTGGTCAGCAGAGAGCATAATCGTTTCCATGGCAACCCATAATATCTAAATAATGGGGTGGTGCCAACAAAATTGTGCATATCTCAGCAGCAACTCATCCTAGAATATTAAACTTGGTACCAAATTAATTCTAAGTTGTCTTATGTTCTCCTGACTGTCCGATATGCAATTATCTATTTTGTATATTCATGAATATTTATGAGAACATGAGAAATCAGAGAAAAACTGCAGAGAAATTAAGGGGGTATACCTACAAAATAACATATATCTCAGCTGCTAATTGAACTACAGATCAAAACTTGGTACAAAACTGACGCTGAGACGTTGCCCCTTTACTTTGTGGTTTAACATGCAATTTATCAAATTATTATATCCAGCAATATTAATGAAAACATTAGAAATAAGAGAAAATTCTAAACAAAACTAAGCGGTTATTCCTACAAAATTGAATGTATCTCAGCTACTAACTTTCCTAGATTCCCAAACACCATACCAGATTGATACCAAGATACTATTCTTTTACCCTTTGGTTCAACATGCAAATAATAAGCTTTAAATATCCATGACTATTAATACAAAGAGGATATTCAAATGTTTTTGTTAAATATGTCTTTTATTTCACGAGTGAAGTGGACAATATGAATATTTCATGAGTGGCGAAGCCACGAATGAAATATAATTATTGCCCACTTCACGAGTGAAATAAAAGACACATTTAACAAAAAAACATTTGAATTTTCTTTTTATTATCTACAAATTTCCCACAATCTTTTAAGGTAATGAGAAACGAATCTCACTTTACATCAGCTTTTGTTTTGATTTTCTAGTTGTAGCAGACGAATTTATAAAAGCTCTTTCTTTTATCAAGCTTCTAAGCGACTCTGCCTTTTAACACCAATAGTTGTTTCCCTTATGAAAAGAAACAGATATGCCATAAAGAGTTGCTTCCCTTAGACCATATTGAGAAAATAGAAAAAAAGTAGTTCCAATCTCACGGTTTCTGTCCCATGAAAATATCAAATCTTGTATTTTCACTGCTGTGAAAATACAAGTTTTGATATTTTCACGATTGTGAAATATATGCATTATATTTTATCAATATTTTCCTGTATTTCATTACATAGTAGATAATAAAACATTAGATACAATAGAAAAATCACAGAAAAATTAAGTGGGTATCCTTACAAAGTTACTCATATCACAGCTGCTATTTGCCATGAGTTACCGAATATGTTTCTGAATTGATGCTAAGACACATTCCTTTTATGCATTTGTTCAACTGAGAGTAATTTGATTTTGATATTTATGATTATTAAAGAGAATATTAAAAATCATAGAAAAATCGCAGAAAATTAAGATGGTATACAAATAAAATTACTAATAACTCAGCTGCTGATTGCCATAGAGAAGCAAACATGGTAACAAGATAATGCTAGAGCATTAATCATTTAATCATATGTTCATTATTAGAAATATATGAATTGCAAAATCCCCAATATTAATAAAAATATTAGAAATGAGAGAAAAATGTTGTAACTTTAATAGTGTTGTACCCACAATGACCCATAGATCTAACTCAGCTGCTGTTATTCTTAGACTTCTAAAAAAACGCCTAAATGATTCCGCTGTGCCAGCCAAGATGGTCACCAGAGCTCTAGATAAGAAATATTTTAAACATCTCTAAATTAGAAATAATATCATACACTTTTAATGCCATTCCTCGTAAGGCCTTCTACCAAAACTACACAACCAGTTTTGCTCTGCTAAACAAAATAGTCTACAGAGCTAAAATAGAACTCTTTACACAATATCTGATCCAAAATAATTACAAAGAATATTTCTGTATGATCAATGTTCCTTAGTTTGCTCAAATTCATACAACTATGCGTAACAAAAGTGCCTCCAGGGCTACAATTCAGGTGAGCATTCGAGAGCCACCCAAACTTGCCCTCTAGTTTAATATTATATGGGGATTCCCCCTTTCTGGCCATTTTCCCCATTCATCCCATGTAAATTCTTTTTAGAAACAAATCAGACCGACTAACCTCATTTTAATTTTCCATGCAATAGTAAACTCACATATTTATTTTGGTCTAAGTAATTTTGTATGTTTACTCTCCTATTTTTTCTACGATTTGTCTATAATTTCCAATGATTCATAAATTCATATATTCAAAATAAAATAAGATCATATGCATATTGAACCACAGGGTATAAGAAATATATCTTAGCAACAATTCAGAGCGAAGTTTGATAATTAAGGACATCTAGCAACTGCGATATGAGTAGTTTTAAAGGTATATCCACTTTTTATTTATGTGATTTGTCTATCATTTCCAATAGTTTTCCAATAATATCCATGAATATTTAAAGGACCTTGGACAGTCTTAATGAGAGATTGCCCATAAAAATGGCCATAGAAAATGTTCAAAGAAAATGATATTTTTTCCATGAAAAAAATAGTAATTTCAACTCTCGCACAAGTGTTTTTCGCATTGGACAAGTACCTTACTGCTTTTGCTAATCAACATTTAGGAAATACTGAAGGGGGGAGGATGTCAAAAGTTTTATGCTGCAAACAATATATTTCCGTGTATTTAGATGCCTTGATTTTCTTTGAAATAAAATTTGGTCACAAAAATACCACCACCCCCTACACCATGCAGTCCTGGCATTAATATGCAATATTTTCCAAATACTTTTATTTTGTTGGGTGCACTCTAATAATAAGGGTTTGATTTAAGCACAGACATTAGTTATAAATAATGCATTATCCTAGCCACAGGCTTTCGAAATCTGGGCAGATTGAATAGGAGACTGTCAGAGGTGCTTTAGTCATTTGAATGTTGAAAAACTTGGTAAAAAAATTCTGAGATATGAGTATACTCCCTTGTATTTATATTCTTCTGTTTCTTTTTGACAAAATTTCTCTTACTTCTATAATTTTCATTAATATTGGTGGATATGACAATAAGGTAATTTACATATTTTACCAGAGTAGAAGAGCTTTGTCTTACCATCAATTTGGTACCAGTTTTGTATCCTATAGTAATAAGCAGCTAAGTATGTACACCCCTTTTTCCTGAAGTTTCTCTCTAGTTTCGATTGCTCAGATTTTCATACTGGACAGTCTAGAAAAAAATCTATGACTAAGAATTAGTTTGGTACCAATTTTAGTATTCTTGGGTGAGTTGCTGCTGAGATATGAGAATTTCTGGTGGTACATTCCATACTTTAGAATTATTTCATAGGTTGTCATGGATACCATGTAATTTCACATAACCCAAATGGGTTACATTTTAAGGCTATAATTTTGAAGTATGGTGGTCAAAATTAATAATTTGGTAACCAATAGAAATTGTCATCAGGGTGTAAGGTAGGTCTACTATCACAGGGTCCAAGTTTCTAGTCGTTTCCTATGATTTTCCTGTCATTTTTCAAGTTTTCAGAAATATTTATGAATATGCAAATGAGGTAATTAACATCTCTGAACATCTACGAACACTGGATGAAAGAACTTGTCAAATTGCACCATTTATGATATATAACAGTATACACTATACACCAGTGATAACAGTATACACTATACACCAGTGATGTTTTTGGGCAGAAATCAGTTAATCTACTGGTCTTTTCGACGATTTTCCCACATTTTAAAGTTCTCATTAATATTCATGAATATTCAAATTAGAAAATTTGCATATCTGACCATGTAATAAAAGGCCTATATCTCAGCTTTAATTTGGTACCAAGGTTAGTAGTCTAGACTGAGAAACAGCCGCGATATGGTTGTTTTTTGTAAGTACATCCCCATTCAGGAGAATAGGATTATGGGTTGCCATGGAAACATAACCAGAATAAGTTTTTAGCTGGGGACATTTTTAGGGGGCATACCTAGGGTCCCAATGAACACTTTGACACCCATTAAAACTTGCTCTGGTGTAGCAAGGTAGGTCAAATTAGATCCCAGGGTACCACTAACATGATATTAATTGCCTGTTTTCAGCGATTTTTCTTCATTTTTTTTACATTTTTTTCATCCCCGAAAAATACCATTTCCCCCTAAATTTTTTTTTAAGATTTTTTTTTTCTGTGAAACAAGACACCTTTCTGATACTAAAACTGTTAATAAAATTTCTCAAGGAATTAGTTTTGGGTAAAGGGTCATTTTTGGCTAAATGTACTGGCCTACTATGATGTGCTTGATCAATTAAACAAAAGCTGTTGTGCATTGTGTTTTACAGTTCTCTTTTAAATTTTCTAACCTATAACTTAAATAATTATTTAATTTATTAAATCTTCTCAAGTCTTACCTAACAAAGTTCTAATAACTAATCAAGTACCAAAATTGTTCAAAAAATATATCGCTCTCACACTGGGTTTCACCTTACACATGCACTATAAAGTCTCTATTGACATCATCTTGAACCAATCATATTTCAAGTTATCAGTAAAGCGCCCTCCTCATATCGCCCCCTTAGTGGTAGAAGGTGTTATCTAACATTTTCAACAAAATTGAGTTATTTTAGTTTTTATGATTCTTAGCATAGTATCTATCATCTCACAAATTATCATGGCTGTATTCCTTGAACACAAATAATGGTAACAAAATTTCATTTGGGGTCATGTGCAAAACTATGATTTTGCTCATTGCAAAAAGAGTTATTTGCAGTCAAATTTGCAGCAGAAGGTGCTATGTGTCATATAACACCTTTAAGCTGGAAGAAAAGTGCTGCTTTTGTTTAACTTATTTAGAGTTAAAAGGTGTTACATGACAAATAATACCTTTTGCATTCACCAAAATGATTACAACAATACAGTATTGGGTGACAAAATGTACCATTAGACAGATAGCGCCTTTTTCTTTGTTTTGAAAAAGGTGCTATCTGTCAAATAGCACATTTTTTCATTTAACACATAACTTATTCTTGTATAAAAAATGTAAATTTGGTACATATATGTAACATTCTTACATACAGATATCACATCTTTTCATAGAGATGTTAAATTCTTACAAAGATGTGTCGCAAACTTACATACACGTCACATTCTTACATTACAGGTGTCACATTATAACATACAGATGTTAGACTTTTACATAACGAAGTCACATCCATACAGACAAATAAGAGATTCCTACATATTATACATGTCACATTTATCATACATATATTGTGTTCTGACCTAGAGATATCGCATTCTTAAATAGAGAGATGTCAGTTTCATATATAGTGATGTCATATCATCTTACATAGAGATGCCACAACCTTACATTCAGCTGTCACATTCTTCCATAGGGGTATCACATTCTTCCATTAGAAACTGAAATGTTCGTCTGCGGTTAACACGAGGACTTGTCAAGGTAGATAGGAATGCAAAGTGGTGTCCACCTTGGATTTGAAGGAATACATTAATTGTTTTGTTAAAAAAACGTGCTTTATTTTCTCCATTTTTATTTTAAAACTGTTTCCATTACTGTCGAAAAAATATTTATTTCGATAACTGGCTTTAATAACCTTTGAGTTTAGTAACGAACGACATTTTATACCTCTACTCATCAAAAAATCAAATAATGAAATCAAGAAACTTAAAGAAATATCATATAAGTCTTACAAAGAAATATCACATCCTTACATACAGTTTCTTATTCCTACCTATTGATGTCAAATTCCTTAAAAGAGCTGTCATATTCTTACATACAGGTGTGGCATTGTCCAATTCTTACACAGATATTATACATTATTGCAATGTGATATCACACTCCTGCATACAAATATTATAGTTATTCTTACTATGAGATGTCACATTCATATGTACAAATGCCACATTCTTACATACATATTATGTTACATTAGTATTATACTTGTCAAATTCTTTCATAGACATGTTACGTTCTTACATAGACTTGTCACAATTTTTATATAGATGTTGCATTCTCAAATGTAGAGATAACACATTGTCATATAGTGATGCAATATGATCTAAGATACAGATGACACAATCTTATATAAAGATGACACATTCTTACATAAAGATGAAACATTCTTATTTAAAGATGATACTTGCGAGCTGAACATTCCTTGTACTTCAACAACAGCAGAATCTAGGTCAAATATTTAGTACCAGTAACATGCATTTAAGCCCCCCTCCCCCCCCCCCCCCCCCCGTGGCTTAGGCTGCTGTCCAAAGGCAGTGGTTCTGTTGTTGTTGTTACTTGTTGTTTATTGTTACTCCCATAGTAGGAGTATGTATTTGTTATATGTTTTGTTGTACGTTGCTTTATGTGAATTCTAGTTATGCAATCATCTTTGATGGGAAGAGAGAGATGGTTGCTTGGCTTAGTTTGTCTTCCTGGTGTCCCATGATGGTTGAGTGGCTATTCCTTGCGGTGCCATGGGTTTTTCTGCAGTTTGCGATTGTTGTATTTCCTGATCATACTCACTATTTTAAATATATATTTACATTATTACATTAACATGTCAAATTCTTATATTTTAGAGAGTTTTACAATTTCTTAAATAGAGATGTTGCATTCTCACCCAGAAATTTACATTCTTACATAGAGATGTCATGGTAAATAGTGATGTCACTTTCTTACATAAAGATGTCTAGGTCTTACAAAGGGTTGACATATTTTTTGATGTGTTTCATTTTACATAGAGGCATAACATTTAAAAAGAGATGTTGCATTCTTACACACAGATGTCATATTCGTACATAAAGATAGTGCATTCTTATATAGAGATAGCTGCGCCTTTTTTTCATAGATATGTCTCATTTTTACATAGAAATGTTGCATTCTTACATATAGAATGTCATGTTTTTACCTTGAAATTTCATATATTTACATATTCGTATATATAGATGACATATTCATACATACATATTTCACAATCTCACATAACTAACAAATAGCACCTTTTGCTGTAACCAAAATGATTAGAGCAATACATTATTTGGGGACAAAAGGTACCATTTGGCAGAAAGCACCTTTTACTTTAAAGATAGAATACTTAGTTTTGACAAAAGGTGTTATTTGTCAAATAGCACCTTTTCAATTAACACATGACCTAAAATCCATTGGTTACAAAAGGTGCTATGTGACATATGACACCTTTTCAGCCCAAAGAATTGAGAATTTGCTGTATGGTAAATAGAGCTATCTCCAGAAAGGGGGAATAACTCTTTATTTCAAACTAAAGTGTTTTAAACTAGTTTCATTTGAAACTATACACTCATACACTATTTTCAATATCAACACCAAACATTTATATTGTAAAACTGATTTTTCCGGAGGCTGCAAATCTTTAAACGCGTTTTTCTCAAAAGTATGAAAAATGCACATAGCCCCTTCTGCCGCTAAGGGGGCGATGTGTAACATTCTATTTATATCAACCAATAGGAAGATATAAAGGTGACTCATAGTCATACCAAGGAGCTATATCGATAAGGCGTGTATTTTCCCTAGTTCACATGATTACAAACATCAAATTTTCAAACTGCACGCTTGTTAGCTCACCTGAGCCGAAGGCTCAAGGTGAGGTATTGTGATCGGTCTTTGTCCATTGTCCATCGTCCATCCGTGCGTAAACTTTTTCTTTAAACAACATCTCCTCCTGAACCACTGGTCCAAATTTCATATAACTTCAAATGAATGTTCCCCATAATGCATTTTTCAAAATTGCATAAATGGTTCGGCTCCACTGAACAGGAGGGTCGCCAGAGCTCCGGATAAGAAATCTTTTAAAAGACATCTCCTCCTGAGCCACTGACCCAAATTCAACATTATTTCACAGACTTGTTTCTCTTGATACCATCTACCAAAAACTGCACAAATGGTTATGCTCCAATGAAGAAAAGGACTGCCAGAGCTCCAGTTAAGAAATACATTTAAACGGCACTACATCCTGGACCACTGGTCCAAATTCAAAATAATTTTACAGGATTGTGTCTTATGATGCTTTCTTTCAATATTGCACAAATGGTTCCAGCCCACTGAACAAAGGGGCTGCTAGAGCTCTAGATAAGAAATGTCTTTAAACGACATCTCCTCCTGAACCACTAGTCCAAATTTATTATTACTTTACATGAATGTTCCCCATGATGCCCACTTTCACAATTGCATAAATGGTTTCGCTCCACTGAACAGGAGGGTCGCCAGAGCTCCAGATAAGAAATCTTTTAAAATACATCTCTTCCTGAACCACTGACCCAAATTCAAAATTATTTCACAGAATTGTTCCTCATAATACCCTCTACTAAAATAGCACAAATGGTTACACTCTGCTGTACAAAAGGGCCGCCAGATATCCAGATAAGAAATGCCTTTAAACGGCATTTCCTCCTGAACCACTGGTCCAAATTCAACAGGATTGTTCCTCATGATGCCTTCTTTCAATATTGCACAAATGGTTCCAGCCCACTGAGCAAAGGGGCTGCCAGAGCTCTAGATAAGAAATGTCTTTAAACGACATCTCCTGAGCCACTAGTCCAAATTTCAAATAACTTCACATGAGTTTTTCATATGAAGCCCACTTTCAAAATGGCATAAATGGTTTTGCTCCACTGAATAGAAGGGTCGCCAAAGCTCCAGATAAGAAATCTTTTAAAACACATCTCCTCCTGAACCACTGATCCAAATTCAAAATAATTTCACAGAATTGTTCTTCATAATACCCTATACCACAATTGCACAAGTGGTTACACTCTGCTGAACAAAAGGGCTGCCAGATATCCAGATAAAAAAATACCTTTAAACAGCATTTCCTCCTGAAACACTGGTCCAAATTCAAAATAATTTCACAGAATTGTTCCTCATGATACTTTCTATCAAAATTGCACAAATGGTTGGGGTCTGCTGAAAAAAGGGGCTGCTAGAGCTCTAGATAAGAACTGGCTTTAAACGACATCTCCTTTCGAACCACTGGTCCAAATTCCATATAACTTCACATGAATATTCCCCATGATGCCCTCTTTCAAAATTGCATAAATGGTTCTGTTGCACCAAACACGAGGACTGTCAGAGCTCCAGATAAGAACTCTTTTAAACGACATCTTCTCCTGAACCACTGACCCGAATTCAAAATAGTTTCACAGAATTGTTCCTAATGATGCACTCTACCAAACTTTCACAAAAGGTTCCACTCCGCTGATCAGTCATTCTCAGTGAGCGACCCAGGGCCCAAGGGCCCAATTGTTTTTAAAATTGGCGCGGTATGCATAGTAAGCATCAAAATACATGTCAAAGCAATTTATCATTAGCAAAGCAGTAAAAATTTGCGCTTCCTACTCCCACCCCTCATTTTCAGTCTTTCTACTGGGTGCCATTTAGACCAGACTTTAAGAAAATGCATTGCTAGTTTCAAAAAGTAAAAGTGCTAAACTGTAAAGGATAGAAGTGCTATTCGTTTTCAAAACTTCACGAAATCCCCCTGCGCATACGGACGAAAATTACTTAAAATTGTGACGTTTGCCACTGGAAAGGTCAAACTGGTGTCTTTCAGTTTGTTTTTAGATGCTTTCTCCCCTTAGACCCAAGATGCCCTTTGGACAATGACATGTCGCTATAAACATATACAACATTTGTAAAGGGCGTCTTTGGTCAAGGGGGGGGGGGTCGGGGACGTTGGTTGTAGAAGCCACATCTGACAAAAATAGACTGCTTTGCCAAATGGTCGTTTTATTGTACATCAACTCTATAATTGTATCATGGTCTAGATATTTTTCTTTGATCTTACGATGCTATATTTAAATTAATTACGACCTAGTTGTCTTAGTGAGATAGGCGGAGCCTAAAATTCCCATTTACTTGTATTGTCTCCTTATGTAGGGCATGCGCTAACAGCAGACCAAATCAGTTAGAGCACGGTGTCGGATTTCATTTCTGACCCAGACAGATGTTTTCGAGGGAACCATGTTTACCTTTTAAACGCTATCAAAATGCATCTACAAGTCTTCTGATGCTATATATTTGCTATCATTATAGACTAATGTAATTGTAGGGGCAAACAGTGTTTCAGAAGCTTGCCCCACATGCCGCAAAAGACCCAGAAGTCATTCCGAGCCATCTATGGAATGTATTCAAGCTAGATTCAGAAAACTTTTGAGTGCAAGTTTGGCAGCAAACACTCACACAACATACAGAAATGCAATCACAGCTTTCAACAAATTTAGAAGGCACCACAAATTAGAAATTCAATGGCCCGCTACAGTCACACAGGTTCAGTACTTCATATCTGGTTGTTTTGAGAAGGGTTTCTCCCCTGCGACAATCAAAACATATTGCTCTGGCATTAGTTTCTTCCATAAAGTTAATGAACTAACAGATCCAACAAGTAATTTTGAAGGATGTTGTCGCTCACGAAAACAGAATGATAACCGAGCACGCACCCATCTCAAAACATCTGCTGACGGGCATTTGTGCCAAACCTAATGAAATTTGTTACAGTCCTGATGAGGTATTGCTATTCAAAGCCACATTTACTTTGGTATATTTTGGCCTATGTAGAATCAGTGAGCTGGTTTATACAGAGCCAATGCATACAGACAGGCCTCTACAATGGGGTGATGTATCTTAGAACTCCTGTAACAAAGTTCTTGTTATTCAAATCAGAAAATCAAAAACTTATCAGACTGGAAAGGCAGTAAAACTGAATATATTTCCGGCTGAGAAGGGCAATACTTCCTGCATTCAATCTGTACGTCTGTTTATGCAAGCTCGTCCTAAGCATATGGGATATTTTCTGTGTCACCTGAATAGAGACCCTCTAACTAGATATCAGTTTAATAGCATCTTAAATAAATGCATTTCAAAAATAGGTCTCTCAACAAAAATCTTTAAAACACACTCTTTCAGAATTGGCAGAGCAACCGATCTGGCTAAAGAAGGTGTATCATCAGAAAATATCAAGAAGCTGGGACGGTGGAGTTCTAAAGCGTTTTAAAATAAATACGTACTTGAAAACCAGGGTGATTTTATTTTTTAAAATGTTCACACAGTTTTGCTTTCCAGAAATATGGATTGTTGGGGACTCAATTGTAAGTCATGGAGAAACATATGCCACAAAGCACGGGAGTCAGCAACTGGGACAGACCAGATACCAGATTATATGGCTTGGAAAATCTAGCATGAGATGGGAGCAACTTCTACCTACGCTACAGCTACACATGCTCACCAGAGGGCATCCAGCAGCTATTATACTACATGTAGGTGGGAATAGTATTGCTTCTAAACCACAATTTACCCTAATGAAGCCATTAAGGGTGACTTGAACTATATCCACACTGTGTTCAACTCATCTTTACTAATCTGGTGTGACATTTTGCCCAGACTTTTTTGGAGACATAATAAAAATGACAATTCAAAAGCGCTCAATTTAAAAAACTCAGAGAATAAATAGAGCTGCACATCAATATATGACTGAATTCTCTTTAGGAAGAGTAATCAGTCCACATATCCTATGGCACATGACAGAGCTGTTTGATAATGATGGAACTCATTTGTCTGAATTTGGGAACCTGACATATGTGCAAACATTCAGAAATTTCATTCATAATATAATTAATGATGGCATAGTTATAATCTAATAATTATAGAAAATCCATTAAAAGCTAAAATTTGTAATTATTTCTTTAGAATTTGGGGGAAAATATCAGTAAAAGTGATATTTTTTGGGCGGAAATCTAAAGAAATTCCAGCTCCCCTTGAAGCCTGTGGCATAAATTTACTGCATGGATGTCTGCCATATTAAATTGAATGAATATATTAAATTGATTGCTTAACGATAAACAGATAATTGCAAGAGTGACACATATTTGCAGTTTGAGGCGAGGTGCGTGGCCACAGGGTAACTGTCAAAGGTTGTATTTTACCGTCAAATGGTTGCAGGTTGCTGTCTGTCAAATGTCAGATGGTAAATTGCAAGTGAATGCCCGAGGTTGCAGGTTAGTGTGCAAAGATACAGTACCCTAGTCATTTGCGACCTTGTAGCCTCTGTCCAAGGAACAAGTGATTGCAAAGGTTTAAATGAAACGATGCAATGGGATGGACAAATCAGAGTGGAAAATATTTTCCGGCTTCTAGGGGGACTGGGATTTCTCACAACAGACTGACATGATATTAACAATGCAGTCTTATCTTTTCTGCCTTGCGGCCAGTTTATTTCCATCCAATAATTCTACCTAAGCATACGTTGTCTTGGTTTTGAGTCATCCTAGGATAAAGATGAATACTGCTATAAACAGTATTCTCAGTTTATTTTGGGGACTCAATGTGGTCAATGCTCTATAATTTGATAAGTCTGTGCAGAAGCTTCTTAATTGTCTCAATTATTGATCAGTCTCAATAATTGGATCGCTAATTGATTTTCTCCCCCTGTCAATCAATGATGACATCGCTTGTGATGTCATTGCCATGTGCTCAATTGGGAACCAGTTTTTCCCAGCTTCCTTTTCCAGCCTGCACTTCAAGGAGAAACACACCCTCCCATCCCTCCCCCTTTTAAAAAGGTCCATTTTAGATACTCTTTATTTATGAGGTATTTTGCATGGGCATAGCAATTTATACAAGAGCTCTAGCAATAATGTTCTTTTGATGTTGATACTGCCAATTAGTTTAATATTTTCAGATATTTCTTGCTCTGGTAGACACAGAAAAGAACCTTTAGGAAAGCTCCTGTCAGTGAAACTAGAGATATAAAGCATGGACAATGTAGATTGCCAAGAACTGTTGAAAGTGAATGGAAACTGTGTTATAAACTAATAAACGACAAAACATTCCAATTCAGAGTTCCAGAAGTTTATTACTGCACATAGTTGTCTGCTTCCAAAATCTTATAAAAGGTTACACTGTTTAAATGCAGCGCACTGTGTTATAAATATTTGAAGAACAAGTCGCAAGGCATACACTTAAATAAACGGAAATTCTAAAGAAATTCCAGCTCCCCTTGAAGCCTGTGGCATAAATTTACTGCATGGATGTCTGCCATATTAAATTGAATGAAAATATTAAATTAATTGCTTAACGATAAACAGATAATTGCAAGAGTGACAAATATTTGCAGTTTGAGGCGAGGTGCGTGGCCACAGGGTTACTGTCAAAGGTTGTATTTTATCGTCAAATGGTTGCAGGTTGCTGTCTGTCAAATGTCACATGGTAAATTGCAAGTGAATGCCCAAGGTGGCAGGTTAGTGTGCAAAGATACAGTACCCTAGTCATTTGCCACCTTGTAGCCTCTGTCCGAGGACCAAGTGATTGCAAAGGTTTAAATGAAACGATGCAATGGGATGGACAATTCAGAGTGGAAAATATTTTCCGGCTTCTAGGGGGACTGGGATTTCTCACAACAGACTGACATGATATTAACAATGCAGTCTTATCTTTTCTGCCTTGCGGCCAGTTTATTTCCATGCAATAAATCTACTAAAGCATACGTTGTCTTGATTTTGAGTCATCCTAAAAAAAGATGAATACTGCTATAAACAGTATTCTCAATTTATTTTGAGGACTCAATGTGGTCAATGCTCTATAAATTGCTAAGTCTGTGCAGAAGCTTCTTAATTGTCTCAATTATTGATCAGTCTCAATAATTGGATCGCTAATTGATTTTCTTCCCCTGTCATGTCAATCAATGATGACATCACTTGTGATGTCATTGCAATGTGCTCGATTGGGAACCAGTTTTTCCCAGCTTCCTTTTCCTGCCCGCACTTCAAGGAGAAACAAACCCTCCCATCCCTTCCCCTTTTAAAAAGGTCCATTTTAAATACTCTGTATTTATGAGGTATTTTGCATGGACATAGCAATTTATACAAGAGCTCTAGCAATAATGTTCTTTTGATGTTGATACTGCCAATTAGTTTAATATTTTCAGATATTTCTTGCTCTGGTAGACACAGAAAAGAACCTTTAGGAAAGCTCCTGTCAGTGAAACTAGAAATATAAAGCATGGACAATGTAGATTACCAAGAACTGTTGAAGGTGAATGGAAACTGTGTTATAAACTAATTAACGACAAAAACATTCCAATTCAGAGTTCTGGAAGTTTATTTCTGCACATGGTTGTCTGTTTCCAAAAAACTTATAAAATGTTACATTGTTTAAATGCAGTGTACAAGTGTTATAAATATTTGAAGAACAAGTCGCAAGGCATAGACTTAAATTAGCAGAAATTCTAAAGAAATTCCAGCTCCCCTTGAAGCCTGTGGCATAAATTTACTGCATGGATGTCTGCCAAATTAAATTGAATGAATATATTTTATTGATTGCTTAACGATAAACACATAATTGCAAGAGTGACAAATATTTGCAGTTTGAGGCGAGGTGCGTGGCCACAGGGTTACTCTCAAAGTTTGTATTTTACCGTCAAATGGTTGCAGGTTGCTGTCTGTCAAATGTCACATGGTAAATTGCATTTGAATGCCCAAGGTGGCAGGTTAGTGTGCAAAGATACAGTACCCTAGTCATTTGCCACCTTGTAGCCTCTGTCCGAGGACCAAGTGATTGCAAAGGTTTAGATGAAACAATGCAATGGGATTGACAAATCAGAGTGGAAAATATTTTCCGGCTTCTAGGGGGACTGGGATTTCTCACAACAGACTGACATGATATTAACAATGCAGTCTTATCTTTTCTGCCTTGCGGCCAGTTTATTTCCATCCAATAAATCTACTAAAGCATACGTTGTCTTGGTTTTGAGTCATCCTAAAAAGAAATGGCGTTTCGCTGGTGGGCTGATGATGGCCCGCTTATAGTGATATTTTGATCCTTCCTCCCCCAATCAAATAAAAAAAAAACGTTGTTAAGTTGGACCCAATCTGATTAAACTTTCTGGATCCGCGCATGCTGAAGTTGCAAAGGAGAAACATAAACTGAAGGTCACATTAAATTATATCTACTGGCAAATTGGGGAATTTTAAAAATATTATCATATGACGTCGCTTCTGGTACAATCGAAACTGCCTCGGCCAATTCCGCGAAATTCCGCGGAATCAGACTACAATTGTACATCGAGGATCTACTTTGATAATGTGGGTGGTTTTCGTGACGCTGACATTATATAACGTGACGCTGACGTTACAGAAACTGGTTGACTTTTCGGTTAATCAGAATAATCGATTTAATAGAGCTGAACACAAATGCTACAGAACTAATTTTCCAAACGCTAGTCCCGGCTAACGAAATGGAGCTTTCTGGTACAAAGTACTACGCGTTATGCCTCTTACATACACCGGAGCCATAATTCGATTCTCGAATTGTGGCGGACTTTCCTGAATGCGTCTGGTAGTGATATAACGCCTACTAGTAGCAATAAAATTAATAAACCACTATTCATGCATAGTTACCTATTCGTATAGCTCATTTAACCCACTGTAAAATGAACGAAAATCCATGTTCAAACCAGGAAATTCAAGTGCTGTTTGAACATGGGTTTAAACTTAAAAATACTTAAAATGAGCCCTGAATTATTTACATGGCGTTATATACAGAAAGCGTTGCGGACCAGACTGATCATTTCGCTGATGATTTTGTTAGCCAAAACGTTGCGTACGGTTATGACTTTGTAACGACGTTATGACGTTCGAAAATTTACAGTCGACGCCATTTTGTTAAGAGAAAGCCAGTGTAAGAAAAGGAATATTTTTTTATGTTTAAACAGCATTTTCAGTGCGAATTTGGTTGGGATTAGGAACAATATGCAATAATAACGATCACACATGTTTGTTTCATTGTATTAACACTTACCGGGTCCCTAGGGAGATGTTTGAGCACTCAGCCTATCGACCACATCCTCTGGACCTGGCAAATGTTAACACATGAAAAAAAACATGTGTGATCCCTTTAGTGGATTACAGATCTAGTAACGTTATACAATGACGTCGTTTATAACGATGGTAAAATCTTGACGCTTTCACGCTTAAAATGCGATTGAGAATATTTTAACGTCATATGATGAACCGAATCCAACATGCGTGTTTCTGTATAATTGAATTTAACTCGTTGCGAAAAAGTGATAAATGCTCGGCCAGCCTTGAATTCCATTGCTTTTCCCCAAGCCGTTTGATAAATTTGATGAAACTTGAGCACTCATGAAAGATCCTCTATTTAAGTTTTGGATCACCCATTACGTATTCTGTATGACTGTTTGGCGTTTTCAGTGGCATATCACGGGCGGATCTAAAAGGGAGGGGGGGGGGGGGGTTCGGACATTCTTCCTCTTAGAAACTCACAAATTGCTATATGTTTTCTTAGAAGAACTGGTAAGAAGCCCCCTCCCCTTCCTAAAGAAGAATGATAATACTAGTATGCAATGAGCGCTAAGCTTCCTATCATATTTCGTTCGTCGCAGAGAACAGGCCTTGAAACGCCTGTCTGAAGTCAGAAGATATCATCGAATACAAAAAAAAGTTCAGAGAAACATTGACTTGATCTAAAGTCATGTGAAGCTCAAGAACAACCGCGTTCAAAGGGGACAAGAGACTTAAAGGGCTGATGGCAGCGCCCTCAAATACGCCAAATAAAATAGATGTGACAATAATGAGAGTAAAATACCAGATCACTGTGCTAATCAGCAAGGTCGAAGTTCGAGCAGTATTGTCTTCTGGTGGATTTACCTTGGTGGAAAGTTTTACTCTATTGCGACAGAGAATGCCAACTGTAAGTGGCATAAGACAGAGAATGACCAAAGCAGGCAAGACGATAGTTGGTACAAGTACTGCAGGTAGAGATAGAGTTGCTACAGATGTGTTTGCTGATATTGGTGCACAATACACATCTTCCATCCCCGAAAATCGTACCACCAGCCCACCAACTACGATAGCAAGCAAAGAGCAAACACAGATTGAAATATATGCTGATTTTTTTGCCAAGATAAACTTTGCCTTTAATGGGAAACACACGGCTATGAATCGTTCAAAACATATAAGTACGATCATAGCTGAGCCGCCTAGTCTCACAATATAAGTATAATATTGGAGTAATCTACAGACAACGTCTCCGAGTGATCTCATATCAAAACCAAAGAGGTAGGCAACACAGGGCTTGAAGAGCAAGAACATCGAGAGACACAGTGTATCAGTGATTGCCAAAGCTGATAGTAATATGCCATGTGTTTTTGACTTAAATGGTCGTTTCTGCATGATGAGTATCGTCGTTATGTTACCAAGTACCCCTAGAATAACTAAGCAAACTGAGATGACAAATAAAATATACATTGTAACAGAAACTGAAAAGCTAATCTCAGGTGACGTTATATTCCCAAAATAAGATTCAGTACTATTAGCAACACATGATGCATTTCCCAGCCATGTGTTTCTATTGGTATTAGGAGTGGCTGACGTCATGTTCGTGAAATTTGATTCGGTGGTTATAGCATTCTTCGCATTAATGTCCAGTCATGATATTATCTTGATGTGAAGAGTGTCTAATGATTCATTCCTTGGATTTTTTTCCGTGGTATTAGCGGTCCATGTCACATTGCTAAGCCATGTGTTATTGATGGTACCTAGAGTGACTGGCGTCATTTTCTTTCAAGTTGGTTGTCAGTACATCGATGCTCGCCAATTTATCAGTCCAGACAGAGAGATGTTCTAGAAATGTAAACTTATTTATAATCGTTTGTTGACACTAGTTTTATCCAAGCCTGAATGGCGCAGTAGTATAGGCTTCTTCCGTTAGGGAAGCCAATATCAGAGATGTTGTGCTTGATAACGGAGCTACTCCTGACCTGAAAAAAATAATGGCATGACAGGTATAATCATGGGCGGATCTGAAGGGGAACAGGTGGTCAGGACTCCCATCCCCTGAAAATCCTAAGTGGCAATACGTTTCCTAAGAAATTCTGGTACTGCCCTCCTCAAGAAACAATTGGACACCTCAGGTCAAATTGCTTTTCGAGATAGGTCTGTATGACCCTCTGTGCAATATTATAAGAATATATCATGAGTGTGAGGGTAGGATAGAAAAAATCGTCCCTCGGATCGCCGTTTGGCATCACGAGGCTTGCCGAGAGATGACAAAGGGTGATCCGTAGGGACGGATTTTTCTATCTTACCCTCACATAAATAATGGATTCTTTTTCTTGCTCACAACTGTATTCATTTATGTATTTATTTTAAATAAGCTTACAGAAGTCCCTAAATACACTTATATGCAATTTCACAGGATGACGTTACTTGAAGTCCTGGGTAAGATAGCATGGCTAAGTTAAGATTTTCTATCCCAGAGTAAAATCTCAGTTATACTTATCTGATGTCCAAGAAATACTTGAAAAGCTAAGTACCTTTACATATTTAACTATCAAATATAACTTTAAGTACTGCTTTTGATTTTAACAAAATAAAATATTGCAATGGGTTGCTGGTACTCGCCCTAACATAATTCACGATAAACAACTTGGGTAAATTAATCTTCTTTCGAGTTATTTGTGCTTTCATTATAAGCACCAAAATCAGCCATTCCTAAAAAAATCTTAGGTAAACCTAGGATTCGAACACGCTATTTTAAGGGCCATTGATTGTCCATTAAAATACTGCCAAACATTTATGATTGATACCCATTAAAATACAAATTAACCACTTAAACAGCCAGCGTAAAACCACTCTACGTATTCACTGTGCTTTATGCGAGTACATGTACACTAAGACGACATAACACACACAGCAGTTTATAAAACTGCCCTATAAGTTTTACTTCGTCAAGGTCGAAAAATTGCTTACATGTATGCTTAAACCAAGTTTTAATCGGTCACCTTACATTTTAAGCTAGTTCAGAAGGTAAAACATAGGGTATACAAAAGTCATGCTTTTATTAAAGAAGCAATAGTTTGCCAGACTCTGCAAGTTATTTTATTTAAAAATGACGTGTACTTCTTGCACGGACGATGTTAGAGAATACGTACCCTCATTTCAAAATTTACACTTTTTTTTAATATAAAATATTCTACAGAGCAGCTATCAATTTTAATAGGCCATGAGCTACTAAGGGTTTTGCTCCCCCAGGGGGAACTTTGTAGACTACGTTTTCTTAAAGTATAACATCTAACGAGCTTTTTGCAACATGTTGGCCATCTGGCAGTGGTTTTTTTGGGTGCTACAGCGTGTTAAATATGTTACCCCTCATTTTTTTGAAAAACAAAAATATAAAAATAAGGCTATTAAAGTGGCACTTGATCTATTCAAATTGGCTAAACAATCACGTATTATGTAAGAACAGTTAGTTTCCTGCAGACACTGATATTTTATAGAGTAATTTAGGCCCTTTATGGTGTCATTTATGTTACATTTTTACTTACACCCTACTCTACTCTTGGCTTTTAAATAGATTTAGTTTATCTTCAGCATAGCTTTCATTGTTAATGGATGAAACTGATAATTAGTTCAACATAGTTCTACTGATCATTTGCTTAAGCAACGTAAATTTTATATGTAAATGGTTTATTTAGAATAAATATTTCTGTGAATTGGGAAAAATAAGTGATAATGGTGGAGTTTACATGACAATAATCACAAATTATATGATCATATCCAAGAAAACAAGTCTATTGTTATTTACGAAACCAGTTTAAATTTATAGGACTTTATGCCAGGATAAGGCCAGACCGAATTAGACATTCAAGTTAATGTAATAAAAGATTTCACAATGTACTTTAAGAATGTTCGATGGAAAAGTAAAATATTTAAAGTAAAAAGTGCAGTCATGAACTCTTACATGTATTTGTAGTTTTAGCAATTACTGCTAAAAAGCTGATGCTTATTTCCACTATACAGAATGTGACATGACCAAATCATGGCAAAGCGTTATATGTATTTTAACAATAATAATGAATTGCAAACACACCAGGGTATGGATTCAAGACATATGAAAGTCAACTGTTCTGGAAAAAAAGTATTTGGAGAACACTCTACTTAGTATAAACATTGTTATCGATGATAGACTGACATGCAATGTTAACAAAGTATACAAATTTATGATTTTGGTGGGTAACTATCTAAGCATTTTTAATTACCATAGGTCTTTTAATTTAATAATCTCCAAAACAAATCATATTTCTTTCACATTGAAAAGGATACCATAAAGTTCAGATATTGACAGCAGTGTAATTCTAAAGACTCTTTTGTCATTTATTGATATTTATTAGAGTAATTTAGGCCCATTATGTTGTCATTTACGTTACATTTTCAACTACACCCTATAAAATCATTGATAATTTGCTATATAGTTTCTTTTTATAAACTCCTACATAGATATTTTAGATTAAAATAACATGTGTCTAAAAGACAATTAACTGAGCATTTCACAACTGCAAACAGTTTGCTTCTATCACAAAAACTTCAGGAGTTATAAGCTGTTGAATATGACAACCCCTAATAAAACGTTATGTACAGTAAGAACCTTTTCATTTAAAAACAAAGCATGTAATCCTATATTTAAGCATTTAAACACCATATATGAGCATTGTATTGATAAACAAGGGCGAAAGGGGGTATTAAACATTGTTTCTGGTGTAAAGTACCAGTTTTCTTATTTGTTTGGCAATATGTAACGTATGTTACAAACTTTATCGCTTTCTATATATTGATTAATTCCCTAACTGATACATCAAAGGGTATTTTATTTCATTCCAGAATTGATATTTGTGTTAAATAGACATAAAATACTAGTTTGTCTGTAATATAATTTATCGGTTCTTATTAAGAGACTATGTCAAATTGTCAAAGCATATTTACTTTTGTGAAAAAAATTATTTTAAAACTTTATTTAAAAAAGAAAGAAAAAGTCGATTTGGCCAAAGTTATAGTTTTTAAACCTAATTAACACAGACAATTTTGCTTTCAAATACCAGCTGAATAAGGATAAGGTCCCATGTTCTGTCAAAATTGTTCAAGTAACATATATTACCAGAACAATTTTACAATATTACTATATAAAATATATCATTAGGTACTACATTTGCATGTATGTTTAAAATGCTGTGAAAGACAGTACTAAGTTGAGTCTGAAATGTTTATGTATGGTGGATTTAGATATTTGTATTGCTTATCTGAAGAACACTAAGTTAAATTTAGTCACTTATTGAACAATAACCAAACTATTTTAGTGTACCCAGTTAACTGCTGCATAAATTATACAAACATAGTAACACAATACACGCTGGTATTCCTTGTATATTTTGGTTCATCTACAATGACAAAAACGTGTTTTTACTAAATGTTGTATGGTAGGTTGTAGCATACAAAACATTTGTGCTATTATAACCCAGATAGAATCAACTATTTGTAAGTTGGTAGAGCAAAAATATGATATATGTTACATAGATACTATGCATAATATGTGTTTGTAATCATATACTGTTTGAAGAGACTTTCTCCAAATCAAGTTTTATAGTGACATTGCAGTGTAATTTTAAAGACTCTTTTGTCATTTATTTTATATGTGTGTATGATATGTGTATACCAAATATTGAAACCTTATATCAGATTTGTTTTGACAGTATTGCCTTTAGATGAAAAAATAATTGTTGATCTCATTTATTGTAATTTATAAAGCGCTCAAATGAAGATTTGACCAGCACGTAATCACATATTAGCAAATATCTCGGTTCCATTGATTGCTCATGCTGATGGAGCTAGCCATATCAATTCTGGCCTGAGTCTGCATCTATATATATCCATACTGTGTGGATGCACACAGAAAAGGCTCTGGTGAGTCTGCACATTTACAGGGCTTGCCTGAGCCCCCATTTTTGACACTGCATTGAGTTCTTAGGTACCAAATCAAATGTGCTGGCTCATTTGGTTTATTCTTTGTTACTAGTTATAAGCTATTTAGCTTGATTTGAAATATCCAAAAGATTAATAACATGCAACTTTATAACAATGATCATGTTCCCATGTGGCATGCTTAGTACCAAAATTAATAATTACACTTTTAAACTAAGTCTTATTGAAAGAAACAATTCAAATAAAAATCCCAATGAACTGTTGAAGTCCTTTCATTTAGTCATGTCTATAATGCAATACTGACAATGCTAGGGATCTTTCCTAAGCATTAACTTATCTTTTTTTTAAATATATGACTAATTGAACATTTTGATCAATGCTGCCCTAGCTACTGTAGCTGTTTAAATGCTTCACAAAATTGTAAAAACCAGCGAAACAGATGAAAAGTGTAATAATCTCCTTTAATACTCTTGTTATGCATTTTACCAAGATTATTTTTTCGTTCTTCGCAAAACTAGACATGCTGATTACTACCATAAAAAAACCATAGGGACAGGCATGTTGGGTACCATATTTGAGATAGAAATTGTTATGATTATAAAAAAAAACTTCAGTTTTCATTGAAAGGACAGGGATAACACCTATATAAATTTATCATTTCTCAATGTTAACCATGCCAGAAATGACTTAAAATTTTACGAATTTGGAGCTAGCTTTTGTTCTTAGTTGTTTTCATTATAAAAGTTGTTGTAATCAATAGCTGATAAGGTACATATGTATTTGGTTGGCTCGCACTTTTAGTAATAGATCTTACTAAGCAACTCCATGTTTAAAATCCTGTTTCGTCTAAACTGAACCGTAGACAGTATGGAAAAATGTCTTGTATATATCATTTCATGTATCAAATAAAGTCAACACATACAAGTGTCAGAAATAAATGCTATCATTCAAGCATTTAAGAAACATGATTTGATTATTAAAATAAACAGTTTCTATAAGCAATGTTTACTTATTCGATAAAAAAATCTTAATTGAAATAGCATTTTATGTACTTTGAGTTTAAGTTTCTTCCTGACATCAAATTTGCTTTTGTCAGAGTTAAATTTGACTTAAATTTTAGGTTAAAAGGACACCTTTTCATTATAGCTCTCATTATTGAGCCCTAAAATGGCAGTAATTTACGCCCATTAGGAGTTTGAACTCATATCATGCTATTTTTGCATAAAATTAATGTATTCAAAAGAAAGTAACGTATGTTACAGTAATAAAAGGTACCTAAATATGTTAGAATTATACTGCTAGTCATTTACTTTCAATTACGAGACAATATTGATTTGAAAGAATAAGGAATAATTTTGATATTTACACTAAAGGAGTTCCTATTATTTCAGGGTGGCATTGCAAACTCTGCAATTGCAGGGTAACGTCTAAACCCATAAAGAGCTGACATGCATTAATTTGTGGCTTATATAATGTGGTTTTAGAAAATCTTAGTTTACAAAACTCTTCCAAGGAGATATTTTGGCAGCACATGGTCTAGTGATTGCACAGGGCTAAATAGTAGTTTATTTGAAATAAAATAACGTATATAACTGCATTATAGTATGCATATGTTGCTTTAACGCATACTGGCTATTTGCTGCATACAATTAAGTGATTTAAGACAATCAGCATGTGGATAAATAAAAATTATGTACAGCTGCTTTCCATAGTGTGTGTTCAGAGTGTGGATTCATATGAAAATATGACATTTTCCCAATTCTTATACAATTTCAAACCCTCTTGGCCCATTTAACTGTTTGGCAGTACTGTACTTTCCTTTAGGCCTTTCTCCTAATAATTGGGCTCTTACTATGAAGCATCAAATTTGAACACCCAAAATTCACTTAAAATATATTTTAAAAGTAATTATGTAAATTTATATAATTTGTGCAACCTACTAGTTCATATACCCTAAAGTCAATCAAGTGATTCATTGTTGATACACTTGATAGCTTCATTTCTTAAAGTATTTTCACAATGCACCATATACCTGACTTTATAGATTCCCACCCCAGTTTTCTTTGCTGCTCTCCTTATTATCTCATAATTCGAAATAGAGTTTTGATAAGCAACTTTGATTTGCTAAAAATATGATCAACTTTTTAGAAGTTAAAACTTGATACAAAACATCTGCAAAAACAAGCCATATTTTTACTCACTATGACTAGGTATGTCATGCATACAGGAGCAGTAATAAATCATATTTCAAACAAAGCACAAGTTTATTACAAACACTCAAACAAGTATAGGGTATGTAAATAATTATGACAAAAATTGCTATCTATAAAAATTTTGGAAAGCAGCTGTAGAGCTTAATATTTGACCAATAGGATTTGGAGATGTTTTAGGGTTACGTAGTAAACATGGCTGTTACACCGTAACGCCCCCACTGCCAGATGGCCAACATGTGTCATTTTGCTTCTTATATAACGTAGTTTTGGAAAATTATAGTCTACAAAATTCCCCTGGGGGGGAGGGGTGTCTATTAGCAGCTCATGGTCTATAAGTTTTTGTTTGTTTGAAGATGTTGCTGACTACCATGATTTAAGAAGATAGACCTTAAAAGTTTTGTTTCGATAGGACTCTTCGGTTTTGCTACACAATAACCCTTTTAGCAGCTTAACCATAGAAATTAAACTTAAAGCTTGCAATTTACATTCAAAAGTTACTCTGCTCTGTACGTTTTATTATTAGTGACACAGCATTGAAATTTTCAGCGATTATTTATTATTACCAGATGTCACCGTTCTTATTTGAGAATTAAAAAAAACATAATGCCATAATATTGAATTTTAAACTTTCACATTGAAACCAGAAGTGTGCAGTAGTCATAAGATTTTAATCTCCTCAAAATGGACTAATAAAGTCCTACTGTGTTTGGCCTACAGTGTTCAAATAAAAAAGTGCATTTAAAAATTTTAACATTAGCTACTAATGAATTTCATAAATCTCAAAAAAATAGAAAAATGCAATACTCTTAAGAATGCATAAAAAATATACCATAAGCAAAATTTCAACTCTTTTGTGTTTTTCAAGTCGAATAGACTAGTTGTAATCACCATACACTTCATTGTATTTATAAAAAAAAACGCTCAAATCCATATTTTCCTTTAAAAGTGGATTTTTGCATTTTAACCCAAAAACATTTGGAGTAAAAGAAAATTGTTCCAATGCAACGCTAATCTTTTGCCCATTACAATGCACATATTTAGACAAAATTCATCTCAATTTTACTAGCGTTTGGTCAGAAATAAAAAGTTTGAAAAGTGACCGATTAGAACTTGGTTTCAGTTTATCTGATATTTCCTGTTAAAATGCACATGGTAAGTTTGCTTAAATAGAACACGCACATTCATAGTTACACTTCGTGCAAAGGGGCTCTTACGTGGTATGGGAAATTAACATGGGAGTCTGCCCACGCTTGGAATTTGATAATAATATGTTTATTAATTGTCTAGGGTATCACCTGCTGGGAAAGGGCTGATCTCTTGGCTCTCGTTTGCGATGTCTAACTGTGAATTTGTCACTTTCCCATTGGTATCTTGGGTCAGGTGTAGTACTTGATTGTATCGATTCCTGATCTTTGCCCCCTTACTTACTTTTTTATATTTATGGTGCATTTGAGTTTTTGTGCAATAACATTGCTAATTTATGACGTCATGTTTTATGATATCACTACAATACCTTAGGGTACCCAGTTATTATAATTTCTAAAGTATTTGATATATCATGTAACGAAGGCAGAAATGTTTTATTAAATAACTTTATTATTGATAAGTTCGTTGATACTATAAATTGCTTTGTTTGTATTAGGATAGTCGGCGGGCATTCATTTTGATGACATGATACCCCAATGTTCAACTGTATAATTTGTATTCGGTCAAATTTGGAATTAAAAATTTTAACACGTTGCGGTCTTTGTCAAGATACCATTTCAACATATAAACTATCCATATATGTTAAGAATATGTAGACTGAATTTCATGAAATTCAAGGACCAGTAACATATTTTTTTATTTTGATGTTAACACATGGCCCTAATTCATCGAAATGTAAAAAAATACAATTATTATGTCTCAGTGTAAAACATACTTATATACTTGCTTAGTTTGAATCATCATGCTAGTACGTTTATTGGTAGAAGTTGATATTTTCATTGTTTTTCCTTATTATGGATTGGAACAAGAAAAAAACAATATTCTTTGATATTAGAAGCCACAATTATTATTTAACGAAGTGCTTACACTATAGTATTACCCAAAATTATATAATATGGTGACACCTGTACTTACCACATCTAGTATCTAACGTTAAAACTACATCTAACCAATGTTACACTTAATGTGTAACATTGTTAAGAATGTTAATTCATACAGAAGAGAAACCTTATGACAAGTCAGTTCATACAGGAGAAGAACCTTATATCTATTATTTTATAATTGTAAGTCTCATTAATAAACCTGATTTACAAGAATAGCCCCCTGTCAAACATATTGGTTAAAATGAACCCTTTTGGTCTCAGAGAACTCTTGGCTTCAAAAGTATTGCTATTTTAATGCTTAAATATTCTCTGTTCATTGTGTTTTGTAAAGCTGATGCTGATTTCCATCAAATAGCAACATTTATACTTGAGCTGGCTGTATATTCTAGGCAAACCATTTCGTTTCTGGACCTCACTTATTTATGTAGAACACTGTTCTGTGATATCTTTGATAAGACTCTGTTACACTTGATCTTAGTCACGGCACCAATATGTGTTGGCCCCATAGTGCCATGACATGGGGCCATGACCTTTAGCATTTCCAACCATTGAATCATTTGAAATTGTCTTAACATGTCTTTCTTTAAGAAAAATGAAAGTAGATTAAAAAACAACCTCCTTCTGTCGAGTTATTGATTCATTTCAACTAAATAGTAAATTTTGCTAAAACTGACCTATACCCATTAGAGGTAGGAAATGACAAAATTTTCGATTTTCATGAGATTTGGCTCATATCAGCAGGATATATATTGCATGTTTTTTGATAATATGATATCTTGACAAAGACTAGAACATATCTATCTTTGGATTTGAAAATTGAATGTTTTGTAAATTTTGAAAAAAAAATATTGAAATTTTATTATCACTTCTTCAGAAAACGTAAACCACATAAGAATTTCTAGCGATAAGGCGAGCAATCTCCCAGAACGAGACGTTCGTTTTATTTTGTTGAAATAACGACTGGAGAAACTAGGCACATTCGACAAATATATATAGACGAGCCGTAGATGCACCATTGCCCCCAATTTGTATATTTAAAACGGCGTTTCTTTCATGCATGTAATAACTCTACTTCTTATTGAATGATAATTTATTTCGATCATCAACTGTGCTTGTTATTCAGTAACATATATGGGAACTTCGCCGTTAAACAGGGAACCACGCTATGTACAGTAAAACTATTTATACAGTTGATGTACAGTAAAAACGACCATCTTGCAAAGAGGTCTATTTTTGTCAGATATTCAATGTCTTCTTTCGCTTATATAACCCCTTTCCCCCCCTAGACCCAAGACGCCATTTACATATGTTATATATTTGTATAGCGACATTTAATTGACCAAAGGGCTTCTTGGGTCTAGGGGAGGACAGCATCTAAAAACAAACTGAAAGACGCCAGTTTCATCTTTTCAATGACAAACGTCACAATTTTAAGTATATTTCGTACGCATGCGCAGAAGGAATACCGCAAAGTTTTGGAAATGAAGGGCACTTATATCCTTAATATTTTAGCACTTTTATTTTTTGAAAACCTGCAAAGGATTTACTAAAACTATCGTATTAACGGCGCCCAGTCTTAAGAGTTAAATGAGGGGTGGGAGTAGAAGGCGCAAGTTTTCATGGCTTTGTAAATGATGGATCGCTTTGAAACCTATTTTGATGCTTTCTATGCATATTTTACTACCGAAACAGTCCAATTTTAAAAATATTAGGGCATTTTGAAAATTTAGGTTTTGTAATCATGTAAACTAGGGAAAATATACGCCTTATTGCTAGAGCTCCTTTATCCAAATGGTTTTGTGGTATTAATATAATGCCTATGTTATTTTGGATTCAGTCGAGATGACAAATTATGGAAATAAACAACGAAACCATAAATTTAGGACATGGAGTTTAGAGACAGGTACCACCCCAAAGGTGGAGTGCGTCAGGGTTGCTTCTTAAAGTAAGTAAGGTTGCAAAGATCAGGAATCGATACAATCAAGTACCACACCTGACCCAGGATACCAATGGGAAAGTGACAAACTCACAGAAGACACCACAAACGAGAGCCAAGAGGTCAGCCCTTTCCCAGCAGGTGACCACGAAGCACATATAAACAGACGCGCACAAAACATAGCAAACACAAGACAGAACAAAAACATAAAAGATCCACAAAAGAAGTACCGCCTTGGAACGGTCAGTAAAATATTTTACTGGAGGGCTTAAACCGGTTTAACGGCGCCAACCTCACCCTTAATTCAGATGTGGATCAAGACACATAGATATTTGGTTTGCATGAAAGACCCCTAACTTATCAATGCATCATCTCCTAAAACATATAAATCAAGATATAACAAGGAGATAAAGCAAGGATAAGGACTCAACAGTAAATTAAACTGAATACCGGAGCAAAAGAAATCCAACAGGTAAACCCCGGTGGGCCCGACAAACAGCCAAAGCATCAGGCCCCTACCATCTCATCAATAGATAAGTCTTTAAGTCGGAACCATCATAGAGTCTGAAGTCCGACCCACCGGCGTGCAATTAAAGAGGAAAGCAAAGTTGCCAACTGTGATTGGGTTGACTACCAAGCATGCAGTCTGTTGCAATACATTAATGTTATAGCCAATCTTTTTATAATGGGAAATTATTTTAATGAACTGCGCTGAAAAATTATTAAAGCCAACAATCTTCTTCAACCTATACACCAAGTCACCATAGAAATCAGGTTCCGAAAGTCCTTGGCGCAAGAGAGATTTAAGTCCAACTTGGAATTTAGAAATCAAATCAAAGTATCGTCTATAAAATTTTGAAAATGTTTTGCGAAGTTTATGATACCGATAGCCCTGTTTAAGAAGTTTCTGAGTTAACAATTTATTGCGAGTGTTGAAGTCAGTAACATAGCTAGATGCTCTAGCAAAACGAATGAGTTGAGAGATATAGACTCCATAGGATGTAGAACGAGGAACATCACCATCTAAAAATGGGAAATTGACAATTTCAAAATCAAAGTCGTCACGTTTATCATAAATTTTGGTAGAAACAATATCATTAGAAATTGACAAATGCAAGTCTAAAAATACGGCTTCGGTATCAGAGGCATTGGCTTTATTAAGTTGGAGCTCTGAAGGATATATTTGACTAACCATATTTTCAAAATAAACATTATTAATATTTAAAATATCGTCCAAATATCTGGAAGTAGTGTTAAACGCATCAATAACATCAGCCTGCTTATCATCAGAAAGAGACATCATAAAGTCCCTTTCATAACAAAACAGGAATAAATCTGCAACCAGGGGAGCACAATTAGTGCCCATAGGAATCCCAACTACTTGTCTATAGAGCTTGGTGCCAAATCGAATAAAAATGTTGTCCAACAAAAAGGTCAGCGCATCACATACATTTTGACACGACCATGCATGATATTTTTTAGGTTTTTCTGAAGTAAAAAATGCATTTCTGTCACTACATGCAAGGTAAGGAGAGCCTTCTCTCTGGAAGGTACTTTCAATAAGATCAATAAGTTTATCTTTAATTAAATTATGAGGTAAAGTAGTGTAAAGAGTAGAAAAATCATAAGTAGACAAACTGGTCGCATTGAAATCTCTAGCTTTAAGTTTATCTAAAATTTCACCTGAATTTTTAATCGACCAAAATAGGTTTTTACCGGATCTCTCATATACTTTTTCACAATATTTGATAACATGTTTTTTAACAGCTGTAAGACACGAGGTTAACAATTTAGAAAGTTCTGTTGTCGTACAAGAACTAGAATTTGCAATAAATCTTGCTTTATAGGGTTTTTTATGGAGTTTAGGTAACCAGTACAACGTAGGAACTTTGTCTTGATTTTCTTTAGCTTTGACACCAAAATGTAGGGCTGTATGACAACCATGCCCATCAACAATCACCCTTTCACTTAAAGAAGGCTGCAGTTTATAGGAATTAGTGTCAACAAGCTCACGCTTAAGAGCCTTATTCTTAACTATCTGATTCGATAAATACATTTACATAGTTTGTATATAATGAGTTATTAATATGCAACGTTAAAAGAAAATCCATACGTTGGCACAGATCAAAGTACCCCTTTTAAAATTATATCGGTGACGTTGCAACTGTATTGTAGAAATGTCAAAGTATCCTAAACCATGAAAAGATGCTGCTGATATCAAATATTTTATGTCATAGAAGCTGTCGCTGAACTCGACCAGACTGATGTGCTCGGCTGTAGAAGCTTGATATTTTTATTCTGCTGTTTCGTATAAATAACTCGAAGTATTATACAAAAAGCGATGAAAAATCAGACCACGCATATCCCGAGAGGGGGAGGGGTACTCTGTTATTTAATTTACATGTATATACTACTTTTTGGCCGATTCATTAGTTTTGTATTTTTACGTTGGTGTTCATTGTTGAAAAATGAACATTTTTGGGGTATGCGTTTTTGTGGATATTTTGGGGCACCTATATGGAGTGAGTATATATATTTTTATGTACGTATGTAATTTTATTATTATTATCGATTTTCATTGATTGATTTTTAAGGCGCGGAGTTATGCTTAGTTTTTCAATACTTTTGAGGATGTGTCTGATATACCTTATTTTTATTATCAGTACATGCTAGGGTCAAGCCTATGTAGCTTTAAAAAGAGAGTAGCCCTATCCCCCGTGACAGCGGATGTGCCGGTTGATCTGCGTCTTTATGGTTTGCATGTTCTTAAAACAGTATATGGTTTAATTAATTCCCCTCCCCTCAAATAAAACAACAAAAAGGTTAACTACCCAAAAGACAAGCAGATAATTGTACCTGAGTCGCAAGCGTAACAGACGGATGTCAAGCCCCATGATGACTCCTTAACATTTCTACATGTAGTTAGGTGGAAGTTGAACTGCCACTCCATATGTTTTAAACTTACACTTATTTTTGTGCAATAAACCATCTGCGGTAAAACATTTTCCTTTGAAAAGTCCTTAACATTCCTACCTGTAATATGGTTGCGGCTCAACTGCCACCTAATAACAGGTAGAAATGTTACGTATTTATCGCCTTAAAATGTTTACCTCGTATTGTTTAGTACGACAATAAGTGTAAGTTTTTTTACCAAAATGGATGGCAGTTCAGCTGCCACCTTATAACAGATAGAAACTTTAAGGATTTATCGCCGGAAAATGTTTTAACTCATGTTGTTTAAGTACGGTAATAATTGCAAGTTTATACCAATAAGGATGGCAGTGCAGCTGCCACCTAATAGTAGGTAGAAATATTAAGGATTTATCGCCGGAAAATGTTTAACATCATATTTTTCAATACAAATCGATACCTATATTATAGGTAGCAGCTGAACTGCCATCCGTTTTGGTATAAACTTACACTTATTTTCGTACTAAAGCTAAGATAAAAAAAATCCATTGACCAATGATTTACATCTCTACCTGTCATTTTTGTTGCTGAAATCTATCTTGTGACAATGGAATAAAACATGGCTTGTAAAGTAATTTATTAATGTTATAAGTATTATAACTTCCAGTTTCCCAAGGAGAACACTGTACTTGCAAGTTTGAAGAGCGTTGACATAGGCAAACAGTTGCTTAAACTGACTAACATGAGTCTAGTAAGGCGATTGGATGTCTGTCCCATGGGTACTTACGAAATGTAGCTTTTTCATATTACGCCTTGAAAATTACATCCGAGGCTAGATTCTCGTATCCGGGACGAGATTTTCCTAGTGGTACATGTATCATATAGTACGGAAAAAAGCTTTAAGTAAACGTTTCATACATTACCTCTGACTCTAAGATGTTGACTGCAAGCATCCGTCATCAACTGTAATTCAGATGGTCACTATTGGTCATTATAATACGAGGAAATGACAGTACATGGAAAAAACGACATGACATGTGTACCTAGCAAAAATATTATCAGTCTGGACATTTATCTAGTAAGTATAGTCTCCAAAGGGCACTCACCTGGTAGCTTGAGGTACACGAGTTCTCAAAATTTTAAGCAGAAAGCGAAGATTCTGATCAGACTAGGCGTCAGCCCCGGCTTTTCTGAGTTTTCGCTGTTCAAGAATGTGATTTTGTTGGTTTTATATGGAATGGCTAAACTGATTTTTTCCTAATCCAGCTCATTTGATAATGGTAGTTATTGCAAGCAAAATTTGCAAAACTATGCTTTAATGCGCATGTGCTATTCCATCATCGTGCACAAGACATGATACGTCCCATGCATGCATGTACAGAGGATCATTGGATCCATCGCTGGTTTAATAGCTACACGTGTATGTATGTATATAGCTTAACAAAGTCAGATAGATATGCCTGATTTTGTCTTTAATGTAAAAAACTGTTTGGCCTTTTTTTTTAATATACTTAAGGAATAAAGAAACGCAACAATCATTTCAATTCATTGTAAACATAAAGGTAATACAAGTCGGTTGTGTGGATAATGTGATTTCATAAAAGCAGCATGTATCCATCACATAATGCCTAGGTCACACATTCATGGACTGGACGCCGGATTAGCCACGGATTCAATCCGGCATCATTCGTGGCGATTCGTATTGGTCCGTAGCTTTCCGTATTGCAGCCGTAATCATACGTAGTAGTACTTAATCATACGTATATAGTGCTTCAGTATCGGACTACGGAAATTGGCATTTCCTGGGTCATCCGTGAGATTTAATCCGTAGTAGAACCGGCGAGATGTGACCAGGGCATTACAGTATGTTAAGCCACTACGTCGATGCGGTATGTCGGCTAGTATGCATGTAATCATCCTGACCCCCAGTAGAAAACTGTGAAACACGATCAATGAGATCATTTGCTATAAAAAAACAATTTATTTGGAATAAATTTTGGGATCCAGGAAATGAACAGCTTGCAACCTTACGTTACGATTTCAAACGCTTTACGTCAATTACGTCAAGACCAAATATAGCGTTAAATGCGATAAAATTCTATTCCTCTTGAGTTTATTCAATAAAAGCACATTTACTGCAAGAATTATGACTTTAGAATGTTTGACGTCAATGAAATGTGTATTATGACATCAAAATGCATTATTCGGCTCTATAAAGGCACCATAATGTTTACGCATTTTTCTGTTCAGAGAATGACCAAGTTGGAAAGTTTCGGTTGCAATTAGCTAGTTTAATGCTTCTTTTCCGCATATAACAGGCTGTTTTCATTTACAAATGTATGCTTTGTTCAGTATGTCTAACGTCAATGTAACGTCCCGCTGACACTATTTTACGGGTTATTATATATATTATTATTATATGTAAGCATGGTTAGGTAATATTGCGGACAAAGCATGTCCTGTTATCTTTAGATTCTATTGATTCCATGATGCACTAACGACCTCAATGTGACGACTTTAAGTGACGTTAAATGTGTCTTCTTTGTCATTGTGCATCCTTGCATTCCAGGAGCTGGTTTTGAAGCAATGTTTGACTGACATTTCAGCAAGATGCGATGATCTTCGCTCTGACGTCCACGTCACAATTTTACGTTTTTAAATGTTTTCGTCTTGTAGCGTTAATTTTATCCTTAATGTGACGTTTTCGCAATTCAACACATGCCATTTATAGTCAGTAAGCACATTCTAAAAGAATTTTAATCAAAACATCATATAACTACGCAAAAGATATTTTTCATCCGTTGCGTATCTTTATTCCTTTAGTATAACAAGTCCACTTTTCATTGCATCTAGGCTTAGATTTATCTGACTAGCGAACTCAAAGAAACTTCTGTTGTGACTGACATTTATTGGCCTCAATATTTTGATAACAAACAGCAATCAGCAACAGTTTGTTTAAGGTAGTATGGGATCCATGTCAAAAGATAACCTTACTTTTACTTAAAAGGAAGAGTGTAGGAGTTATCGTTCCCGAATCTTGTTTTTAAAAGAGAATACTTATTTGTAAGACGGTAGATATTATTCTCCCCTGACAACTCTTTGATGCTTGAAACGTAATTCTGTAAGTATTTTGCTTTCACAAAAAGAAGGAATGCAAGTATTAGCTTTTAAAAACATCACCCAGAGTATGAAGTCATTCAGTATTTTTATGGTTAAAAGTTGCGGACCGTATAAATATACATACTTTATACATGTCTCGGTTGCTATTTCTGCATGCAGCCACTAACCTAAGACCCACCCCCACCCAAAAAAAGGGGGGGGGGGTTGTAGACGTGCACATGCCTTGTATATGACATTCTCATGTTTTAGGTCCCATGGAGGTACATGGTCACTAATGTTTTATGGAGAAATGACGTAACTATTTCAATTACCTTATCTAACCGGATAGGCAGCAATAAAAACAGTCTAAACAATTGATGAATGCTGATAACATATTGCTAGAAACCGTGTTTGTGATTGCCATTTGTTGCCTATCGGACTAAAACAACAATCCAAAATTCTGTTACTTACAATATTTAACTACGTTCGTCGATATCATTAACGTTTTCGATTGCCGCCTATCTAGTGTGTTTTTGATATACTGAAGACGTAGCCAAAACAACCTGATACAAGGGCTAGGAGTTATTTCATGTTTCTGTTGAAAAAATTATTTTGTTTCGTTGCTTGTTTCATGATGATAAAATGGACATTTCTGCATACATTTTAATAAAATTAATTGGAACTGCATGTGCCTGAAAGGAAGATATAAGACAATATAACATTCTTTTCTGTATATTAACGGTTGGCAAGCATGGTACAGATGCGCGGATCCAGGAATTTTCATCAGGGGGGGGGGAGGGTCCAGGTCAGTCTGACAAAAAAGCTCTGACAACGATTTTTTTTAGTCCTCAGCTTATTTTACAGAAGTCAAATGGTCGATTTCAAAGAAATCTATCGTTTTTCAAGGCTCCAGATGGGGTCCAATTTTTTCAAGGGGTCCAACTTTTTCCAGGGGGTGTCCAATTGCTTATTCCCTATAGAAACCCATTTAATTTGTGATTTTCCAGAGGGGGTCCGGACCCCCTGCCCCCCCCCCTCTGCATCCGCACTTGGTGCAGCCCTCACAGCTTCATGGTTAAGGCTACAATACATTATCTCATTTGGGCTTGGCAAACGTTAATAGGCAGGAGAATGTATCATCCTCTTATTGTTATATACCTTATAATAAGTGTTTACTATAGAAACTTGAGGTGTTTCAATCGCTGACAATTGTACATTTTATTTAATGATGTGTCTTAGTTTGGTTGATCGTTGACCAATCACTGACCGCGGGCTTTATTTCCGATAAAACATGACTGCAGTGGGCTTAATTGCCATTTCAACCTGCTCAAGGATATCCTCTGCGAGTTAAGATACCGTCGCTTATGCTTTATTGAGAAATGACCAAAATATTCAATTATCATAAGATACGCTACTTTATTACATCGGATAGGCGAAAATCGAGAAGGCTCTGAACAATCGATGAACGTTGATCGCGAATCGCTAGAATTTTCCATTTGTCGCCAGTCAGGCAAACAAACTGCAATCCAAAAAGTCTGTTCTGACGGTTTTTGATCTACGTTCGTCGATAGCATCAACGTTTTCGATTGCCACCTATCCGGTATGTGTATTGATACAATGAATACGTAACCAAAACAATCTGAAACAAGAGCTAGGAGTTATCTACATTTTTCAGTCATGTTTCTGTTGAAAAAAAAGTTTGTTTTCACACCGGATAGTGAGCAATCGAAAACACTCTTAACCATTGACGAACGCGGATCAAAACTCGCTAGAAACAGTGTTTTGATTGCAAAGTGTCGCCTGTTCGATGAGTGATGGTAATAAAACTATGATATTAACTCTTTTTGGTCTATAATCGTCGATAGTATTGATGTTTTCGATTGCGCCTATAAGGTGTGGTTTTGTTGTATGCTTCACGATGTTACAGTGGACATTTTTTTTGGAAATGCTTTTGCTTGAAAACAAAGTATTCTAGAACCTTTTGGATACTGTAAAGGCGGCACCTCATGACTGCCTTATTAGTCTACTTTAGACATAGGTAAAATCTGAAAATGAGGCGTTATAACTACATTCGAAAGTGTTTGTTTATTGTTTAACATTAGTATAGAGGCAAACAGTGTGGACCCAGATCAGACTGCTCTAGGTGAGCAGTCTGCTCTATATCTACACTGTTTGTTTAAGAGGCTTCATAATATTTCAATAGACGATAAAAAACATACGATTGTGTTGTAATATACGCTTTAAGGGTTAATAAATGTGGGTTCAGTGCATTAATGGACAGGACTTTCATGAAATGCACGCAGACCTACGCGGCTCAAGCAACTTTTAAACGCTTAACCAATGGATAGAACCTGATTTCCATTCTTGAGCAGTTGAAATAACCGAACCACGCGCAGATATGAAAATTAAAGTTGCCACCTTTACAGTACCCAAAAAGTCCTATAATATATAACAATGACAATATACCATTCCTTTCTGTATATTAACGTTTGTCAAGCCCTTGTGCGATAATGTGTCGCAGGCCTCACCGCTGTGTGGTTCTGGTTGCAACACATCACATTCAGGCTTGCCAAACATTAATACAAGGAAAAGAATGTTTTATCCTCTTATTGCATATTTGTAAGTTTATTCTTTAAATGACATTTAGATCTATGCATCAGGAATACAGCTATAATTTTTAGCTTTTATCTACATAAATCCTACGTGTAAGAAAGCATCAAAGTATCAAGACATGCTATAGCCATGCTTTAATGAGAATCATAATGTAATGTGCTGGGTCACATATGCTAGGTCAAAATCTTTTTTGTCATTTTCTACGCCCATTTGTCAGTGCTTAATCAATAATAGCTATGTCTCCGCCCAGTGATATACATAGGGCGTAAACAAACAAAAAAATTGGTTGAAAGGGGAGACAACACTTATTATAGACTTAATTTTTTTCAGGATTTATCAGAAAAGTCACCAAAACAAAAAAAACGAGCACGGTGACACATATTTTTTTTATTCAATCATTAGATTCTTCATGAAAATATCTTTGTAAAAATATGTTTTTTGTTGTTCCAGTTACATTCTCTGATATGTTTATTTTGAATATTAATGTTTTTTTTTATATTTATTCGTTTGATTTAATTAGGATTTTGCTTAATAAATTGTGTAAATACATGTTATTTCACTATTTTTTGTTTTTATTTTGTATCTCTGGTGTGAGTTGTATTTGTTCTGAAAAAAACTGTATTGCGTTTCTTGTTAATTTGTTAACAAAATCTGTGTTTGTTTATTTCAAAAACCTGCGATTTGCAGTTTTTGACATCAAATAACTTTTTAAAAAGAACGGTGAGGTATTGTTTGTTTTTTTGTCTTAGATTATAAGTATAAGTCTATATTATAATATATTAAAAGATAAAACACTTTTGGACATATGCCGGTGAGTCCGGTACTACCTTAACTGTTTTGATAGCTTACCTGCTTGATGACAGAGCGAACATGTAAACCACTTGAAGTCTTCTTGAAGTGTACTTTAAATACAGCATCAAATACTTAATGGTACATTTCATTTTATTCAAAATCTAATAGAACATTCGGTAGGCAAACAGTTGAGACCCTGACCATTAATTAACTGCATTTTGTGGCATCTGATCAGGGTCTACACCGTTTCACAGATATGGTACTAGGCTTTACTCAGTCCACTAGTGTCGTCTGCTGTTGGTATTCTCAGTCTACTGGTGACGTCTGCTGTTGGTATTCTCCGTCTACTGGTGACGTCTGCTGTTGGTATTCTCTGTCTACTGGTGACGTCTGCTGTTGGTATTCTCTGTCTACTGGTGACGTCTGCTGTTGGTATTCTCCGTCTACTGGTGACGTCTGCTGTTGGTATTCTCTGTCTACCGGTGACGTCTGCTGTTGGTATTCTCTGTCTACTGGTGACGTCTGCTGTTGGTATTCTCTGTCTACTGGTGACGTCTGCTGTTGGTATTCTCTGTCTACTGGTGACGTCTGCTGTTGGTATTCTCCGTCTACTGGTGACGTCTGCTGTTGGTATTCTCTGTCTACTGGTGACGTCTGCTGTTGGTATTCTCTGTCTACTGGTGACGTCTGCTGTTGGTTATCTTTGTCTACTGGTGAAGTCTGTTGGTAATCTTTGCAAACGCCAAGCCTTATCTGCATCAAAACTGTTTGACACTGTAATGAAAGGAACCATGATCAGACCCCACGTCTTTTCCAAATCTGATCTGGGTCTACACTGTTTACATTTGTCCACAAAAAAATACTAGGTTCATGTATGTTAAGTGATGTCCGCTGTGTTGAGCGTGATCTGGATCCAAACTATTTGCTCTTTTGTGGTATAGACCACACGCTCTGTGGCATCTGATCTTATCTACACTATTAGCCTACTATGTCCCAAAAAAGGATAGTTAGCTTTTAGACTTTGCCGACTATTCTAGTACCCTCTGCTGACGACCTTTGCAAATTGGATAGACCCATATCCGGCCCGGTAATGCGTTAGGTCGGACTTTAGACTCTATGACGTACGGTTCCGACTTAAAGACTTATTAGTTGATGAGATGGTACGGGGCTGCTGCTTTGGCTGTTTATCAGTACTCGGTTTTAATTACTGTTGAGTCCTTATCTTTGCTTTATCTCCTTTTTATATCTTGATTTATATGTTCTAGGAGACGATGCATTGATAAGTTAGGGATCTTTTAAGCAAACCAAATATCTATGTGTCTTGATCCACATCTGAATTAAGGGTGAGGTTGGGGCGCCGTATAACCGGTTTAAGCCCACCAGTAAAATATTTACTGACTGTTCCAAGGCGGTACTTCTTTTGTGGATCTTTTTTATTTTTTCTGTCATGCGTTTGCTATGCCTATGTGTGCGTCTGTTTATATGTGCCTTGTGGTCACCTAATGGGAAAGGGGTGACCTCTTGGCTCTCGTTTGTGGTGTCTAACTGTGAGTTAATCACTTTCCCATTGGTATCCCGGGTCAGGTGTGGTACTTGATTTATCGATTCCTGATCTGTGCACCCTTACTTACTCTGATCTGGGCTCAATATGTTTGATACTCTCAAGAACTTTTTTACAAAGATGACGTTGGAAAAAAAAAACAACAGCAGAAAGCAAAATGAAATGCCAAATAACCCAGTACTGTTCATGATCGGGGTCGGCACTGTTTGGCTTTGTCCCTCAAAAAGGATATTGGGCTTATGTTGGTTGTAGGTCGAGATGTCAGAAAAGTAGCTCCTGTGCGATTTTTGAGCTAACATTATTTTTTTGCTGAAATTACTTGTTTAGGCGTTGAACAATCCACAGGTATCATACCGTTTTCTGACCGCGGATAATTTTTGGCTAGTCTTGTCTCGGGGGTCGTTTCTTTTACGGTGGATGGGAGGGTTGGTTCCGTAAAAGGGTAAAAATATTTTTTTACTTATCTATATCCTACTCAAATCTATTGTATTAACACAACCAAACACTCGTTCATGTGCTTAGAATATCGCAAACCTTGAAAACTCTGCTGTTGGACCACAAAATATGGTTTAAAACGGTGGAAATTATTTTGAGAGGCAAAAATTGCTTTCAGTCGATCGAACTGAGAAAATCCTATAATAACATTTGATTTAACATTGTTATCTTAAAAGCCAGGTTATCGATAGCAAATTTGCAAAAAATAATATAGTAATTGCTCTAAGCATTTACTAGATAATGTCATCTAAACAAGATGCCTATGCTAAAATATGTTGATCTTATCCGCGGACGTTGGTGTACCTGTCCGCGGGGCACACCAATATTTTGCTAGTCTTACTGAGGAGAATACTCACGGAAAATGCTAATACTGAAACGCGGATGATACGGCGTTGAACCCCAGTACTGTCCTCGAAGTTGCAATAAATGCATTGCTTTAAATGCAATAATCTAAATCAACATCATTAGCGTAGCTCCCATTACCCAGTTACGCACGTGCGTAATAAAAATAGTAACATTCAAGGGAGGTCACCTACTGTGGTAATAGTGATTTTTCATACTATAAAGAACTGCTAATAAAGGAAAAAGTTCGCTCAAGCTGGGACCAAATTCTTTCTTTTAAGAGAAGTTCCCATTTTGAAAAGGGGCGCAATTGATTCTTTTATTTAATCAAGCAAACTTCAGTCTAAATTCAGCAAATAGACGATACCTATATGGACTTACACTTTTCAGTATATCATTGCATACTCGCACTTGATGTGCGTAACTTTTCCAGCGTTCTGGCTACGCTATTAAACATGTTTTATTTAAAATAGTTATGCAATGCTTTACTGAAAAGCGTAAGTCAATATCGGTATCATTTATTTGCTGAATTTAGACTGAAGTTTGCTTGATTAAATAAAAGATTCAAATCAAAATAAAGATATTTGTCAGTATCACGATCCTTCCCCTAAATGTATAAAAATTAGGCCAAACAATATATTTGTGCTTGTTGTTGCTCCATGTTGGAGAAGAACGTCAAACGTTTACGTTCACAACACTAAAATTTGATTCCTATGATCAATTTAATACCAATGAATGCAGTTCCCATCATGCATCCCTAATGTTGGTCTTTATATTGTTTTGAATATAAGCAGGACTTCAGTTAAGATTGTGTAACAGTAACATATAACTTTCTTATTTCTCATCCAAAGCATATGTTGTGGGTACTCAAAAGGACCGTCGCGATGAAACGGTTCTTTAAAGCACCAAAACACAGGCTAACAGGAGAAGAGAGGACGTACTGGAAATGTATCGACGACGAATGCTGAGGATGGGGGCTACTGTTGAGATTCCGCCGATTCAGAGGAACGTCAAGTATACACAAGACCATTCTCGTTTTCCTGACTCTGCACTGATTGAGGCAAAGAAAGGCTACAGCAGGGTGAAAGTTTTCAAGCGACTAGCAAAGGCTCTGATCAGACCGCGCATATGAGCAGGCTGAGCTGTGGCTTTGCTGGTCGTACATACCACATTAAAACAATCAAAACATAATTCACGCAAGAGTTTCTGTTATTATTGTAAATGTAAATAGAATAGAATCGGGATAAGCTCCTAAAAATACTTTTAAAAACTTGATTATAAAAAAGAATAATAAAACAAATGTGATCCGACTTATTTCTGGGGAGTTAGATAGACACTGCTTTCCCTCACGTTTCAAGATAGAGGCCCTACCAACAATTTTCTTTCATCTTTTTCCTGTTTTGAGCTAATCCCAGATGAGTCATACAATACAAAAGAGTTTCTTTGCAATAAGCAATATTGTGATGAAGAATAAAGAAATTGCAGCCTTCTGATTGTATTTAAATTGAATCGGAAATTTATAATTGATGAGGCCCTCCCAGGTGTTTTGGGGACAGGGAAAATGACATGTATTTTAGGTGAACGGGGAAAGTAAGGCCAACTTTTGATGAAAACAGAGGAACAAAGACAATACTTGGGGAACAGGGAACATAAGACAACAAACTTTTCGATGGGGGGGGAGGGGCAGGGGAACACGTCCCTTTATTTCAGGGAAACATGGGGACATTTACCCCCACCACTTTGGGAGGGCCTCGCGATTGTATCGTCTGCTAAATACATCAAAGCATAACAAATAAGTATAGAGACCCCAAGGGGGTCTGTGCTCCCTTTATCCCTGAAATTCCCAAAATTCCTTAGCTCACTGAAAGTATTTTTCCTTTGCTCCCCAATCCTTAAAATTAATTCAGCTTCTCGCCAAATCCACAAAAATATAAGCCAATTCTCCCTAAAATGTATTTTTCTATAGTCTTAACATACTTAAAAACTATGGAGCTATACACGAGCGGGTGACTAGATATTCACTTGATATATTTACGTGTATACATGTAAAGATAAGGCTTAGCCAAAGAATACAAATATTACATGATATATAATTAGTTTAATGAAATAAACACTTGTGCTAGGGGGTTCTGGGGGCATGCTCCCCCATGAAAAAATGAAAAATGGTGCGATCTTGTGCATTCTGAGTGTTCCAAATTATGTTATTATCAACCTAAATATCAACAGTGTTTAGGAAAATAAATCAACAACACCCCAAACTTCTCCAAAATTTATCCAGATGCGCACGTTAGTACAATAAGAAATGCAATCACATATTACAAGGGGGTCTGGTGGCAATACCTCCCCCCCCCCCCCGGAAGCCAGAGAAATGCAAAAAAATGGACGCTTTTCCTTTTTTATATGAAATAATACATACCAGGCGCGTAGATAGCTATGTAATGATGTGGATTCAGATTCGTGCTAGGGGGGTCCAGGGGTATACTTCCCCGATTTTTTTGTTAAAATGGTACAAGCTGGCACAATCTGAGTGTTCCAAAATACATTATTATGAACCTAAAAATCAACAATTTTAAGGATAATAAATCCATAATAGTAAAAATTATTCGTCATACCGTTCACCAATACCAAGGCAGATTATTATGTTAGAGCACGAAAGTAAATACATTTAGATTTTCCAAGGGGGGGGGGGGGGGGTCTGGGGGCTTCCCCTCAGAAGCCGAATATTTATTTTAAACAATCAAATGAAATGAAGGCTTTTTTCTTTAAGGTAAGCTTTTATAAATTTATTGTTTGCAGGGCTTCCAAAACTAAGAGTTTGCTACCTAAATCCCTGAAAATAATTATCAGTACTCCCCAGCTCCCTGAAAATAAATAGCCCTTCTACCCATGCCCCAGTATTTGTTTCAAGATAAAGGCGCGCAGCAAGGCAGAAGCCAGGATGCCTGGGCTTCAACATCGCATGAGCCTCGATGAAAGAACAACACAGGCACTGGTCTGATCAGCGCCTTTGTTATTCTCAATCAATGCTGAGAAGTAAAGTAACAAGGTCAGATATCTTAATTCTTCATTTTTTGGTAGTCTTCAACAACTTTACTCGGGGGTTAAGGCGTATTGGAAGATAGATAGATAAAAGCCTCTGGCTACGCCTCTGATTTTGTTTGATTTGATTCATTACCTCCCAGTCAACAATTTTTCAGATATGTCGTCCTGGGTGGAACCAGTACTAAAACAAGGATAAATGTGTCTTGCTCAAGGAAACATCACAGTGCGACGCCCCTGACATATAAATGTTGTCTGCAACTGATTTTTTCTGCGAGATGTCCTCTTTCGTCTACTAAGAACAACATAATCAGGCAAGGGACAAACGCAGAACCTCTACTACAATGGAAGCAACAATAAAAAATGGACGGACGCCAAAAGATTCGCCACAACAGGACATCCGCGAATCCAGACGCCTACCACCCCGAAATATCACAAAAATGTAGGGTTTCTCAGCAATTCTGGTCCGGATCCCCTGAATAAATCACAGTTATCCTAGCATTCAATGATGCGCCATCAGCATCGGCTCGCCAGCGAAACGCCATTTGACGCCATTCAAATGGCTATTCGCTGGCGGGCCGATGATGGCCCGCTTATAGTAGTATCTGGATCCCACCTCTCGTCATCATTAAAAAACAAACAAAGGAAAAAAGCCATTATAGTTGGACCCCCTATGACAAAAACTGTCTGGATCCGCGCATGTAGGACGGACAGTAGCCTATTCCTCTGTTGTCTACAATGCATTATATGCCCCCAAAGTTCTGTTGTTGTTATCAATACCTTACCTCGAAGAACAAGACACGCAGCCCAGAAGGGGGAGGGGGTACTCTGATATTTTCATACACACGTAGGCTCAGGCCATTTTAGGGGTTCAAAACTTTTAATTTCAGTATGTTTTGGGGTTTCAGAAAAATGAATAGTTTTTGAAAGTACGAAGATTTTGTGGATATTTTTGGGGTTTATCACACAATTGGACTATATTTAAGGGTCATTTATATGTATTTTAGGTTTTTTTCATTCGGTCAAGGTACAGATATTTTTGGGGGTGAACGGTAGATGTTTGGCCTTACCATACGTATGAAGAAAAAATGAGAGTTGCCACTCCCCTCCCCTGCCCACCCCTGGGACACGCAACCACTTTTATGTAACAAGTATACGCTTTTACAAAGAAGCTCACTCACAGTCTACGCGGTTGTTCGGGCTTTCTGGTTGACTGATTGATTGACTGAGAAGAAAGCAGGCAGTCAGCTATATTTCGGTGCATACTTATCGAAAAACAATGGCCAGCTTTCGTGGGCGGGGGGTGGTACTCTAATATGATCTGATTTATCATATAACGTAGGTTCCACTTTTGGAGTTTCAACATTTTGAATTTCATTTTTTGTGGGGGAGGGGGGTCAGAAAAATAAATAATATGTTTTGGGGTATGATGAAATTATGAATATTTTTTTGACTCTTTGGGAGTCATTTCTATACATTTTAGGGCTTTTTCTTAATGTCAGGGTACAGTATTGGAAAATGTGTTTGGGGTTGCTAAAGGGGTACGTGCATTTATTTATTTATTTTATTTATACAATATTTAAAGATGTGTACACTTTTAGCTGAAATAGCCATTCTACCAAGTGGCCCTCTATAACAAAACTATGTACATCAAAACATTAAGGGGCTATTTTGGCCCCCTCTAGAGCCAAGAACTAAAAGTTGTTTTTCGACAATTTCATCTTATTTGTTTGTTAATAGCCCAAGTGTAAAATTATGGCATTTATTTCACTTTTACCGATTGCTATGGTAACCAAAATGACCGACGAAATAGGCTTAAAATAGAGGAAATTGCCATTTAAGGCCAAATTTGAGGCTTTTGGAGACCGATTTTTTAAGAATTCGATATCAGCACTTGTAGCAAATACAAAAAAAACAAACAAACTTTTAATATGTTGTGTGCCGTGACATTTCTCATCATCTGTTAAAATATTTTTGGTATTTGCTTGTGCTCTATATTTATTCCTCTGTTACATGTCTCAAATTTGCTCCAAAATGATCTATTTTCTATTTTCAGCCTATTTTGGCGGCCATTTTTGTTAACATTGCATCCGTACAAATTGAATCAATACCAGACCTTTACACTTTGGCTATTGTTCTAATAAACAAATAAGAAGAAACTAATGACTTGTAACTTTTATTTTTTGACCTCATATGGGGGGGGGGGGCAAAATAGCCTCTTTATGCACGTACCTCTTTAAAAAATTGTTTGGGTATGCCTGATATTCCTTATATATTTGGGGGAAAAGAGTAGATGCTGGGTACAAGCCTACGAATTTAGATAAAATAAAAGTATCCCCAATGGGGTCAGGCACTCTCACCACCCGAGCCACTAGATAATCTAGCAAAACTGGTTTACAAAAAAAGTAAAAAAGAGCAAAGCACCGATACAGCGAGACAGACAGTCATAGGCAAGCGGACAGACAAATATGCAGGCAGGCAGGCAGCTAGATTATGCTGCTCACAGCCTTCAGAAAATTGGACAGGCGCTCTAAACACCTGAGCTACTAGACACATGTAAGCTGGTTTAATGAGCATACAAGTAATAGAATTGATGCAGACAGATGGGCGGACTGATTAACGGGCAGACAGACAAACAGCTAGATTTTGCTGCTCACAACCTTTGGCACTTTGGTCAGGTGATCTTACTACCGTAAATACTATATTATTTGGCTAAATGAGCATACAGAGAAATAAAAAGAACAAAAACCCAATGACTTCATTCTGATTTAACCGTAATTGGCACACCACCTACCTATCTTATGTCATAGATGATTTTGATAGTTTTTTTTTTTCAGTTTTAGGATTTCCGCGGAAAAGAAAGCATATTGCAGAGCCCCGTGGCTATGAGCAACGCCGAGAATGGTCACATCCGCGGTAAGACTAGGAGCATGCTCTCAGATTCGCATCAAACTCGCAATAGAACCAGTATCGACTGTCCCTGCTGGTAGAAACCAACAGACTATCAAAATGTAAGTGCCTTTGAGCCCATATTTGGTTCTTACCGCTATAATTAATATGTGAAAAAACGGTTCTAAAAAGCCCTACCCCGCGGCCAGATAACAAAACCCCACGGACGCTATTGTTTTTTTCACGCACCTCCGTGGTTGAGACTTGCAACCATTGAAGGGGTAGGGGTAGAAATCCCGTTCTCATAAACAATTGACGCGTGTTTAAGCTGTATCATTAACATACAGGTAAAAACAAGTAAACGTCGTTCCACGGAAAACGCAAACAATATATAAACCAAATCTGTAAAAAGGTTTAATTGTCAATCAATCTCAAAGTATCCCGATTTTAAGGACTCGTTCATGATGTATTTGCATTTTCTCGCATATTTTAAGTACTGTAATGCCTTAGACATAATGTGTTGTTAGAGTGACTATTCAAGAAAACATATATTCCTTTAATCAACTCAAATAAGTGTTCGTAAATAAGTATTTACTATTTCAAATGAGAGCCCCTACCTTCAATTTCAGTATATTTATTCTCCGCGAAAAGACTAGTTAAAAAATATCAACGTCTAAGAATTCTGTATGATACCTGTGCAATTGGAAAATTATGGATTTCAATTTTTTGACCCCTTGACCCAATTTAAGGCTTTTATTAAAGACCACGCCTGTTTTATGCGTTTTTGACACTGTAACATTGAGTTATTATACCTGATATAACGATAAATTTGCCTTGCATTTTACAATTCAAATGTCTTTTTTAAGGTTTCTTATGTTCACAAAAAGTTTAAAGGCATTTTTGACTAGGGTTGGCCACTAAAAAACTTATTAAGAAGTGGGTGGGGTATTTCAACGGGGTCGAGAAATCACAAAAATAGCTCCCATGTGTTTTATGTACCAATATTGATTAATTTGCGTTAATCGATTGTTTAAGGTTTAAACTACATGTATTGGAAAGTTATGGGTTTTTTAGAGCTCTTAACCTCATTCTGCCAGCTCCTAAACAAGACCACACCCTTTGTGTGCCTTGTCGGCAGTGAAAACATTAACAAAACTATTTGACCTCATGAAAACGATCAAGCATTATAACATTTGTGATACATGCATTTTTGTTGTTATAGTAGTGGGTGAAAATTGATATTCAGCCTTACATATGCTATTTTATGTGCAACAAAGTTTGTCATACATTAGCTCAGATTATAATGAATTTCATATCAAATTTTCAGACTACTTAGACATGCAAGTATATATGAAATATTTAATGAGCCAAATAAAAAAAACTACATCTTTGTAAACATGTGACCTGTCTGCCGAAAATGTATGCAAAACAAAACATGATAAAGTCTGATCGTTAATTCACTCGTAATCTTTGTCTTCGATATCACCGATCCTCCCTGCTCATATTTGCACATTCAGTAGCATAAAATTTGCAGAGGGGTGTGCATGGCAGTTCTTTTACTATAGCACTGGCATCTGGGCCCAACACACCCTGATTTACACCCAAATTTTGTCAATGGAATGGCAGCTTGTGGGTGGCGTTTTCCAGACATTTTATAACAGCCATCCAATTTTGTCAATAGGGGGTAGTACTGGGCAGTTTGATTTGTATTATTTGTCATGCATTTGTCATGTTTATGTAATTTGCACGCATAACATGGTGACAAATGGTTGCGCGTGTTGGCAGTAGGCCCTCTCCTTCCAAGTTCCAGGACCAAAACATTTCTTATCACAACTCTGGAAGGTAACGTGGTCCTGATTTAAAAAAAACGCCATACAAAGCATCCAAATTCTTGATTTGTGGGAGGAATTTCCAATGGGCGAGTTGTGTAGGAATAAGCGCTGTACCAAGGTTCCGAAAACAGTATATAGCTGGATCGTCTTCATCAAGGGCCATGTAAGCATTTGCCCAAGCTTTCTTAGTGATCCCATCAAATTCCCCACCCCAATCAGCACCAGCGAAGTTGTGTAGTCCAATTAACCCTTGGTATTTTCAAGTTCCAGTCACTCGTACTTTCTTGATTATGTCTATATCTCTATATTTTCTTCCTTTGCCTGTAAAAAATTTCAGGTGTGTTTGAGATGCAAGTAGACCGTGAGAGACAAAATTGATAAGAATAATGAAGACGTCTGTGTCCGGGATAAAACACATATCTCACGACAAGGATGTTCTGCTGCTGAGGCCAGTACTTGGTTCTGTATAAGTATATCAGCCTCCTCATGTTAAAGTCTCTTCCTTTGATTTTGGTGTCATAAGCTACTATTACACTGCAAGTAGCACTGTTATTGAAATGTGCAAGCAAGCTCTCTGCAAGATATGCTGTCCAGCTGCTTTTTGTCTTGGAAGAAGAAAGTAGCTCTTTTAGAGACATTGAAAGTTTTATTTCAGTGTGAACTTCATATTCATTGAAAATCACAGCCATCTTTTGAAGCGTCTTATTTTTCAAAATCTGTTCAAGGTGGTGGTCAAATATTTTCTACCATCACTGAAACCAGTTACATGTAACATGCTTTCTATTCTTCTCTGAGGTCAGCAAGTATGTGTATGGTTGCAGTGTTCTTCATATTCTGAAGCACAGGCAGAGCATCAACTACTAGGGCCCGGTCTCTGAAGGCAAAGTCTGCTATATCATCAGGATGTAAGTCAGTTACACGTGGTTTTGCCTTTGCAGCTTCAATGATGTGCATCAAACCTGCTTTCACTGTAGGTATATAGAGCGATCCATCAACAGCACAACGCGATCGCGGGACTGCTGACATCTCTCACAAACCAATGCCATTCTCAAGTTTAAGGACCAGTTCTAGATGACTGCCCTGGATTATGAAAACTCTTCCAAAGAGCTCCCTCATTCACGAAGTTTTATTCCTTTGTCGCCTGTTAGAACTTTGTGTTTATCCCCAAAATTAGAAATTGTCTTCAACTTAAGCTTTTTCATTGGGTCCAAGACGGACACTGTCGGTCCCAGACTGACACTGCTGGTGTAGATAGAAGTATATCATTAATAAAGTCTTTGTTATGTATATTGCTCTTTTCTGCAAAATGGAGTATGTCATCCTTTCCATTATTTGGGATAAGGGATGAGGATACTAGACTTTTCAGTGGAGAGGGAAGAGAAAGAGTTCCCTTTGCATTGTGTCTCGATCGATTGATGGAGTTTTATGGCATTACCGTTTGTTCTGACAGAAATTCCGCCTGAAAGTTGGTAGTGTTTATTCTGTTCATATTATGTTTAAGTTTTTGGGAAGCTGTTCAGATACTGCCTTACAATATGAGAGAGGTGAGGTGTTGTTGTAACAAGCCTAATGCAGAGATGTCTTGACTTAAGCCTACTATCCCACCATGACGTTTCAGCATCTTGATTTCCTGCTCGAGTGTCTGGTCTGTGAACAAACGAGTGAATGCTACATCTGATTTAGCCACTACAAAATCTCCTGACTTTAGTCGTCGTGTTCAAGTGTATTAATTTTAGCGAGATGTACAGGCTTTAAACAGCTATAATTCAAGAGACCATGCTCGAAGAAATACTAGATTATGTTCTCTAAAGCAGCAAGGTAACCCCAAAAGCGACAAACTCCAGTAAGACACAAAAGGCTACCAACCTGAAAAAAAATCAGCTAGATATCGGTTCATTAGAAAAAAAAAATTATGCAAACTGCAAAACCGTAATCTTAATTTTAACTGTGCATATGTGTAGTTTGTAAACAAATGTGTAAGCTTTAAACCAAATTAGGTGGCAGCTGAACTGCCACTCCTTATGGTATAAACTTACGCTTATCAGATGTAGTGCTTGATTGTATTGATTCCTGATCTTTGCCCTTTTCTTGTTTTAAAGATGTTTCTTATCTGGAGCTCTGGTGGCCTTTTTGTTCAGTGGAGCGGAACCATTTGTGCAATTGTGGCAAAGGGCACTATGAAGAACAATTCTATGAAATTATTTAAATTTGGACCAGTGGTTCAGGAGATGTCATTTAAAGATAATTTCTTACCTGGAGCTCTGTCAACCTTTTTGTTCAGCTGAGTGGAACCATATGTGCAATTTTTGTGGAGGGTATTATGATGAACAATTCTGTGAAATTGTTTTGAATTTGGACCTTTGGTTCAGGAGTTGATGTATTTTAAATATATTTCTTATCTGGAGCTCTGGTGGCCCTTTTGTTAAACGTAGCAGTACCATTTGTGCAATTTTGGTAGGGTAACAATTCCGTAATTTATTTCAAATTTGGGCAAATGGTTCAGGAGATGTTGTTTAAAAGATTTCTAACTGGAGCTCTGATGGCCCTCCTGCTTAGTGGAGCAGAACCATTAAATGCATTTTTGAAGGAGGGTATCATTGGGAACATTCATGTGAAGTTATTTTAAATTTGGACAAGTGGAAGATGGACGATGGAACACAGGTTAAAGACCGATAACATCACCTCACTTTAGCCTTCAGCTCAGGTGAGATAAAAATACCCATGATAAGTGTCAAACATTTTTAAATCGGATCAGGCCCGGCATCTTCCTGGGCAAAATCTGGGTCGAAAAGCATTTTATTTGCGTGTAACAGTAATCAACAGATGATAATGACAGGCAAAAAGTATCATAAAAGGGGAAATGAAGTTAAGCAAATCAAGTTTCTACAAACTTTGTGTAGCATTTTCTCCAAATTAAGACTGGACCAGCACATATGAAAAAGGTACTTATTGGAAATACATAAAGTGGATGATCAGTTTTGTATTTGACTTAAACCAGCAAATGCCCTTACAAGTCTGCACTGGGGTGCAAGCTTGCCTGAGCAGTCAATGATATTCTATTCAATAAGTATTATTTTCTCACGCATTAGGGAAAGTGAAATGCTGCTTTTGACAGATTAATATTCCACATGTTCAGAAAGGTCTCCAGATATAATTGCTGATGATATTGTCTTTGAATTTTGACCAGATATTTTTGCGATATGTATAAATTCTTCTCTATTCTAGCCTGTTGAGGTTTTTACATCTTCGTTCCAGTGACACACTGTTAAATTGCTTCTCACCGCATACTGAACATCAACGAATGTACGGATACGTTTATCCTGGAACAGTTTTGTAGTATTGTTGAAGGATTCAACAAAAAATGTGTCCATGTGATGTATTTAATTTTCAGCATGTTTATAAACATCACAGTTTTTGATAACATCTGTCCAGTATAATTGCTACAGAGCCTGTCAGCAGAATGCGGCTTGGAATATATTTATAATCATTCGGCACAACAAATGGTATGAATGTTCATATAATGTTTCATTACATTGTCTAAACTAGCACTTAGGGTAGCGCATCACCATCACAGTTTCTCATCGCATAGTTTACATGAGTTTTCACAGGTTGTACCTTATCAGAAAGCTAAACGGACCATGTCTTTCCTTTGCGACACTTTACACCTGTTGGAAAATACATGAAAAGAGACTGGTCAGACTTCGCAGGTGTGCAGGTTGGTCGCTTTTTTGTCTTTTGCATGTAACTATGTCAATGTGTCTTGTGACAAGGCCCAATAATTTATATTAGCAGACAGTGTAGACCATGATTAAATGCCACATAACTCAGCATTTCATCTAGGTCTGAGCAGTATGCCATTGGTTGATAAATCACTACACGGACTGAGCACGGACCAACGTGACGTCATTCAGTTTCAAGTTTTCATGACGTCATCTATCACAATAGACGGAATTATGTCAAAGGGTAAATTTATCGCACCTTTGCATTACACAGACCAGTATCTTTCCCAAGTTATTTCACCTACAACTCTCTGCTAGTTATGTCCATCTATCTGTTTTTACTAGCACCAGCTTCTCTCCATTCTGACAGCATTATCTGCTAGATCTTAGATTTTCAAAAGGTTTTGTCCAACCAGCTTTTCCAGAGAAAACACATTAATCTCACTTTTAATGAGCATAGGTAGTTAGAAGATACAGGACCCAAATGAAGTAGGGAGACATTTTATTTTATCTTCTTTTTCTTCTTCTTCTTCTTCTTCTTCTTCTTCATTATTATTATTATTATTATTATTATTATTATTATTAGTTTTCTTTTTCTTTCACCCAAATTTTGTCTGTATAAGTTCATATTTACCACTGGACAGATTGTTCTCAATTTTTGGATTTGATCGATTTGTTTCTTTACATCCCAGTCAACAAGTTTTCAGTTTTGCCAGGACTGGTCTTTCTGGGTTGATCATGTACCAAGCAAAGATTAATGCATCTTGCCCGAGGACACAACGTAGTGACGCCGATGAGGTTCGAACAGACAACAGCTCTGCATGCACTCTACTGCTTAGCCAATGCACTCCTTTCTCTCAAATTTGTGATTGTGAAGTTGTGCAAGGGGATTCTAATTCTATGACTGGTCCCCACACTTGTCTGAAACAGTCCAATTTTGTCTGAACTACTTCTACTGTTTAATACGATAGATATTGGCATATAATTTGAAATTTAAAATATCACACTCAATGATAATAACCCGGAGTCATGCCAGGGGCCTACACTACTTTTTAAAAGTCCTTATATCCCAGAAACCATTCGAATACCACATATTTATGTTTCCTATGAGAATATGCATTCAATAACACTAGTGGGGTATACCCCTGAACGGTATCTTGGCGTGCCCTACAAATTCACTTCATAATAAAAGGCTTATTTGTTCAGGCCCCTATCCATAAATCAATATAAAATCACGCCTCTTATGATATTGTTATGATGCATTCCATAACCTTGATCAGGTCGGCCTCAGGGAGCGCCTTAAGAAACTGCCCCGTGGGCATGCCTAAAACCACACAAATGCTGTTCAGACTTATTCTCACTCAGATCACTGCTCGCCATATAAATCAGGGGTCACAAGTTTGATTATCAGCTTCACCAGTCTGTCTGATGAGCCTTTAAGCTGTGACCTGTCTCCATATGGCCTAGGCTGTTGGTGGGACGTTAAACACAAACACAACAACTCACTCAGATCTCTCAATGGATTGATCTGATTTGTATGTAATAAAGAGTGATATATATTTTACAATAAAATTTACAATTTGAAATCCCTGACTCAAGGGCTGATCTGGAGAAATGCCCTGTTAGTCCTAATATCACATAAACAATTCAGATCCCCACCCCTATCAGGGTAATGGGAGCCCGGATGGGGGTACTCTAATGTTGCTCCATACGTAGTCTCGGGCCCAGCATCTACCGTTCACCCCCAAAAAAATCAGGAATTTCAAGCACCCCAAAAAATATATTTGAAATTTTAGCAACCCCCAAAAATATCCCCCATTCTGTACCTTGCCCTTAGGAAAAGTCCTAAAATGCATAGAAATGACCCCTAAATATAGGCTAATTTTGTGGTGACCCCCAAAAAATATCCACAAATTCTTAATGCATTTTTTTTTTTAAAACCCCAAAAAATATTGAATTTCAAAACTTAAAACCCCCCAAAATAGCTCAAGCCTACGTATGTATAAAAATTTCAAAGTACCCCACCCCCCTGGGATTGGGAGTCGGTTTTTGATAGATTACGTATAATCACATATTATTATTATTATTATTATTATTATTATTATTATTATTATTATTATTATTTGATTTATTAGTGTCATTGATATTCGCTGCATTCTGAAGTTACTAGCTAAATGTTCAATGTTCTATTTTGGACCCGGATGTATATTTTGTTAAACAGTGGAAATCATGGCCAGCTGGCTTCTAAGCAAGCTGATCTGGATTTTCATTGGTTCCATTCTGCTTCTAAAAATATGTTTTATTTAGTACTGGAATCTAGGTAATTAATTATAAAGAACTATTCGAAGAATTGTAGAACATACAAATATCAAGCATGTTCTTATTATAACAGTTGAACAGGCTTGTTTATAACCACCTTGTTGACTCAAAAGTCATCCTATCCAGAAGAGCAATTAAATGAGCTAATTTAAGTCCCAGTGGAGTTCAGCAGACAGGTCAGGGAGATATTTCTCTCAGATACAGCCATTTGTTGATCACAATCAAGTTAAAACGGCTTTTTGCCAGCAGACCCCAAAATTGGGGAAGAATAGGTGGGAAAGATGTAGATCTGTTAATGTCATTTTTTTATTGTTTAATGGTCATAGGTAGACCCAAATAAAATGGGGAGACATATTATTTATCTGTTTCTTATTACTGTTATTTTTATCATTATTATTATCATAATATTATTTAATTTCTTTTTCCACGCAGATTTTGGCTGAACAATTCAACTGGACAGATTGTTCTCTTGATTGATTGATTTGTTTCTTTACATCCCAGTCAACAATCTTTCAGTTATGTCGGGATTGGTCTTTATAAGTTGGTTTAAACATATTTATTCATATTTCCATTTACAGTAATATACAAATATACATTTTACAATATAATCATGATGGGATTCAGCAAAAAGTCATACGACTTATACGAATCTGTTTCCCTTTGAACATAATGGTGCACAGTTTGAAGTTATATCTGGTGGAAATCAATAAAAACATGAGTTGTATTCAAACCAAATAACTTTCTACTCTAAATGTGTGTGTGTGTGTGTGTGTGTGTGTGTGTGTGTGTGTGTGTGTGTGTGAGAGAGAGAGAGAGAGAGAGAGAGAGAAAGAAAGAGGGAGGGGGAGAGGGGGAAGAGAGAGGGAGAAATTCCATCCTCAACGCTCAAACCGTTTACTATCCAATATGTATTTTTGAACTGTAACAATAATTCTATAATTAGTATCAAAGTCAGATTCAGGTATACCAAATAACACAATGTTTAAATCTGGTTGACAGTAGTTTGCCAGTTCATTTAGCATTGTTGTCCTAATCTCGTTATACCTTTGGCATTCGAAAAAGTAATGTTTTGTAGTTTCAACTGCACCACAGGCACAGTGAGGGCTGTCAACAATATTTTTTTGAAAAGAGATGATGATTGAGAGAACTGCAATCGGTTCTTAATCGGGTATGTTGTATCTGAGATAATCGGTTGCCGATGTAATAATATTTAGGGGGCTTCTTTAAATGTTTGTTTAGTTGATATTTAAAACTTTGAATTGAGTTTGACTGTCTTACTACAAGAGACAAATTGTTCCAAGCTCTTATACTAGAGGGTAAAAATGATCTATGATACAGCTGGGTTCTGGACAATGTGTGTCTAAAATTATTTGCGTTCCGCAAGTTATAAGTGGTAGAATCTTCCACAGAAGCAGGAATTAGGGAGGATAGATAATTTGGGGAAACGGCGGTATTCATCTGAAAAAAGAGACATAGCTTATGTTTATGTCGTCTTTTTTCAAGTGACTCCCAACCCGTTTCAAGATATAATGTGTCTAAAGAGACAAGTTTAGTAGCTCCAGTGGCTATTCGTGCAGCTTCTATTTGTATTTTTTCTAGTGCATTAATTTCGTATTGTGTACAGTTATCCCATACCACATCTGCGTACTCTAAGACTGGTCTAATAAAAGAGGTATAAATAATTTCAAGTGACTGTCTTTCTAAGATAAATTTCAATTTACGCATAATATGTAATCTTGTCCATGCTTTAGAAGTTATATAGTCAATGTGTTGATGCCAAGTTCCATCATTAGAAAAGAAAATGCCGAGATGTTTATGACTAGTTACTTCTTTGATTGGTTCATCATTCATTTTTAATGGTGGGTGATAGGGTTTATTTGTTTTTCTAGAAATTAGAATAGATTCTGATTTAGCAGGATTAAATTTGACAAGCCAACGTTCAGCCCACAAGTGAATTTTTGTCAAGTCGGAGTATAACTGCATTGCAGCTACGTAAGGTTCATTGACTATCAAGTATAAACTTGTATCATCGGCAAAGAGTCTAATATTTGAATGAATGTCCTCATCATTATCGTTGATATAGATTAAAAAGTGGAGAGGGCCTAGAATCGAGCCTTGTGGAACACCAGCTGTAATAGCAACCCATTCGGAGCATGCACCAGGAATAACAACTCTTTGTTTCCTATTAGATAGATAGCTAGCAAGCCACTGTAATAGTGTTTCGTCGATTCCTTTGTGTTTGAGTTTGTACAATAAGCCTTTATGCCAAACACGATTGAATGCTTTGCTTACGTCACAAAAAAATAGCCCTTACCTCCTTACCATCATCTAATGCTTTGCAAAAAGTATTGTAATATCGACAAGCTGGTTAACTGTGGAATCGCCTGAAACAAAACCAGACTGTACAGAAGTACTAGCATGCTGGTCTTAAAAGAAGTTAAACATATGTTTGTGAACAATTTTTTCCATAACTTTACCAATTGTATTTAACAGAGATATAGGCCTATAATTAGACACAGATGATGGGTCGTCCTTTTTAAATAAAGGGGAGACATTCGCTTCTTTCCAAATATCAGGAAATATACCTTTAGACATGGAATAATTAAATGGTCTACTTAAAGGGGATGAAAGTTCTTTTAAAATTCTGTTATTTATGCCATCCGGTCTGTATGATTTACCTAGCTGAAGTGACTCAAGAACACTTTTGACCTCAAGTGATGTAAAGTTTATATTAGTTAAAGTAGGTCCTATTATATTCACCATAGCAGGAATAGTCGCAGATCGCTCGTCGAGTTACGTTTGTTGTACAAAGTATTCATATTAAAGGTTAGCCTTTTCTGTGCTATCTGAAACATAGCATCCATTTTGATGTAATGGAGGTATTTCTGAGGACGACTGAGCAGGCTTTATAAAAGCTTTAAGAGTATTCCAATAATCTTTAGATGATAAATTTGATATTTCAAGTTTATTTGCCAGAGAATCAGTATAATCTTGTTTGGATTTCCGAAGCAATGAAGTTACTTCGTTCCTTATTTTTTTGAAGTTACAGTAATTTTGGACAGTTTTAGATATTTTGCATTTCCTATAAACTCGATTTCTTTTTCTCATTAGTTTCCGTATATTATTTTTAATCCATGGTAAATCTTGGGGCCTTATGGTAACATTTTTATTAGGAATGTACTGCTCTGATAAATTGATTAGAGTATGAGTCAATGCATTGGCATATAAGTTGACATCCTCTTTTATTATTGTGTTCCGGTCATAATCAGAAACAGCTTGACGAAATGCATTCTAGTCGCCATTTTCAAAAAGCCAAATTTTACGCAAAAATGCTTTAGCGAGGTGCTTTTTGAATTTAAGGACACAATATGTTGGGCAGTGATATCGAATATCTTGCATCAAAAAGGGTTCACCTACACCAGATAGTTCAACTGTATGCAAGTTATTAACTAAGACCAAATCTATTATTGTGGATGACGTTTCAGCGAAATTTGTTGGCTCAGTTATAAGCTGCGTCAAGTTGAATTGCCTACATATGTTGTTGATTTTTGACTTGGATTGAGTATTAAGAAAATTTAAGTTAAAATCACCTAGAATTACAACATCTTGTATACCAGTATCAATGGCTAGGCCAATTTAATTTTCAATGTCGGCTAAAATGAGAGGGCTGGAATTTGGCGGTCTATAAAATGTTCCAACAAGTAGTTTTTTATTCTTTATATTCAGTTCAAGCCATATGCATTCTATTGTATTAAGTTCTAGGTCATGTCTCCTTTTACATGGAATGTTTTTTTTAACATAGACAACAATTCCACCATGGCTGTCACCAACCCGATCACGTCTAAAGGGTAATCGATAGTTGTTGAAGGCTAAATCTTGGGTAAAGACCCTTTCGTATAACCATGTTTTTGTCAGAGATACAAGATCGAAATTTGATAATTCGGGTTCAATAATATCTAATTTTTGTAACAGACTCTGTACATTGTAGTGCACAACCAAGAAATTACCTTGAAAATCTGTAGAAGACGATTGAGAGAATGTGTCATGGTTCGAGTTATTATCTGGACCCGGATTCTTTTCTATATCACCAGCCTGGTACAGTAGCATAGCCAAAAATGTAACGAGTTCAAAATGATTAAAGCATGAAAATCCTTTCAGTTTAAATAATCTATACCTATGCAGACCTATGCACGCCCTATAAATGCTTATGTCAACATTCATTTAAATTAACACAATCTGTATTTACAATTAGGGTATATGAGGATGAATAATTACATAGTGACAAGGGGAGCTTTAAAAAGTGTGATCGGTTTTCATTCATCTTTGTCATTGGTCCTTCCGTCCCACCTTTATCAATTAAATTGAAGGACAACTTTTCCTTCACCCATTGTCCAAATCTAAAATAAGTTCACACAAATGATCCGGCCTTTCTCAAATGGTTCTAGTCCGTTTTGCAGTGTTTATTAGTTAGGGATTAAGTCACCAGGTGATAGCAACTCACCAAGTGGTCAAAATCTACTATTTGTTGTCATTGTAACAACAAAATCATCCTTCAATTTAGATGAACAATAAATTTCCAGACCAATCTGGTCATGCCCACATTAATGTTTTGAGGTCTGCTGACTTTTTAGAAATTGACTTTCTAAAAAATATTTTTCAGGAACTCTTTTAGAGTGACAAACTGTTCTATAGTCGATTATTAAGACAGAAGTCAGAAAGATATTTTTCTATCATTTATTAGCAAGCTTTTTTCATGCTTTTTTGTTGTCTGCTGACTTTTAGCATTCAAAAATAACTTTTAAGCAAAAATTCTTTCATGAACACTATCAGAGAGTCAAACGGTTTGGACCCAGATCAGAACCAACAGTCTGCCTCCTATATAATTGTTTACAAAGGTTATCAGCAGATGACAGAGGTGGCTGAGCACTAAGAAGAATAGGTAAAATGATAAAAGTTGCTATTTTTAGATCCAGAAAGAAACAAACTGTCCATGCTATTCTATTCTTTATATAGTTCTTCTTTCAAACTGTCCAAATTGACATGAGACTGATTAATTTTTGCCAAAATCTTAGTGATATTCGTGCGTTTTCATGAAATACTCCGACCTTGACCATGCTTTTACCAAGATTATTAAGATAATGTCAGTTCTTAAATCTAGATGGTCTGATAGCCTAGTGTTTAGTTCACAATTTGATAAAGATCACCCAAACCTGGATTGAATCTTTGGGTGGGAGACTTTTTTATGACTGTCAAATGTGTGCATTCTTTTTAAGTCAAAGTTGTTCATATACTTTATGCCATCTTCTGATTATCTTTACATTTTTTCATTTGGATATTCAGTATAAATTCCCTTGGCTTTATTAACTCTTTTTTCTTGCCAGCTGAGACTTTTGTTGTCTGCTGATAGTCTTTGCAAACAGTTTGGTCCCTGGTCAGTACCGACAAAACATTGGTCCTGAACTGGATACATACCATTTGCCATCGTCGGATAGTGTTTCTGTAAGAGTTTTTGAAAAAGTTAACTTTGGAAAAACGTATGCTGATGACATAAAAGTATTAAAATGACCCAGCATACAAAGTGTTAATTACATTTGAGCTTATATTGAAATCATGCACTGTGCTAGTTGTAGTTGATCAGATTTTTATAGTTATTATATATTATCCATTTGTGCACAAAACTGAAAAAAAAATACATAATAAACAAAATAATAAAAAAAAGACTAAAAAAATAATTAAAAAAAAATTAAACCAGATTCGAACCCACATCTTTTGAATGCTAAATACATCTTGTTAAATGTACCCATTAAGCTATCGAGAAATTGTAGAATTCTTTCATTCAGACAAGTAATTGTACCACAATCTAAAGCTCACTTTTTATGATGATTCCGGAAGATATATATATATATATATATATATATATATATATATATATATATATATATATATATATATATATATATATATATATATATATATATATATATATATATATAATGTACATAACACAAAGGGGGTTCATAATATATAAAGGTGTGGGGGTTCGCTTTGCTGATTTTATCTCATTTTTCCTAAGTATCCTATGAAAAAGAAATAATTTGGTCTCACTGAGACCCAATTATTTCATTTTTATAGGACATTTAAAAATGGGGAAGGGGTTAGAGCGAACCCCTGAAACACCTCTGGATCCGCAACTGCTTGACCATTTAAACCAGAAAGATCTTTTTAAGTAGCTGTATGCTTTTCATGCTTTTTGTAGTCTGCTGACTTTTTTTTCAAAATTAACTTTTTTCATTTACACTATTAGAATGTCAAACATTTTGGATGCAGACCAGGACTGACTTTCAATAAGTGCTGATCTGGGTCCTAACTGTCTGCAAGGTGATTAACAAATGCCATTGTCTGATAAAATGGACTTGACCTTTACCCTCATTGCCTGTGTATTAAACAGGGAAATGGTAAACCATCAAAAATTGGACTTTTTGTGATTTTTCTTTATGCTTAATAGGCTTGAGTTGGCTATAGACCCCCTCCCCCCCAGGGGGAATTTTGTATACTATGATTTTCTAAAACTACATTTTATAAGACACAAAATAAAATATGTTAGCTTTCTGAGAGTGGCAGCGTTAATGTGTAACATTGCGTTATATACGTTACCCCCCGAAATAGCATTAAACGTTCTTGATAATGTCTCAACCATAACATGTTAATACATATTTGGATACTGACACAGGATTATGAATTTCTTATAACGCAGTTACATAATTTTAGCATAAATTTTATAAATATCTTGAGTTTTTTCCACTGTATACGTTACTTAGTGTTCCTGCGTTATTTCCGGGTACAGTATGGTATTTATTGACTATATGTGTATTACATCTGTCACTGAATTTAGTAAATCTATAAGGCTGCTACTTAAATGATTTAAAGTGCTTTATTATGGTCTCTTACACTATTTTTCAGGCCCATGTTACGTATGTTACCCTTAAAATAGCATTAAACATTCAAGTTAATGTCTTGAACAAGCCCTGTTTATCTACTTATTTGCATTTTTGCATAGGTTTATGTACTTCTTTTAACAAGGTTTACCTATTTTAAGTATTCATTTAATAAATGCCTTGAGCTTTAACTGTTGTGTGTGTTACCAAATGATACATAGTTTATTCTGAGTATCTGTAGAGCAGTTCTTGACTATACATGTATAAAGTCTGTCAGAGAATTTAGAAAATTTATAATACTGAAATAAATTAAAGTTCCTTATTGATTTATGGTGACTTAAACTAGTATTATAATGTAATATATCAACCTTCGCTGTTTGCTCACATAAACAGTAGATACCATGCATTCAAATCAGAAGTTCTGAAAGACAGTCACTGTGACACAGCTCAGTTCTGGGCAAGGTATATAGATACAATTCAGATGGTGTTGACACTAATTAGGGCTACTAGGAAAACAACTTTGAATTGCATTTCAGTTCTATATGTATGCCTTGTTCCCAATGTTCTTGGCACATGCTCACAACAACTACGTACAATATGTACCTGTGTAACTGATTACACTCATAAATTTGTCTGATTCACATCACAGATGCAAAGAACTTCTTGAACAAAATGGGTTTAGTGTGTCACAATCATTGGTTGTTTGCTTGAAAAATGCTTTTGACAAAACTATCAGGCAAACAAAACAGAGTTTTATAGGCTTCAACAGCTAGAACTACGCTTCTTACTACAGATGGAATGGTGTATTACTCATCACATCAGAGCTCAAAATATTGAAACAACTCTTCAATACACTGAAATGAAATAATCAATCTGCTCAGATGCAAAGTAGAATGAGTACTAGAGACAGTCTCTGGCTTCACCAATTCTTTTAGTTCTAGTTTTGAAGACAATGAACTGTACGTTTTGTCTTTCGGTGTTCCTGGCATAGCTAAAGATCTTATTGAGGCTGAGGCATTGGCAGGAAGGCTGTTGAAGACTTCACTGACTCACTCTAGTTGAAAATCTGTCTTTCACAACCCTATAAAATGCTACAAGCTAATAAAGTTTTGAGGCTTGCGAGTTCAAGAAGAACTCGTCCAATTTAACAAAACATATTCAGCCAGATAAGAGCTTAAAGGAGCGTCTTTGGTCAGCATGACCTTCTTTATATTGGACATAATGTTGAACTTGAGTTGACACTGCCCTACCTTCTGGGATCTGTACCATAATCACTGTCAACTCCTGATAGAATTTCCACCAAAACTGACAAGTCCAAACTTCTGCGTGGCTTGCAATCACACATTGAACCAACATTAGATTGGCCATGTAGTGCTGTACATAACTTTGATGGTAATGCCATACTACAGAGCATAATAGCTTTTCCTGTCACCTTCAAGGATCTGATGGAACCAGTATTCAACCAGGCACTAAAGGCAGGGCATGTTGGTTTTGTCACTGATACATATATACAATATATAAGCATCATTCTATAAAGTCTTACAAACATTCTCGCAGAGGATAACCTGGGTGTTTTGTTCAACATTGGTGTATGCAACAAAAGGTGCTCCTTCTGAATATCAACAACATTGACCAGAACATCGGGGGAGAGATCTACAGTCATACACTGTTTAACAGATTGTGACACTACCAATGTGTCAATGTGTGACTACCATGGAAAGGTTGTTTCTATCAAACTGATAGAGAACCCTCCCCACTAGTTCGTCTACATTCTAAGCAGGGTAGGAAACAAACAAATAATTACTCTAGGCACTCATCAGTGACATGAAGCCTTAGCATGTGATATTTATGTAAATAGGAATAAGCTGCAGTACAACATGTTTCTAAAAAAAGATACCAAAGCCATACACATATTATACTATTTAAAATGACACGAACATGAGCTTACTTCCACCCAGCCTTTCTGTTCTTAAGATGTACATACAAAGATTGAACTATCAAGTCTTTCCCATGAAAACAAGTGAGGCTTTCCAGATATGGAAAAAATGTCAGGAAAATAAATGGGAAAGAAATTGAGTACCTCTGGGTGAAAGAAAACGTGATTGAACCTAACAAAAGAGCCATAGAATTATATTTCACATCTTGTGTGATATGGGGTTACCATGTTAAAAGCTCAACAACTCAAACCTTATAAAAGATAGTAACATAATATTTAAAGTTTCCAAAATGTACATAAATATTCTTTAATACAAAAAGAATTCACATTAAAAATATCAAAATATATTAGTTTCATAAATCATTTATATAGGAATAATGATAAAAAAATGTAACATGCATAACACTTTGGGGTGCATATTTGTTTTAAAAGGTCCATATCTGTGATGTTAATAGCTTACTATGATGATATAGCCAATTTGGAAATCTTACCTTATGGTTTGCACTTTCAGAAGTCATGGCATTTACTAAAATTATCAAATATGTTGATGATAATATATGTAATAGGCTGTTTCAAGGTAATGGTGTCATTACCAGAGTGCTAGCATATGCAAAATCCTTGCAATATGAATCTGATAGAGGATTAATAAGCGGTATTGTATATTCTTTTACTCCTTGGATAATATTAAGCGGTATTGTATATTCTTTTACTCCTTGGATAATATACAAAGAGTTGGTAGCTTGGCAATAAACAGCTCTATAACTTCTACCTGATTGGTTTTCTTTGATATTTAAGTTGTTACTTGCATATTGAACTGTATGTTACAAACTTTCAATGAGTATTATATTAACTATATTTGATGTCTCTATAAAAGAAACGAGGGTTTATGGTATTTTATGTTTTAAGTTATTTTTCAGCAAATGAGCCAGCGTAAAAGGGAATACATGCGCCTGTGCCAGCATGCAAATAAAGACAAGCAGGCCGTGTTGGAGACCTTATCTTGAATGTTAAATGGTATTCTGAGAGTAACGTATGTAACCTGGGCTGTAAAATAGTGTAAGGCACCATAATGAGGAACTTCAATTCATTTGAATAGCAACCTTATACATTTGCTATATTCACTAATAGATGTAATAAATGTATAGTCAATAACTGCCAAACTGATACTTGGAAATAACATATGAAACACTAAGTAACATATACAACGGCAAAAACTCATGACATTTATAAAATGAATGCTAAAATTTTGTAACTGTGTTTTAAGAAGTTCCTAAACCTGTGCTAGACTTATAAAAATGTGTGAATATGTCATGTTGGAGACATTATCAGGAAAATTTAATGTTATTTTGAGGGTAACGTACGTAACATGATGTAACGCGCTAACGCTGCCACTCTCAGAGAGCTGACATATATCATTTTGTTGCATATATATTGTAGTTTTACAAAAGTATAGTGTACAAAATTCCCCTTGGGGTAGAGGGGTCTATAGCCAGCACAAGGCCTAGAGAATTACATTTTACATTTTTGTGTGATATGGGGCTACCATGTTCAATATCTAATATCTCAAAAAGTATATAAGATAGAAACACAATGTTTGCAGTTTTGAAAAAATGAAATAAATAAATTATTAAATATAACATCAAATTAATGAACATAAACTGGTTTCAATAAATTTAAGACAAACTATATTAGATTCATTTATTATTAAAAAGGGGGTTTAATGAAAAAAATGTAACATACACTACATCAGGGGTGACTATATTTGTTTTCAAATGTCAATACATGTGGCCCAGTAATAGCTTAATTAGAAAATATAACCACTTTGGAAATCTTACCTTACCTTTTGCACTTATCTGAAGTCTTTAAAAGAATCTTAATTATCAAATATTTTGTAGGGTAACGCATGTAACAGGCTGTTACAGCTTAACGCTGCCATTGTCAGAGGGCTAACATGTTGCAAAATCCTTGCAAGACATTGGACTACACGAAAATCATGGTCTACAAAATGCCCTCTGGGGGGAGGTAAACCATATCCAGCCAGTGGCCCATTAACTATGAATGCTTTAACTCTTAGCATGTTAGCTGCTCACCCCTAAGTTAATCTACACCCCTTATGTTCTTTCATACTTTAAAAGACTGTTATGTTTTTATTCTACTGTGGTGTCACTCACAGAAAAAAATGCTGAAAGATCGCAAGCATTTTACAAAAGTTTTAACTTGTAATACATGTATATAAATAATAATTTGTTTAAAGGCAAAACACATCAAAGTTTCACACTAATGATAACATTATGTGTCCAGTCTGATCTGGGGCCGAACTGTATGCCAACCCCTTTTTCGGTGGAGCAAAACTGTTTGTGCAATTTTGGTAGGTCCACATGAGGAACATTTCTGTGAAATGTATTTAAAATTTGGAGTAGGTTCTTCTGAAACACAAAACACATAAACCGGGCCGCGTAGCGCAGGCGGTAACGTGTCTGGCTACAGATGCGTGTCTGACTGCAGATCCAGGGGTCGCAAGTTCGATCCTGGTCCGGTCCCTTACTTTCGTGGTGATTGATCATGAAATAATTTCTAAGGTCATTCTCCTCCCTTCCGCTGATTTATTCAAGAAGGGTTGTTGTCAGTTACAAGCGAAAGTATGTGCACGAATTACTGGTTAACCGCTTGTTCAAGCCTGCCCAGGAAAAAGTGTGGTTAGGTGAACTGACCGTCCCGCAATGACCATAGCTGTTGACTTGGGACGTAAAGCAACAAAACCAACCAACAACAAAACACATAATTATTCTGAAATGGCTCATTTTTTTGTTTATCAGGGCCTTTGATAGTTAGGAGGGTAGGGGGGTATTAGGTTTGAGTTCAATTCATTAACCTTAATTTCAAGGTCAGATCAGCACTTTGAAATGTCTAATTTTGACCAAAATAAGAATTCCCCATGTTGTTCTAAATGAATTGAGCTGAATTCCTGTGCCAATTGTAAATAATCGCACACAAATGATCCCCTTAACTCTTTTTAGACCAATAGAACATCCGATAGATTTTCATAAAATGAAGTTGGGATTGTACATTGTATATAAATTAAAAGGTCACAGGTTAAAATTTCCAAAAAAATAATGTATGGCAAAAAAAGGAGGAGCTTTAACAACAAAAGAACGGACTTGAAATTTTATATATCCCAAGATATTAACAAGCTCTAGATAGATAAAAGACTATTTTGAATCTGAATTCTGACATTCTCACAGCTCCAAGTTTGACACTCAACACCTTTGGTACAATGCAGCCTGTCATAAAAGCTATACTTTTCAAAAAATGCTCTCAGCAATTATTATATGGATTTCAATATGAAGCAACAATATCAATACATGAGCGGGTCCAAGAATTCTTGTCCGGGAGGGTGGATATCTGCCATAAAAATCTTTTTTGCCATTTGTCAGTTGTAAACAGTGTTATCTATAAAATGTATTCTTAGCAAAATGTTTGTGTGTGGAAAAAACTGCCTAAAACAACCACTCTCAAAAAGAGTAAAAATTGCTTTCAAGACAATTATCACTTAATGCAGGTTAATAGTATTGCAGAATGCTCCAAGGGGAAACAACAATATTTCTGAGGTTGGCCTAACCCTTATGATTCTGACAAATTTATGTCAAACCATTGCAGTTTAACCTTTGCATTAAATATGTAACCTTTACAACAGTTTGGACCCAGATAAGGTCTGGCATTCTGTCAGGGCCTTATCAGGTTCCAGACTATTTGACACTTTTGAGCTTGTGACAAGTTGAAGTTGACCAATGTATTTTAACTAAGCAAAAACATTTACATGACATTGTCATCTGCTGATAATTCTTTTAAATAATTTGGATCCAGATCTGGCCGACATTTTGTCCAGACTTATCAGGTCTCAGAATATTTGGCACTTTAAAGGATATGACAAGTTGGAGTTAAACCGATGTTTTTTAACTTTGCGTTACATCTGTACATGACATTGTCATCTGCTGACAACCCTTTCAAATAATTTGGACCCAGATCAGGCCTGACATTTTGTCCAGGCCTTATCGAGGTTCAGAATGTTTGGCACTTTAGAGGTTATGACAAGTTGAAGTTGAACCTATGTATTTTAACTTTCTGTTAAATTTTCATGTGACATTGCTATCTGCCGATATCCATTTCAAACAATTTGGACTCAAATCAGGCCTGACATTTTGTCCCATGTATTTCCTCTCTGCATAGAAGCTTTACCTGAAATTGTCATCTGCTTTTAACCTTTGCAAACATGATACATCAGTACATAGAACAGTCTGCTGAGATGTAACATCATAGACCAGCTCACAACAGTTACTCTATCTACAGAGGACAGTCTGCTAAGAAGAAACATAATACACATGTTTGTAGCTCTTATCAACAGAGAGCAGCTTTCTGAGATGAAACATGATAAACATGTTTGCAAATCTATCTACAGAGGGCAGTCTGCTGAGTATAGTGTGATACATCGGTTTCCAGAGTAATGATCTGAGACAGAGAATTAATATAAGAAACTGGTTTACAACCAGGTCTACAGAGGGCAATCTGCTGAGATTAAACATAATATAACAGTTTGCGACTCTATCTACAGAGTGCGGTCTGTTGAGCTGAAACATGATACACAGATTGCGATTCTACCAACAGAGAGCAATGTGCCGAGATGAAACCTGCTACACTGATTCGCAACTCTACCAACTGAAAGCAGTCTGCCAAGTTGAAACATGATACACCAATTTGTGATTTAATATTTATTTTATTTTTGCAACTGTAGTATCCACACAGGGCAGTTTGTTGAGATGAAACATGATACAACTACAGAGGGCAGTCTACCGGGCAGCGTAGCCCAGTCAATAACGTGCTTGCAGGGGTCATGAGTTTGATCCTGGCCCGGTCCCATACTTTTGTGGAGATTGATCCTGAAACAATTTCTATCGTTACTCTCCCTTCCGCTGAATCATTAAAGAAGGGTTGTGGTCAGCTACAAGCGAAAGTATGTGCGCCGCTTGTTCAAGCTTGCCCAGGAAAAAGTGTGCATGGTTAGGTGAACTGACTATCCCACAATGACCATAGCTGTTGACTAGGACGTAAAGCAACAATACAAACAAACAAACAGAAGGCAGTCTGCTGAGATGTGACATAATACATGGCTTTGCAGTCATGAATATCTACACTCCTTGGGAAGACCGCATTTATGAAATTCAGCTACCCAAAGAAATTGACATCAAAAGTCCATATTGTATAACAAACCATACTGTACTCACTTTTCATTGAAAATTCAGGATATTTCAGTGACTTATCTATCTATCCATCCATCTATCTATCTATCTATCTATCTATCTATCTATCTATCTATCTATCTATCTATCTATCTATCTATCTATCTATCTATCTATCTATCTATCTATCTATCTATCTATGTGCACTGCGACAAACATATCAGTACTAAAAGGGTCTTGTAAAATTGGTGTTGCTTAAATGTTGACATTTAGTGTCAATATACGAATTCAAGCAACGCCAACATGACTGTAAAGATCGATATTTCTAAGTGTTTGTCCTAATAATTAGGGAGCTAAAGACCTACATTTTCTCGTCTTTCATTGTGTTATGATTGTTGCAGCCTACTGCAAACTACGATTTTGCCATTTTTTAAGGTTATCTTATCTTGAGGGAAACACAAAAATCAAAATATCGATAAAACATGTGGTTTTCATATTCGGCAGTCCTTGACAACCACTGCTAACTGGATGTGCCGTCCCAGGAATTGTTTAAATGGATAAATAGGAAAGCTCCTGTTTTAAGGATACAGTAGTTTGCTTTAATTGAAAATAAAAAGTTATTGATGTGAAATTCCGTATCCGGCCTTGTGGCACTATCTTTTCCAATGTAAACGTCTCACAATGTAGTTTCAGTGACTAAAGTGTAAAGTTACCACAAATGTAATTAACTAAAGACATCAAGCTTACTGATTTTGAATCTTTTAAATCATTTTAGTGTAGATCTATGTGTCAAAAGATGAAAATTAAAGGACATTTTAAGTTATTTTAATTAATTAAATGCCTAATCTAATTTAAGCTTTTCGCTAAGCTTCCAAAGTGCCACTATAATCCATAGTTCTTATAATTTTATAAGCGTAAATTTGGTATGATTTTTCTCACCAATATAAAGCATGTGCCTTCTTGTGTGCTCAAAAGAACCTTCTCAATGAGATGGTTCTTATTTGTACCCACAACATATGTTTTTTCTCACCAATATTAAACATGTGTTTTGGGTGCTCGAAAGGACCATGTTGTGAGAGCTGCTACCGGGGAGTTCCGGAAAATACCGGGGAGTTCCGGAGAGTCCCGGAGATATACTATGACAGTGAGATGTGCTCACCCCTCTACCTCCACGGGCTCCATGAGCTATTGTTCCCGCCAATAATGACGTCATGGAGCCCGCCCTGGAGTATGGTTGGCAGTAACCTTCCTACGATCTTCAAGACAAGTCGAGCCTAGTCTCCTTCATTGAGGATTAAAGGTAAGTTAACTCAGACATTTGCAACAATGGCCCTTGGAGTGAATAATTGGCACGCGGGATTGTCATTTTGAATTTGTGTTATATTCATTCCTTTGTAGTTTGGAGCCAGATTATTGGATTTAAGGTAGGTGGATTTATTTTGCTTTTCTCGCTAGTTTTTCATATTTTTAGGCATATTTACTCAATTTTCGCCCTCATTTTCTGAATTTACATCTTTTCAATCTATTTTTCAGTCTGTAAATTATTATTTTTGTTAGATATTTTCATTTTGCCCCGAAATTACCACATAGCTCCGTCTACAGCTGACGGAGAGTCTATTTTCATTTTCTAGGATATTGCACGTTTGAATTTGGATTTTTCAGGTAAATTTAGCAATTCTTCGTCATTTTTCATCGTTTTTTTTCTCGTTTATTTAGTTAGAGTATCGGCTAGTTAGGTTTCCCCAGCGTGAATATTTACATTTCATATTTTCAATTGGTTTTTCCTCGCTTCAGTGAAAATTATCTTTGTATTATTTTTTCAATCTCAGTTTCTCGGGCGTTGATCTATTGGTTTCATATATATCAATCCTTTCTAGTTAATAATATTCAGACAGAATTATTTTTGTCAGTAGTACGGCATAGCTGAGATTACTGTTTTTGTTATTCCATTCTACTTTCAGTTTGCATGCGTTTTTTCCACGTGCAATTCGTGCTCGCATTCCTGAATAGATTGTGAAAAATTAAGGATTGTGTATCTTTTTCAGCCACTTGTCCCGTTACAATGGAGAATTATAATTATCACAACAGTATTTTATTTTGTAGTTCACTCGTAAACCCCATTAATTTTCAAATAGCCTGATTCATTGATAATTTCCAAACAGACCTATCCATCTTCTAATAATGATAAACAGATATACTGCGTCGGAAGGGGGATTGTCTGGATTGAAAAAGAGTTGCCAGTCAACATTGGGCGATGCAATGAATAAAGTGATAATGGGTTTAAACCGGTTAGAAAGACGCATTAGCATGGATGGAGAAGCTATCCCCATTCAACTCAACTCCATATTAAACTGTCTAACCAATTATGGACCCCGTCTGGAGATGGTTGAAACCGATGCAAAAGACCATCACCGGTGGATCTGTAGTTTTGAGGAAACTCTTGTTAGTGTTGCCGTAAAATGGGGGATGGCAAGCATTTCTGCCAAATTTCATTTATCGTCCCTAGATGGTTACTCATCTGGGGATGATGAACGTTCTGACCTTTCCTCTGGAAATGATGAACCCAGTGCCAGAGGTAAGGACAGACAAGAATCAGCAGACATGATTGGTCCTGTTGATGTCATGCAGTCTGCTCTGTCTGACAGTTCCATACCCAGCTCATCACCCGCAGATGAAACTGCCTATAAAAATTCAATGTCGTCTGAGTGTGCTGTATGTTCTGACCCTGTCCCTGGGATTGGGGAATCCAAGACCAGAGGTAGGGTCAGTCGTGAGAAAGTCAAAAAAGGCGCTAGACCTCGACCTCCATTTTAAAGCTTTCACATGTCCGTGAAAAATGTTAAGCGTCCCATCAACAGAATTAGAGGTCGGAGAAAAAAAATGGCTGCACACCATTACAGGCTGAAACCAGGTGAGAACTCAGCAAGTTCTCTCTGGCATAAACAGAAGCAGCCTAGACACTCCAGCAATCTCAAAGGCTGCAAGAAAGTAATGGTTGCTCACCAATACTGACTGAAACCAGATGAGGACATGACCTGCCCTTCTCTGGCTGAAGCAACAGTGCAAAATTAGTCACTGCCACAGAGCTTCTTTTGACCTGTGTTGGCCTAAAGAACCGAGTATCATCGTGGCACACATTTAATTAATTTTTATAGTATTTTTAATACAGATGGCTGATCACACCAAACAAGGATCTTGTATGTTCAGGGCGGTGTGACGGTTCCATCTATTTTTATCCCCTTGTCCGGTATCTTGAGTGGCGAAGGCCATCATTGCCACTGGATTTACCAGACAAGCATTTTTTTTACCTTTGTAATTAATTTTCCATGTTTTTATACATGACTTATTAGCTAGGGGCTGGGACGGCTCATCTGACCCCTTTCAAATAGGTCCTATGCATATACTTTGGGGCACTCAAAGTATATGGATAGAAAGTGCAAGGGCAGCTAGTGTGGATGGCCAAGTTGACCATCCATCCTGGTTGCCACATTTGTCATTCTGTTGGTTCCGCCAGAATGACAGGCACATTTTATTTTCGCGGTCTGCGAGCATGTCCACCGCCACTGTAATTATATTGTTTTTATCAGGGAATTTGTATAGTTAATTTTTATCATGTAAATTTGTCATATTTATTTCCATATACACATTTTTAACGATAGGTGCTAAATTTTAATTAGCACGCGTCAATTTTATTTAATTTTCATTGTCATATACATTCATCATAAAAAGTATTATAATTTTTAAAAACTTAGTCATTTAACGACATAATATAAAAATGCATACAATTCATAATTATCACCATTCATGTAGATTTTTAAATTTTATGGCATTGTACATTTTATACAAAGTATATACATAACTATCGTTTTATGTTTTATCTAATTATCATTTTCATGGAAAACGAAAATAAAAAGTAATATAAGTTAGACTCCATTTTCTCAATAAATTCATTTTTCATTCATAATTTTAAAAGTTCTCAAATTTTTTTTATATTTTTATTGTAGATAACTGCCATTATGCCAGCAAACAGGGGAAATTGTATGTCCTGTGGCGAATATTGCATTAATTTAAGGCCGCATGCTCTGAGGACCCATATGCCATGGTATATGGATCCTTCGACAGCCTGTGTAGACTGCCAGCGTGGCGAAGGGTGTCCGAGACACGTTGAGCGGTTCCACCATATGCATCAGCGAATCATCGGTGATTACTTGCTGGAGGCCTGGTTTCTCCTCATGAATGGAATTTTTCCATTCATGGCGAGAGAGTTGGGTCTTGGTGGTATCCATGCTTGCTGGGGTATGTGGTAGCGCACAATCTCTACCTGAACATTTTTCTTTTCTCAGAAGATGAATTATTTTTCTTCAGAGATTTTTGATTTTGGAGATCTGGCCTGGAACCGGTAATTGCTGATTGTTATAAGGAGATCCCACCAAGTAGACTTATTGTGCTTTTGAACTTTTCTGTTTTTACCAGATTATTGGCGCGACTTAGTCCAGCAGTTCGTTTAGCAGTTCTCTCGGTACATCAGTATATTTGATCGGATGGTTCCTCGCTTCCTGATGGACATCCTAAAATGACAGTGGGAATCATTGATTCACATTTTCATTTGGATGGATTCTCCCATCAACATTCCACCACTTTGTCGGATCTGGAGCGCTCGATGAATATCCCTTTTTCTGCTACGTTGCTTTTCGCAATTCAGATTTTTTTCTTCCCATCTCGTTGGTTTAAAATTGGTAGGCAGATGGCAAGCGAACCAAGACTGGGATTCACTCTTAGAATTCACCCCCATGTGCTGGCCAAGAATAGACCTGAGATCGAATTTCAAAAACTGAAAAGGAAACTGGAGGATTATCCTGAGGCGATAGGTATTGGCAAAGTTGGTCGACCATACTGCTCGTTGCAATTGTTCCCAGTCACATGACAAGGATCGTTGTTGAGCAGAGAAAATCGAAACCAAACGCCAACTCCTGCGTCTCACTTTATCACTGGCAAAACAACTGGGTAAGGTGATTGTCTTGCACATCGGGAGTCACAACAATGATATGAAAGTTAAAGCTGTTCAGCAGGCCTTAGAAATCATTTTAGATTTGGGTCTGCAAGAGGCGTGGATACATCGCCATTGTTTTGTAGGGGGAGTGGAAGAGTTCAATCAGTGGAGCTCTCTCCTTCCAAACTGCTTCTTTAGCCTTTCCAGAAAATCAGTTGCAGATAGTAGGACGCAAGCTTGTCAGATGTCTGCGGGAAGGCCTGACCGTTTTCTATTAGAGACGGATTACCCATATTTGGATAGACACGAAAGACCATGGATGGCATATGAAAATGGGGTAAAGGCTGCCGAAATTATGGGTATACCAACAATGGAGCTTGTGAGAGTGTGTAATAAGAATGCTGCCAAGATGTATAGCTTGCCTTGGTAAAGACACTCTTATTGGGTTAATTAATCACCTTTACCTGGATAAATACATTTTCATATCCGTTATATATGAAACTTGCTTTGACAGGATATATCATTTCTATGGCAAGGATCTTGTATGTTCACGTCATAGGAACGATAGCTTTGTTACCGGGGCGCGATTATTTTGCTATGATTATCAAAATTGCTTCAATGGCAAGAGTATTGTATGTTCATGTCATTGGAGAAATTATGTGTTCACAAAAATATTTCGCGTGTTTTGTTGGTGTAAGTTCTTCCAGTGGATTTGCATATTTAATTTAAATTAAAAAATATTCAACACCAACACGAATGTTTACATTTAATTATTCTTTAATATCCAACGTTTCGCCATAATGCATATTTAATTTATTAATACATATATTTTTCTGGTATAATTTCAGACCTAGGATTTCAAAAAAGTAAGTTTTGTGTAGTGTGCTGTGTTGCTTTGTAGCAAGTAGCTACTCCGTGCCTTATCATTTCTATTTTCCTTTGCTTTTATATTTGCCAGATATAACTAACGTGAATTACCGATCACAGAGTTTACATGTTTTTGTATTGGTTTGGGCAATCCCCTTATTCAAAAATCTGCATAAATTATTTAATTTGACCGTTTTGACCATTTTTAGAAATAGATAAAAACTCTGGGATCTATTTATATATTTGTGTCTCAAATTCACCATTCATCTTGTAAAAATTTCTGTGATATTTTCTAAAATCCATGCGTACCATTGCATATACATATTCAAATATTTATATAATTATGATACACCAATTGCATATATACTATGTACATTTCAATACATGTGATATTTTAATCTGTCAGCATATTTAAAAATATGTTATATTTTGTAAAAGTCATGCCACTTGACACTGCAGTGAACTCTGGAGAGAATTTGCTTATTATCTTTAGTTGCTTTTCCGTTTTCGCTTAGCTTTTTCGTTACTTTTGCGTTTTCATAGTCCTGGGAGCCATCGAGCCTCCAGGACCTACTCTGGACTAGTGGAGAATAGGGTCACAAGCTGACAGTTCTCCTACACAGGTATTGTTGTATATTGTGATTGTCTCCGTTGTGTTGTTTTCGTATTGTTGTATACATGTCCATGTTGTAAATTATTCAGGTGGCAAGAATTCTGTCCATATACGTCTGTAAATATTTGTAAAATCTTCTTATATCATTCATCATTCATCAAAGTTGTAAATTCCATCTCATCTTAATTGTAACCTTATCCGCATATCTCATCAAATTGTAAATTGTAAGTTTTTAACACATTATCTGTAATTGTCCATGTTTTGTGTGTCTTTTATGTTGCATAAATATACAGTTTTATAATTTTAAATTAAGGCATATTAAGGTAACATTTATTTTAGTCATCTTTTAGCAACTCTTCAATTAATAATATCTAGGACAACAAACCAAATTCATAGGGATTTTTTTTTTACTTAATTTTAAGAGCATGTTTTAAAGTAAGGCTTAAGGACTATACGCCAGGGACTTTCAAAGATGGGGAAGAGTGTAGTGAGAGCCGCTACCGAGGAGTCCCGGAGAATACCAGGGAGAGCCAGAGAGTCCCGGAGATATACGACGAGTGTGAGATGTGCTCACCCCTCTACCTCCACGGCTCCATGAGCTATTGTTCCCGCCAATAATGACGTCATGGAGCCCGCCCTGGAGTATAGTCGGCAGTTACCTTCCTACGATTTTCAAGACAAGTCGAGTCTAGTCTCCTTCATTGAGAATTAATGGGTAAGTTAACCACTTTCACCTGCACTCAGCCATTCGCAACACAAATGTAATTAAATAAAGACATCAAGCTTACTGATTTTGAATCTTTTAAATCATTTTAGTGTAGATCTATCTGTCAAAAGATGAAAATTAAAGGGGTGGACATTTTAAGTTATTTTAATTAATTAAATGCCTAATCTAATTTAAGCTTTTTGCTAAGCTTCCAAAGTGCCACTATAATCCATAGTTCTTATAATTTTATAAGCGTAAATTTGGTATGATTTTTCTCACCAATATTAAGCATGTGTCTTCTTGTGTGCTCAAAAGAACCGTCTCAATGAGATGGTTCTTTTTTTTGTACCCACAACATATTTTTTCACCAATATTAAACATGTGTTTTGGGTGCTCGAAAGGACCGTCTCATTTTGACGGTTCTTTTGAGTACCCACAACATATGTTTTGGATGAGAATTAAATGGAGAAAGTGATTTTCCAACGCGAACTCTTATTTGGAAGCCTGACTTAATTATAGCTGTATTATATACAGCTGATAAGGTATGCTCTCCACTGAGCTCATCTTTTGGTCTATCTGCACCTTATCTAGGTTTCGTCTTTCACCTAAGAGCCTTGAAACCAGCCATTATGGCGACCAGGGTCTCTTGAGCCCCTTTTATCCCACCTTTTTGAGTTTCGTCAATTCCTTCCCCTAGATAGATCGCAAAGAAGGACCTCTTATTTATATGCTCATGATATATATTTTAACAATAGAAAATTATCAGTTTTATATTTTTTTTATCTTTATAAGATTTTATCCTACATATGATCTTAACTTATAAATATCTGTGCTATAGCAATGTAAATTTCTGTGATGCTAACCCAAATTTCCTGTGATTTGTTATATGTTTATACTTGTACAGTCTTTCACTTTGTTGGTAAAATAGCCTTGATAGCTAAAGTTTGATATGTTAAATTGAATGCTGACTTTAAATAAAGTTTCTTGTATCTTGGTAGGAACTTTCTTTTAGAAGGACCTCCGAAAGTCTTAATGAAGGATTGCCCATGAAAATGACTAGAGAAAAGTTTCAAAGAAAATGATATGTTTTCTATGAAAAAGATAGTAGGTTCAATACTCGACTTATCCACAAAAGCCGTTTTCTCATTGGACAATTACCAATTGAAAAATATGGGTTTAAAACTCTGTTCTTGCTATTCAACATATAGAAAATAGAAAAAGTTTTACTGAAGTGCTTCCCCCCCGGTGACCAAACTAATACTTTTGCATACAGTTGTAGTTTTACATTTCACACATCATATAAAAACGGCATGATTGGTCACAAGGGGGGGGCGAACGCTGTAAAAATGCTCAAAAACACTTTATTATAAAAACATATTAGAAACTTATTTTGTAAAAGCCTGTAGGTAAATATCAATTTGCAATGGCATGTATCAGGGCTTTAGTTAAGAGTGCTTATAAGTGATTACTTGTCCCATTTTTCAACCAAAACATATGTTGTGAGTACTCAAAAGAACCGTGTCAATGAGACGGTTCTTTTAAGCACCAAATTATAGCCTAAATCTGATGTGTAAGAAAACATTAACGATTTTACGCTAAAAAACTGTGTTTATCTAGACTATGATTTATACAGTATGCAGATATGATACACCTCAGTGCACTTCAAACTGATTGACCTTGAAACATTACAGGTTATAGTCAAAAGTTATTGACAGCACACTTCTTTAGATGAAATAATGAAATCTTCTCAACCCGAAATTTATGCAAACACATCACTTTCGTCTCAAGTTTTATGCCGCAAACATTATATTTACACGTATTTAGGGGAATACTCGACGAAATTTTGACTTTCAGTGAAATAAATTTTGGTCACAAAAAATACCCCGCCCCCTAAACCCTAGAGTCCTGACATAATTATGCAATATTTTCAAAATATTTTTATTTTGCTAGGTGCACTAAATGTAAGGGTTTGATTTAAGCACAAAACTATGGTTGTCAGTTATGCATTATGCTAGCCACAGGCTGTCAAAATTTGGGCAGATTGAATAGGAAACTGTCCGAGGTCCTTTAAATCTTGACAGGAGAGAGGCATTGAGTGCCGCCACCTTCTACAACAGACACTTAGCGGAAACGACTAGCAGAATGAATAAAGCCAATGGGCTGAGTACGAACTGCTTTGGGGACGAAACGCAACAATTTTTTTTTCGCTTCAACAGACGAATTAGGAATAAAATAACGCGATCTGTATGCTTTCAAAACATTCTTTCTCTCTTTTTCTGCCAGTAAATACAGATGACTAGCTATTTAAACAAGGAAAAACATTTTCTGTTGCACATTTGTTCGTACATACATTTTGCTAAGTATCGGCCCAACCAAGTATCGGCTTTTACTAAAAGTAACAAAGAGGTGAAAGATAGGGAATCGATACACAATCAAGCACAACACCTGACCCAGGATACCAATGGGAAAGTGACAAATTCACAATTAGACATCACAAACGAGAGCCAAGAGGTCCCAGCAGTAACCACAAGGCATCAATAAACAGAAGTGCACAAAAGCATAACAAAATACAGTTTTGACCATTTTAGTAATAGATCCAAAAAGATGAATTAAATTGTTATCATTCCAAACGTAGGCATGGATCCAGGAACTCTAGAGTTTAAGTAATTTAAGTCAGTGTATGTGAGGGGGGGGGGGGGTACGTAGGACCGATCCTATTCCTTATTTTATAAATGACCTGCCGGATAACATAAGGTCTTCAATCTGTGGCCAATCATTGGCAAATGAAGTTCAATGTGGCCAAATGTCACTCTATGAGACTGACTCGGTCATAGAGTGACTCGGCATCAGCATTACATTTCAGTTAGCAAAATCCCTTGGTATAACTATCTCTGATAATATGGATTGGGGTCAACACAATTCAGAAATTTCTTCCAAAGCAACTAAGACACTCGGTTTCCTTCGCAGGAATTTGGCTTTTGCAACTACGAGTACTAAGGAAGTTGCATACAAAACTTTGGTTAGGCCTAAACTATAGTATGCAACACCTTTTTGGAGCCTTAACTCAAAACTTCAGATTAATCAGGTTGAGAAAGTTCAGAGGACAGCAGCCCGCTGGACCTGCAGGAGATGGCAAAACACAGGTAGTGTCGGTGAGATGCTCGATGTGCGTGAGTGCCATCTCTCGAGGCCTGTAGGGATCGGTTCTCCCTTCTCCTTTTTCATAAGATACATTGTGGTGCTGTGTCTATAGAAAAAGACAAGTACCTGATCCTGCTTACATTTTGAAATCTACCAGGTCATCAAACAGTGCCCAATATTGTAGATACCAGACATACAGTGATGCCTTGAAGAACTTTTTTCTGCTCATTATTCCACAGTGGAATAGTTTTTCTTCTTCGATGGTCAATTACCAGACCACTGAGGAGATTGGGCACTCCTAAATTAGTAAAAAGCACAGCCAACAGATTTTATTTTATTTTATCTCAAAAGTCTAAAATTTGCGTAATGATCGGTATCATTTCAGCAAGTGTCTAAGGAAAAAAGAAAGGGGAGGGCGGGGGCGGTCAGGTGGTAGAGGGTGGTGATTTTTTAGTTTCAAAACAAGATGTTGGAGCACTGCCTACATGGGTGTAAATATTTGAATAACTTGATTTATTGTGGAGTACTCCAAAGTGTCCAGTTTTACTTGTTTTAGGTGGTTGTTCTTGCATATGCCAAGTACTAATCAAGTCTGCCCCAGTACACTGTACTATTGCCAGTAATTAAGTCATATGCATAGCGCCTCTCCAACCTTTTATCCCCTAATGTTGTCTGCGATAAACAAAATATTAAGCAAACAGTTTGGACCCAGATCAGGTCTAACACATTGTTGGGCCTGATCTGGATTCAAACGGTTATTGCTTAAAGGAGGACCCGTTTGTTTGACTGTGCATGAAGAAGTTAAATTATGAAGAATCAGCAGACATCACAAATGCTAAAATCATACTACCTCTCTACTATTTAACAAAAACTGTTAAAGTAGACAAATGTTTTATTTTTAAAAGCTGATGTTAATAATATTAGTGTGATTACTATGCCCAAGCAAATTCAGAAGAAAAAAAACACACAATATCAAACAGCTTGGATCCTGATCCTGCAATCTGTACCTGAGATTCAGGGCCTGCTCTGGATCTAAACTATCTGCAAATTGAATAAAGAGATGGAACAAGCAGGTGGCCCTTACAGATGCAGCTTTACTGTGAATACACGTATATGGGCAGCATAATGTGAAAAACAGTCTATGGGTTTTTTAACCAAGTAAATATAAAATACAGTTGACCGGCTTGCTTCACTACAACATGCAGCAACTCAGCTGGATCCATACCATATACAATATAAATGTCATTAAATGCAGAAAAAATAATTTGCAATTGAATTAAATCCTCTAAGGATGAATACTGTGCAGAAAAAAATCCCCATGGGGAAAATCCCTGCGAGGAAAAATTCCTGCGAGGAAATATCCACGCAGGGATTTTTCCCATGGGGAAAATCAAAATGTTAATATATACTTGAAACATACTCAAATGTGTCGAACAGATTGCAAGAGTGAACCTAAGCTTGATTTTAGACCCCTTAAACAGATGATTTTTCTCCAAAAATCCCTGCCGGGAAAAATCCCCGTGGGGAAAAAAGAAAAATTGTTATTACTGGTGGACATTCATTTTTAAACAATATTTGAATAAAAAGATGAACTTAAGAATTTTCGAAAATTCCCGCGGGGAAACTTTTTGCAAGGGGAAAAATCCCCGCAGGGATGGTGAAAAATCCCCGCGGGGAAATATTTTCCCCACGGGGATTTTGACCTTTGTCGTGGAATATTTTTCTAGGTCATTACAGATTTTAAGCCAAAAACCTATAGAATTTCCTCAGTAGGGTCAATTCTACTGGAAATAAGTCAGTTTGTTGTTTTCTATGTCAGCTAAAAGTACTAGGTAATTTTGCCAAAAACTTGTTTGGCAAGAAATTCCCGTGGCAGTTTTTAGTAGTATTTAATCTGTCAACATCAATTTTATAGCAAGACTCTCAGTTATTTATTTAACAATCTGTTACCTGCATTGTGACAAGGATTTGTATATATATACCAGAAAGCTTGATTTTAACGTGTAGCTAGCAATAACTTTTTTTTCTTAAATTGTTTTCTGCATTTCCAGTTGGCTGCATACATTCATTGACAAAAGCTTTTCAGACTCGATTTTTATCATGGAGAATTTTTTTCATGGAAGACAATGATACGGTGGAGCAGCCTAACCTGAGTCCATATTGTTTGCAATATATGCTAAATAATAAAATCAGCAGTATGCTACATAAGCACATCAACAGACTAGAGAAGCAGAGGAAAAGCGGCTAAATATAGGTTCATTAGAAAAAAATAAATTATGCAAACTGCAAAACTATAATCTTAATTTTAACTGTGCATATGTGTGATTTGTAAACAAATGTGTAAGCTTTAAACCAAATTAGGTGTCAGCTGAACTGCCACGCCTTATGGTATAATCTAACACTTATTTTCACGCAATTTACAATTTAAGTAAAACGTTTTTTCCCTGATAAACCCTTAACATTTTTACATTTAATATATTGGAAGCTGAACTGCCACCATTTGGTATAAACTTTCGGTCTAAAACAATATGAGGTAAACATTCGGTCATAGATCCTTAACCTTTCTACCTGTTTTTAGGAAGTTGCTGAACTGCCACCCCTTTTGATATAAACTTTGGTCCTGAAAATATGAGTTTCTAGTGATAAATCCTTAACATTTTTACATGCTGTAAGAAGGCAGCTGAACTACCACCCCTTTTGGTATAAACTTTCCTATTAATACTATATGAGGTCAAACATTTTCCAGTGATAAATACATAACATTTCTACCGGTTATTAAGTAGCAGCTGAACTAACATCCCTTTTGGTATAGACTTTCGAACTTAAACAAAATGAGGTCAACATTTCCTAGTGAAAACTCCTTAACATTTCTACCTGTAATAAGGTGGCAGCTGAACTTTCCACCCCTTTGGAATCATCTTTGGTCCTAAAAATATGAGATAAAACATTTTCTAGTGATAAATCCTTAACATTTCTACCTGTTATTAGGTGGCAGCCGAACTGCCACCTCTTTTGGCATAAGCTTTGGTTCTTATGAATATAAGGTAAACATTTTGTAGTTATAAATCCTTATCATTTTTACCTGCTATAAGTAGGCTACTGAACTGCCACCTCTTTTGACATAAACTTCCCATTAAACGATATGAAGTCAAACATTTTCCAGTCATAAATCCATAACATCTTTATCAGTTATTAAGTAGCAGCTGAACTAACACCCCTTTTGGTATATACTTTCGAGCTTAAAAAATAAGATGTAACATTTTCTAGTGATAAATCCTTAACATTACTACCTGTTATAAGGTTGCAGCTGAACAGCTGAGCTGCCACCACTGTTTGGTATAAAATTACAGCTCTTCGTACTCAAACAATATGAGGTCAAGCATTTACCAGTGTTAAATCCTTAACATTTCTACCTGTAATTTGGTAGCAGTTGAGCTGCCCCCCTTGTGGTATAAACTTTCGTATTCAAACAATATATGGTAAAACCTTTTCCGGCAATAAATCCTTAACATTTCTACCTGTTATTAGATGGCAGCTGATCTGCCATGATCACTTTTAGTATAAACTTATACTTATTTTCGTATTGAAACAATATGCAGTAAAACATTTTCTAGCGATAAATCCTTAAAAATTCTACCTATTTTAAAGTGGCAACTGAACTGCCAACCCATTTGGTATAAACTTATACTTGTTTCGTACTAAAACAATATGAGGTGACCATTTTCCAGAGATAAATCCTTACCATTTCGATATATCATTAGGTGGCAGCTGAACTGCCATCACTTTCGGTATAAACTTAGACTTATTTTCGTACTAAGTACTAAAACAGTATGCGGTAACACATTTTTAAGGATAAATCCTGAACATTTCTACCAGTTATTAGGTGGCAGCTGAATTGACATCCCTTTTGGTATAAGCTTATACTTATTTTCCTACTAAAAATGAGGCAAACATTTGCAGGGGATAAATCCTTAATTTTTTTTATCTGTGGTTAGGTGGCAGCTGAACTGCCATCCCTTTTGCTATAAACTTACACTTATTTGCGTACTAAAACAATATGAGGTAAACATTTTTAGGGGATAAATACTTAAAGCTGCATACTCTGTAACTATGAACATTTTTCGATAATTTTTATTTTCTTTTTAAATCATTTGTAAAAGTAGAATTAAGCTATGTTTTCACAATAAAAATGTTCAGTACAGCTGAAAACTGCATGGAAAAGTGAATTATCTTATCAAATAGGTGTATTTTTCTCTTGTTGGTAATTATTTACGTCCCTCCAATAATTCTAGACTGTTGAATTTTAACATAAATGCGATTGTTTTGATAGTGATAACTTGTTAAGATTTACGAAAATGGTAAAATGTTTACCTGAATTTGAGTATTTTTACTGTGTTCTTGAAAAATAAAAACATTATTTTTAAAATTAGAAGATCAAAAGTTACAGACGATGCAGCTTTAACATTTCTACCTTTTATTAGGTGGCAGCTTTTGGTATATTCGTACTAAAGCAATAGGAGATAAAAAAAAATCCAGTGACTTTCTACGTCAACAGCACAGTTCTAGACGGTAGAACTACTTTTATGTGCAGGGGAGTCAGTTCCACCACTGTTTATTAATGTGATATGTATAATTATAAGTACCAGTTTCCCATGGAGCACACTGTATAAACAATTCATCTTGCAATTTTGAAGAGAGTTGACATAAATAAACAGTTAGTGCTGGGGATGTTTGTTTATTGTTAAACTGACTTAATAGAGTCTAGAAAGGCATTAATTGTTTGCTCTATAGGTATGCTCTAAGGATCTGATTGGTGTTTCCAACTGTCTGCTGAATTTGGAGTGCACAGTCATAAAGATTAAGGTAAAGCATTTTAATTGTTTCCTGTCTGGACCAACGACAACTGCAGATACACCCTGTGTCAACATCAGAACAGTATACAAAGTTGTAATGTCAGTTGGCGAAGTCTTAAACAGTGGAGTAATTACCTCAGTGTTTATGGGAGTGATACTTCCGTGTGTGTTTGACAGCAACAGTGAGCGAGTTGCATATAGGCATAATGTCTTGTTTGGCTAACTGTTTACTATCATCTGCTTTTACTGAAACTGATATGATAGATTTATCTGCAGAGTGTGTGTCTTGACTTTGGGAATCTACCCAGTGCCAAGACTTTGAGCGTATTATTGCTCTTCAAATAGGTCTTGCCGCTCATTAGTTTGAAGATTTTCAGCATCTATGTTTAAATTTCTTCTGTTGTAGCTAGGAAGCGAGTGCCCAAATATAAGTATATTTTTTTTTTAAACCAATTGTTGTCTCTTTCCTAGCTGATAACCTTCAAAATGTAAAGATTTTGTTTTAACTTCTAGTTCTGTGAGGTACTTCACTTCAAATGCAAGCCGCCTGTTTTGCCATAAACTCTGTTTGTAATGCTATGAGGCCTTGGGAAACAAGGCATGTTTATATGTATTGGTATATTTAAGGTGTAAAATGGAAGCTTGACATATCATTTTCATGAGGGCAAACAACTTCGCTAATGTTTCCAGTGCCAACAAGGCACACAAAAGATGTGGACTTGTTTAAGTGATGGCAGAATGAGGTCAAGAGCTCGATATAAAGAACCCAATAACTCTCCAATACATGTAGTTTAACCCTTAAACAATCGATTAACGCAAAATATTCAAAATTGGTATATAAAACACATGGGGGCTATTTTTGTGATTTCTCGACCCTGTTAAATTACAATGTACCCTACCCACCATTTAATTAGTTTTTAAGTCAAAAATGTCTCGAACTCTTGTAAATATTAGGAAACCTTAAAGATACTTATTTGGCCAATATGGCGTGGACGCTAAAATCTGCGAGTGCTTTAGATTTTTAGCTGTATCATAATTGTGGCATAATACAGTTTATATTTTTGTTACTGAATGAAATAATAACAAAAAATAAATAAGTCAAATATTACCTTGAAGTTAGCCAATTTTTGCCTATCTACTCTCCCATTTATCCCCACCATAAATTTAAGCTTTTTTGCACGAACATGTAGTGTAATATGTGATCTAGCAAACATGGAATATATGATTTCAAAATTAATTTCACAATGTCCCGGGAAGCGGCATAAGCATACAAATAGACATTTTACCCACAAAGCGAACTGCTGATAGCGGATAACTGACTGCGGATTAAATTTTAGGGAACATCTCAACATTCATTTTGATGTCAAAATTACAATAACACACCGACCATCCGACGGCGATTCAGGCTTTATACAATGATGTACTGTATATACACACTGGGTTTGCGGCAATCATGAGCTCAGCCTTTTTAACAAAACTGTTTTAATGCCCAAAAGGAACTGTGGGAGGCATATAGTAATTGCTTTGTCCATTCCTCCATCCGTCTGTCCGTCAATCCGTCAGTCCGTCCGTCCCGCTTCATATCCGGTGCATATCTCCTATATTCTTTGAGGTAGGAATTCCAATTTTGATGTGTGGATGCATATTGAGATAGCAAAGTGTCTCGTAACATGTTCAGGTCACTGTGACCTTGACCTCGACATCTGACCTAGTTTTTAGAATTATCGTGTCCGGAGCATATCTCCTATATTATTTTAGGTAGGAATCCCAAATTTGGTATGTTGATGCATCTTGGGATGACAAAGTGTCGTGCACCATCCTTGGGTTTCTGTGACATTGACCTTTGCCTCTGACCTTATTTCTAGAAACTGCTTTGAGTCTGGTGCATATCTCCTATATTCTTTGAGGTAGGAATTCCAAATTTGGTGTGGAAATGCATCTTGGGATGGCGGAGTGTCACGTACCATATTCTTGTCACTGTGACATTGACCTTTGACCTAGTTTTAAGAATTCTTGTCTGGAGCACATCTCTAACATTCTTCAAATTTGGTGTGTAAATACATCTTGGATGGTAATTTGGTGTGTGAATGCATCTTGAAATGGCGAATTGTCACGTTCCATTTTCTGGTCACTGTGACCTTAACCTCTGACCTAGTTTCTAGAATTGGCATCAAGTCTGGTGCAAAACTTCTATACTCTTTGAGGTAGGAATTCTAAATTAGATGAGTCGATGCATCTTGGGATGGCAGAATGTCGCATACCATTTTTGGGTCATTGTGACCTTGACCTCTGACCTAGTTTATAGAATAATTGTGTCCGGAGCATCTCACCTATATTAATTGAGCTATGGATCCCAAATTTTGTGTTTGGTTGCATCTTTGGATGGCAGAGTGTCATGTGGTAAATGTGTTTTAGGTGAGTACTTCTTTCGTTATCACAAGTCAATCACAATCATGGTAAGCTGGGCTGGCTAGGACCTTGCTTGTTCGCCAGAAACAGTGGAAGGTATTCTATTTATTGAAACTGTATTGCCACTGCATTGGAGGTCAGCAATTTAATAAATTGCGACAGTCAGTATGCCTGGTAGAAAACCAAATTACGGTTTATCTATGGTTTCCACCTTAATTGCATCACGATGGAGCAGACCTCAGTCTCAGAAGCTTTCGTCTTTATGCTGGCCCTTTATGCTTGTTTTCAGCTGGGCCCACCGTGACTCAACTTGAGGTACTCTTTAGTTCTAACTCTATGTGAGCCATTTTCTTTGTTTCACCAAATCATTGATAGTTTGTTCTTCTGTGGTAATGTTTTGCATAAATTAGAAATCCTCTATTCGAGCTTAATACGTTTGTATTTTAATAGAAACCCAGCAGAAGCCAGAGCAAAGATTTGGCGCCATAACGCATTTAAGCAACCAGTAGCTTCCGCCGCTGTCCTTTCTTTGGCGGTGATTCTGTAGTTGTTGAATGCTCATAACTTTATTACCAGATGGTATACTAGTTTGATCAAATTTTGCATACGTATACATTTCAACAAATCAAATATATAACGCAGGTTTAAGGAAACACGGATTTAATCTTATGACATAAATTACTGCATTTGCCGTGGTCAAATAATGTCTACTATTCGCAAGTAGACCTTTTTTCGTTAAACAACGATGTGTCGGTTTAACATGGCAGTCCTGGCCATACATATCCCAATGGTAGGCATGAAGGCATGGTCAGGGGCAGACATTTTCCACCGTGACATACTTGAATCCACGCCTCACACTGACTGCAATATTGAGCACCGATAATAATACAAAAAATATCAGGTCAATATATTTAAACATTTTTTCAAAATTGTATAAAAAAACTTGCATAAGTAATCAATTGCTGTGGGTTTTTGGTATTCATAATTTCATGGTATTTTATGGTATTAGCGTGAACTAAAAAGTAGGACTTAATGTAGCGTTTTTTTCCCTCTGAAAATTGTCTGCAGGTGAGTAGATAATGGTACTCGTCCCCAATATCGTCTAAGAAAAAAACAATGGAGTGATTGCCCTCTCCATCGGCTGATTTCAACCAGAAATCTATGATTCCGTATTCGGAAGGCAAGAAATCTTTGACACATATAGGTTGATAGTGTTGATATATAGCCGTTCTGTGCAAAGTGAGAGTCGGGACAATTCCGGAATCGCTCTGTGCAAAGTGAAATTGGCGGCCAGAGTTTAAATTCTTACTAAGCGCAATACAATTCCGGAATTGTCCGTGCGAAAAGTGGGAATCGGGACAAAGTGAGAATTGTATATTCGTAATATGTTTAGCAGGCAAAATTGATATGGAACAGAGATTTCCAAACTTTTACAAAGTAGTTCAATGGCATATTCGCCTTTTAGGATTATTTTTTCATTTTATTTTAGCTGTTTCGAAGAGAAAAACGCATTTCTGTCGTTACATGCAAAGTAAGGAGAGCCTTCTTGTTGGAAGGTTCTTTTAATAAGATCAATAAGTTGGCCTTTATTTGTTTGATATGATTCTTTAATCCCATTAACAATCTTTCAGTTTTGTAGGGACGGGTCTTCCTGAGTTGAACCAGTACTAAGCTAGGATTGATGTGTCTTGCTAAAGGTCACAACGAAGTGACGCCGGTGAGGCTCGAACCCACTACCCTTCGGTCTCGAGTCAAGCACTCGACCACTGAGCCACTGCACTCCCTCAGTTGGTCTTTAATAAAAAAAATATGGGTAACGTAATGTAAAGAGTGGATAAATCATATGTAGACAAATTTGTCATATTAATATGCATCTTTAAAAGTACAGTTATTATATGTTATTGTCGTGAAGCTGTTTGAATTCATGCGCGGATCCAGAAAGTTTTGTCAAAGAGGGTCCAGCTTTGACGACGTTTTTTTTTTTCTTTTTAGTTGATTAGGGGAGGGGTAGGGTCCAAACGACGCTATAAGCGGGCCACCATCGTCCTGCCAGTGAAACGCCATTGAAATGGCGTTTCGCTGGCGTGCCGATGATGGCCCAACATTGAATGCTGGCTTTGCAGCTTTGTGATTTTTCAGGAGATCTGGACCAGTATTGTTTAGAAACCCTAGTTTTTGTGATTTTTCAGGGTGGGTCTGGACCCCCTGTCCCCCCTCTGGATCCGCGAATGAAATTGTAAAACTGTGTTGATTGATGCGTTTTCTTCCAGCAGTTATTACAATGTAACATACTTTATGCTTGCACTAGGAAATCATGCTGCGTTGTACATAGTTGTATTGATATAATATGCATTGTTTAGAAGTTCATTTAGACAATGTCATTCAGGTTCTAAAAGTACGTTCTGTCAGCAAACAGTGCAGAACCTGATCAGTTCGTGCATATATAATGGGATAAAAGAGGAAAACAAATCTTAACCCATTTATGTCTAATGGATCTTCAAACCCTTACCAATTTTACGAATCCATTTTGAATGTAAGGGTTGTTAGGAATAATTTATACGTTTGGTCGGGTTCTTAAAGTATATTCTGTAAGCTAACCGTGTAGAACCTGATAAGACACCGCTTTCTGTAGCGTCTGGTCTGGTTCTGCACTGTTTGCCGATGTCCCATAAAATGACGCTATGCTTATCTGGGATAATATCTTATTATGCGAAACTGTTTGTACCTTCCTTTAGCCCCCCCCCCCCACCCCTCATCCTACTGGACGGCGATTCCGCTACGCTCATGGCGATCACGGATATTCTCTAAAAGTATTCCTAATCGCCGCAAAAGCGTAGACAACACACAATTTGGGGGCTTGACGCTTCCACCATGCTTCTGTTACGCTGCTGCCGCCATGGCCACGATTCCGTCGCGCTGTCGATGCGCTTCTTTGGCGCTTTTCCAGGCACTTCTGCTACGATCACAATACGTCAATGAAGATCCGGCTACGCTTAGTCCACGCTAATGACGATGCAGCTGCGACCCTGCTACATGTACGACCTAGGCGATGGAGCTAAACTCCCATTCCACCGGACGGCGATTCCGCTACGATTCGAAATTTTGGTCAAAACATCACGAATCGTAGCAGAAACGGCAAGGGCGCAGCAGAAGCACAGTAGAAGAGCCAAACGTACTGTCGCATAAATAAAAAAACGCAAAAAATTGACTTTAGTTGCACTTTTCCTGGTTAGATTTTCTTGAACCGTTCGTTATGCATGTAGTATTTTTTAAAAAACGACACAACTTGGTATTGATGCTAGACTTTTCTGTTATATGATGGAATTTTGATATATTTTCTCTTGTTTTAAAGCTGCATACTCTGTAACTATGAACATTTTTCGAAAATTTTTATTTTCTTTTTAAATCATTTGTAAAAGTAGAATTAAGCTATGTTTTCACAATAAAAATGTTCAGTACAGCTAAAAACTGCATGGAAAAGTGAATTATCTCATCAAATAGGTGTATTTTTCTCTTGTTGGTAATTATTTGCGTCCCTCCAATAATTCTTGACCGTTGAATTTTAACATAAATGCAGTTGTTTTGATAGTGATGCCTTGTTAAGATTTACGAAAATGGTAAAATGTTTACCTGAATTTGAGTATTTTTACTGTGTTCTTGAAAAATAAAAACATTATTTTTAAAATTAGAAGATCAAAAGTTACAGACTATGCAGCTTTAAACAAGGGAGTGTAATCGTTTAAATTAATTGCAAAAAAGCAAAAACAGTTTCAGTAAGCTAATAATAGAGAGATAAAATGAATCGTTAAGTAACTCAGTCAATAATATTTCGGGGCCCGGAATTACAATGCCTCTTTAGAGTTAAGGAAGTTAAGTATTGATTTTTCAGGATGCGAAAAGTAACCTTTAAAATTAATTAAAATCAAAAATGATTTAATTTTTCTGAAGATCACAATGATGATATCGTTGACCACAAATACCACATCGATACAGGCAATAAATTTAGCATTTAATATAGCATGTCGAAATATCAATACTTAACTTAAGTCTTGCTTAGCTTTAAGGAGACATTGTAATTCCGGGCCCAGGTCACTGAACACAGTATAGGTTGTGACATATAAAATGGCCGAAAACCACACAGCACTAGACACAGACGTCTTCTTGGTTCGGGGTTTGGGATTCAAAAATATACGGCCAGTTCCTAAAAAATTGTTCACTGATACTCATTTTGAATTATTTAATCCTTGTCCTTCCAACAGTTTACTCTCCTGAAAATGTTGTCTGCTTAAATGTCTGCTGCAAAATGTACCCTGATCAGACTGCTCATAAGGAAATAGTGTGACTGCTCTTGTTAAGTCTGATTAAGGTCCATAGGTGTTTGAATATTGACTCAAACAAACCTCGAGGAGAGAAAACCTGCCTTCGGGAATTTGCTAACAGAGGTGCAGACAAGTCTGTGCATCCGCGCAGTCTGATCAGCTCATTTGTGTTTTACTTATTGGAAAATATTATATAATCAAAGCACTGAGAGTACTAATGAGGACGGCTGTATTTTAGCGTGCAAGTCCTCAAATAGGGAGATTTTTAGTTTGATACCTTTTGTACAACCTGCGATTTAGCTAACAAGAATGGTTAACTAAAACCTTACAACAAAAAAAGCCAAACAAGGACCAAGAAAAAAATGGAAGAAACAATAAACAATTAATCAACATCAAAACCACTTCCTTAGAACTGGCAGCATCAGAATTTGAAACCACTTGGTTCCTATATAAATTGTCATTTCTTATTTGTATCTACATTATACGGAATTAAATATGAATTGATGTACTGCCATATAACAGACACGGTAAACAGTTTTACTATAGACTATTAATGGTTATGCATACGTATCTACAATATACGAGTATAGGTACTTAATTGCTGAAGGAACAGGACTTAAAACAAGGAGCTAGGTTTTTGAAAATTGACTTGGCACAATTGTCCAGCCAGAAAAGGTTTGACTTCAGAAACAGTTAGAACTACCCTTCTAAAACATTTCTAGGCACGTCGTACAGTCAAATTGTGGTAGCAGTTTTCCAGGAGGAGTCGTTTTGTACACCTACCCCATTTTTACTATAAAAAACAAAATGGCGACATTTGAATAAGAAATGGTATCCAGGTTGTATCCAGATGGTGCTTAAGGTCGTTATTTACTGCCAAAACCTCGATAAGGACCTAAACAATTATGAAAATAAATTGTTTGCATCCAGACGCTCAATCTTTATGTTATAACTGTCATTTATGGTATAGCTTCAATTGCGCCTTATAAAATCAATTATTTTTGTCAAAGTTTAATTTTATAAGTTCTATAATAGATATTTACGTTTTACATACCATGTTTGGAAAAAATAATTACCTGACTGTTTAAAAGCTGCAAACATCTTGTTTCTATCATAATATCTTAAAGAATTATAAGCTGTTGAATATCATTACCCCCAAAAATGGTTAGAACCTTTTCACTTTACAAGTTAGCATGCACTACCATCTGCTGACTTTTTAAATCATAATTGAGCATTCTATCGGTACACGATAGTACAAATCACTACTTAACTGCGTTTCTGGTGTAAAGTTTAATATTTAATGCTTGTATGACAATATGTAACGTATATTACAAACTTTAAGACTTCCTATATATATCGCTCAATACCTTGTATTATATGTCATTTGGTATTTTATTTAATATCAAACCTGTTTTTGTTTTAAATTTATAAAAATACAGCAGTTTGTTCTAAAATATTTATCAGTTTTTATTAAGTTACTATATCTATAAACATTTACATTTGCAATAAATATTTTTTTAAGTTTTCATCTCTACGAAATATCCTTTTGATTTGTCCAAAGTTAAATATTCTAAAACAAATAATCAAAGAAATAGACAGCTCTTTAGTAATAGCAGACTACATTCCATTTTTTATCAACTTTATCAAAGTAACATATATAACCATATTAAATATCATGAGGTCCTATGTTTGTCTTAAATGTTATCAAAGACAGTTTACGATTGGGCCCTGAAAAGCTAAAATATTATGGATGTAGAATTTTGTAATATTTATTGCAGGAGAAAAACAACACAACTACGTTTTATTGAATAAAGTCTCATCAGTCATTTGAAAATATTGTATGTACCCAGTTTGCTATTGTGCACATTATGCAAACAAAGTCATTTACATAATATAGGTTAGCTCCTTGTATAATACTTAGGTTAATTTCCCATAGAAAAAATACAAACTACTAAGTGTTTAGAGAGATGGTAATAAAATTATACTATTTTTCTTTGCTTACATTCCAGTCAAAATCCATTTACTAAGAGTTGATAGGATAAAATTTATCTATATTACAATAGACGTTATGCATTAAACTTGTCTAAAATCAGTTATTTTTTTAAAGATAATCTCTAAAAATCAAATTGTATACTGACATTTATATGCATATGCAGAAGATGACACATTACTTGTTTCAGCTTTTAAATAGACATTTTTCAGCATACCTTTTATAGTCTATTTAATGAAACTGTTAGTATATTTGATCATTTGCTAAACTAATATCACTATATAAGGAAATGTTTTATATTGAAGAAACATTTCCCTGAAAATGGGTAAAATCAGTTATAATGGATGACAACGATCTCATGCGTTATGATCATATCCAAGGAACACATGTTAATTGCTGCTTAAGAAACTATTTTTAACACATATGACATTGTCAGTCAAGAGTAATGTCGGGCTAAATAAGACATTGTGACACTCTGGTAATGTAAAATATACTTTAAAATGTTCTTCAAGATATTGGACTGAAAAATAAAACGTTGAAAAACACGCAGTCATGAGATCTTACTCAGTTTTAGCAACCAATGCTTAAATAACTGATAATACTTTTCACTATACAGAATTTGGCATGGCCAAATTATTACAGGAGTCTTGTAAATATAATTCTTGATAACAAAGCGCTATATGTATATAAACATCAGCATGAATAAGTGATATAAAATTAAAATCAACACAGCTTTTTCCAAAAAAGTATATTGCTTCTTCAAACAGAAAACAAAGGCATTACGCATAAATAGGAAACTATATAAAAGCACAAAACATGTTGAGGCTAGTGATTTATAGAGACATACAAAGAGTCAATTGTTCTTACAAACACTTTGTGCAGTAGTCTTTGCCATCAATGAAAGACTTAAATGCAATGACTAGAAAGGGTGCACAAAAGTATATAATGCATGTCATATGTGCAATGCTTCCTTCCAAAAGAAATCATACTTTTATTTCTTTGAAAGGTAATTATGAATCTTAGAGGTTGATAAAGCAGTGCCTCTACTGTTGTATATGTTATGTGATATAATATACAAGATCTTGAATATCTTTGATATGATCTTTGAGAGTATCACAAGTGTGAACTCGTTGCCATAAACTAAAAAAAACAAACAATTGCTGACCTCTCTTATGAAATTTATACATGTTCAATTGAAGATTTGAACCACCATATCGTGTGATTATGGTACCTTCCTTACAATGGGCAAATGCCACGTTTAATCACCCATGCTGATGCAGTGGAGCTAGCGTTTTTCATAAAACAACATATACAAGCAGCAAATGCTCTGATGTGTCTAATTTCATATTCTAACAGGCTCGCATAAGCCTTCTTTGCTGAACTAAAATTAAATGTGCTTAATAATTTGGTGTTTTATTTACGTTACTATTTATCATCAATTTAGTTTGATTTGGAACATACAAATGATTAATGGGATGCCATTCTTGCATCAATAATTATGTCCTCATTTGACAAGCTGAATATCGTAATTATTTTATATGAACAAATTCCACGTTTAGACTAAGCCTAATTGATAGAAATAATGCAAAACAAAATTTCCAATGATTTATTTGTGTCCATTTATTTTGTAGCAGCTACAATATAATCTTTACAATGCAAGAGAGTTGTTCTAAGTGATAGGCCTTGACCTCTAAAATGTATAACCATAAAGAACCTTGGAAAAAATATCCTGTTTTAATGCTCTATAACATTGCAGAATCAGACAAAGCATATGATAAATGTCACCATCTCCTCAACCCTTTTAAGTCGAATGAAACTTCCCACTTTTATCGAATTGACCAGCCCTTTTTCGTCTTCAGGGTTTTGGGGTGTTGTTTTTCATTGCTATTCAAATTTTAATAGAACATACTGTAAGCAAACAGTAGAGAACCTGGTCATACTTTGCAGTCTGTGGCGTCTGATCTTGGCCTGTACTATTTGTCTATGTCCCACAAAAGAACACTAGTCTAATATGGGTAAATATTTTTGTTGTATATGTTACTCACATCAGTTGTATTGTTTCTCCATCGAACTGGATAATGGTTGGATATAGAGCAGTTTTATCCATTTGAATAGGCATGGCGTTTGCCATATGTGGGACAGAAACCGTTACGATTAAACATTTTTTTTGGTATGGCAAGGATAAACGTTTGCCTTAATGTTTCATTTCTCGATTTCAACTAATATTGTAAGTAAAAAGGTAATTTTAGGAATTAAGTGTAAGTTTTCCCTCTAAAATCATAGCTATCAATATAGTTATTGTAGTCAATAGCTGACAAGCTATAATTGCATGTATGTTGGTGGCTTACACAATTGGTGATATAGCGCTGTCATTTCATTAAATACTGTATTTAGCAGAAAGTAACATACATAACTGTAATATACAGGTGCCAAACTTAGTTTAAAATCATATTGCTAGTAATTTTCTTTCAAATAAAAGTTCATATTGATACGTAAGAATAAGAAATAACTGGATATTTACATTATGGGAATTCCTATTATTTTAGGTTAACGTAGTGAATTTGGCTATTGCAGGGTAACGCCTTATATAGCTGAAAAGCTAACGCAATTCATTATGTGTATAATATAACTTGGTTTTAGAAATTTACAGACTTCAACCCTCATTTTGTGGAGGTAGCTTGGTAGCCCATAATTTAATGATATTACTGCATTAAATAGTAACACATTTGAAATTAAGTAACGTATATAACTGTAATATCATGTTGTATAATGGTTAAACGCATACTGGCTGTTTGCTGCATTTCATTTTATGATTTTAAGGCTATCGTCGTGTCCATTTATAAGAATTTAGTATAAGTCACAGATACAATATATTGCAGCAGAGAATGTGCACTGAAAATTGTGTAATACACACATTCCTGAAATGTCATTTCAGGTGGTATGTTCTTTCTTTGATTTGAAACAAATGTAAAACATGACAAACATACTATAAGAACAATGATTAAATATCGTTATAAATAGGCTATTTTATTTGATAAATTAAGAAATAGGGAAGATTTCATTTCTTTTTGAATTTGGATACATTGTATTCAGGGGGGGGGGGGGGTAAATCACCTCTTCCGTTGGACATTTTAACGTCTAATATACCATTTATACAAATTTTTTATATTGCTTTACTGTCGTACGCCATTGCATACATGTAATACATAAATTTAAAGCAAAATATGGTGAATAGGAAGCAATGGTTTAACTTAAGGCGTGTTTCCTCTCAATTTACCTAAGCCTCATTTAGCGTAGGGTACGTTCATAGATGACGCCCTACAGCAAAATTGCTACCACAATTTAACTGAACGACGTACCTAGGAGTATTGCAGAAGACCCCAGGATTGCATTTTTGCATTCAAACCTTTTCTGGCAGGTAAGTTGTGCCAAGTCAAAAACTAAGGCCTGTACAGAAATCAGCGCCTGGACTATTACTCTCATACTTTAGTATCACCGTCCATTTGTATGAACATATGGTCAAATTAAGATACTATTCCTTCTTAGCTTTTGACTTCAGCAGAATCAAGAGTGAAGATCTGGCCAGTAAAATTAATTTAGGCACTTAGTGGTTTCTGCTGCTGTCAGTTCTGAGACAGTGTTTCAGTGTTAACATAATGTCGGGATCATATCTCCTGTATTATTTGAAGTAGGAATGCCAAAACTCGTGAATTCATGCATCTTGGGGTCACGGAGCGTCGCGTTCCCTACCTTAACATATGCCCTTAGATCTAGAAAAATCGTGTCACGAGCATAAATTCTATATTATTTGATATAGGAATCCAAAATTTGGTTTGTGGACACATCTTAGAGGTCAGGGAGTGTCGAATATCATTCAGTGTCACTGTTACCTTGCTTTCTGGCCTCAGTTTTAGAAAAAATATAGTAAAAATGGGCTGTCCTGTGTTGTCAAATAACATTCCATGCTAGATCCATTATCATAACATATCTTGTTCACTATAGACTATAAATGGCCATGCATAAGCCGGTACTTAAAATCCAGCCACATAATAAGAGTAGACCTATACGCAATGGAAGCACGTTTTAAATGGTAAACAATTACAGCGCTGACGTTTATATCTCAGAGCTTCGAACCATTGTAAATGGACAGGCTCGAGAAGTTAAAAATTGAAGCATGCAGTGTGCATGAATACATATTATGATCAGGTTAAACGACCGCCAGCTTTTTTGAAAGCTAATACTTGTTTCATAATTAGCATTACCTGCGTGGCTTTAGCGAAAGCAGGTCTAGTAGTAGGTCCACTCCGTCCGTTCATACTCACGAATGAACTCTCATTGGGTACTTTAAATTTCTGAAATTTCTTGATACTCTAAATTTCCAAAATCTTTTACGGAATAAACCTCATTTGCATATAAAGGGAGCTAATAAACTCAAAATGAGGTTTATTCCGTTCAACTTTTCTGGGATTTGTTGGGTACTTACGCTTTATTGGCTACCAACAAGAATCCATTTGTAAGAGAGTCTGTCTGTCCATCCATCCACAATACTTTTGGGGCGCCTGGTTTTTGTAATCTGTAACTCCAAAAGTTTTCATTCATTTTTATTAAAACTTTGCATAGTGATTGTTCACATATCGAAAATGTGCACCTCCTATTTTGAATTCATGAATATCAAGATTCTTATTTTTAAGGGGCGTTGCACTTAGACATATTTTCTGTCCAGAATGCTAAGATGGTGTCTGGTCTGTGCAATCTGTAACTCAAACACTTTTCATTCCTTTATGTTCAAACTTTGCATAATGATTGTCCACACATTGAAGATGAGCATCTCTTATTTTGTGTAAATTTGATAAATATTTTCTCAATTTTTAACGGGTGTTGAACTTAGAATTTTTTCACTTCGAAATGGCTTTGGGTGTATAGTTTGCGTAATCTGTAACGCCAACAGTTTTCATTCCTTTATATGAAAACTTTGCATGATGATACGATTGAACATGTGCATCTCTGATTTTGCGCACGTTTCACAAATATTTTGTTTCATGTTTGGGGGTCTTGAACTTAGGCATTCTTACGTTCAAAATGCTTAGATGGTGTCTAGTTTGTGTAATCTGTAACTCCCACAGTTTTCATATCTTTATTATTCAAACTTTGCATAATGATTGATCATTCATGCATTGAACATGTGTACCTCCCGTTTTGTGCACATTTGAAAAATATTTTACGGTGAACTTGGACATTTTTCCATCCGAAATGGTTGGGGTGTCTGGTTTGTGTAATCTATAACTCCAGCAGCTTTCATTATTTTATATTCAAACTTTGCATTATGGTTGTTCCCACGTTGAAAATGCACATTTGATAATATACTTAGACATTATTATGTACTCTCATGTTTTTCTTCATACGTAGGCTTGGACCCAGCATCTACTGTCTACCCCCAAAATATATCGGGAATATCAGCCAGACCCCAAAAAATATTTGTAATTTTGGGCTACCCCCAAAAATATCCCCATCCTGCACATTGACCTTAAGAAAAACCCCTGAAATGTATAGAAATGACCCCTAAAACCAGTCCAGTTTTGTAATGATATATCCACAAAATCTTCATACTCCCAAAAATAATGATAATTCTGAAACCCCCAAAATATTCAAATTCAAGATTTTGAACCCCCCAAAATGGTCCAAGCCTACGTATATATATGAAAATCTCTGTCCCCCCCCCCCCCACACACATTCTTGGGGCATCATGGTGTGAAAAGTGGACGTTACAAAAATAAGATTAAGAAAGTGACACCAATTACAATTAAAGTATAATAGTGAGCGTGCATCAAAGTGGTCTTAAATCATCATTGCCGAACCCTGTGAGCTGAGAAGGAACAGAAAAAGTACTATAAATTTATGCTGTTTCAAATCAAACATGATTTCGTGTTAACCCGTAGTAATGTTGTAGATGCGGAGCCTGATTTGAGTCTTCTCTCGATATAGAATCATAGGTCCAGATTAGCAAACAATTCCAGCGTAATAGTGAGAATGTTTCTTGTCCATCAGTTTTAATATTTGTTTGGGTACTCAAAAGATGAGACAGTTCCATTTTGATTATCCACAACATATACCTTGTTAGAGATTTAAACATATGTTTGGGTGCTTTAAAGAACCGTCTTATTGAGAAAATTCTTTGAGTACCCGCAACTGAGTTTTGGTTGAGAAATAGAAACTGTCCACCGCCACCGCTGATGGGCCGAAATATGTGTTAATGCATTGATGGCGAGGGTTCAAAAAGCTGTCATATGCATTTATAAAAAAAGCTAATGCTTGTAAAAATAAACTTGGTTTCACTAGAAAAATATGACCTCAAAATGCATTAGAATCGCTTTTACGGACATTTTGAATTAGAAATATTTCTTTAGGGAGGCCTTATCCCCCAACGAGAGGGGTCATTTCTCTCGTGCTCCCTCTCCCACCCCTACACACACACAGACACACACACACACACACTCTCTCTCTCGCGCGCGCGCGCACGTACGCACACGCACGCGCACATGCCTTTGACACTCGAAAGACGCATACTATATTTCAAGGTCGTACCACTTTTCAAAAGTCGTAGACAACGGCCCTGGAGTCAGTTAGCGGCCTATATTGATGAACGCATAGGTAGTATTATACTCCCATGAAATGACATTTTCTTGATAAATAAGCAATTAGTTTTATTGAGGATTTTCATAACCTTGAAGTGAGCATTGAAATAACGCAACGATGGTTGCACCCAGTTGTTGTATTTACTGGTGCAGACTCGCCAGAGCCTTCGCTGCTCGTATAAATAGGACACAAGTCGTCATTTGAGCCAACGCATAAAATTTTGGTACAGTGACGAAGGCTCAGTTGAGCCTGTGCGAATGTGCAGACTCGCCAGAGCATTCGCTGAAGTCATATATGACAGAGAAAGCGCATTTCGGGCCAGCAAGAGAGTTTGGTACCTATTAGATTGTCGAGTGACAAAAGGCTCAGGTGAACCTGTGCAGCCTTGTGAATATTCACCAGAGCCTTAATTCGCTGCTCGCATAAATGACACACACACACCGCCAATCGAGCATGCACATGGGATTCTGATACTGTTACGAAGGCTCAAGCGAACCTGTGCAAATGTGCAGACTCACCAGAACCTTCGCTTCTGGAACACAGATTTCCGTTTGAGCCACCACATAATATTTTGGAACTGTGACGAATCATTAGGTGAGCCTGTTCTCTAGAGCATTTTCTGCTTGCAAAAATGACACCGAAATCGCCATTTGAGAGAGCACGAGATTTTGACACTTATCGCATTGTGAAGTGACTACGGCTTTGGCGAGTCTGCATATTTGCGCTGACAGTTTCGTCTGAACCTTCGCAACAGTATTAAAATGTCGCATGTTTGATGAAATGGTGATTAGGTTGCCGCTTATACGAGCAGCGAATGCATGACGAGTCTGCACATTTGCCTGAGACACTCAACAATGCGACAGCGAAGGCGAGTCTGCACATGTTTGCGCGGAGTCGCCCGAGTCTTCGTCACTGGGTAATGCGTTAAGTACCAAACGGTCGTGTTGGCTCAAGTGGTGATATGGTTCACATTTATGCTAGAAACGAAGGCTCCGAGAAGTCTGCGCATTGTACAGTCAACAGGTTTAGATTTTGATTACATTTTGGCTTCTGCATTTTTCAGGGTGCATTGAATGGGAAATTGTATTAAATTGTAAAACAGAAAATATAAAATCACAGCTTGGATATTAATAATCAAAACTTAGAACAAATATTAATGCAATTGGACAATTCTGAGATGTTCAAACTAAAGGTATGTAGTGCACAAGACGACTTACAATTATATCGCTAAACGACCGCTAACTTTTTTAAAAGCCATTTCTTGTATATGTATCAACTGGTTCCCTGCTCACGCGGTCGCTAATTATATAAATTTATTATTGCGCGATAATAATTTACATATATTTATGATTGTTTTTTTGAAATCGAGCAGATAAATCTCAAATACTGTAGATCTAGACCTTTTTTTAAAAAAGTCAAAAACAACAACGACAATAAAAAAACACGAAACAAGTTGGAACTATTTTTACGCGGAAGCTTTCTTAATAGGTGTTGTTAGGATCGTATTAATCCCTTATCATGCGGCTTGGTAATGCCCTGTTTTGAATACAATGTAGATCCATATCAGCCGGCTTCTCAGAAAGTAACTGATCAGAATCAACTGTTTACCACTCTGCCTCTAAATCAACCATTTAACCTTATACTTTGCAACACATGTGCTGGAAAATTGGGATTAATGGTATTGATGTGTTCAACAGTGCAAGAGCGAATAACGACGTGTGGTCGAAACGCTATTGTTAAAATTGGGGAACGGATTATATCCGTCCCCAAAAACTAGCATATTCTAGCTAGTCTCTGTAGTTGTGGAGACTGGTTCAGGTATGACAGGTTTTCTCGCATTGCGGCCTAAATGCGAGAATATTTATTCGTAGAAAGATGGCTGAAGAATGCTTTAAATCATGGGGTTGAAAATGCATCAGAGCTCGTCATTTGGCCCGTCAATAACAGAGGGAAATGCCATGTTGACAGCACAGAACACACCTGTAAAATGTTCAATGCTTTTGAAATAAACCTGTAAAAATACAAATATAAAATATATAGGCAACCACATGGCTGTTACGTCTTTCAAATTCCTCCTGCCCTTCAGAAGACCTAAAAATACCGAAATTTCCACGAGATCAAGGGGTGCACCAGCGATACTAGACTATTTTGATAATTTTATTCTAACACTGAAGGGTATTTTAAATCTACATTTGAGGTTGATCTTTTGACAAATGCAAGAAATAAAATAATATTCTAGATTTTTGCGTTTCTTATTATTACGGTAGGACTAAAGGTCGTAGTAGAAGCGAATCCGAATCTTCATGATCGCCACCTCAAGGCGATTGTTTTTAACTGCTCAAAATTTTCGTAGCGATATCGCCGTGGACTCATATGATTAACTGATGATTAGGGTGATAAATAATTCATCGCATGTTTCTTCTGAAAAAAAGACGTCAGAATGGACTGGTATACAGAGCAAATAAGAAGGCGTACAAAACAGTGCGAACTTCCTATGTAAAATGCATGCATAAAGCTTAATTTCTATGATTTTGCTGCTGGTAGTGTTTGTATTTATGCTATACAGAAACGAGGAGTCTGAGTGAAGCAACACATTTGAAGCTTGTTAGTCTTAAGTCATGGCAGCCAGTAACATCTTCAAACAAACAAAAATACAAATGGATAACGTCTCTGTGGGATTTTTAATGTTTTAGAAAAATGTGACTTTTGAAATGAGTTTACCTTTACTCTAGCATCGTCTTTGCAAGAAGTATCAGTCATTTTAAATGACTCTCTGCAAGAGTCTCTGCAACACCTAGGTTGATTTATTAAAGCATGAACTTTTTATATCTGAATCTTACTTTCAAAACAAGCGTAAAGAATGGAAGGTGACCAATTAGAAATTTTGTTCAGTGTATACAGACAGACAGACAGGCGTGCATGCAGGCAGTAAACAAGATTGTGCTGCCCACAACCCTCAGGACACTGGCCCAGGCGCTGTAACCACATTATCTACTAGAATAGCTGGCTAAACGAGCATAGCAAAGAACCAATGCAGACAGACAGACTGGCAAGCAAGCTTACAGCAAGATTTTGCTGCTCACAGCACTCTGGTCAGAAATTCTAACAACCTGAGCTACTAGATAAACTGGCTAAGAAAAGCGCGAAGAATCAAATGACGCACTCTGATCTAACCTTAATTGGTCAAGTGGTTTCCGCACATTACCTACATATACAATGAGAATCGACATGCAGATAACAGACGGTTGTCTATACTACACCCTCACAACAGAGCTCTGGTGATTTAATGATATGACTATTATTTAAAGGTTTAGAATTTCTGCAGACAAGAAAGCATATTTAAGAACACCTTGGCTATTAAAACACAGACAATGGTCTCATCCACTGTCTGATTAGGAATATGCTCTTGCACCGTGGTACAGATTTGCATCAAACTCAATAGAATCAGTATTGGTTCTCCCTGCTGGTAGAAACCAACAACATATCAAAATGTAAAAATACCTTTGAGTCCAAAATTAGTTCCTGCTACCTTAGTTTATAAGTAAAAAAACGAGTCTGAAAAAAATGCCTACTACGCGACTAGATAGCAAAACTCCGCGGACGTCATAGTAAATAGTTATGTTACTCCGCGGTTTTGATTTGCATCAGTTGAAGGGGTAGAGGTAGCCTGTTTTCAGGCCCTGTATTAAGACATCCAACTGAAAGTTATATAACTACTACAGCAATAAATATATGATACTTTATTATTTCCCCATTGCTCAGAATATACATTTAACAACCAAAGCCTAATTATGTTAACCAATTTCAATATTTTGTTATTAAACACAAATTCAATATTTATCACATCATGTGTGAAAATTTCAGAACAATTTCTTGTGTATTATGCAAAAAACTTATTTATTTTAAAAGGGTCAAAATCGAAAGTCACACAAAATAGAACTTAGTCTCAATTCTGTGTTTGAGTGAGGTAATTGTTATTTTATTTTACATGCTAAACAATAAAAAAGCGTCATTTGGAATAAGAAATGCATGAAATTCACGGTGGGTCAGACTTAATACCCAATGACGACTATGGCATATCACTTCCATCTGTAGGTCAGCACCTAGGGCCAGTTTCATCAAAGCATTTAAGACGTGTTTTTGTCTTTAAAATGTCTTAGGACATGTTTAAGACAAAAATCTTGTTTCATCTAACTCTGGAGATTAAGGAAGTTCTCACATTTTGTCCTATACGTAGGACAAATAAATCGGTGTCCCAGCCGATACTTTTGTCCTAAAGCTGACGATGGCCGCTGCTTTTCAAGTGATATTGGAGGCTGACGAGGACGATGATCGGCCAAGTCTAATACAACATAGAGTGTTCAGAGACAGGTTTATTTGCTTTACAATCATGATTTTCACTGACCTGCATCTATATTGTCTATTAGTTTTGGAGTTGGAAGCATACCTCAGCCCCTCCCCCAACATCTCTACTTGTCGCCACATAGCAGTGGCAGGAAGTTAATACTCTTAATTCCATTCCCCATTATATGGCATTGTCGTAGGTATTGCAGAGAAAACTTTTCACTATCGCTCTGCATGACCGATGCACATAAACGTAGCATGGCGATGGTTGCGGTGTTCATGATTTACGTCACACCAAAAGCTATGGTCATACAAAGACAAGTCTCATCAGAAAAGAAGGCCTTAAGATGACCGATAATCCCAAAACGTATCAACAGAAGAAGAACAATTTTATTAACCTCGTAATAGGTCAGATCAGTGAACTTAAAATGGCAATTTCTATACTATTTTTGTTGTTAATATTTTTTCTGTTTTGTTTGTTTGTTTATTTTTTTGTGGTTTAATAGTAATAAATGCGTATTGATTACGTCTTGATGAGCTGCACAGTGAAAAAGAATTCCACTACCCGCAGGTGTGCACTATTATATTTATGTGAGTCCGTCCGTGCATGCATTTGCAGTTCTTGAAAATGCTTATAACTCTTGAACCACATATTATATTTTGATCAAATTATGCATAATTCTGCAGGAAATTACCAATTTGCTATCCATACATTCCTTTTGACGCCGGATGCGGATTAATCTACGTTTACCATGTGTCGTGCACATTCCGGTCAGTTGATTTTGAGCTATTTTTGCTCTGAGGAGGCTAATGTCGGTCAAGACATCTGCATAGTCGGTTCAGAGCCTTCGCTGTCCACGTGATGTAAGTTAGTAAACCAAAGAGATTATTTGTCTCTTTGGTTTATTGACTTACTATCATCGTTTATAAAAGATGGCGACTTTCCGCGACATCTAGATTCTTTGCAGGAAGTGACCTATAATAAGTTTAATGTTGAGTGTATATGGTATTCCCTCAGGTAGATTAAAAAATATCCCATTACCCATTCTTACGTTAAACAGCTTACCCGCTTTTGTTCTGAAACAATATTTTTCTTATATTTTTGTATTTTAAAGGCTGAGTCCACTAGATAGCTTTAGCGATGAGGAACTTATTGCCAAGTACCGCCTCAATGGAGAATGTAGTCTGTATATTGGATTTGTTGGAGACCATTGCCCCAGACGTACAAAGAACAACCCACCGGACATATTCTATACAACCAATAGTCCAACTTACATGTACAACAGCTTTACTATCTTTCGCAACTGACAACTTCTAGCGCGAGTGTGGAGATGTCCATAGCCTTTTAAAATCATCCGTGTCGCGATGTATAGGTGCAATCTCAAAGAGATACAGCTTACTCTTTCTACCTCCTCAAGAAGGACGACAACTTCTTCCCCCGTCCAATTTTCCTTTTTTTTTGTTTTCAAGTTTGTTGACATGTTGTGTGTACTACTTCACACATCTATAATAAGCTTGCATGTGATTAAGCACGTAGTGTTTTGTGGCCATTTGTGGCCATTATGAAATAAAAAGGACAATTTTGATGAAACGCAAAATTATTTCGTAGGATCTTTTTAAGACGTGTTGATGAAACTGACCTACGCATACCCTAGAAAATGTCCCAGGACACTTTTAAGATTTGTCCTAGAAACTTTATTGATGAAACTGGCCCCTGGTGTTTGCCTTTGGCTTGGCCCACTGTGGCTCAGCTGGGGTTTTTCTTTAGCGCTGATTGTCAGTGAGTTGAGAGCCATTTTCTTTGTTTCCTGGCAGTACGATTATGTATTTGAGTGTTTCCTTGCGGTTATAGTGCGACCAGCTAACAGAGACTGGGCGTGTCAAACAGAGCGCTGTCATACACTGTCAAATAAGACTAGTCTAAATTAAATCGGGTGTAATAGCCTATGTACGCTTTACTTGTGCAACCAACTGAAGCGCAAACGATAAGGGTGACCAACTTTATACATTAGCATGCCTGGTAAACGTTTATCTTTAGTATGCTGCTGGGGACCTGCTGCATTTCATTTTCCAGGATGGATATGTTGTGAGAGTTTTGGGGGAGGGGAGGTTTGCACTTCTTCAAATTCTGTCTGTATGGCAAAACTGGTTTGATTTTTAAGCCTGATACAATAATAATAAATCACCAATTAGAATTCAGCCGGACAAGGGTTAAGTATCTAGATCATGAGAAAAGGGCACACAAACATGAGTTAGTCTTATTGCATGTCCGAAAAAAGCCTCTAATAATCGCTCATTCTGGCGTGTCCAGAGAGACTAGATGTCTAAAAGTTGTTTGGAGTCTTCATCAACATGCATACCTTGTTTATGCGAGAAGCGATAGCCCTGGCGAGGTCATGCATACATGCAAGCTCGTTGGAGCCTTCGCCACACGCAGATGTAATAAGAACCATCATCTCGTGTGCTGACCAATTTATAGTATTAATTTTTCATTGCGGTCCATTATTTATTTTCTTATTCAGTTTTATTATAATTTGAATTGTTAAAATTTCGAAACATTGTCGGAGCGCATATATCTAGACTGGTCAGTCTCCTTGTTATCCAAATAAGTTCGAGATGCCTTTTTCTCACAATGGTCTCAAAACTACTACTGATCTAGACAGGTATATAGCTGTAAAGCGTTTCACAGGTGAATAAACACACTCTGTCTTACCGATTTTTATATGGAAATGTCCATGGGTGTGTCTTTGCTAAGAACCACCCAGTCTCTCTTAACTGGACGGACTATATACATTGGATAAGTATGAAAGCATCCAAGCGAGCTAACATTTGTTCCTTGTTTAAAAACAGGAGAATCTAGGTCGAATATTTGGGAGTATCTCAGTGACTTCGGCTGAGCATTCTTAGGCGGTGGTTCTGTTGTTGTTGAATAATTGATATCTTTATTGTTTTGTGTGTGGGGTATGGTTGGTCCTTGTTATGTTGTGCACAAGCTAGTTTCAAGATTTGCGATCATCTCACTGGAAAAAAAAGAGAGCTGGTTGCTTTACTTTAATTGCCTTTTAATGTCATTTGACAATTTGTGTTCTGTGTCTCTTCCTCGTGCTGCTGTGATTTGGTCTAAAGTGTGTAATTGTGGCGTTTCCTAGTCATACTACTTACTTTTTTATTCGCTTACTTTTTTATTCGCTTTTGCTCAGTTTAATTTTTAAAATCTCCAATGTAAGCACCATCTGCAAGGCTGTGGATAAATGTTTACCATGGCTATCCTGCTAGCCTAATCGAAATCCAATCGAGCACATATGCGATACGACTGTCAGGAGTTATCTAATTACTTGTGTTTGCTTGTTGTCTGTACAAGTTTATAGATAAGAAGATGGAAATTGGAAGGTTCTCATTTTATTTCATGAATTATAGAGTACAAACTGACTTACCTTTGAAAATCATTCAGAATCATATCTCATAAAAATGGAACACAGTGACAAATTGCCATTCTATTTTCCTGCATTGATTTCTTTGTAAAATGGATCATTTGTGACTTTAGTTTTTTGAAGATTTAACTCAAACTTATATATTTTAAAAGATCTAAGTCACTTGCCTCCAAAAATAAACATGTATTACCGAAAAACAGTGTTCTAATCTATTCCAAAATATTTTTAAATTCAAATTTCAAATTTTCAAGAAAATGCAAAAACAAAAGTGTATGCGTTCGAAGATTCTTTGGGTGAACAGTAAGTAAGACGGTCAGTGAAACATTTTACAGAGGTGTGTATGCTTTAATATGTGGACAGATCTGATAAAAGGGTCCTTAAGGCATTTCAACTATTATTACGTAAGAGACATTTGGAAAATGCCTAAAATGACAAAAAAATAGCATGCTTTTATAGCACCACAAAAATGGTTCTTTGGCTTGATGTAATCAAAGTAGCTAATGTTTCTGATTATATTTAGGGTTTTGTATGCTGTCTGTTGGCATGGTAACAATAAGGCCACAGCACCTACATGGGCTAAAAATGAAGGGTGGGTCACTTTAAATGCCTAAAATACCACTTAAAGGTAAAAATTTGTACAATTTCATTTACATCTACATTAAACAATAGATAAAGCATGAGAATGCATCATATTTACTAGACCGAGTCGACTATAATCAACGAGCAACTGGAGACCAGCATTCTGACGTCATATTAGGCTTAATGTGTTTCTTGACGTCGCGCTCAAACCTGATTACAAACGCTTATTCAAAACCTCCATATATTCGTCAATTTTGAAGATAATAACTTAAAATTTTCGGACAATGCTCTTAATTGGTAGTACTTTGCAGACGCATCATAAGTTTGATTTTGATTCATAAAGCCATAGGGTACCTTTTGTCATATTATGGCCCATATGTATGTGCACATATTTTACTATTTTTCTATTTACTGGTCTGATACCAATCTAGGGTAGAGGCAGAAAACAATCGATGCAAATGTAGGTCAAATCATTAACATACAGGTAAAACCAAATAAATATTGCTTCACCAAAAAAGGCAAAACATCCAAGTCATAACCGTAGGAAAGTGTAACTGTCAATCAATTCCAAAGTATTCCAATTTCAGGAAATCGTTCCCGATGTATCATTGGCATTCTTCTCGCATAATTTTGAATGATGGAGTAACTATTTAAAAATACATATACGTATGCCTACACTCGGTGTTTGTAAGCAAGTTTTAACACCCTACCTTCAATTTCAGTTTGTGAACCGCGAAAAGGCTAGCCGAAAATTATCGCGGTAAAGAAAACGGTATGAAAAAAAAGTTTTATAACCCCGGCCCTACCAGGTAGCTTGCGTGGGTGTTTGTCCCATAATGAGAGATTTATGAATATAATTTCATAAACTGTCCGTTACAAAATGTAATAACAAACGCCATTTAAGGCAGGTGTCATCAATATTGTCTACGTTTACACTTTCAAGGATAAATGCATCGTTTATTCACCCCCGATTTACGAAAAAGTAATATTTATTTGGATACCGACACGTAGTTGTGTAAATATTTTGTTAAAAATCATCAAAGTTAAATGACTTTAGTTCGGATATTGCTTTGGCTACTGACATAGATATGGGCCTCGTTGCCAGAAAATCATAATTTTCTGCATGTGAAAAACAAATGCGAAAACCAGCCAGAGAATCCTCACAATCTGATCAGCGTATTTGTTATTCACTCTCTAAAATGGTATTGACTGATCTTAAAACTTGCCAAATTTCATTACGTGTCCGTAAGCAGCCAATCATTGCGCTTTATTTAGAGTTTGAGACTGTACTCAAGTTTTATAACCTCGAGGCCTGGTTTTCTCATGACGAGGCCAATATGGACAGCTACGCAAGATAGCCTGTCTTCGTGGTTTCTTCTCAGGTCATACTCAAACCAGCCTTCTCAGCTACAGAGACTAGCTATAACAGTGAAATTGAGCTTGATACTTTCCAATAAGCGAATGGCAAAGGCGCTGATCAGACTCCAGAGGCAGGGTTTTCTCGCGTCGAGTCTAATACAATAACGTGATGGCGCCAAAGTTTGCAGGTTTGTAATAGAAATGATCAGAAATATTCTTTTTATAAAACGTACATAGTCCTATAAATGGGTCGCTGGCTAACATCCAAACGCACAGCGTCTCATAAGGGTGTGCGTTGTTTGGGGAAAGTGATTTTGCACAACAATTATGCTAATTAATCAAACCACCATCATCTTTTAACTATAATTTGACATGGACAGCACATGTAACTATATTTGATATGATGAGATAATATATAGAGGATATTTACTTTTTAGGTGAATACCAAGTACATTGTATATTTCATCGAGTATGTTGAATACATCAGAACTTTCACGAGTGCGCGAGTGAATATTCATGTTTTCAACTCACGAGATGATATAGATTTGGTATTTATTGAAACAAAAGTAAATTTTACAGTCTCCATATACATATATCAGAGCCGACGGCTCTGTTTATGAAATTTTCGACCCGGTGTTGTTGTGTTTATGAGACAAGTACTACCATCTCTTATTGGTCAATCAATAAATATGTTTAACGAGAACAGACGTCGTCAACAGACGATGTCAGTAGCAGACAACACCAGTAGACTACGTCAGCTGTGCTTCTGACAAGTGTTAATAAACGGATCTCTGATCTCTAACGTGTATGGTACAATCATAAAAATGACCTGGTCGATCAGCAAAGACTCAAATCAGCCTGGGCACCAGCTAAGTTCGATCATAGTCTTCACTGTCCACACAAGGAAACTATGAACCATTATCTATCCATATCATTTGGGAAAGTCCGTCACAATTTGAGAATCAAATCATGGCTCGGGTGTATATAAGGAACAATACTCGTAGTACTTTGTACCAAAAAGCTCCATTTTGCTAGCCGGAACTGGCGTATGGAAAATTAGTTCTGTAGCCTGTGGGTTCATCGATTATTCTGATCATCCGAAAAGTTTCATCAGCAGAATAAATGAAGTTTATGTATTTTCAGTAAAATTATTGAAAAAACAACACTAACTTCATTTAACCCTTTCAGTGCCATGGGCCACCTAGTATTTTGCCTGTCGTTTTCTGCGACGTAACGTCACGAAAAGCTGTTTCGACGTCATTAACGTGACATTTCGTCGCGTCAATAATAGAAGGGAAGGTTGAAACTTATTCAGTGTGTTTTGACATTTCGATTTCATAGCACAGCACGTGTCCGAGTCGTCTCATTTTGAATTACAGCAAACATCGGGCCAAGAATGCAATAAACAGCCACCAGTTTTTTTTTGCCGCGCCAGAATTTGGCAAAATCACATAACCTTTCTAGTTGTGCAAAAGACTCAAAAACACTTTAATACATAAACACAGACCTGAATAAGTAAAACATATGCATTTAGACCCCAAAATAAAAATTCTGTCATAGTGAAAAAAAAGGTCAAATTAAAAAATCCGCAGGGTTTTTCAAAAACCTCGTGGGGTTTTTAAAACCCCGCTAGATTTTAAAAACCCTGCGCGGGTTTTTTCCCCCACATTTTCAAATGAGGGAAAACCCCACAGGTTTTTTTCAAAAAAATAAATATCAAAATTAGTTCAAGAAATAAGTTGGTTTGATTGTAATTATTTCAGAAAATGATTGGTATGGCTTAATTCCAACCTTTAATTTCCCACACGGGTTTTTTCTCCCATTTCAGATTGTTGGGGAAAAACCTGTAGTGTTTTTTTTTTAAATGTTGTTTTTTAATTGTATTGCTTTACAAAACAATATAGAAGCTGAATTGAAGTTTTTCTCATCATTTGAAGCCTTTCAAGCAAAATAAAAAAACTGCGGGGTTTTTCCCCCGCAAAATGAAATGGGACAAAAATCCTGCGGGATTTTCACCAAAGAGTAATTATCAGTTTTAATAATGATTGAGATCAGTTATACAGTTAGAGCTCATATAATTTAAGTTTTTACAGTAATTAAAGGCCATAAAACAATTCTCTCGATGCCCCCCGTCCTCGTTTGCCCCCCCCCCCCCCCCGTCCTCCATGCACTGCATCAGGGGTGATCACTACCAAGTTTGCACAACCGAACGGCCCAAAAAATATTGTTCAGGTAGCACTGATATTATTTGTTAAGCACGATTCATTACATCCCAGTCAACAATTTAGCAGTCAGGTTAGGATGCGTCTTATGGGTTGAAACAGTTCTAACAGCAGATAAAAGCACTAATATTAGTTAATAACGGCCATTGCAGTACGGGTCATACATAACTGCAATCTTATAAACTGGTTAATATGTAGTACATTGACAGACAGTGCAGACCAGGATCAGATGCAGCATAATGTAGCATCTGATCACGGTCTACATTAATTGTTTAGGAATCATAGAATGGGTTGGGCATCAAGAAATTTGGGTCTTTTCTACATCCCTGAGTGTATCCTATAGAAAGATCCTGGTCTAAAGCTGACCAATTTCACAGATCTTGATGCACCAATTCGGCTCCACAGTGTCTTCCATGCATCCAAGGGTCCATAACGTGGGACGCGCCTATAGCAATGCACCAAACTCCTGGGGAGTACGGATTGGGCGGTGACCCTAAAATGCGTAAAGGACTCCTTTTCGCGAAAAGGAGTTTTATTTTTGCGAAAAGGACTTTTATTTTTTCTGAAAAAGATTCTTAGGGTTCTGTATGTTAAACAATATACTAAAAATTGTTTCACGAGATAAATCTATCAATAATTGTCTCATAAACAGTTTTAGTAATGATATTAGATGGAACTGACATTTAAAATAAGATATATCTGTAGGCTAGTCTTTCAATTCCATTGTAGGTTAACGAAAAGGACCTTGATCTATACAATTGTTTATTTATTTATGCATTTATCATTTATTTATATATGTTGATGAAAGCTAGTTAGATTTTCTTTCAATATCTAGTGTGTCTAATGCCTCGAAGTCTAATGGCATAATGCGAAAAACGGCAGAACTTAATAAATTCCGAGAATGCATAAAGGACTTAGTAGCTGCCGGTGACAATCGGTACCGTTTTCCACATTAAAATTCTAAATTATAAGTGTGCTTGCTAGGTTATTATCTTAATGGAAATTTGTTGAAAGTGACTCTGTCTGAAAAAAGATGTTGAAAACTAGATGTTTGAGACAATTTTACGTAAATGTGCTTATTGTGAAAAGGACTTTCTATAGAGATTTTTATTTTCTTACAAAAAGGATCTCGTTTTTTCGAGTGTGTGTGTTTTTGGTTGTTTATTATTCTTCTTATTATTATTACTATTATTATTATTATTATTATTATTATTATTTTATTATTATCATTATTATTATTATTATTAGAGTCATGACATGAGATTTCTAACAATGTGGTATGTGCGACCAGCAAAGGCTCAGATCAGCCTGCGCATATGCGCATATTCTATGACTCTTAAGCTAATGACTGAATCTGAGAATAGCTTTTCTAAACATGGTTCCTTTTTTCAGTCACTTAATTTGCAAAATGTTGGAATTTTAACATTGTGTCATGTGCTTATACCTGATCTGTTCAAACCTGCATTATCACCATATCCAAACGTACACTTACATTTTGTCGCGTTTTGCTACATAATTCTGTTGAAAATAAATAATGTTATTATACCTCACGTGAATTCCCCATACAAACATCCATAGATGAACGACTGAATATTGAAATATGTTACTGTGCCTCGGTTGATAATCACATTCCTAGGGATGACATTTTCGACTATCATCCTCTCAGGGAATGTAATATTTATATATTATTAACACATAGATTAAAAAAAATGACAAATAGCACTTGGCATGTATATTTGTTAATAAGCAAAACCAACCCATAACACAATTTATGGTCTTGAATCAACATACCTTTTAACTTTCCTTTAAATTTCTTATATTTTTTTAATAACTTTACTTATCAAATAAGTAAGCCCTAATTCAATAATTCAACAGTTGTTTTCATAACACGACAGTCCATTTTGCCACGGATCCTAAATTTTAATATAGGCCCCTTCTTTTCGCATTATTCATTTTCGTACAATATAATAACCCCCAAATTATATATATTTCATAATGCATAATTAAAGAGAACAAAAATCATAATTTAACTCTCTATTTATATTCACGATTATCACAAGCTATATGTGTTTCTATAGAAATTAGCTTTTGGACCCCTCCCCCCCCCCCCCTGGAAAAAAGTTGGACCCCCCTGGAAAATGTTGGACCCCCTCTGGATTCTTGGAAAAGTATAGTATTCTCTGTAACAAGAACATTGGACCCCCTCTGAAACTGTAAACTGTAAAATAAGTTGTAGACTGAAAAAACGTCGTCCAGGCTGTTTTCTGGCGTCGGGCCTGGACTCCCTGGACTCCCCTGACAAAAATCCTGGATCAGCGCATGTGCCATTTTCGTAAATTATCACTCCCAGCTCTAAATACCTGACCTAGAAATTTAAAATATCACAAGTTGTTGTATTATAGTTCTTTCCTGATGTATAATTAAAGAGAAAAAAAGCCTAATTTAACTCTGTATTTATATTCAGCGCTCCTTTTCGTAAATTGATAGTCCTTTGCGCAATTTGGCTGCCATTTTCATAAAATATCACTCCTAGCACTCAATACTGGACATCTAAAGATAGGTACTGTAAGGAAAACATAGTAAATTTCCATGCTATGCTTAACAAACATTGGAATAATTATATAAACGCATTATAAAGTCTTTTTTCGTAATATTGAAACTCCTTTTCGCTCCTTTTCATAAAAAAGAGTCCTTTTCGCATTATATACATTCCCCTATTGATCTATTATGTCTAGATTTTGGTCCGAGTTCTGGTCCGCATACGTATCAGAGGAGCAAAGGCTCTTCTGGGCCTGCGCCGTTGAGCAGGTTCGTCAAAGTCTTTGTTGAACTACTGTGCCAAACGTATTAATATCTCGATGTGCTTATGTTTCATTCTCGCAAAATGCTAACCTAAGATCATTCATAAATATAACTCAGGGAAGTAATTTATTACCAGGTCGTAATAATCGTCCAAAGTCCAGGCTCTTTCCGTGACCGTAATATATGAATATCAAGTCCTTTACGCATAACCGAAAGACGAGGTCCTTTTCGTAAGAATAAAACTCCTTCACATGGAATTGAGTCCTTTTCAAATTCAACTTTTTATGGTGCAATTGTCTCAAATACTCAATATTCGACAACTGGAGATTTGATTTAATCAGACAATACTTATTTCTACTGTATTTCTTAAAAGTAATAGCATGCACACTGACATGGATATTCAAACATAGTCTCAGACGGTATCGACAGTCCTTTTTGCAAGGCTATATAACGTATCTTACACAGGTGCTTTTTTTCAGATTATATTTGTGAAAACAGTAGATATCTGCTTGCTTAATATTATTCAAATCAAATAATTAAAATGGAGGACCTGAAGGTCCTGAGGCGCTCACCTGATCTTCTTAATAATGTTAAAATAGGTCAAGGTCAGCTACAGCTTATAATGGAACAAATTTTGTTTTACCATATATGGGGGTTGCAGCCATTTTAAAAAATCTAATGAATAATCCATCAAACAGCCCAGTGATTTCTGAAAAAAAGATGTTTAGATAGGTGTGTGGCAGTCCAAATGAGGGGGCTTGGATAAAAGGTCACAGGTCAGCTTGACATTTGGTACTTATATAAAACCTTTAACTATTATGAATTTGGCTTAAACAGTTATAGAAAGTGACCATTTTAAGATTTTCATGATATAAATGCATTAGGAATCAAATTTGACCTTGCTATAAAGTAGGTCTAAGTCAACCTAGATTCATCATTTGTGCAAATCTGGCAGGGCTCACATGCCAAATGCTACATACCAAGTCCCAAAGCCAATGGCCTTTTGGTTCCAGAGAAGAAGAGATTTAAAGAATTTTTACCATATATGGGCGGGGTGGCCAAGTAGGACATGTGACCATAACAATTTGTATGACTTTTGGCTAACCAATCATAAGGAGTTGTCATATGATATTTGTTTACAACTGGCCTAGTGGTTACTGAGAAAACTATGTTTTAATATGTTGATGGGACTCCAATATGAGCAACCTTGGCTGAAAGGTCAAAGGTCAACCCTTGACCTTTGAAACTTATTTATAGACAGTGGATTTAACATATCAAGTGAGAATAATGAATTTGACTTCCACAGTATTCAAAAAATCAACTTTTCAAAAAATTTCCCATTCAAATGCATTAGGAAGTAAATTTGACCTTGGCGTTAAGTAGGTCAGGGTCAACCTAGGATCATCATTTGGACAAACTAAATAGGCCCCACATCCCCAATGCTACATACCAAGTCTAAAGGTCACTGCCCGTCTGGTTCTGGAACAGAAGATTTTTAAAAGGTTTTTATTATATATGGGCATGGCAGCCATCTTTGTCGTGTGACCAAAATATTTTGAATAAATTTTGACTAGCTTATCATAAGGACTTTTCACATGAAATTTGAGTTCAATTGGGCAAATGGTTTGTGAGAAAACTATATGTTGATATATTGTTGGGACCACAATATGAGCGACCTTGGCTGAAAAGCCAAAGGTCAACCTTGACCTTTGAAGCTTATATATAGCCATTGTCTCATTAGTTTCAACATATCAAGTAAGAATAATCACTTTGGCTTTAACAGTATTCAAAAAATCAACTTTTCAAAAAAAAAAAAATCCCATTTGATTGCATTAGGAAGCAAATTTGACCTTGACGTTAAGTAGGTCAAGGCCAATCTAGGATCATTATTTGAACAAACTTGGTAGGCCCAACAACCCCAATGCCACATACCAAGTCCCAAGGTCATCAGCTTTCTGGGTCTGGAGAAGAAGATTTTTAAAGGGTTTTTACCATATATTGGCATAGTGGCCATCTTGGTCGTGTGACCAAGACCATTTGACCAAACTTTCATTCCCGCGTCCTAATGAGTCTCTATATGAATTTTGAGTTTAATTGGCCCAGTGGTTTCAGAGGAGAAGATGTTTGAAAATGTTGACAGACGACGGACGGCGGACGGACACTGGAGTGACTGGTATACTATTAGCTCACCCATGAGCCTTCGGCTCAGGTGAGCTAAAAATAAATATATAAATAAATAAATAAGAAAACAATTTGATCAGATACAATGCAATGTCATTTTCTTAATAATGTCAACACCTTTTGGTAAGTCATATGTCTGCCATTTCCATGAAATATCGTTTCAAAAACGATTTCTACTGCATAAATTGATGGATTAATATCGTTTAACTTCAGTTTCATAATATCAAATATCAAACATAATCCCAATAAATAGTTTTAGCCATAATAAAAGTCCTTTTCGCAAAAATAAAACTCCTTTTCGCGAAAATGAGTCCTTTACGCAAAATGGAGTCCTTTACACATTTAAGGGTCATCCCGGATTGGGTAGTTAAAAAACTAATATGGCAGACTTGATTTCTAAATCTGTGTGACATTCTATTTTCTACTTGTTACAAAGGTATGGTGAGATTTACAAGAAAAGTATTACTGGAATCTGTTCACTTTGACAACTAGCTGATGAAAGGTAAATTGATTTTGCCTTGTCAATTAGTTTTTAGCTGCTTTCATTTTGCCTACAAGCTGACAAGTTCCCCACACACTGGCCCTGCTTCTGTAGACAGAAAATAAACAGTGATTAACAGTGATTTGTAAATAAATTTGTGTTGAGTTGAGTGATAGAGTTGACTACTCGCAAGACAAAACAGTCAAAGGGCTGTTAATAACAATAACAGCTTACATGAACTTTTGCACTGTCACATTTTTAAACAACAATTTTTAAGCCGGTACAGACAAATCATTGGCAGAAAGGATAGGGACAGACCCTGTTGTGTTAAAGTCAGTTGTGACAGTACAATGTATCGATGTAGATGTACATGTACAGTCGATAAAACCTCACAACCAGAAGAAATGATGCTGCATTCTCAGACCGCCATGACGTCACAGCCATAGCGACACATGTAAACAAATGTACCCAGGTGAATTGGACTGTGAATTTTAACAATACGGATAACAGAAAAATGATGGAAAACGGGCCACATTTATTCAAATTCTCTGATTTTTTCACCAGTCGGCGCTTAATTCGAAGGATAATCATTGTCTTTTGTCCCACCACGATTAATTTAATTATAATTTCACCGGTTATTCACAAATTATTGAAAAACTTGGATGTGGGTCGGGTGAAAGGCAATCGGTTTGCGATCATTTAGACGTTATCTCTAGTGTCTTAGGAGCTTTAACAACATGGAACGGACTTTAATTCTATATTACCCTGAGTTATTATCAAGCTCTAGATAAATGGCTATTTTGAATCTCAACTCCGACATATCAAACATCCAAGTTTGACACTCAATGCCTGTGGTACAATATGCAGCCTGTCATAAAAGATATCCTTTTCAAGAAGAGTTCCCAGCTATTGTTATATGGAATTGGAGCATAATCGCAAGATTTGTATCAATAAGCCTACATGCGCGGATCCAGGAATTTTCGTTAGGGGGGGGGGGCGTTTAGGTTTACCTGTCATAAAAAAATCTCTGACAACGTTTTTCTTTAGTTTATTTTAGTTCTCAACTTATTTTACTGAAGTCCAATGGTTTATTTTAAAGAAAATTGTAATTTTTCAAGGTTCCAGAGGGGGTCTTTCATTTTTTGCCAGGGTGAGGGGTCCAACATTTTACAGGAGAGGGGGGGGGGGGGCAATTGCTTATACCCTATACCCATATAACTTGTGTTTATTCCAGGGGGACGGGACCCCTTGCCCCCTCCTCCCCTCTGGATCCACGCATGCAATATTTGGATCAACTGGGTGCTGTGACAAAAGTTAGATATTGGAAATAGTTATCAATTTTGAACCTCCTTGAGTGTCCCTATATGTATACATGGTGTATGGGAAAACAACCATAGAGGGCTGATCAGGATCCAAATTGTTTGTCAAACTTTAGGTAAAAACTTGTATTTTACCTTTTGCAATAAAACTTTAAATGTGTCATCTGCTGATAACCTAAGTCCTTTGCAAACAGTTTGGACCCAGATCAGGCCCGACAAAATGTCGGGCCTGATCTGGGTCAGACTGTTTGACACTTAAGAGGTTACATGACAAGTTGAAGTTGAACCGATGTATTTAACTTTGCGTTAAACCTTTACTTGACATTGTCATCTGCTGATTACCATTTCAAACAATTTTGACCAAGATCGGGCCCGACATTCTGTCCCGGCATGATAGTGGTCCAAACTGTTTGATGCTTTAGAGGTTATGACAAGTTGAAGTTGAATCGATGTATTTTAACTCTGCGTTAAACCTTTACTTGACATTGTCATTTGCTGAAAACCCTTTCAAACAATTTGGACCCGGATCAGGCCTGACGTTCTGTCCCGGCATGATAGTGGACCACACTATTTGACGCTTTAGAGGTTATGACAAGTTGAAATTAAACCGAATCCCACGTATTTTAATTTTGCGTTAAACCTTTACATGACATTGTCATCTGCTGGTAAGATTTTCAATTTTGTGGATGCTCAAAGTGATCGCCTCATTGAGACGGTTCTTTTAAGCAACCTTAACAGGTTTTGAAGTGGATGAATGGGAGAATTTCCGAATTTTACGCTAAACTATTCGATGTTAAGTAAAAGAAAGTGTTTGAAAGGTAGGTCTAATTATTTAAGTGCTTATAGACCTGCTTTGAAAAAGTGGGGGGGGGGGTATATAGGATTTGGGTTGTTTGTCCGCCCGTCATAATTTTTTCATTTCTGCTTAATATCTTGAGAACTCTTATATAGAATTTATCCAAATTTTGTATGCGCATTGATATTGGCATGATCTAGCTTTGAATTGTTACATGTCATTTTTCCCAAATTTGTACCAGAGTTAGGGCCCTTGATTAACGCCAAAATTTAGTTTCCACTCACTATCTTGAGAACAAATTGACAGAGTTTCACCAACTTTTATATCTGCATTCATATTGACAAGATCTAGCTACAGATTGTTACACGTCATTTGTCGCACATTTGTACCAGAGTTATGGCCCTTGATTTAATACAAAATTTTGTTTCCGATCAATATCTAAAGAACAAATTGACAGATTTTCACCAAAGTTTATATATGAAATCATATTGATAAGGTCTAGCCTTGGATAATATGTCATTTTTCGCAAATTTGTACCAGATTTATGGCCCTTGTTTTACGCCAAAATTTCGTTTTCGCTCAATATCTTGAAAACTCTTTTATAGAATTTATCCAAATTTTGTATGTGCATTGATATTGGCATGATCTAGCTCGGGATTGTTTCATGTCATATGCCAAAATTTGTACCAGAGTCATGGACCTTGATTTTATGCCAAAATTTCGTTTCTGCTCAATATATTTAGAACAAATTGACAGAATTTCACAAAATTTTATATATGCATTCATATTGACAAGATCTAGCCTGGAATTGTTACACGTCATTTTTCGCACATTTGTAGCAGAGTTATGGCCCTTGATTTACGCCAAAATTTCTTTCATCTCGATATCTATAGAACAAATCGACAGATTTTCACCAAATTTTATATATGCATTCATATTGACAAGATCTAGTACATAACAAAGTTATGGCCCTTGATTGATGTCAGAAATAGATCCTCCTCAATAGCTTATTCCTGTTAAATATCTTTAGAACTTGACCTTTTTCTTGCATAAAAAGCGCTGCAGCAGGGCTATAGCCAGATCCTCTGACAAGTAATTGGGCTTTCATACAAATTTATGATTTAAGTTACATTGTAAGTGCGCAGACTGGAATCGCCCCGGTAGGACGGTTCTTTTGAGCTCCCACAACGAGTGTTTAAATTGATGGATGGGATAATTTCTCCAGGTTGTCTGATTCCAAGTCAGTTCTTGTTTGTGAATGAAAACATGTCATGGATGCTCATGGGCGCCATCTCCTTTGAGATGGTTATTTTGAGCAACCAGGACAAGTATTAAATTGGATGGATTTGTGGTATATTGGAGAATAGCTAAGGAGAATGGTCTCACTGTTTGAGTAATTGAAATTTAGCTTTAATATTTGTGATTGAAAACATGTTGTGGATGCTCAGGGGGATCGCCTCATTAAGACGGTTCTTTTGAGCACCCAAAACAGGTGTTAAAATTGAAATTGATGGATGGGATGGTATCTCCAGTTTGCCTAGTTGGAGGGCGGTTTTCTTATTTTCAATGGAATAATTGTCATGGATACTCACGAGGGCCATCTCCTTGGAGACGGTACTTTTGAGCATCCAGGACAAATGTTAAATATATGGATTTGAGAGTTTCTTCATTGTCATGTTGCATATCAAATTAATTGGATCAACATGGTCCCAAATACTTTTAATGCAGCCCCTCCCACGACCCTGGGGATGGGATCAATTAGGTCAAAATTGAACCTTTTTCATAACATGGTCATTGTTGCATATCAAATAAAGAGAATCACAAATGTAGCAACACGGTAGCAAATATGTTGGCTGCAGACCCCAGCCCTCCGACCCTAGGGGTCAAAAGGTCAAAATTTAACTCTTTCAGATCAATGTCATGTTGCATATCAAATTACAGGGAATCTCGAATGCAGCAACATGGTCGCATACATTTTGTCTGCAGACCTACACCCCCATCTTGACCCTGGGGATGGGGTCAATAGGTCTAAATTCAACTTTTTTAGATCATGGTCATGTTGCATAACAAATTACAGGGAATGGAGTATAGAGCACCATGCAAGCACATATTTTCTTCCTTCACATGTACCCTCAACCTGTGGTTTGGATTAAAGGGTAAAAAATCTGAATGTGGTCATGTTGCATATCAAATTTAGGGTAAAGCAGTATAGACTAACATAGAAGCAAACACGTTGACCTTACACACAACCCTTACCTCTGGGTCAGGTTGAAGTCAGATATTGAAATTATACAGATTAGTTTATTTTTTATTGAACTAGCCGCTGAAAACTAGTTGATAGGCTTATAACTTTGGTCTGTATGATACCCCAGGTGAACTGAATAGGGGTTGGAGAAATGGGATTTATATTTTGTCATTTATAAGTTTCTCTAAAGTAACCCTTCACCTGGGATATAAATTCGACAAATTTGCCTTGATTGACTTCTGTTTGGCCAGGCGACACACCCGATTCTCGGAATTCTAGTGTTTTTATCCTTATCTTACTGTTTCAAGCTGTATATACCATACATGTACAAATTAATTTGAATAAAATATAATATTTAATCCAATTGAAACCGCTGATCCATTTAAGATTTTCATAGCTTGATATTTGGCCTAATAATACTGTTCCATTGTTAAATCTTGGAAATCTGGGTGATATTCATTTGATTTCACGTGATAATATTATATAAATATAACATTCTTGAGAGGGTGCTAGTCGAAAATATCATCCCGAGGAATGTGATTATCAACCGAGGCGCAGCCGAGGTTGATAATCATATTTCGAGGGATGATATTTTCGACTAGCACCCTCTCAAGAATGTCATATTAATTTTATTATACCGAACATTATTCCTTTATTTTCTAACCATGGTGCGAGAGTTCCAAAGACACTGAACGCAATGCGTAATTGTCACGAATGATTGAATTATCTTTCACAAAAGGGTAGTGTTTGTAAACAGCTTGAATGCTCAAACTGGTCGTGATCGCCGTTTAAACAAATTGTGCCATAATCACTGATGGCATCAAACACTTTAGGGTACTTCGCTTGCAGCGTCGCTTAAATCAACATTGTAAATGGAGCTGCTGTAGATGATGCGGTTTTGTTGCAAAACAGAAAATTTCGCCAAATATGCTCAAATTTGGTTTCAAAGTGTTCAGTTCGTTCTAACTAAGAAAACGAGTACCCACACTTTATGTTTCTGTCCACAAATAGCGAAGTTATTGGGAGTTTAAAGTGACACGGCCATGGCTCATTCATGTACATATATCCGCCATTGTAGGTTAGCGTCTCCTCGTGTAAACGAACCGTACGCGCATCGGCGGCGCGCAAATGATAGTCGAAATTATCGCAGGGTGATAGTCGAAATTAGCACCTACCGATCTATGGAGGTTTTACATGGGGTTTCTATGTGAGGTATAATAAAACTAAATATTTCCCCATCCACATACAATGTAATAGATGGCCCACTCTAGCTTTCCAGCAAGGGGTCAATGGCTTTAGATTGAACATAGAGTGCTTTCCCTGACCTAATATAGGGCCTTGTATATTTTCAGTCAGACTGATAAACAGTAAGGATTCTGCTTGGATAGCTCCACAGACACCAGCTAATCTTAATTGACAGTACATGTATTTGAAAAAAAGGATAAATCCAGACTCAGCAGGTCTTGGTTTATATTTAAATGTTCTTCAGAGCATCAACATGCAGCAGCTGCCATCCAGCAGTCCAAGTCATTCCAGAAATGCAGGGTTAGTATTGCTATCAGTAGCCAGGAGGCTGTAGAGGCTTCTATGATGAACACATACTTCACTGACAAGAGGGACACTGCAGGCAGTTTGGTCCCTCAGCTGAACATGCTGAATGGTTATAAATGAGGTAAGATTTTGGCCTTAGTATGAACAGTAAATATTTTTGCGCTGATGAGATTACTGCAATACATTCAGAGACTGACCCAAAATCTAGGAAGCCGTACAACCATCTAAATAAGTAAAACAGATGTGTTTAACATAAATCACCCACCCACATTCTTCCAGAGCACTGCAAGTCACCAATGGTTATGTAATAAGTACTACTAGTCAATTGTATAGGCTCAAGGTGAGCTATTGTGATCATAGGATGTCCCTCGTCCCTAAATAATTTCCTTTAAATAATGTCTCCTTCTATACCACTTTGGGGTATTTCACCAAACTTCACAGAAATCCCGCTTCAAAGCACTTGATGAGCTATTGTGATCGTTGGAAGTCCCTTGTCGTCTGTGGTCAACATTTGCATCAAAGGACATCTCCTAAACTACTAGCTGGATTTTGGCCAAACTTGGAAGGAATGATCTTTATATAGCCCTCTTTGATAATTGTTCAAATGATTTTGGTCAACACAGGCTAAAAATAGATGAAAAATTAAAAATTGTTCTTGCCTGAAACCACAAGGCATACAGATTTTATATTTGGCATGTAGCATCATCTAGTCGACTTCTACCAAGCTTGTTCAAATTATGCCCATTATGCCAATGGGCCATAAACGGGCCTGTCCCTGGGGTTACATGTGATACATAGGCTTATATAGGGAAAACATAAAAAATCTTCTTGTCTCAAACCACAAGGCATAGAGCTTTGATATTTGGTATGTAGCATCACCAAGACTAGTGGACCTCTACCAAGATTGTCCAAATTATGATCCTGGGGCCTAAAATGGGTCTGTCCCAAGGGGCCTCATGTTATGGAAAACATGAAAAAATCTTCTTGTATGAAACCACAAAAGGTATAGCCTTGATATTTGATATGAAGTATAACCTAGTAGACCTCTACCAACTTTGTTCAAGTTATACCCCTAGGGCCAAAAATGTTCCCTCCTCAGTGGTCACATGATTCACATAGGCTTTATTAAGGAAAACTTGAAGAAAATCTTCTTGTCTGAAACCACAAGGCTTAGAGCCTTGATATTTGGTATGTCGTATCCGCTCTAAACAAAAATGCCTCACTGCAGGGGTCACTTAGGCTTATAAATATAAAATCAACTTTTTTTCAGAATATAGTCATATTGCATATTAAATTTTACCCTTAAAGCGCCAAAAAAATGCATCTGAAAATGTCGTCTGCTGAAGTCGTCTGCTGCAAATAATTGCCTAACATTACTGACGAATTAAGTATAGAAGCAAACAGCGTGGACCCTGAACAGACAGCTCCTATAGGAGTAGTCTGATCTGGGTCCACACTGTTTGCCATAGAGGCTTCTTAAACATTTCAGCAGAAGAGAAAATCAGACGGCTTTTGTTGCGATTGGCGCTTTAAGGGTTAAGGGAATGAAGCATACAATAACATGCTAGCTAATATTTTGTGCCAACACACACCATTGACCCCAGGGGTGTGGTCAAATGGTCATATTTTTCTATTCTGAAATTACACACCTGGTAGGCGCTCCTAGAATACAACCGAGGAACTGTGATCAATATTTACATTTTACAGCTGCCGTTTTGGGTAAGTTTTTTTTCCATTGGAATGCTCAGGTTTCAGTAAAAGTAAGCATGATATCAGTTTTAGGTAAGATCAAAGATGTGCTTGGTGTTATATTTGTCCAAAAAATGTGTGAGAGTTGGCTGAAAAATAACATTTTATTTCTGATCATTACTTATTTCAACTTAGGGTGGTACGGGACCCATGTCAAAAGATAACGGAGTGTTTTTTAAAAAAGTAAGAGTTATCTTTATTTATTGTCTTAAAACGTACAAGTATTGGCGTTCACAAAAAATATCATTTATCAACTCATCTGTTTTGACCTTCTGGTCCAGTTTCATCCCTCAATGCGTTCCGAGTTATATTCTTTGACTTTTCGCTTACTGTAAATGCGGCGCCTCATGAATGCGTAATTAGAACTGGTCAACCATAGGCATAGGTAAAAGCTGAAAATGAGGTGTGGTTTTATTCAAAAGTAACTGTATCATATTGTGTCATTATCTCAATATAGATTCAAAACAAATTCTTTAGTCTTTAAAACGCCAGCAAAATAACTGCATCTGAAAATGTCTATTTAGCATAAGCATAGAGGCAAACATTGTGGACCCAGATTAGACTGCTCCTACAGGAGCAGTCTGATCTGGGTCCGCACTGTTTGTCTTTGAGGCTTCACATATTTTAGTGGACAACAAAAACATACATTTTGTGATTATGCGCTTTAAGGGTTAATAAATGTGAGTTCAGTGTGTATACGGTTAGGATTTTCATGAAATGCACGCACGTTTGCGCGGCCCAAGCAACTTACTAATTCTTCACCAAATTATAAATAGAACCTGATTTCTCTTGTTTAGCAGATGAAATAGTCGAACAGCGCCCAGATATGAATATTAAAGTTACCGCTTTTACAGTAAGCGAAAAGTTTATTTATACCTGGTCAGGCATTTCTGGTCAGAAATGTTAATATTCATGCGTATTCAATATATGTGCTATTCGCTGATAAAGTGTCTTGCTCCATGACACAACACTATGACTCTGGTGATTCACAAATTTGTAATCCTTCGATCCCTAGTTAAACACTCTACGAACTGAGCCACTGTGCTTCTTAAGTCCATTGTCTTTGTAAATATGGCGTCGTAGGTGGGAGGGCTCCCTTTTTTTTTTTTTAGCTTAGATGAAACCCAAGAGCAACATATTGGACACTGTGAGAGCGCTCGCCAAATGCTGGGGCGTGCCTTTGCGCGATTTTAGCTAGCCTGTGGGGAGTTTTTTGACTGAGGCTTATTTTTTATATTTATACGAGCTGTGAATGATCTTATATGGCAGTTCACATATGCATGCTTGTCTAAGCATTAACTTATTGCATTTATGTAAAGAACTAAAATCGTGTAGCATCCCTTCTTTACCCATTGCCGCGGTGGTAGAATGTTCAACTTGAGACCTAGTAATCCCTGGTTTGAGCCCTATTGCTTGTTTGTTTGTTTACTTATTTGTTTGTTCGTTTGTGTTTATCATATGGGAGTGACATAACGACATGTACCACTAGTGGATTACAAATTTTGGTAACGCTATGTAATGACGTCTGTAATGGTTTCTCATATAATTATATGGCAACATCAAAGCATTGTTCCACGCATTTTTTACGAGATTTAAAGGTAGTTTTGGGGTCATACAATAAATAGAACCCATTATTATTATATGCATTAAGCTTGTCACGAATAAGTAACAAAATTCTTGGCAAGCCTGACATATCATCTCTTTTAACAGCTCGTTTAATAACTTCAATATTGGGACCAAACATGATTTTCTACGCATTACCACCTGCTATAACACCAGAGTGGTGTTGAAACCCAAACCAGAAAGGTGAGGGTCATGACTATCCCTGAGAGGTCTAGCAGATATTAGTGTATTAGAAAACCATTATTGCATAAGGTCATTTTCTCCCTTGAAAACTTGCAACAAAGTTTTCGAAATAGAACATTTTTTTCCAGATCAAAGACTTGCGTCATCCTGCCGACACTTCTTTACGCGTTACTGCTGATGACGTCAATTTTGTAACGAATCCAGAATATGCATACTTTACGTAAAGTAAAGATAAATAGAAAAGAATAAAAGCAACAACAAAATAGAATGCTATGAATCAGTAGCACGTGAATTGCCCCTCCGTCCCCCTTTCTCTCTCCCCTTCTCTCTCTCTCTCTCTCTCTCTCTCTCTCTGTTGGTATTAATATTGTTACCCAATCGAGTGATATATCTTAACTTCATAAATATGTGGATACACTTTTTTTTCTATTACTTCAAATGATCTAAACGCCATACACATTTGGTTCTATTCAATACCCCTTACCCAGTCTTCTTTTTCCTACCCCACCCCCTCTCTCTTCTCATCTCAAGCATGTTTCTGAAGCCGCCTTATGAAGACATATAAAGCTAAGATAATATTCGAAGATAAACTAATCATACATTGTATTAAAATAACCTGACAAAAGGTTTCTCTTTGGTTTTACAGACAATGCTTGTATAGTAGACCCTTTGTCAGAGCTGGTTTGGAACTCCACTTCCCGGCAACACACTGTGCACTGAAGTGTTTGTCAGTGCATTGATTTGGGGATGAAAGGAAGCATAGATATTAAGAATACATTTTCTAATGTTTACTATAATTTTACTGCAAACGTATTGGTTGTGAAGTACAGGAAGGGGCGGAGTAAACTATAATGTGGTCTTATATTGTGTACGTTAAATTATCTTGTGCTTGAATATCTTATATGATGTTGTTTTTGAAATAATGTAATTAATAACGAAAAATACAGCAAAAAAGAAGAGTAATAGATAACTAAGTGTTGATACACAGGAGTAGAGTCAAAAAGCCATGGACGTAGAAAAAAAGTATATGAGCAAGAACATGAGATCTTTTTATGTATCGCATTGTCGATTAACGATTAACGGAGGCTCTGGTGCTCCAGTAAAATATTTTACTGACCGTTCCGAGGTGGTACTTCTTTTGTGGATCTTTTACGTTTTTGTTCTGTCTTATGTTTGCTATGTCTTTGTGCGCGTCTGTCTATTTGTGCTTTGTGGTCACCTGCTGGGAAAGGGCCGACCTCTTGGCTCTCGTTTGTGGTGTCTAACTGTGAGTTTGTAACTTTCCCATTGGTACAGTACCGCCAAACGTCAAAGTCATCACCGGACCCACCGGTGACCCATGAACGACCTGAGCGCAACCGCGAACGGAGCGGGTTCTGAACGGAACTGGAATAAGGGAACGGGACCTGAGCTCCGGTCCATTCGCGTTGGTTTCGTTCCATTCCATTCGTTCCGTTCCATTCCATGAAGGGTTAATTTAAAAATTCGTCAATTTAAAGCTGACGAAACGAAACAAACCATGTTAACGTCGTATCGATTTTCTTCAAGCAAATATCAGTTTTCACGGTGCTTTAAGAGCATTGGTCATGTCGAGACTCGAAAAGATGTTGTGTTTCGAAATGTTCCTGCGCCTGGGATGAGTTCAGAAGTGATATCAGACTCACAGAGGTAAGTTTGCAGTTACCAGTTTCGCCCAAAAACCAGTTCGTCCTAGGCAGGTGACGTCGTTTCGTCCCTTATAATATGAATGTTGAACTTTCCAGTGGCGGATCCATAATGGGTTCGCTCGAACCCCCTTCTGGCCCCCATTTTTAAATATCCTATGAAAATAAATAATTTGGTCTCAGTGTGAGAAATGTTTTTCCCCTCAACTGTTGTTTATTGGAATCAGCTCCCAGCCCAGATCGTACTTCTGCCCACTCTGGACCAGTTCAGTGTGGCAGTACGGGCGCATAATCATCACATCCCATAAATCAACATAAACTGTTTTTATCCTGTTTTTAGCTCTTCCTGTACATGTACTTTTAACAACTATCTTCTACCATTTTTCTTTTTCTTAAACTTTGTACCGTGACTGTAAGGCGTAATCAACCTGCACGTAATCCTCGCGAGGGGGTGTTGCAGAATCTAAAGAAAGAAAGAAAATGAGATAAAATCATCAAAGCGAACCCCTATACCTTCATACCTACAAACCCGCTCTCCAGTAATCCTGGATCTGCCCCTGTGTTCGTCATTTAGTTTCCTTACCAGTAGACATTGGGGGTGCACTCCTTTTTTGTAGCAGTTTATACCCGTATAGGGGGCTTGCTTGTCATTTGTGTACTGATACGTGAACAAAAAGGATAAGGGTACTTTTTTTCAAGCTGGGCATTGTGCAGCACCATCATCGTTTGTAGGAAAATTGTTGTAAAATGCTGATATATGTAAGATTTATGTTTGTTCGAGGCTTTATGTGCCGTCATCAATTTTTCAATGACTTTAGGAAGGCTTCCTGGGTTTAACCAGTACTAAGCAACTGGCCCAGTGATGCAGTGCTTGCACTAACCACCAAAAACAGGAAGTCACATGACTTCCAGGGTTCATCATCTGGAAGTCATGCTCAATCATAAACTTGGCTTCTTCAAGAATTTCGATCTTAATATTTATCGATATTGTTTTTTCTCTTCAATGATATGTGAAAATATCATTTTTATATCAATATAAACACATAATACAAGTAATTACTCAATTTTTGAGGTGTAGATTATGATAATATTGGAAGTCACTGACTTCCTGGCATCAAGTTTTGGAAGTCAAGGGCCAATTTTTGGGAGTCTCTGACTCCCAGACTTCCACTAGTGCAAGCACTGGTGATGAATGATGATGTGCCTTGTTCAAGGCCTTGCTCCTGTAGGACGTCTGATATGGGTCTGCATTGTTTGCTAGAGGCGTCTGGTATGGTTCTCAACTTCTGCACTGCTTCCCTAGACCTGAAGCCAAAGGTTCACAGTCTAAGGGAATTATATTTTTCCAGAAAAAATAAAAAAAATCACCATTAAATTTAGGTAGGGTGGGATTACCCTAAACACAGGATTTTTTTTAATTGGCCTTGCTGCTAAAAGTACAAAAAATAGCTAAAATGGGTACCTTGCTTTATTGCTGTCAGATCAATGTTCACAAATCAATAAATCTAAGTTTTAATATATATATGTTTTGGGTGTTCAAATGAACCGTCTCAATGAGACTGGTCTTTTGAGCACAGGACTTTAGTTAAGAGTGGGTAGCGAAAATTTGTTATTCTTATTTCTCAACCAAAAGTTAAAAACATATGTTGTGGGTACTGAAAAGAACCGTCTCAATGAGACGGTTCTTTTGAGCACCCAAAACATATGCTAAAATTGATGGGTAAGAAAATACTTACAATTTTATGCTGATTTTTTTTGTTTATCTAAACCTGTGGAGCACCCACAATATATGTTTTTGGTTGGAAAATAAGAAAAGAATTTCTTTGTAAGCACTCTTAACTAAAGGCCTACTCATCATAAAATATCCTTTGCAACTTGAATGGGGTCATGCATGGCACAGACACAGTCCCAGTGTTATCTGGTGTGCTCCATGTGGTTGTCCTAGTTTCCACTCTGTTCCTCATCTATATTACCTCACTTATAACATGGATTGCGGTCAATTTCAAATGCTTCGTCTGTCTTATCTGGTGCATTTCTTTAACCAATTTTCTTCAAACTTCGTATAAGAGTTGATATTGGGGATGAGTGGTTTGAGATTGTAGCTGGGTAAATTTCCTTGAATAATTGCAGAGTTATTGCCCTTGATTTATGTTGAAAATTGGATTCCATGATGCTTTCTCCTTGGCATTTTTGCCAAATTTTCTTCAAACTTAATCATTGCCTTTTTTGGATTGGGAAGCAGCCTGTATTCGGCTCGGCTGTATAATAGGCAAAACAAAATCACTGTTTGCACATGAGTTGATATTGAGGAGGAGCGATTTACTATCATAAATGGGTAAATTTTGTCAAATAAGCACAGAACAATATTTTGGGCTGACTGTGGGCCCCATTCCTAATGGCAAAAAGTATCTTATTTTCCCAATCTAAAGTAAAAATTAAAAAATCCCAATCCTTGTAGTACAAACTACATATTTTCATTTGTTAAATTTGTGCTGAAATTAAAAATTGCATTCCTTGTCATCATAATTTTTAAAGGTCCCTAGCCTATAATCAACATTGGCATTATGATGATCTACACTGTTTTCAAAAGAGGATAAATATATCGGGGTTGGGTTTAAATGGTCTGCAATTCAAGTTCTTGTGAATAAAGATCACACAATCATTTTGTTTTGAAAAGACATCACAATTAATGTTTCCCAATTTCAGATAGAACACCTCATTACACCTGTACTTTCCCAATTTCTTCACACCAGGCCCCAGTCTAAAATCTGTGACAAGACCCCTGTAAGGCTGACAGAGTCACTGCCCTTGGTAGATCGCCGGGCTGCGTAGCGCAGTTAGTAACGTGTCTGGCTACAGATGCGTATCTGATTGCAGATCCAGGGGTCGCGAGTTCGATCCCGGTCCGGTCCCATACTTTCGTGGAGATTGATCATGAAATGATTTCTACGGTCATTCTCCTCCCTTCCGCTGATTCATTCAAGAATGGTTGTTGTCAGTTACAAGTGAAAGTATGTGCACGAATTACTGGTTAACCGCTTGTTCAAGCCTGCCCAGGAAAAAGTGTGGTTAGGTGAACTGACCGTCCCGCAATGACCATAGCTGTTGACTTGGGACGTAAAGCAACAAAACAACCAAAAAACAACTGCCCTTGATATTTGTTGAACATTGGTTTCTGTGCTCTGTCTTGAGCATTATTTAATCAATTTTCTTCAAACCTTGCATTAAAGTTAATATGAGGCAGGAGTGTTGTGGGTTATTGCATGTCATTTAATTTTTTGTCAAAAATATAGTGTTAGTTGGCCCAGGATGTACATTTCCCCATATTATGTCTATAAAACATTGGGCAAAGGGTGAAAAAATAGGAAACACAGAGGACAAAGTTCAACAGAACCCAAACAAAGAAGAACATTAAACTATGCATGTGTTGACCAGCGTAAAAAGTAAATTTTCTAAATGTTTTTATATACATATTTTTCAGGGCATGGAGCATGCGGAATATCAATCTATTGATGCTGAGGATACAAGTCTCAAAAGAAAGGTCCAGAAAAATTCTCCAGCTTAACCATGGAGTTGACCACTGAATATTTCAATTTGTAATTATAATTTCTTTATTTCCTTTAGCTTGCAGCTAAATACCCGGTATATCAGTGGTGGGTCCAGGATTTCTTGATAGGGGTTTCAAATTTACAAATAGGGGTTCGATTTGTTAAATTTGCCTGTTTTTTTTTTCTTCATTATTTTATCCTGTTTTTCTGAGAAATCTCCATAAATATGAGAATTTTGTCTCAAACAGGGGTTCAAGCAAACCCACCGCACCCCCTCTGGATCCCCCACTGTATATAGAAAAAAGACTGACACAAAAACCATCTATATTTATCCTAGCTTCGTACTGGTTCAACCCAGGAAGACCCGTCCCTATATAACTGATAGATTGTTGATGGGACGTAAAGAATCAAATCAAACAAACAAACAAAACCATTTATATAAAACAGTAAATTATATAAGTGCTGCTGATCAAGGAACAGTGCAATGATCGACTATCATGTTATGACTGAAAACTTGTTGAAAGTATTTTGTAAAGCAGATCCTTATGACATATACATTCTTCTGGTATTTTAATTATAAAGGTACTTAATTTGAATGCAATCTATTTATTGGCTCTAATAGTGCTAGAATGAATTAGTACATATCATCAACTGGGAGATTCCATTTTTAGAAAATCTCCAGTACTTACATATAGGAGTATATTGATAAGCTAGCAAACCCTAAATATAAAAAATAACAATGATAAATTAGCAAATGATATCAACTAATGCTAATGTGCATGACCAACTCTATTCACTGCATTGTGCATATATTTTTCCTGTCTCACCAGAGTTTTCGTTGCTTTCAATTCTAAAGCTAGGATATGTGTCGAAATATTTTAGCTTCACCAGATATCAGTGAGATTCATGCGCAGATCCAGGAATTTTCGTCAGGGGGTCCAGGTCAGTCCGACAGAAAAAAAAGCTCTGGCGTTTTTTTTTTTGTTTTTTTTTAGTCCTCAGTTTATTTTACAGAAGTCGAATGGTCAATTTCAAGATATCTATCATTTTTCAAGGTTCCAGAGGGGGTCCAACATTTTCCAGGGGGGTCCAACTTTTTGCAGGGGGGGGGGGTCCAATTGCTTATTCTCTATAAGAGTTGGTAATGTAGGCTGGGAAATGCATTGTTTTTGTTAAAGTTTTATGCAAGGTCTAAAAAGAAACAAAAGACAGGAAACCCGATGAGGAATTGCCAATAAAGTCTTAAACTACACTTTCACTTTTTGGCAGTAGCACCGCCACCCCAACCCACCCACAAAAAAAAAATGAGTAAATTTAACCCTAATCATGCTGATTGACTAGTCTTATACGTATACTACACTCCCTCACAACAATTTTTATCCAGTTTAATCTGCAGCATTCCCGTCTTACGCATGTAATTTCAAAACAGTGTTGATCCTGATCAGATGTCTTCATAAGGATCCAACTGATCCAATAAATGACAAATTTTGGTTCAGCAGGATCTTTATTTTGACCTTGAATAATAAAGATCTAGCTGGTGACTCCCAAAATAACAAACAGTTTAATCCTGAGTAGCAATAGCAGGTCTGTTTAGGATCTAAGGCCAAAAAAATTGTTTCTCAGGCCCTCCCCCATCTGTTTCAATGCCCCTCATTTGGCTTTTTTCAGACTCTAGGGTAAAAAAGTGGCCTCATTTATTTGATTCATTTGTCAAAATCAAAATACATGTACTTAAAATGAAAAAAGGTGCCTCATTATTTTTTGATGAAATAAAAAAATAAATAAAAAAGTGGCCTCATCTGTTTTTTGGGAAATAGAAAATAAAAATCTGCCTGCCTCATCTATTTTTTCAAAAAAGTGGCCTGTGAAACACTTGTGTATTATTTTTTTAGCCTAATGAAGTGCTTTTTATTATTTACTTTCATTATATCAATTTTTTTAACGTCTACCTGTAATACCGTATTCAACCTTAAAGTTGCACATGCTTAGAACTATTTATAAGTACACACTGAGTACTTCACAGGGTAAACTTTGGTGAACTGTCTACAATTTCCATTAAACAAAATAAGTTATTCATTGCGTGGATTAAAAGCAGTTTGGATCCTGAGCTTTATCAGATTTTAAAATATTTGTATAGCATTTTGATAAGTTAATTATGCACTCAGTGGTCTCATTAGGTTATATAGAATTAGGATACTATGATCTTGTTTAATTTTTTCCATGCTCCTGCTATTCATGCTCTCTCCTGCTTATATATTGGTGGCCTACATATTTCAAATAATATGGACCCAGATCAGATTGTTTCCTTGGTTCAAAGTGCCTGCTTGCATGATAAAACTAGTCAGAAGTGCATGTCATCAGCAGGTAACATTTTCTTGACATAATTCTATAGCAGGATAAGGTAAAAAGTAAGTCTAAATTTCGTCTACTTAATATGATGTTTTTATTTTAGTTAATTGGAGACCTGCTAGTAGCAGCTACTGTTCAATCGTTGGTATACTTCTACTATTGCTACTGCTTATGCTACTACTTCGATGTAAGCATGTAAGGTACTGTACATGTTTATTAGGGATTACAAGACACACTTTTGTTTTTGAGGGATTAGTGTGATTTATGACAGGATGTTTATTGTCCAATATGGGATGTGGACAGGAAGTTTATGGCTTTTTTGAATATACAGACCTGTTTTTGGTATTAAAGAAGTTAGACTTTTAATTGGTTTAAAGAAAATAGACTTTTGATTGGGCCTCTTAGTGATTTAATGATCAAAGAATTCTGATTGGATCATCTTGTTTAGAGATGGTGGCCCACTTGAGACTTCTATCATTCTGCTGCAATTATTTCATTCGTCAGCATTAACAGCTCAAGAATTTGAAATCAGGGTAAGAAAAAATTTGTATTTTTTTTAATAAGTGTCAGGCTCATTTTTTCTCTTTCCATTAGAGATGTTTGTCTGTGTCTTGATTTGGTTAATTCTGCAGGAGTATGCACAGAATTTTCAATATTTACTGACAGGAATGTTATTTCATTGCTTTGAAGTCATATAGTGCATTTATTTGAACCCTTAAGGGCCAATCACAATAAATGATGTCTGTTTTGTTGTCTGCTGAAGTGTTTTATAAGCATCTTTGACAAACATTGTGGATCCTGATGAGACTGCTCCTCATGCTCTAGCAGCTGTCTAAGTTGGTTCCACATTGAAAGTCATTTATATCATCTCATGATTCAATTTACATATTTTTATTTGTATTTAGTCGCCTTTGTATTCATTATTTCCTAGGTTCTAATAACTCTTTTTCCTTGCAGTGGGGACTTGTTGTCTGTTGGTAACACTTGCAAACAGTTTGGACCCATGTCAGAACGGACAGAATGTTGGTCCTGATCTGGATACTGATTGTTTGCCACTCTGATAGTGTTCCTGAAAGAGTTTGTGAAAAAATAAAGATAATTAGATTTGAAGAAAAAACTCAGCAGATGACAAAAAAGTATTAAAAATACTCAGTGTGCAAAGAGTTAATTAGAAATCATTCACAGTGCCACTTGTGTAATTTTGATGCATAAATGTATGGGTAACTGGTCAGCTCGTACCTAAGTCAACTCGTACCTTAGTCAACTCGTACCCATTTTTGGTCAACTCGTACCTCAGTCAACTCGTACCTTAGTTAGTTTATCTATAATAGTATATGTAATAGTTTTATGAAGTTGTCTAAGTACGTTAATCATGACAAAAGCAAAATGATAAGTTTTGTTACGACCTAGGCAAATTCTGCACGCAAAAGGAGATTTCAATTACAAATGGGTAAATACAGTAACTGCCCAGGTGATGCTCGCTCTTACAAATTACAGTAGATGAAGAAAACGCGTAACTTAACACCCATTTTGGTTGCAGCCGGACTGCCACCAGTCTTGATGTAATAACAGGAATAACTGTAAACAACTATCACTGGTTACCTCTGGTAGCGTCGTCTTAGTATGAAAGTGTGGCTAAATGAACATCCAAATGGGTGGCAACTACTAGTGTTAACTTACAGGGATAGCACATTGCAAACTTATTATCATCACAAATAGCACTGGTTCCATCGAAAATAAAAAAATCTGGTTTTGTTGCAATGCAAACAATAAAGGTACAGCCTCGAGCATATAGACCGATCAGAGCATCCAATCCGTCTGATCAGCGCATTTGTTAATTGATCTCTAAAACTTTGATAGCTAAACTTGCTATGCACATTATTCAAAATGAAACCTAGTCTTTGTAACAGAGCATGCTGGATGTGTCCTTACAGGGTAGCTATCCCCTGAAGATATGTTTTCTCGTGGCGCTGGTTTTGTGTACATAAAGCCTCTTTACAGTCACATGCTGGTGATTGTTAGGGTGTAAAAAACAGTATTTGGTACCTAATCAATGATGATCATCATATATGATTGTATTAATTAAGCTGTAATAAGAAATTAACCTTGTCTGACAGAGTAAAACTTGAATAATTATAAAATAGTACAATCTTATTAAAGAAAACCTGGCAATTGCAATGTAATTGGAACCAGTACATAATCTTTCTGGTTTATAACTCACTCAGATTAAAACATTTTAAAAAGCTCATGTCAGAGGGTTTTATTCTTTAATTTAGAAAGTCCAGGTGAGTCTCTCATCATGTAGTCTCACCTGAGCCTTCGCTAATTGCTACTTAAATGACTCCAAATTTGCATTTTGTTTTGTCGTCTGCTGACTTATTTTGAAATGAGTAGTTCAAAATACCCTCTAATATTTTAGTGCTAGTTGAAAAAACATACTGCGTGCTATCATAACAGAACTACATGTATGTCCGACATTCAAAACTTTGTGTATTGAGCATCGAAGACCCTGCGGAGCTGTCATTATATATAAAGGTCTAGGAGATTGGGACAGACAGATCCGAAACTCCCCTAATCGCAGCCTAACAGGTCGTAATTTATCAGGGTTTTTTTTTCTTTAAATATTTGAACTGGCTGGCCCGAATCTCTCCTTATCACAGATAGCAAAACTGTGTTGATTTGGTTGCCCGAACCTCGTCCGATCGCAAATACGATATTGTGATGATGATGTATGATTGAACAAGCTCCCAGAACGCCACCCCATAGGCATAAGAGTTGGATCTTTGAACAGGCTGGTCCAAACCTAGCCTCAGCATAGGTATACTAGTAAATTGTGATGTTTTAGTTCTGAAAAGGCTTGTTAGGACCTAGACTTAGCAACTCTCCATCTATCATGCTCTACTCTGCCCCGTTTTTTTATAGGGAGCTCAGTGGCTCATTGGTAGCATGCTTGACTCGAGACTGAAGGGCCGCGGGTTCGAGCCTCGCCGGCGTCACTGCCTTGTGAGCAAGACTTTTATCCTAGCTTAGTATTGGTTCAACCCAGGAAGACCCGTCCCTGTTTAACTGAAAGATTGTTGATGGGACGTAAAGAATCAAATCAAACAAACATCTGCCCCGTTCTTTGCCTCAGGTACTAGTTGACTTGGGGTAGGTAGGAGTTGACCAAAAATGGGTACGAGTTGACTTAGGTACGAGTTGACTAGAACCCAAATGTTTGCCAGTTTCATATTAAAGTACCATTTGTGAAAAAATTAGAAATAGGACAAACAAATAAACAAATAAATGGGAGAACAGGGCAGACTACAGATTTCATTATAGGGGGTTAAAATTTACAAAGGAGGATTCCATTTGTTAATTTAGTTAATAATTTTTTGATTTTACCAGGAGTAAACTAATCCAAATTTAGAGTTAATGAGAACTCTGATCCCTCCTTATCCCCTCCCTGTGATATATTTGTTCTTGTTTCAAAACTATTTAAGCATAAATATATATTAAAGTCAAGAACCAAAATTAATTCTTAAAATAGTTTATTTAAATTAACATAGACTCAGCTGCATTTTCAGGCAAATTATACAGTAGGTAGACTGGACTAGAAGGTTAGAATTTGTTGATTATGATAAAAATTTATATTGACTTATTTTCATCAAAATGTAACAAATTTTAGGCTGTATGTAGCCAGTCTTTACAGTAGGCAAAGAGTTTTTAAAAAAAAAGATTATCACCCAATGTTCTTTTCAGAGCCATGATGTAAAACGACATTTTTATTATATACAAAGTAATGAAATACAGGAAAATATTTATTAAATATAATGCATATTTTAAAAAACTGTATTTCACAGCCTTGAAGATATAAAAAGCTGTATTTCAAAATGGACAAAACACAAAGTGTGGGTAATCATTTTCCTATATCTAGATTGCAAGGAAAATTTTGGTAATTAAATTGTCGGAATTTGCTGAAATTTTAACTTTTTCTGCTCCTGGCCGTACATGTAACATGTAACTCTTTTGGCCGACATTGCACATTATCCAATGTATTCATTAATAGGATGTTTGAATGTGTATGACCTCATTTAATGCTAAAAATCTGTCACGCTTAAAATTGTATATAATAAAAAGAAAATTCTAATTTTTGTCATGAATGTGCCATTTATTTCATCTCTTGAAGCAAGAAAATGTATTTTTCATCCGTGGCTTCGCCCCTCATGAAATAAGCATTTTCCGCTTCACTCAATGAAAAAAATGGCATATTCATTCCAAAAATTTGAATATCCTCCATATATTAGACAATAAGAATAAATTAATAAATCTCTTGTTCTCAGTAACCCTCACTACCCTCATATTTTGAGCTTGAAGCCTTCTCATGCTATTAAAGTCTGATTTAAGACTTAATATTTTTTTCACTGTTTTTATTTTGAAAAATCTATAATAAAAAAATTGTCTTTCTATTGAGGCTCCAAATATTGAAGAATTAGAATAAAAAAAATAGCCTCACTAACAATGTACAATACACAGTCTTATTCTAATCAACTACAGTTAATGCATGATTTGACATGCACAGCTTTATCCTGCTTGTTGATTAATTCTTTGCATACTTTGTAATTTTTCATGCTTTTTTTTGTCATCTGCTGATTTCCTTTGAAGCAACTTTTCTAAAAAAAAAATATGTCAGACAGGATCACCATCAGCAGTGACAGATTTAGAGGGGGTTCCAGGGATTTGCTTGACCCCCTCCCTGCCCCCAGTTTTAAACATCCTTTGAAAATGGAAATAATTTGGTCTGAGTGAGATATTTATGAAAAATTAGTTAAAATATACAAAACGAACCATTCACACCTTTACACAAATGAACCCCCTTTTCAGAAATTCCTGATCCGCCCTGATCAGAGTGCTGAATACTTTAGATTCAGATTAGGACCGACAGATTTCAGACAAGGACTGACTGACCTGGGTCCAAACTGTTTGCAAAGGTTACTACTGTGCTTCCAGGTTTTAAGTGACCCCCTTTTTTGCCGATTATTCTTTAATGATGATTTTAATTGAAAATAAAAATAGAGAAATGAATTTCGATATACACAGAGTAATTTAATTTTTTTTCCTTAAATCTCCGAAGTTTACTACATATCCTTTTATTCCTCTGCTACTATGTTTCCAGGTTTTATGTGACCCCCACTTTTCTCTTTTTTAACAACTTTAAAAGTTACTTAGACGAACGACACTTAGCATGTCATTTTTTGTGGTTGTAAATGTACACCCCATAACTAAAACTTATTTTTGGGACAAGCCCTTATTTTTAAACTGAAACCCAAATCCCCTGTAAAAATAGAACTTAGTTGTTTCCCTATGAATATAACCATTTGTTCCTTAACACTTTCACTGCCAAACGCGACTGTAGTCAAATTAACCGTTCACTGCCAAACGTAACTACAGTCGAAATTTAAAGGCACGGTTGATAGCTTTCGATTCTTAACCGTTATAAGGGATGCAAATCTTTGTTCTTTATTTCAAAATGTTCAGGGGACATGATAATATCGTAAATGGAAGATTACGCAATTTTCTGTACAAGAATGAACTTAACAAAAATGTATGTAATGTCACTAGATTTCTCGAAAATCAAAACAACGAAAACATGTCCAAGGGAATGACATACAGGACGCAATTAAGACCTTCAGCTGCCATATTTTGATTTATTTCTGATGAAACAATATAATATCTGAAAAAATTATTATGTTTGTTACTTGGTGTAGATGGATGTTTCATCTTTTTTGCATAAAATAATTGTTTATAGGCATTTTTTACATTTCAATATGGCTTCCAAAATGCCGCCAAAGGTCACATGGTTATTTTTATTATTATTGGCTCATATGAATGTATAATATATTAGCAACATTCTGTGAAAGTTTCTCAGCAATAGGTTGAATGGTTCTGGAGATACTTTGTGTTAAGCCCATATACCCTCAATATTCAGGAGTCCTTGAAACATGCTTGGCACTATATCTGCTGATTCAGAGAAAATCTCACTCACCAGCATTTCGACACAAACACGTACATACATGCGTGCACACACACACACACTTGTTAAAGGTGTATAGGGGAAGGGGGTCCTAGACCGTGCCAAATAGGGAGCAGGCAAATGATAGGATTTTGCATAAAAAATAGCACCTTCCTTAATATCGGTAAATGAAACATTATTTTTGATTTTTTTTTCAATTCATTTTTTTCGCAATATGTTCTTTCAGGAATATCATGAGAGTGTCAAACAGGTTCGATCCAGGTCATGCCCGATATTTTGTCAGGCCTGATCTAGATCCTAACTGTTTGCAAATGTTATAAGCGGACGACACTATAGTAGTTTAAGAGTTTATGAGGACAATTCAAACTAGAGCGCGCAGTCGATGGGGCACCATTCCAAATCCCCACGCTAAAGTTTTTGACTCCCCAGCACCCCCTCCCAGTCCCACCCCGGGGCATGACCTTGGCAACAGAATAAAAGTTCTGTTCAATATGTTTTCTATCTTTTATTTGTGAGAAAACACACAAGGTTTGGTATAAAAATCTTTGAAATTGACATGTTAATGATATTTGACCTATTGACTTCACCCCAAGGTCACCAGTTTGACCCTAGGATGAAAATGTTACGTGCATTTTGTTCTGCTCGTCATCCCCGTCGATTTGATATGCTACATGCCCATGTTAGAAATAAAAAATTGTTTGACCCCCTGGGTACCCCCAGTGCCCCAAAGTCCCACCTCTGGGGCATGACCCAGGCGACAGAATAAAAATCCCGTCTGATATGTTTTGTAGGTTTAATTTGTGAGAACACACACAAAATTTGGTATAAAAATCTTTGAAATTGACATGGTAACCGAAATTTAATGATATTTGACCTTTGACCTCACCTCAAGGTCACCAATTTGACCCTAGGATGAAAATTTAACTTGCATTCTGTTCTGCTCATCATCCCCGTCGATTTGATATACCACATGACCATGTTTGAAAAAAAAAATGACCCCAGGGCACCCCCCAGCACCTCAAAGTCCCACCCTGGGGCATGACCCAGGGGACAGAATAAAAATCCTGTCTGATATGTTTTGTATCTTTCATTTGTGAGAACACACACAAAGTTTGGTATAAAAATCTTTGAAATTGACTTTGTAATTGAAATCAAATGATATTTGACCTTTTGACCCCTCCCCAGGGCCCCAGGGGGCGGGGCCAAAAAATAGTTTGATGTTGCACGCCCCATTTATGTCAGTAACTCACACTACAAACTTGGTTGAATTTCGTCCAATGGTTTAGGAGGAGATAGCATAACGGACAGACGGACGGAGGCGATTACAATATCCCCTTCGCTTTTTTAAAAAAGCGTGGGGATAATAAATTCGGTAACTGACGAGATAAAGCGATACAAAGTTTGGGTAAAAAAATCTTTGAAATTGACTTAACAATTAAAATTAAATGATATTTGACCTTTTGACCCCTCCCCAGGGCCCCAGGGGACGGGGCAATTTTTTTTGGCTGTTGCACGCCCCATTCATGTGAGTAACTTGCACACCTAGTTTGGTTGAATTTCGTCCAACTTTTTATGAGGAGATAGCATAACGGACAGACTGACGGACAGATGGAGGCGATTACCATATCCCCTTGCTTCTTTTAAAAAAGCGTGGGGATTAAAATGCCAATATGACAATTTCAGCAGAGATATAGATTTTAATGATTTTTATAATCGGAGATATTCCAGCCCCTGATAGTCTATGGTTGGGGTTGGGATGTCCCTTGGACTTAACATATTAAGCATAACATAGTCTCATGCCTTGTCACACAAATTATTTGTTTGTTTGATTTGATTCTTTATGTCCCATCAACAATCTTTCAGTTATATAGGGACGGTTCTTCCTGGGTTGAACCAGTACTAAGCTAGGATAAATGTGTCTTGCTCAAGGACCACAACGCAGTGACGCCGGTGAGGCTCGAACCCGCGGCCCTTCGATCTCGAGTCAAGCACTCTACAGGCTGAGCCACTCACAAATTAGACAGTGATATAAATTATTTCAAGAATGCCATGAGATGACATCACATCAGAAAATGTAAGACTTCCCATTCAATACGTCAAACAGTAAAACATTTAAATTTGAAGTTACTTCCCTTGAACCAACCAGTTTTACAAGTACAAGCTTTTTGAATAAAAAAAATACTGTGCATGCACAAGTAAAAATACAACATCAACAGTACCATACTACATTTGAACAGACTAAAAAACAAAAGAATTAAAAGTGGAAAGAATGATTTCAACATTTCAAAGCATTTTTTTCTAAATTTGATTTTTTAAAGATCCAGGGATGGCACAAGTTGCATACCACTTTTGGGTCACTGTGACCTTGACCTCTGACTTGTTTTTAGTATTATATTGGTATATTCATAGTTTGAATTTTGACCCCGGGCCCAATGTCACACTTCTGCCTCATTTTTTTTTAAAACCACCCTCATACATGTAGGTTCAGACAAGAAGAGTTTTATCAAGTTTTCCCTTTATAAGCCTTGTGACCCCAGGGAGGGGCCATTTTTGGAGCCATGTAGCATAACTTGAACAAACCTGGTTGAGGTCAACTTGAAAATTCTGCATCATATCAAATATCAAGGCTCTAGGCCTTGTGGTTTCAGACAAGAAGATTTTTTCATCATGTGCCCCCCCCCCATACAAGCCTATGTAAAATATGTGACCCAACGAGACGGGCCCCTTTTTAGGCATAATTCAACCAAACTTGGTAGAGGTACACCAGGTGATGCTGCATAAAAAAAATCAAGGCCCTAAGCCTTTTGGTTTCAGACAAGAAGATTTATCATGTTCTCCCCCCCCATATCTAGTCTATATATGTAAGAATGTGACACCTGGTGTGGGCCAATTTTTTGGACACCACCAGTGCATAATTTGAGAAAACGTGGTAAGTTGGTACATGTAGGAGCATAGGGCCAGTTAAGCCAAATTTATCAGAGAATAATTGTGATTATTTTCTTATCCATCAGTTTAATGTGTATTGCGGGTACACTAAAGAACCGTCAAATTGAGACGGTTCTTTTGAGTACCCACAACCTATGATTTGGTTGAGATATAAGAAAATCATTTTCAGCTATGCACTGATCTCTGACACCACCTAAGGGGTCAGGAGGGTTAGGAACTTGGGGGGGGGGGGGGTAAATGTGTTTGTCACTGTCATGCTAATCTACAGCCACTAGGTTATCAAATCATGGCTGTCAGATATTTAGCTTTGGGGAAATATGAAATTCAAAACACAAAAAACAATTTAGGTTAAAATTTGTTTCAGGCCAAATAAAAAATACCAGTATTACTAGCGAAACCTAGAATCTTGACTTATTTCAGGTTTTCTGGAATTAATATAATCGTATGCCTTTTGAAAGACAAAATGTCTTTCAAAATGCATAAAATTATTTTTTCAAATATGTGTGCCTACCCTGCCTTAAAATTTCAGACCTGTTAACCTAAACATACACATCTTTTTTATATCGCCTTGAAGTAGCCAAAAAAAAAAGTAAAAAAAAGCACTTCAGTGACATCAGTCTTTAATCTCTCATTTTTTTTCTTCATGTATAGGTAGGCTCGGACCCAGCATCTACAGTTCACCCCAAAAAAATATCAGTAATTTCAAGCACCCCAAAAAATATTTGAAATTTTAGCAACCCAAAAAACGATCCCCTATTCTACACCTTGATGTTAAGAAAAAACACAAAGTTGCATAGAAATAACCCCTAAATATTATCCAATTTTGTGATGACCCCAAAAAATATCCACAAAATCTTCATACCCCCAAAACTATTCATTTTTTCTGAACCCCCCCCCCCCCCCCCAATATGGAAATTCAAAATTTGAACCTCAAAAAATGACCAAAGCCTACCTATAGATGAAAATATCAGAGCACCCCCCTGGGAATCGAGACAACTCGTCAACAGATCATCAGACAACTCGTCGACACTCTATTGTCGACACTTTTGTTCAGAGTAAATTGACCTGTGACTGATAATTAAAATTAATTATAATTCGTAATCAGGTGCAATTAGGGATAATAAAAATTATAGGCGATGTCTATTGCCAGCTGGCTGTCAATAGCGTTTGAAGTCTAGTGCCAGCAGGCTGGCAAAAGACCTGAAAGTCTAGTGCCAGCCAGCCACTGGAATATAGAAAAATGGATATTAACAAGCTAAAATTATAAGATATATAATATTAGTGTATTAACCAATGCTGATATCTGTATAAGGTAATACAGAGAAATTGGGTAATATATACATGTGTTTTTATTATCAATTAACAACTAAAAGATTTACATATAGACTTATGATTCATAACTTATGATGATGCAAGTATGCTTAAAACTTACAGTACTAAGTTCTTATCCTGCTTTATTATGTAACCAAAAACTTTTGCTGCCAACATTAATTTTTTGATGAAAAGTGGTTATTTATGTTGATAAACTGTCTTAAAATTACGCTCACATAGGGCTGGCTAATCGACGCCAAAATACTAATCGATAATTGGTCCTTGAATTTTGATTTATAATAGATTCTCAAACTTGAAAGAAGGTCTCGGAAACATTTGCATGGTCCATGGCATTGATTTCCCCATCAATTCGCTACACAACACTAAGTAGTGTGTGTTATATATTCAAAAGACAATAGGTTTTGAACAATTAAAAGTCGGCACCTTTGCTCAAAGTCCACTACGTTAGAATAAAATTGACTTGCTAATTGGCAAAGTCGGCAATTAAACTCACTGTCGGCCATTGTTGTTGTCACGTTGTGTTACGTCATACAAAAAGAAAATCAAGTATGCATGACACGAGCTGCACCCTTGTGTAAAATCAGACCCGATATAAATAGTCGGTAAAATTTAAAGCTTCTTTAGAACCCAAATTTACTGCGGAGAAAAAACTTTGAATACTAGATTGTTTATCTGACAAATATTTTAATAATTTTGTACTACTTTAAAACAGAGAAGGGCAATTACAACTTTTTGTTGAGTTAGCCTGTAGAGTACATCATTTTTATTACTTCGTTACAGCAATTTATACCCACCTACTGTTTACGACAAGGCACTTTCGGTCTGAACAAAACATCACACAAGGCACATAGGTTTAGATAAACAAAAATTGTCAGCGTAAGAATGTAAATATTTTCATTTTTTTAATGATATTAAAGCTGCATACTCTGTAACTATGAACATTTTTAAAAAAAAAAAATTCTTTTTTAATCTTTTGTAAAAGTAGAATAAAGTTATGTTGTCACAATAAATCTAATTTCTACAGCTGAAAACTGCATGAAAAAGTGAATTATCTTATAAAACAGGTGTATTTTCTCCCTCCAATAATTCCAGACAGTTAATTTTTAACATAAATGCTGTTGTTTTGGCACCAATAATTTGTTAATTATTACGAAAAAGGTAAAATGTATACCTGAATTTTAGTATTTTTACTGTGTTCTTGAAAAATAGAAACATTATTTTTAAAATGAAATTATCAAAAGTTACAGATTATGCAGCTTTAAGTCGGTAAATAGCTATTCATAGCTAATGTTATACTGTTTGTATCTTCGACTATATAAATAAATTTTGTATTGTATTGTCTTACCAATCAGTTTTAAACTATGTTTTGGATGCTCAAAAGAACCGTCTCATTGAGACAGTTCTTTTGAGTACCAAGAACATATGTTTTGGTTGAGAAATAAGAAAATTAAATTTTCATTACGCACTATTAACTAAAAGACTGAAGGCAATTACACTTTAAATTTGAAGGAATAAACGAACAGAAAAGCCATTGAAATAACCGATTTTTGAATTTTCATATTGATAACCTGTTTTCGATTAATCGTGCCTGGACTGCCAGCCCTGCTGTGAGCTTTAAAAATTATAGCAATTATCATTTACTGGTCAATTGACTTAGAAATTAGAATAAATGTGTCGACGAGTTGTCTCATAAAGTGTCGACCAGTTTCTCACGATCTGTGGATGACTGAGTTGTCCCAAAAAATGTGTCAAGACGAATTGTTCTGTCGACGAGTTGTCTTGATCCCCCCACTAGCCACTTTGAGAAAAGGAAAATGAACTAAATATCATACCTTGTATGGGTGTTTTGGCTTTGGAACCTTCAGTGTTGGGCATTCAATTCTGGCACCCTTCTGGTAAAAGAAAATTTTCCCACTGGTACGCATCTCAACGCACGTTTCGTCAACAAAAATCACATCTTTGAAGGTTTCTTTGGTTTCTAATGCACGCAAACACCACTGGACACGAATCTGTCTATTCTTAATGTTCACAAATTGCCCATACTTGCGATTTGTTTTCGTCCACTGCAATTTCTTTCTCATTATTTTCACTTGAGATACAGATATATTGAGTCCAAAAACATTCACAAATCTCTTCTGTATGACTCTTGCGGTCTGCTCACTATTTTCTTGTAGCCACACTTGTAAAAAATTATAGTGTGTCTTTGTGACTTTAGTCCATGCTTGTGGTCGTGGCTTTGGAACAGCTGTGCGTTTTAAATATCTTAAAACCGCAAATCTGGAAAATTCAACACCATGGTTCTTCTTCAGAATCCTCGATATCTGCACAGTAGAATTACCATGACTTTTGTACCTCTGTATTAAGGATTTTACCTCAAGGGACATCCGCGAAGACCGCGACATGATCACTTTTTCACATGAAATTTAGTTTAACACGAGTAATTTGCTATAAATCTATAATTTTAGACTTTTGTAGATAAACAGCGATGCCGCCATGTTGGAACGGTTAACTGAAAGTGCTATCAAGTATTCGAACGAAACGAATATATTTGTGAACCCCCCACACAATTCGCTAAAATTTGTCAGTGATGATGTAAATCGTAGTAAAATATACATTTAAGTGGCACTTTTGTAAGATTTATTATTATTTTTAATTACTTGAGTTCAGATGTACGCTAATAAAGACAAAATACTAAATAAAAGCTATTCTGTATCCACGTTTGTCGACCGAACATGACCGGAACGGAATGGAACGGAACTACCACAAAATAATTGGAACGGACCGCCGTAGCTGAACTCACCCACCGGGGAACGCAACCGGACCTGGAGCTAACCTACCCATGAACGCGAACGGACCCGAACGCAACCCGTTCATTGGTTACTTTGATGTTTGGCGGTACTGTATCCTGGGTCAGGTGTGGTACTTGATTGTATCGACTCCTGATCTTTGCAGCCTTGCTTACTCTGGTGAGTCTGAGCATATGCATGTAACATGCTACTCGCATTCACAAAGGAGGGACATATATTATGTGAAGACGCAACCTAAAATAGTTGTAAAAGTAAGAAAGAGGGCAAATATCAGGAATCGATACAGTCAAGCACCACACCTGACCCAGGATACCAATAGGAAAGTGACAACTTCATAATTAGACATCACAAACAAGAGCCAAGAGGTCAGCCATTTCCCAGCAGGTGACCACAAGGCATTAATAACAAGACATAAATAACTTAAATTTTATTATCCACAAAAGAAGCACCGCCTTGAAACTGTCGGTAAAATATTTTACTGCAGGGCGTAAACCGGTTAAACCCATTGTTTTACTTGATAGCTGTATATGCATGCTTAAGGAGTGACTTTAATTTATGGGTATGTGAGAAGAACTAAAATCTCATGAGCTGGCTCATAAAACATGGATACTTCACTTCATCGAAATCTACTGTTAAATTGTCAAGCCGCAAACCAGCTAGACGGCTCGCACTGCCACAACACGGTTCGCCATGCCATTCCACGCCACAACACGGCTGGTCTTGCCACGCCACGCCTAGCCATGAGGCATGTTTTACATAGAAATACGCTGAGTGAAAGAGTCTGCTTTTTACAATCAGCCAACTGGACGGTTAGCAGATACAGTTGTCATACAAATATAAACAATTTGCAATTGAGTAACAGGTATTTACTACTGAATTGCAGTTTGAGGTGTTTAAATGACGTAAAGACGATGTACATGATTCTTGATAAATGTATATTTCAAAATAGGTTTCCTAAATTTCAGTAAAATATGTTGTTGGTACACACTGGAATTGCCTCATTGAGGTAATGCCAATGTGCACCAACAACATATGTCAATTCAATAAATGAGTTTTTCATCATAAGCTTTTTTAAACAGATTTTCAACCACTTTCGTTGTTTCATTGAAATGAGCATGTAGAAATGAACAAGTTTTCATGTAGTAGTTTGTCATGCACCTGGGTGACAATTATAGATAACCTATTTTGTGCTTCTGACAGCTTATCTTATATGTTTTATTGGATTATATTGCTCAATTGGTAGTTTATTGCTCAATCGGTAATTGTGTGGTTGTGAAAGAAACGTACGCGACTAAAATGCACATGCGCGCAGTCAAATCAGACCTTCCTACCGCGCTGTCAAGAAAGAATGTTTCTGATCCAAACACTGACATCTAACCCCACTGGATAGCTACGCATGTACGCCCAATTGTAGCTTTGTGTGTGTGCGTTAAGTACTCTTTTCGCTTGTGTTGATCCAAATGTCTTCTCGTGACATGGCTCACGTCACAAAAGACAATATTGAATTGTTTACACAATGCAATAAAATGGAGTCATCACATAAGAAATTGGTCTTTTCCGCATGCCACCAACAAACGCTCAGACTAGCTTGTGCACCCGCTTAGTCTCGCCAGTCGATTTGCTCTTATAGAATATTAACTGATAGGTTCCACAGAGATAAGCTCAAACCTTTGACCAAACGTTTACCTTAAGCTACAGTCCCGCCTACCGTCTTTTTTTACCACTTTACCACTCCTGATGCACTCCAACACCACTCCTGATGCACTCCCACGGCACTCAGGATACACTCCAAGAAATACCACTCCATCACTCCATTGGAACTACCTATCGCTCAACCTGAGCGCTTTGCACTCCCAGCGCTCCACTTGAACGCTGGGTGGAACGCTGGGCTGGGAGCGCTAAATGTATCGATGGAGCTTTATACGTGGTTTATTAAAAAAAACGAAATTGACTTTTATTTGTTAACGAATTTTTTTTGCATGATTTTTTTTTTTTTTTTTTGCATGATTTTTTTTTTTTTTTTTTTGCTTGAGTTTTTTTTTACTTGTGTATCTTCATCATCTCATTTTCATAAATCCAATACTGGAATGCAGCTTAAACTTTGATCATGGTGAGGTTAGGACAAAGTTGTAAGATATACATACACATTTTTGATATTTTCAATGCAATATCTGCGTTCTTTTACAATCAAACACTTTGTTTTTGCTGATCAAAACACGTTCTTTTATACATAAATCAGTGAATTTCGATGTATATTCGAATGGAAGAAGTGTACGCTTTCTGATCTGATTGGGGTCTACACCTGTATGCAAAAAAGAAGTGTATAATTTCTGATCTGACTGGGGTCTACACCTGTATGCAATACAATATTTATGATCTCGGATTGATCACATAATTGGCACACTTGATTATTGAACCAATATCCTGTTGAATGGCCAAAATATAGATCTAGCTGAGTTAAGTTTAAAATACAAACTCCTTACCTACCTTACACGATGATTGTTATCTGGAAATGTATTTAAGAAGTATTTAACTTAACTAAAATAGCGGTCTGGTCAGTGTCTTTAGTGATTACACGTTAACAGTATTCAAATGGAAAATAATATTGACAGGATAAGGGTTAAACACACAGATTGCAACTGTCCTGCAATAAAATAGTTAATCCTTCCCTCAAGCAATTAATGTGTCAAAATGTATTATGATTAGGTATGATAAGAGCATGCCAAGTGTGCTTAATATGGCCAGGACAAAAAAAAATATTTTGTTGTTTTTGCGTTATCTTTTATCTATGATAAAGGGTTGATAAATGCTAAATGGTTAACAAATAGTTTCTACCCTCAGAGTAAAAACCTGCTGTATCCAGATCGGGTCCAACGTTTAGTAGGCCTTATATGTCTCCAACCTGTTTACAAAGATTTTAGCAGACCATAGTTAACCAACAAAAGCCCAGTATCGTTTTGGGGGCCATAGGCAAACAGTGTAGACCCAGGTCAGACACTGCAAAAAGGAATAAAATCTTTTAGGCTTTTCCTAAAACCACGCCTTCCACTATTTATGTCTTCTGCAGATAACTTATGCGAACAGTATTGGTCCAGATCAGGCCCGACACTTTGCCAGCCTGATCTGGATTGTTACTGTTTAGGAATTTATTGGAGCAATTTTTGAAAAAAAAGATGGTTTTAAAAAGCAGAAGCGACAGAATTGTATAAAAAATTTCCCAGCATATAAAGAGCTAAATCGGTAAACATCCATGCGTTAAGAAGAAACTGTCTACTTTGTTGCATGTTGATTTATTTATTTTTGCTGTCTGCTGAGTCATCCTTTTCAAAAAGCTCTTAAGAGTATCAAACAGAGATCCAGGATCCAGATCAGGCCCAATTTCTAATTGCCGCGACCGGATTTCACCATCAGCGTGCCAACAGTTTGGATCTAGATCAGATTCAATGTTTATTTGGGCCTGATCTGGGTCTAACAGGTTTGCAAAGATTATAAGGAGACCGCAGATAACTTACATAAGTCTAGTATCTTTTTGTGGGACAAATGCAAGCAGTGTAGACCCAGATCAAACTTATTTTTAACTGCTAAATTATTAAAACAAGGTTATAGATATCATAAAATTCGAAAAGCATTTTCTAAATTCTACTACAGACACTCAGAGTTAATTGTTAAATTTAACATTGGGTTAAAAACTCTTCTATAACAAGGCATATCAGAACCTATTTTCATGGTGATTTAGTCTATAAATTCAAACGAATTGTTGGAAAACCTAATTTTAGTGATCAATTCAAAAAGATAGAAAAACGTTATATAAGGGTTGGATATAATTTGGATATCATGCGACAGTCTGCATGCCTAGTTTAAACCCAATCACAGTTTATAGCTATGGTTTCCTCTTTAATTGCATGACGGTGGGTCAGGCCTCAGACTCTATGACGGCTCTGACGTAAAGCTTTAATCGGTGGGTTGGTGCCTGATGCTTATCTGTAGCTGGACCCACCGTGGCTCAACTTGAGGTTTCTTTAGCTCTGACCATGGACGTTATATTACCTGGACTCGAAACACCAATACATTTACCGATAATCGTTATTCGATCTTTGCCGCGTTGAAATCCAGGTAAGCAGCAGGCAATTTCTGATAAGGCGACGGATCACTTTAAGAGAAAAAGATGCGCATGTGTATGGGCATTTGTTTCTTCGCCCCTAGCACCTCGGTAAGAAGCGATAGGTCTGAAAGAATAGTACCGTTTTATGGAGAAGCTTCTTAGCTGCAATTTGATACCAAACACGATGTTGTTCCGGTAAAAGTAAAATAATTCCGCGGAAGAAATGAACCTAAGATCTCCACCTTATCCGTGTCCTGTGATGACACGGATCTTAAATTTACCCCCCCCCCCCAATATACGTCCGTGGTGATGAGCGCTAATTAGCCAAACATCGCTTGGTAAAACAAATGAAATGTAAAACTATTCAACAAAAGAGAATGAACTTTCGATGAGAATCACAAAAACAAAGAAACGTGGGTTGCAGTTCATTCACTATTGCATGGATCATAAATACAACTATGATATGGGTTTCGACGCGAGAAATCCTGTCTTCGGGGGTTTGCGAACAACACAGGCGCAGACCAGCCTGCGCATCCGCACAATCTGATACCAAACAATCTAGTGTTCTCAGAAAAAAACTATCCAAGAAATAACATAACGCATCAGGCTTTTCTTCATTTGTCAGACATGGAAGAAGGCATATTATTCATACAACGCAATTAACGTCCTTTTTGTGGGGCATAGTTTAACAGTGCAGAACCAGATGAGACCCAGCAGAACGCGGTATCTGATCAGGGTCTCCACCGTTTGCTTACAGAATGTTCTATAAAAATTTAAGAAAATGAAAATGACACCCAACACCCCTTAAAACGAAATCGTCTGGTCCAATTAAGTGGAGAGGGCGTTAATGAGTTAAATAGAAATTCAGTATCTTTTGTTTAAGTCTTTAATTGGCTATTATTGTCAGTTGTTGAGAATACCACTTCTAAAATAAATCGTTTTGGTAGATGAGATATTTAACGCAGTCGTGGAAATAATTACTGCTCACAGCTGTCTTACCAACTACATTGTTAATTGCTAAACAAACGCTTTTTAAGGAAATGAAATGAAGTGTATCTATGGTTGACAAACCATCATTTATAATTAAATGTATGTTTTCACGCTTTTAAACCCTGCAATGTGGCTAAATTCCTGGTGTACATTAGAGGCAATGTTTAGGTTCCCAGTGTTGGGACACCTCCATGGAGTGGAACGTTATGCAAAGATATGAAACAAAGACGATTTTGCTAGCATCTTATCTGCATGATTTTATTTTGTTTTTGCTAAAAAAAATTAAAATTTTAGTTCGGAAATGTGTAATTTATGTATCAAGTGTGAAGTATATCAAAAATACTCACATCAATTAGCTCTACAACCGACAATTTCGATGGTATAGAATATACAGTTGTAGTACGAAAAGTTGAAAATTGTATCATTTTGCCCCATTTTCATATCGTCTCTGCAACAAAAGTTTGCAATATAACGATATTCTACAAAAAGCAAATGTAGGACAAATATATTAACGTTCAGGAATTGAAAGAATTACACTCATTGAGCGCTTAACATTGCCACAGTTAAAGTGACAAGTACCTCAGTAAAATTCTAATTTCCACCATTTCAAAGATGGCAACTTGTAAACAACGCAATCTGTCCAAAATAACACGAAAATTAAAGATTATCCACTGATTTTATCCCAACATAACACATATGAGATATACTTAAAAACTTATTCTCGTATATTCCGTAAGAATTTTCTCCAAATATTTTGAATATTCACGTTTTTAACATTGAAAACTTTCCTATGGATCATCGATATGAACAGCCTCTTTGAAAATGACGGCAGATCGGTGTATACCCGATTTACGCGTAGGCAATAATATTGATAAAATAGATAAGAAGCCAATCCCTTCAAGTATACATCAGTGCTCTGACTATCTGTTAGTCATGAGCCCTTTTCTTTGTTTCATCATGGAGTGTTAATTTGATTAGAGTGTTTTCCATGATGATACATTGCATTAGTTAGATGGCCTCCATGCGAGCTGAACATTTCTTGTACTTCTACAACAGCAGAATCTAGGGCGAAGATTTGGTATCAGTAAACTGCATTTAAGCCCCCCGGTAACTTAGGCTGCTGTCCGTTCTAAGGCATGGATTCTGTTGTTGTTGACTTTTTGTTTATTGTTACTCCCATTGTGGGAGTCTGTAATATTTTTATGTTTTGTTGTGCGTTACTTTATGTCCATTCTAGTATTTCAATCATCTTGATGGGGAAGCGAGAGCTGATTGCTTTGCTTAATTTGTCTTTCTGGTGTCTCGTGATGGTTGAGCGGCTCTTCCTCGCGGTGCCACTGGGTTGTCTGCAGTTTGTGATTGTGGTATTTCCTGATCATACTCACATACTATTTTTTGCCAAACGCGGGGTCTGATCAGGGTTTCTACCTTTACAGTGTCATATAGTTTGAATCCAGATCAGGCCCGACGTTTAGTTGGGCCTGATCTGGATCTAACCTGTTTGAAAGATTATCAGCAGACGACCACTAATAGACAAAGCTAAAACTAGTGGAAGGGGTCCTATGTTTGCATATCGATTAACGTTCCAATGGAGTGGTCACATCAATTGAGTGGTCATGTGATCACTCCATGGAACGCTTACGTAATTGTGAATGGCGTTCCAATGAAGCCATCCATTTTGAGCTTCTGTATGCTACCAAATAGACGTAGTAGTTTACTGCTAGATAATTGCGCATAATGACTAAGCATATGCGATAAATGTGGGAATCTTATAAAACAGAACCCAAAGTAAATACCTCCATTCATAGACCCATTAAATTCCATCATTTCTACATGGACAGGCCAGCGAGAATCACCGCTGCTCGCACACACAAGTTATGGATGTAGATTAAGACTCTGATTTATTTGTATAACACAAGCCGGTGTGTGTATTATATTGACACAATTTTCAAAGACATTGCATGTCATAAATCATTCATTCTTTGAGATACAAGGCACCAGGCATAGCAAGGACGGGACGCATAGTAGTACACAGTAAAATGGGCCTTGACGCAAGAAAACCTGACTTTTATGCATGGGAACAACAAAAGTGCAGGCCTGCCTTCGTATCCGCGCAGTCTGATCAGCGCCTTTGCTGTTCACTTATTTAAATGCACATGTATAATATCTAATCATGCTTCATGCAAATGTTGATTTTAAGCTAGTCTCTGAAGCTGAACGGACTAGTTTGAGTCTTAGTCAATCAGGTACCCACGCTCACGGGACAATTTTCTCGCGGGATGGCCTTAATGACTATCGAATAATCTGTTTTATTTTGAGAATATTGGAAATAAATTCTTATTTATTATATGTATCATTTAATTTAACTATTAGTCTAATTTTTATTTCAAAATTTATTTTTCATTTCATCTTTTTTCCCTATATTCCATTGTGTTATGATTACTGATTCTCCACAACACATATTTAATTTGACAATTTCTTTCCAATACTCGTATCAAATTGTCTGTAAAATATATATGTCAATTAAAAAAAATGGTCAAGCAGTTGCTTAAACATTTGTTCTGGGTACTCATTGGAACCGTCCCTTTGAGGCGGTTCCTCTGATTACCCACAACACATTTTCGGTTGACAATTTCTTTCACACACACGTAACACCCGTAAGAAAATATCTGTAAACTATATCTCTCTTCAAAAATGATCAAATATTTGCTTAAACATTTGTCCTGGGTACTCATTGAAACCGTCCCTTTGAGACGGTTCCTCTGATTACCCACAACACATTTTCGGTTGACAATTTCTTTCTCACACTCGTAACACTCGTAAGAAAATGTCTGTAAACTATATGTCTCTTCAAAAAATGGTCAAATATTTACTTAAACATTTGTTCTGGGTACTCATTGGAACCGTCCCTTTGAGACGGTACCTCTGATTACCCACAACATATTTCAGTTGACAATTTCTTTCTCACACTCGTAACATTCGTAAAGGCCCTGTCACACTACGACGTATAGCACCAACGTATGCCGACGTATGAGAAATTAAGCAAGTACGTTGGTGTACGCTGAATACGTTAGACATAAGTTTTAAACACGCTACGAACACGCTATAATACGCTGGTATACGTTGACATACGAAAAAGGGGACCAAAAGTTTGTGCTTGGATAAAAATCGTCAGCGTATGTGAACGTTTTGCATATATACGTTAGGCATAAGTTAGATGTACGCAACAGGTAAGTTATGCATATATAATGGTGGGCCTAAATGATATTTTCATTGTGTAACTTTGGAGTAACATTACATAATTTAGTATTTTCCAAATATGCATTTTTAACAAACACAAGATTGCATAATTAATAAGTTGACAAACAGAATATATCCTTTTGCAGAAATTATATTTTTAGATGAGAGAACCAGTGTGATTTTCAAATAGTCTTATACGGCATAGAATTTTACTCTTCAAAATCAAGATTCTAAAATATTAATTTCAAAATATATCTATATGCACATCATTTTGTTCGGCATAAATTCAAACTAGCAAATTTGTGAACAAAAACATCATTGCACTTTGTATTTTTGAGTTATTTTAGAATTTGTGAAGAAGCCCCATCAAAAGTCACTTTTTGAACTAATTGTTCGAAAATAAGCAAATTTAGTATCACAATAAAGCCTATGGTATGTAGATTTTGAATTTGAAAGAAATTATTTAAAAGTCCGGTTGTGCAAAGTTTTATTTTGTAAAATAGAAATGCAGAAACAAAAAAAATCAGAAAATTGAGAATTAAATATGGCTGCCAAGTAACACGCTTAAAAAATATGTTGGTCAACATTTAATTTTGGTATTCTTTGTTCAGCAATCTTGTATTGCGTGGTTAAGCTGCCAAAATCCCTTGGAGCGCCATCGTAAGTAAATTGTGGCATCCTTGGATAAAATTCGCAAGATTAAGTTATTTTTGAATTTATCAATTTTGAAATTTTCTAACTGTTTATTGTGCCTGAAAGCCTGCCGAGTAATTACTGTTTTCCCAAAGATATTTGAAATGCATACAGCTTGGATCCAGATCAGGTCCGAATTTCATTAGAAGTTTTTCTGGAGAATAATTTCGTTTCTTTTGACAATTTTCATCTAAGCTTAAATGTGCAGCTTTCGATGTAAAAGAGTTTTGTATTGCCAAGTTCAGTGGCACTGGTGGCAGAATCAAATTAAATTTTCAAGTTTGGAATGCACGTACAAATTTTGGGCTTCGTTTCGTAAAGGCGAAATGCTTATAGGCGTAATTGTTTTTCTTTTATTTATTAAGTATAGAATGAACAACAAGGCCACTAACACATTGTATTCATTTAGTATTATGTTGTGTCCCCTGTATATAGTGTTTCTTGAAATAATTTGAATGGTTGCTTCCTAGCTGCAAGATGACAGCCTGTTTTTAAATTTTGATTTCTTGCTATAAATCCAGTTTCCCGCACATTTTTCAACTATAAAGTCCTGGGCAAAATGACTGCCATAAATGAGTGAGCTCATATTCAGTCTGATAATTACTGGTGTTTAAGCAAAAGTCCATTAGACACGTCACTGCTGTTAGAGCAGGAAACAACCATTCCACACAAAAACAAACTAAAAGTATGTCAATTCATCAGTAGTAGAAATAGCGGATGTAGAAGGCATTGTAAATCAGTATGCAGTTATGCGTTAGTTTAAATATGGCTGAAACCTGTCATAAGCAAGCCATTGTCCTAGACAGTTTCCTGTCGTGCAAAACATGCAAATGTATTGCTGTGTCATATGCGTCTTTCATCTGAGTACCACTCGGCATGCACTAAATATGCACAGTGTTAATTATTCTAAAATTGAGTTTTCGGTTCCCTTTTCATGACAGGTTTTGCGATATTAAATTTTAAACTATGTGCCAATAATGGTTATTTCTCAAATTTAAAGTCCATCTTTAAGATTTCAGATATCAAATATTTTACATGCTCTCTAGCTGCCAAAATGAAGTGTTCACATGGCCTGTCTACCAGACAGCCAGTGAACCCTTCATATTTTAGCCTGTTATATTTTTGACTGGCTCAGGTCCCATAGAATGTATGCATTGGAAATGGACAATTTACTTGTGTATTTCAAGATAATAAAAATAACCATTATTAAAAGCATTAGGTGCAAGAGTGTGAAATGCCTTCTTATAAGATTCTTCAGATTTACCTTTCCTTTTGTAAGTAAATCAATAAATACTCAACAAACACATTTAATGTAAAGTAATCATGCAGTCATGGTTTTCTGCTACAGTCCATTCTCGTTATCTCAAAGTCTGTTTATGTCAAACTGTGAACTTTGCCTTATTAATGCTTTTGTTCACATGCATTATTCATTTCCACCTATGCACACTAGCAAATCACTTTATGAGGTAAACAAACTCATACCTGGTTTTCTTAGTGATCACAGTTTTTAGTTAAACATAGGCAAAGGTCATCATTTGTATATTTCGAGTTAAGCAAAGTTTGAATTATGCACACTAACATATCACTTTATGAGCTAAACAAACTCATACCTGATTTTCTTGGTGATCATAGTTTGAGTTAAACGTTACTAAGGCAAAGGTCATCATTTGTATACTTCGAGTTAAACAAAGTTTGAATTATGCACACTAGTAAATCATTTTATGAGCAAAACAAACTCATACTTGGTTTTCTTGGTGACCATAGTTTTGAGATAAACATAGACAAAGGTCATAATTTATTGGTTTCGAGTTAAACAAAGTTTGAATTATGCACATTAGCAAATCATTTATGAGCTAAACAAACTCATACCTGGTTTTCTTGGGGATCATAGTTTGAGTTAAACATAGGCAAAGGTCATCATTCATATATTTCGAGTTAAGCAAAGTTTGAATTATTCACACCGGTAAATCATGTAATGAGCAAAATAACCTCATACTTGGTTTCCCAGGTCATCATAGTTTGAGTTAAATATTTTGGCAATGGCCACCTATAGTATATTTCTGATTAAGCAAAGTTTGAATTATACATACTGGCTATTCATCAGTATGATATCTATATGTACAATTTTTAGTACTGCATAGGCACTTTGACCTAGCCATTACTTTGAGTTATCAGGGTTTGAGATAATGAAACTTGTCAGTCATAATGTCAAATTTATAATAAAAGTTACATGTTTAGGGTTGTATATGCATCATTTGGTGTTCTGGAACAAGCTTTTATCAGGGAAATCAATCTGTATTTTCAAAGTATTCAATTGTTTATATGAACTTGAGCAGTATATCATCAGCTGTAATAATGTTAGAATTGTTGACAAAGTCAGCAATTCAGCATCGTTCGGATGGTCGGTCCCGATTTTCATATTTTATATGTTGGAAATTATTGAGACTCACCCCACAGTTAAGACACGTTTAAATAATTCCAAGTATTAGTCCGCTCATTCCCCCGAACAAGACAGCATGTGTCAGCCCCGAATGGGATTGCGCATTGCTCTTTTGTTTGTATTCAAAGTTCTTTCCTGGCCTGGAAATGGCTTCATTAGTTCCTGGTTGTCCTGTCTTTGTGTTAAAACTGTGTTGGTGTCTCATATCTGCTCCCTGCATAAGATGTATGTCTGCAAGCCAAAGCAAATCATTTATGGTCTGGTTAGCCATTAGATGATATGTGATCAGCTTGTAGCAAGTCATTCTTGCACAAATATTCCGTGATACTGCTCGATTCATATAAAAATACTAAGAAGTGGTATAGGTGCCATTTTTGGGTATATGTAGTAGTTAATGCCACTTTGGCAGCTACTATGGATTCTCATGATGAGGGCTTGTTCCATGTTTATGAAATGACTTCTGATTCTACTGTTAGACAATAAAGACACGTTATTCATTCAAGTCCTTCTTCATCATTTTCCAGGGTTATCATGTAGAGGTCAAAGACTCCACAGCCGGGCTGGGCCTGGGCATTGTGCCCAGGTCAAACCAACCACCAAGCCTGGTCCATGTAAATAGAGATGTAAAGAAACCTGCAAAAGTGTTATGAGATTAAACAAGCAACAAAGCCCCCAATATGCTTCTGTTACCTGGAGGACAATAAATTTCCTCAATTTTCACTCCATTATAAGTGGTGTTAGAATGACGGGGTAGGAACTTTTATGCTCTCTACACTTTGCCGGTACCTTGACCTACAAGCGAGTATTCCCCTGCATCTGGAAAACCAGTGCATTGAACAATTAACTTTAAATGATGTTGGTGAGTTCCGAGATAACCAACTCCAACGGCATTTGGAATACCAGTGCATTAAATAATCACATTTTTATGATGTTAGCCTGCTCAGTGATAACCAGCAGCAAGTGGATATGTGACTTTTCCTGATGGTTCCAGAGATTCAAATCACCAGTTTTGGAAGTCCAACTTTTTATTTTCTAACAATGGAACTATGAGGGGTCAAAGAATCACAAACTAGATGATAATTTTTCGTTAGGGATAATTTTCTTTAGATTTTAATGAGAACCACTTTCCCTTTATGACAAATATAGATTTTAATAAATAATTAATTTCCTCAATTTTCACTCAATTATAAGTGGTGTTAGAATGACGGGGTAGGAACTTTTATGCTCTCTACACTTTGCCGGTACCTCGACCTACAAGCGAGTATTTCCCTGCATCTGGAAAACCAGTGCATTGAACAATTAACTTAAAATGATGTTGGCGAGTTCCGAGATGACCAACTCCAACGGCATTTGGAATACCAGTGCATTCAATAATCACATTTTATGATGTTAGCCTGCTCAGTGATAACCAGCAGCAAGTGGATATGTGACTTTTCCTGATGGTTCCAGAGATTCAAATCACCAGTTTTGGAAGTCCACTTTTTTATTTTCTAACAATGGAACTATGAGGGGTCAAAGAATCACAAACTAGATGAATATTTTTCGTTAGGGATAATTTTCTTTAGATTTTAATGAGAACCACCTTCCCTTTGTGACAAATATAGATTTTAATAATCTTTCAATTTTCCCTAGCATGTTTAGGGTTAGCTATATAGAATACTTGTTGGTTTGCATAATTTTGCAAGATTTTATCTTCGAGTTTTATTACAATGTAACTTTTATCCAAAATTGTGACCATTTTAATGCTCTTTGAAGATGATTTATTTGTTTACCCTTTAGGCAACAATTTTGACAATTTGCAAGGCATGTAGAAAAAAAGATCAGTGTTGGAATACCAACTCTACTGTTAATACGTTATTTTCATAGTTTGGATTTTGCCAACTATTTTAAGCAAATTTAATATTTATCTAGTTTGGATATCACCAACTACGAACACTTGTTACTGGAAATACCAGTCACTGCTGTTCATTATTATTGCTGAATTTGAGTACTATTTTAAAAGAAGAAATATTCATTAGACATGTCTCCTGTTCCAACTACTAAGAATGCGTTAGAACCGACATATTATAAAAAAATACATGCTTTGATATTCATGTTAATATCTTAACACCCAGTATATTTTTTTGCGAAGGTTTACTTGTATATTGTACACTTTAATATGCGTTTCTGTGCTGTATAATAAGTAAGATAAGGTTGCTAAAGATGATTCAGTGATTGTTTGAAAACATCAAAAATCAGTACTATCATGTTTGTTCTGAAAACAATCTGAGGCATAAGTCTTTATTAGACAGTTGGGTCATTCCTATCCTCGCATAATGTTTTATAGGGCAATATCATGTAGTACAAGATAATATGTTTATGCTGCCTTGCATATAGTCGGTCATACCTCTGTTTGTCATGCGTCAGTTCCATGTAGAACATTGACACGACTGCCCACTTGTCATGGACAAGTAATCCATTTTATTACTGTTGATCAGTATGTGCCATTCATAGTCCAGTAAGATCCATGCGGAACTATCTACTTGTAGGGAGCAAGTGAGACTCATTCCACCCATTATTTGCCCGTCCTAATAGGACTAATTCATATAAGGTTATTCGCACACAAGGCAGCATAACAAGCATCACTAGTAACATCTTCGACGAGTATTTTTTTTTTGCATATGTAGAGCATGTCAATAAAGTACATTTGTGTCTAAACAAGTTGCAATGTATATGTGAGCACAGATATGGTATTATATACAGCACAGACCCTGGTTCCAGATGATCATAGCATGTAATTAAGTCTGTCACAACAAGATTTATTCAAAAATCCTAGTCACAAAGGAAGGGTGTACTCAGACAGTGTAATAGATGTGTGCTTATATTTTTCAATTACTTTTGTAACACTTTTGCAGACGTTTATATTGTCATTAGTTGTTAAACTCCGGTTGTTGCAATTATTCATATATGCTCAGTAAATATTACCTCTATTAAGTCCCATAGGAATTAAGCATGTCCAGAAAACTTAGTCAAAGACCAATTTTTTTTCCAAACTGACAGACCCACCCAATTTAATAAGTCAAACCAATCCCGTACATTATAATCCAGTGACGAGCATAGAGCAGATAAGGGGCATTCTCAACCTTCAGAGCAGTCAGAGATCATTTTCTTTGAGGTTGAGAAGCTCTTGAAAATGCAATGGCTCATAAGCACAAGTTTTCAATTAGCTAGCAGGAAAGTTGAATAATCATGCATCATTTGGCGTCAAACCAGTCCAGTACTTTATAATCCAGTGACGAGCATAGAGCAGATAAGGGGTATTCCCAACCTTCAAAGCAGTCAGAGGACATTTTGTTTGAGGTTGAGAAGCTCTAGAAAATGCAATGGCTCATAAGCGCAAGTTTTCAATATGCTAGCAGGAAAGTTGAAATAAGATATCATGCATCATTTGGCGTCAAACCAGTCCAGTACTTTATAATCCAGTAGCGAGCATAGAGCAGATAAGGGGCATTCTCAACCTTCAGAGCAGTCAGAGGACATTTTCTTTGAGGTAGAGGAGCTCTGGAAAATGCAATGGTTCATAAGCGCAGGAAGCGCAAGTTTTTCAATATCATGCTTGCAGCACAGTTGTAATAGGTATCATGCATCATTTGGCGTCAAACCTGTCCGGTCATTTATAGTCCAGTTACGAGCAAAATGCAAGTGATAAGGGCCCTTCTCAACCTTCAGAGCAGCCAGAGGACATTTTCTTTGAGGTTGAGAAGCTCTTAAAAATGCAATGGCTCATAAGCGCTCAGTTTCATAGAATTTAAGTCATGTTAGCAGTTACGTTGCAAGGAGTACCATGCATCATTTTGAAGTGTTGACATATATTTTGTAGGCAATAATCTTTCAAGATCATAGGGGTAAATTGTTTTTGGCTTGAATAGCTCAATTGCCAGTTGATCTTTACATTAATGACCACCTTGTCAAATATTTAATCTAAATGGCAATTTTTTTATGTAGTTGGCCAAACCTAGCAAAATAAAACTTCTGGTTTTGTTTTGTTGTTTAATAGTGCTAGACAGGAGTGCATCCTGTCATCCGGCCCCTCTACATATTTTTTCCCTATTTTAGTGTAGCCTGGACAACTGAGCTTTCCAAGCATTTTAACAGTATTCCTCTTCCTACCGGTATGTCAACCTATCCAAATTGAGGCTTAGGTGATTAATCATTCACTTTTGGAGTTAGTTGGCGCAATTTTTTTTTAATGAGATAAAGGCCAGAGAATGATGATACCTGAAACAGTTATTAGCTGTCAATTGTACAATATTTTCAGTTTAAAGGGATATTAATCAAGTCTTTTTTTCAACCATATCTACATGTGGCATAATGGTCTTTTGCAATATTTAGATCCTAACAAAAGGGACGAAATACTGGACAGTTGCTTTTCTTTATGTATTATATTGTACAATGTTTCGCACGTTCAAATATTGTTAACAGTCAAACCTGTCTACAAGGACACCTCTTCAGAAAATTGTCTTAGAAGGCAAATCATTTATAACAGCGTTTTCATTATACATTCGGCCTTAGACAAGCATTTAAGCAATCACATAATTTCCGTACTTGTTAGCTTGGAACTATGAATTTTAGCCCAGATCAGGTTTGACTGTAATTGCCAGTTGTAGTATTATTTTGAATATTTCAACCATCACAAAAAGGTTTCTGCCTTGTTTATATGGTCATAACCAATCATTGTCTTATTCAAATTGTAATACTTGACATTGTTTCTTTTTCATTTAAACATATATGAATGTAAATGTGTTTGTAAGGAGCAGATATTTTCATTTTTGTAACTTTGGAGTCCAAAGTTTTCGTACAGTGGGGTATTATTATGGTGGGCCTAAATGATATTTTCATTGTGTAACTTTGGAGTAACATTACATAATTTAGTATTTTGCAAATATGCATTTTTAACAAACACAAGATTGCATAATTAATAAGTTGACAAACAGAATATATCCTTTTGCAGAAATTATATTTTTAGATGAGAGAACCAGTGTGATTTTCAAATAGTCTTATACGGCATAGAATTTTACTCTTCAAAATCAAGATTCTAAAATATTAATTTCAAAATATATCTATATGCACATCATTTTGTTCGGCATAAATTCAAACTAGCAAATTTGTGAACAAAAACATCATTGCACTTTGTATTTTTGAGTTATTTTAGAATTTGTGAAGAAGCCCCATCAAAAGTCACTTTTTGAACTAATTGTTCGAAAATAAGCAAATTTAGTATCAAAATAATGCCTATGATATGTAGATTTTGAATTTGAAAGAAATTATTTAAAAGTCCGGTTGTGCAAAGTTTTATTTTGTAAAATAAAAATGCAGAAACAAACAAAAAATCAGAAAATTGAGAATTAAATATGGCTGCCAAGTAACACGCTTAAAAAATATGTTGGTCAACATTTAATTTTGGTATTCTTTGTTCAGCAATCTTGTATTGCGTAGTTAAGCTGCCAAAATCCCTTGGAGCGCCATCGTAAGTAAATTGTGGCATCCTTGGAACAAAGAGTCTTAACACTTATCACATACCTGGTTGATTAATACTTAATCAGGTTATGTTATGAGTGCGCATTCGCCGGTCACTGCTCCGCGGGATTAAGACAGTCAATTTTCTCACCACGTGACCAAAATCCTGGAATGTGATTGGCTGGGGTTGAAGAAGGACTGCGCGCGTGATCTTTAGGGTCTTGCAGTGAAATCACTTCTGATTCTACTGCTAGACAATAAAGACACTTTATTTATTCAAGTCCTTTTTCATCATTTTCCAGCTAAGAAATTTACTTAGATTTTTTTTGTAAAATACTTTGTCATTATAGTGGTCCTGTTGTAAACCTTAGTATTGTATGCTAGTTTTTTTCCTATGTGCATTCTGCCGTTTCTATCTTTAAAACCACACTTTGGATAAAATTCGCAAGATTAAGTTATTTTTGAATTTATAAATTTTCTAACTATTTATTGTGCCTGAAAGCCTGCCGAGTAATTACTGTTTTCCCGAAGATATTTGAAATGCATACAGCTTGGATCCAGATCAGGTCCGAATTTCATTAGAAGTTTTTCTGGAGAATAATTTCGTTTCTTTTGACAATTTTCATCTAAGCTTAAATGTGCAGCTTTCGATGTAAAAGAGTTTTGTATTGCCAAGTTCAGTGGCACTGGTGGCAGAATCAAATTAAACTTTCAAGTTTGGAATGCACGTACAAATTTTTGGCTTCGTTTCGTAAAGGCGAAATGCTTATAGGCGTAATTGTTTTTCTTTTTTTTTATATTAAGTATAGAATGAACAACAAGACCACTAACACATTGTATTCATTTAGTATTATGTTGTGTCCCCTGTATATAGTGTTTCTTGAAATAATTTGAATGGTTGCTTCCTAGCTGCAAGATGACAGCCTGTTTTTAAATTTCGATTTCTTGCTATAAATCCAGTTTCCCGCACACTTTTCAACTATAAAGTCCTGGGCAAAATGACTGCCATAAATGAGTGAGCTCATATTCAGTCTGATAATTACTGGTGTTTAAGCAAAATTCCATTAGACACGTCACTGCTGTTAGAGCAGGAAACAACCATTCCACACAAAAACAAACTAAAAGTATGTCAATTCATCAGTAGTAGAAATAGCGGATGTAGAAGGCATTGTAAATCAGTATGCAGTTATGCTTTAGTTTAAATATGGCTGAAACCTGTCATAAGCAAGCCATTGTCCTAGACAGTTTCCTGTCGTGCAAAACATGCAAATGTATTGCTGTGTCATATGCGTCTTTCATCTGAGTACCACTCGGCATGCACTAAATATGCACAGTGTTAATTATTCTAAAATTGAGTTTTCGCTTCCCTTTTCATGACAGGTTTTGCGATATTAAATTTTAAACTATGTGCCAATAATGGTTATTTCTCAAATTCAAAGTCCATCTTTAAGATTTCAGATATCAAATATTTTACATGCTCTCTGGCTGCCAAAATGAAGTGTTCACATGGCCCGTCTACCAGACAGCCAGTGAACCCTTCATATTTTAGCATGTTATATTTTAGACTGGCTCAGGTCCCATAGACTGTATGCATTGGAAATGAAAAGTTTACTTGTATATTTCAAGATAATAAGAATAACCATTATTAAAAGCATTAGGTGCAAGAGTGTGAAATGCCTTCTTATAAGATTCTTCAGATTTACCTTTCCTTTTGTAAGTAAATCAATAAATACTCAACAAACAAATTTAATGTAAAGTAATCATGCAGTCATGGTTTTCTGCTACCGTCCATTCTCGTTATCTCAAAGTCTGTTTATGTCAAACTGTGAACTTTGCCTTATTAATGCTTTTGTTCACATGCATTATTCATTTCCACCTATACACACTAGCAAATCACTTTATGAGGTAAACAAACTCATACCTGGTTTTCTTAGTGATCACAGTTTTGAGTTAAACATAGGCAAAGGTCATCATTTGTATATTTCGAGTTAAGCAAAGCTTGAATTATGCACACTAGCATATCACTTTATGAGCTAAACAAACTCATACCTGGTTTTCTTAGTGATCATAGTTTTGAGTTAAACATAGGCAAAGGTCATCATTTGTATATTTCGAGTTAAGCAAAGTTTGAATTATGTACACTAGCATATCACTTTATGAGCTAAACAAACTCATACCTGGTTTTCTTGGTGATCATAGTTTGAGTTAAACGTTACTAAGGCAAAGGTCATCATCTGTATACTTCGAGTTAAACAAAGTTTGAATTATGCACACTAGTAAATCATTTTATGAGCAAAACAAACTCATACTTGGTTTTCTTGGTGACCATAGTTTTGAGTTAAACATAGACAAAGGTCATAATTTATTGGTTACGAGTTTAACAAAGTTTGAATAATGCATATTAGCAAATCATTTATGAGCTAAACAAACTCATACCTGGTTTTCTTGGGGATCATAGTTTGAGTTAAACATAGGCAAAGGTCATCATTCATATATTTCGAGTTAAGCAAAGTTTGAATTATTCACACCGGTAAATCATGTAATGAGCAAAATAACCTCATACTTGGTTTCCCGGGTCATCATAGTTTGAGTTAAATATTTTGGCAATGGCCACCCATAGTATATTTCTGATTAAGCAAAGTTTGAATTATACATACTGGCTATTCATCAGTATGATATCTATATGTGCAATTTTCAGTACTGCATAAGCACTTTGACCTAGCCATTACTTTGAGTTATCAGGGTTTGAGATAATGAAACTTGTCAGTCATAATGTCAAATTTATAATTAAAGTTACATGTTTAGGGTTGTATATGCATCATTTGGTGTTCTGGAACAAGCTTTTATCAGGGAAATCAATCTGTATTTTCAAAGTATTCAATTGTCTATATGAACTTGAGCAGTATATCATCAGCTGTAATAATGTTAGAATTGTTGACAAAGTCAGCAATTCAGCATCGTTCGGATGGTCGGTCCAGATTTTCAGATTTTATATGTTGGAAATGATTGAGACTCACCCCACAGTTAAGACACGTTTAAATAATTCCAAGTATTAGTCCGCTCATTCCCCCGAACAAGACAGCATGTGTCAGCCCCGAATGTGATTGCGCATTGCTCTTTTGTTTGTATTCAAAGTTCTTTCCTGGCCTGGAAATTGCTTCATTAGTTCCTGGTTGTCCTGTCTTTGTGTTAAAACTGTGTTGGTGTCTCATATCTGCTCCCTGCATAAGATGTATGTCTGCAAGCCAAAGCAAATCATTTATGGTCTGGTTAGCCATTAGATGATATGTGGTCAGCTTGTAGCAAGTCATTCTTGCACAAATATTCCGTGATACTGCTCGATTCATATAAAAATACTAAGAAGTGGTATAGGTGCCATTTTTGGGTATATGTAGTAGTTAATGCCACTTTGGCAGCTACTATGGATTCTCATGATGAGGGCTTGTTCCATGTTTATGAAATGACTTCTGATTCTACTGTTAGACAATAAAGACACGTTGTTCATTCAAGTCCTTCTTCATCATTTTCCAGGGTTATCATGTAGAGGTCAAAGACTCCACAGCCGGGCTGGGCCTGGGCATTGTGCCCAGGTCAAACCAACCACCAAGCCCGGTCCATGTAAATAGAGATGTAAAGAAACCTGCAAAAGTGTTATGAGATTGAACAAGCAACAAAGCCCCCAATATGCTTCTGTTACCTGGAGGACAATAAATTTCCTCAAATTTCACTCCATAATACATACGTTAAGGTACGTTAGCACCAACGTATGCCGACGTATGAGAAACTCAGCAAGTACATTGATGTACGCTGAATACGTTAGACATGTTTTAAACACGTTACGAACGCGCTACAGGTCGCTGGTATACGTTTTCATAAGGCGAAGATATCCAAAAATTTTGTGCTTGCATAAAAAATCGCCAGCGTATGCCGATGTATTGCTTATACGTTAGGCATAAGTTAGATGTACGCAACAGGTACGTTATGCATACGTTAGCACCAACGTATGCGAAACGTATGCGAAATTCACCTAGTACGTTGATGTACGCTGAATAAGTTAGAGATAAGTTTTCAATACGTTACGAACACGCTACAGTACGGTGGTATACGTTGTCATACGACGAAGAGGTCCCACAATTTGTTACATTCTTATACGTTAGACATAAGTTAGACATACGTTGGATGCACGCTACATGTAAGTTATGCATACGTTAAAGAACGTTATATGCACAATTCAGCATAAGTTATTCGATCGTTATGCATAAGTTTCTCATAAGTCAAGAGCGCTAGTGATGCGCTGGGCATACGTTGTTACAAACTAGTACAAGTATAAGTTATGCTGCGCCAGGAATAAGTTATGAATAAGTTACTCATACGTTAGACACACGTTCTATGTTCGTTTAGCATACGCTTTGTATACGTTTAGAGAGAGGTTTTCTCTGATTTTTTAATTCGATTTCAGCGTATGCCAGCGTTCTGGATATATTTTTCATACGTCGGCATACGTTGGCTAAAACGTTATAGTGTGACAGGGCCTTAAGATATTGTCTGTAAACTATATGTCTCTTCAAAAAACGGTCAAATATTTGCTTAAACATTTGTTCTTGGTACTCATTGGAACCGTCCCTTTGAGACGGTTCCTCTGATTACCCACAACATATTTCGGTTGACAATTTCTTTCTCACACTCGTAACACTCGTAAGAAAATGTCTGTAAACTATATGTCTCTTCCAAAAAAAACGGTTAAACAGTTGCTTAAACATTTGTTCTGGGTACTCATTGGAACCGTACCTTTGAGACGGTTCCTCTGATTACCCACAACACGTATTCGGTTGACAATTTCTTTCTCACAGTCGTAAGAAAATGACTGTAAACTAAAAAATGGTCAAATATTTGCTTAAACATTTGTACTGGGTACTCATTGGAACCGTCCCTTTGAGATTTCCCACAACACATTTTCGGTTGAAAATTTCTTTCTCACACTTGTAACAGTCTTAAGAAAATGTCTGGTTGGACTCTATAATATCCAGAGATGTCCCTATTTTGTAAAAATGATAAAATAATGTTTGCTGATAGTGGGAACCAAGGTCGACCGCCCCTACGTGTAGTGTCGGGCCTATAGGCCTACATGTTTCACTTCTCGCAAAAGGTGCTTTCATTAGAGTACTGACCCCGATCCGACGTCGCCTCATTTCTTTATTTTTATGAAATTATTATTTCAATCGTGCGTTTCCGGAAATAGCGCCGATAAAACACGATCAGTTATCCAGGTAATAGCCGCTGGCGAGGCTTATCTCTGCTGTACAATATGGAAAGTTGAAGCCAAATGTTTTAAGCAAATTTTTAATAATAAATGAAAAATAAAGTGTCAAAGTGGACGACTTTTTTTCTGTTTTGAAAAGGAAATTGGCGTCATGCTTATGGTTGATAATTATACATGATACCGACATAATTACAAATAAAATCTCAAGTTTGATACTTTTAAAAAATATTAATATAATTATTAATTTGTGATTGAAACGTTCTTTTAGTTTGTCAGTGTTATGGAAATTTATCTTTTGCTTGAGTGTATTCTCATTTTCGTAATTATCAGAATTTCGCAAAGAAATTATCTTTGTGTCATGCAAATTAGTAAAACAAATGTGTGTTTTGCATCAGCGCAGTCTGAACAGCGCCTTTCATGATTCATTTATTGGAAAGTATCATATCTAAACTTTATACGAGCGAAGATTCAATTTTCTGGCTAGTCTCTGTAGCTGAGCAAGCTGGTTTGAGTTTCGCTTTGTCAGAAACCCCAAAAGCAGATTTTGCCGCGTCGTGGATATAAGTATGCGCTGTATGCCTATGTCCCCAAAATGACGCTGATCAAGGTTTCTCTATTTTTATTATCATACGGTTCTTTTGAGCACCCAAAAATTCACACATATACTACCAAAATATATGTTGTCTTAATGAGACAGTTCTTTTGAGCACCAAATACAAATATTAAAACTGATGGATAAAAAAATATTCACGTACAATATTACGCTCTTTACCGAGAGAAGACTCAAATCAGGCTGTGCATTTTTCTGTCTTATTATATATTTACTGATAAATAATAAAACATAACAGAATTTTGCGTTCTTTTCTATTGAATTAGACACTGCCCAAGCTATAGTGTAAATCATGTTTACTGTCGTCGCCCTGGGCCCGGTCACCTGTTAAACTAACGGTACCGGGAGCCAACTCACGACAGTAAACAAGAAACGGATTATTTTTTACAATACAATACAAATACTTTATTGGCATTAAACATACAAAAATGCTTTTCGCCAAAAGCATATACATACATTAAGCATAGGTACCAAGGAAATAATTTACCAGAAGCAATTGGTGGAAAAGAGTTTTCCACATCTGACATGAACTGTGAAATGTCCCCCTGTCATCACCGATGCAGGGCAATAGCGCTGCACAGGTGTCGACAAGGCGTCAATTTGCCGTCAGATATCTGTCAAATACTTAATATTCAAATGATGCTTTTTTGTTGTTGTTGATATAGCAGTATGCAATATTTAATACAAAAACAGTGCATATCTATGGGTTAAGCACTGAGGTTTCTTTTGTTTTGAGCAAAAAATATATATTTGCTTAATCGTTTAATAACTCTTTCAGATTTACTTTGCATTAAATTCTTGAATTTAGTTATAGAAGGCCATCTACAATAATACTGAGGCAGATATTGTCGCCGTAGCTCTGCATACAATGGGCAAACCAATAAAAAGTGATATTCGCTTTCAATTTTGTTCATGTTACAGAAGGTGCATATTCTATTTTCTTTTGGAATATTGTAATATCGGCCTGTTTCTAAAGCGAGATTGTGTGAGCTAAGTCTGAATCGGCTCAATGCAAATTTGTATTTATTTAAAGTTATCGTATTCAAGTAAGATTCACAACTAGTGTCTAGCTTGAATAGACAGTACGTTTCAAGTTTTGATGAAGTGGTATTTGCCATTAAAATTTCTTGATTCGTCTGATCAATAATTCTTTGTTTTATTTCATTAAATGGAATATCATTTTGCTCTTGGTTATTCCATACATGACTGAAGCCTAAATTGTTGAGCATGTTTTTTATCTGAAAAGCCCAGTTTTGCCCATTATAATTATTTCCAGCTATTACATCATCTAAGAGCATATAATAAACATTTTTCAAAAGAATATTATCTGTGTTAAGTATTTTAACCCAGTATTTAAGGAGTCTAATTTTTCTAAAAACAAGTAATGGCTTTCTACCCAATTCACTATATAGTGCAGATAAATTAGTTGACTTTTTGACACCTAGTAGGCTTCTGCAGAACCGTGTGTGTAAGCGTTCAACATCCGGGCCTTTATGAAATCCCCATACCTCAGCAGCGTAGTTAAGTACAGAGCCCACTAGGCAGTCAAAGAGTTTAAACTTTTCTTCATAAGATAATGTTATATTTTGGAAGAGTCTGTTCAAGTTATGTAGCAAAGGAACCATACTCTGATAAACATTTCTGTGTTCTGTTCCAAGAACCATTTCTGTAGAACATAACACCTAAATATTTAAAATTGTCAACCACTTCTAATAATGAGTCATTATAATACAAATTAACATCGGTTTTCCTCCCTTTTTCAAATATCATCACCTTCGTCTTGTCAGTATTTACTTTAATATCCCATAAACAACTATACTCATAGAGTTTGTTCAACATATTTTGTAAACATTCTGGCGATTTGGCAAATAGTACCGCATCGTCACAATATAGGAGCATAAACAAGTTGATCTGGTTAACAGTTACAACGGCCGTGTCATCTACAGACGTGCTCACTAAAAGATCATTGATAAAAAGGATGAAGAGAACAGGTGATAATGGATCCCCCTGCTTTACCCCTGAATGAATGTTAAAAAATGAGGAAGACACATTTTTGTATCTCACACATGCTTTAACACTTTGATACATGGCCTGTAATGCTTTTATCATTGTTGAGCTGCAACCATCTCGAACAAGTTTCTGCCAAAGTAACCCTCTGTTTATCAAATCAAATGCCTTTTGATAATCTACAAAACAACAGTACAGCTTTTCACCACCATTTAAGATTTTTGAAATTATAGCATGAAAAATAAATATACAATCTACAGTGGACTTATTTGGTTGAAAGCCGAACTGACAATCTACAATTTTTCCGTTTTCTGATGCCCATAATAGCAGCCTATTATTTAATATATGCGAATAAATTTTGGAAAGTGTATTAATAAGAGTGATGCCTCTGTAGTTATTAGAATTATCTAAGTCTCCCTTTTTATGGATTGGTGTAATGAGGCCTTCTGACCATGAACTGGGATAGACACCATTCGAAAAAACATAATTGAATAATTTTAATAAAATTGGAGAAATTATATCTTGAGAACATTTAAAAATTTCAGATATCAAACCGTCGATTCCTGGACTTTTGTTATTTTTAAGTGAAATAATGACCTTTTTGAGTTCTTCTTCCGTGATGGGATTATCCAAAATGAAATCTGCATTTTCGCCTGCTTGTGTATTTTCTGGGTTATTTTCGGTCGGATGTGCCTGAAAGACTGATGAAAAATGTTCAAAGAAGTCATCCGCCGAGAGATCATCTGATGTTTGCCCTTTTCGTTTAATAATTTTTTTAATTTCTTTCCAAAATTGTTTTGAATTTGATTTAGCTATTTTTTGCACCCGCTTTCCTTCTTCGAATTTGTAAATTGCTTTTGCCCGACGTTTTGCTTTATTAAGTTTTGTTCTACATCTTGTGACATTTGCTCTATTCAAATCTGAACGGCATCTGCTGTACTCATGTTTCGCACAATTAAAATTTTGTTTTTCTATTTTACATGTATTATCAAACCAAGGGTTAGTCCTAGGATATCGGGCTGTTCGATCCTCAGGACGTACCGTTTTACCAAAATACTGGTATGCATCGTCGAAAAGTAAAGTAGAAAAATTTTCTACTACATCATCAATTGATGAGCTATTGTTATCTAAGCATGTAAACAAGTTGTTATATTTCCCCATTCCACCCAAAATATGATTTCTGAATTGATCTTCATTTTCACATGTCCATACAAGTTTTTTTAACGAATTATTTATATTATTCTGTTTAGAATTATCTACGGTGAAAGTATTACTGTGCGATAGCTTTAACCGGAAAAATAATGCACAGTGGTCTGAGTGTTCATCTATTTCACAGACGCTAAAATGCGATATTGTTTCGAAGTCCGAATATTCCAACAATAAGTAGTCCACAACACTCCGCCCACGCGGATTTATACATGTGTACTCGCCAACCTGATTGTCCTCGCTCAGCCTTCCATTGGCTATCACCAAATCGGTAGATTTACATAAGTCCAATAAGCGGCGACCGTAATTATCTATAATTGGGTCTCTACTGACGCGGAAAGGAATGTTGTTTTGCCGCCTATTTTCATCTATACCTACGGTCAAAAAGTTGTCATAGCACAAGTTATCAGTAAAATCGGCGCTTTGACCAATGCGGCTGTTGAAATCTCCTGTTACATAGACTTTTCCGCGATTTTTGTATTTAATTATGCCATTTTCAACTAATTCAAAATAGTCAATTTCTTCATGTCGTAAAACTTGCGATTTCTGATCACGTACATAAACGTAACATATGAATGCATCTTCCGTTGAGTATAAGATGTTTTTATCAATTTTAATCCATACCAAGCCATATTCTGACTTTTCCACGACAGATACATAATTTTTCAAGTAAGATTTGTAGTATACCGAGACGCCGCCACTGTATCTACCCGATTTCGCGCCCTGTGATTTTCGAGCGAAGACGTGATCACACTCATATCCATTTATACTTAAGTCATATGGATCGTTCTTATTATACCAGGTCTCACCAAACAATAGGATGTCAAAGACATCAATATAATGCAAAAAATCAACGTCACATAATTTTCGTTTAAGTCCCCAAACGTTCCATGCAAGTATAGGCAAGGATTGCTTCTCGTGACACCCCTACGGTGGTGGAATATATTCTCTGCCATTGATAAAGAGCTTATCCAACACGAATTTAACGCGTTTTCCCTCGTTCTTCGCCTTTTCGAAAACTTGGTAGAGTGGTTTCCTACGTTCAAGTACTTCTGATGGAAGCTGAACTTTGACTGCTGTGTTATCTCGTTTTAGCACTTCTCGTTTTTGATAACCGATCTCTCGAACTGTCTCACGTTCGCTGTATTTGTGGAACTTGGCTACTATTGGTCGAATGCTTCCTACTCTCTGGTTCTCCGGTCTACCAATTCTATGCACACGGTCAAAAGTTAAGTCATCTGCTTCATTACCCATATCCAGCTGATATCTACAAAAGTTTTTTACGACATTGTCACAGTTCTCTCCTACAATTTCTGGAAGGCCATGAAAAATCAAGTTATCTCGCATACTTCTGGCTTCTAGATCCAAAATTTTCCGATTTAGTTTTGACCTCTCGTTTTGATGCTCAACGGTTTTCGCTTCTAGCTCACCACATTTCTTTTTTAGATCACTGACAGTATTTTTGGTTGACTCTAGTTCTTTTTTGTGTTTATCATATTCATCACTTAGGAAGGAGCATGCCTTGTCACAGCTACCTAGTTGGGTTTCCATGTTGTTAACTTTTGTCTCTAAATTAATAACTTTCATGTTTATACTGGACAGAGTTTTTTCGATTCCACTCAGTTTTCCAATTTCCTGTTTTACCATTCTTACATTTTCGATCAACTCATTCGCCCAGTCTGGTTTGTAGTTCATGTGTACTTGTGGGGTAAAACCGGGCTGAGCTACCATACTTTGTGGTGGTGGCGGCGAATAAGAGAATGTCATAGGGTTCTGGAGTGTTCCTTGCATTTGAACAGCTTGTTGAGGGTTTTGCAGGTTCGACATGTCGGGTGAGGTACTTGTGTAATAAGGATCAGAATATATCCGGACCAGCGACGACAAACTTGGCGAGCTCTGAGATTGACATGTACTCACCTCACCTGATCCACCCGAGTCATTGTTTACATTTACACTGTGTACGTGTCCATTTTTATCCTGTTTCGATTTTACACGTCTTTTTTTCCTTTTTGGCTGAGAATTCTGTGGACTTGGCTTCTTATCCGACATAAAGCATTTCTAAAGTCACTCGTATCACAATTTAGGTTCAAAAAAGTCTCAAAATAAAGGAAAATAACATTTTTTTCTCCACCGCTGACAAAGCGACCGCTTCTACTCCGTAGGTTATTCACTGAAATGAATAATAATAATAATAATAATAATAATAATAATAATAATATTAATATGATAAAAATAATAATATCTGAATCCTGCAAACATTGCAGACTCCTGTCAGGCGCAGCATTTTGTCGAGCTTCATCAGGGTCGAAATTGTTTGAAAAGGTTATCGCCGTAAGACAATCACATGCAACAAGATCGGACCGACGCACACGTATATCTCGGGCTTTTATGAGGACATTACACAGGTACAGTACTTTCATATTTAACCTATATAACTGATTCCTTGCTCACTGCGACTTTTGTCGTCTGCTGTTAACCTTTGCAAGCAGCTCGAACCCCAATCAGGATTCACAGTTTGACACTGATGTGAATAACAAAGGCGCTGATCAGACTGTCTCTCGCGGTGACTTTTGTCATCTGCTGATAACCTTGGCAAACCGTTTGGACCCCGATCAGGACCAGCAGTGTAGACCCAAACAGTTTGAAACTGGAACGTGGATAAGATTGTGCGGATAGTCCTTTTCATAAACAGTTAAAGAATGTTTTGTTGAAACTAAGTTTCATTTTATAAGGCCTTGTAAATGGCATGGTCTTCATCTACATCTATACTTTAGGCAAGCAGCGGTGGCATTTTTCACTCAGAGAATCTAAGGCTCATATAGCAAAGGATATTTTTTACATTTATAAAAAAGACACTGATGAAAGAATATGTGCAAGCTGTTTTGAACCTTCAAGTTCTAAGTTCTAAAGAGTCCGCATTATCTCATATTTTAATTTGCTATTTATGCAGAAGTGTGTCTTAAATTAATGACACTGCTTCTGTTTATACAAGCAATTAAAGATATTATCACTTGACTGGTTATCTACCATACCTATATTTCTGTAGGGGGTCACTTGACTTTAACCTTTTACCTGCTAGTAATGTATTTCGTTGTCTGTTGCTAACCTTTGCAAACAGTTTAGACCTAGATCAGGTCCGACAAAACATCGGGCCTGGTCTGGATTTAAACTGACACTCTGATAGTATGCATCAAAAGAATTTTGAAAACTAACATTTTTAAACTAGATCAGCAGACAACAAAATGAAAATTACCCAGCTTGCAAAGAGTCAGCACAATACATTTCCTCTGTGGATTATGTATTTAGCAAACAGTGGAGACCCAGATTGTAGAGTCCCTGATCACAGTGACACGGGTAGCAACCAAGCAGTGTAGGTCTGAATGCGTTTTCGCAAGAACGAGAATCATTAAAGAAACCAGTTGATCTCGATCTACACTGTTTTCAATAGAGTTTTAATCAGGAACTTATAATGTTTTCAAAAGGAGATATGACCATTACCAACCCTCCTCCGCCTGAACCCATCCACTTTGGATACGTTATTAGTTACATTTGTGCATGTACGATAAGTACCAAGATCTCGTGTGCTAGCCTATATAGCATTTTTTAGAAGTTGCACACATGATTTTATGGAGACATACGATATGCGAATGCGAGTATGCACTGTGCCACTCTCACCGGAACCTTTGCTGTTCACTCCAGTGAACATTGGGTCAAGTCGAAAATTCACCCGAAACTCATCGCACACTGTCCAAGTGGTCCTTTCCTGCGTCGAGGTACATTTATACATGCATTTTACTATGTTTCTCTATAACGATACATGAACATACAATCACACTATGTTGTGGTGCTCAAAAGAACCGTCTCATTGAGGCAAATCTTCTGAGCAACGAAGACACCCTTAAAATGATACACTGTTGCTCGACGCTTCAGCAACAACATATTTATTATATATATCTACTCGGATCCAGTATGCTGGGTCCGAGCCATGAATAATTATATGTGCAGTCTGATCATCTGTTCATGAAGCGATATTTTTGATAATATTGTCATGACTGAAAAAGGGTACTGAACATTGTAGATCATGATGAAAGTTTTACTATACTAATCTTATTCTGTTCAGCAAAGATCCTGACGAGACGCCGCATGTCAAAACTGGTAATTTAAAAGTGAGTGTGCTCACATTTATTTCTTTTATCTAGATCTACAGGAGCAGTTTCTATGGTACTACACTTCTGAATCTAAACATGTCATAAAACCATAAAATCTGTCTTTTATTATGACCAAGATAAGAACTTTAGCCTCAGGGGATTATCCGTCACCTAAGATTATCGCCTATCACCGTTAACTTTCGGATAGCAACCGACTAGTTCTTCAGAAGGTTACCTATGTGCGTCTAATAATCGATTGTCATCAGCTTAAAATAGTGAAGTACGAGTATTCTGCCAGATGGTAACATTTCTTATATATGGCTAGATTGATATCTTTCAATTTAGACTGCAAGAAATCCAGTATCACGATTTTAGATTTTAATTTTGTATCAGACGAGTCAGTGCATCTGCAAAATCTGGCAAGAGCCTTCGCTTTTCGGATACAAAATACATGTATTGCAGCAGATAAAGGGTTAAAATGGCTGATACCAAATCTAATTATTCCAATATCTTCATAGCTACTACCAAAGGCTTAAACTAGCCACGTCCTGCATTGTCGAGCTGTCTGATCAGTGCATCTATTGTTTTGCGAAACAAAAAACAAAACGAAACACAGTTTCTCATAGACATGGCATTTTACACACATGCATTAATGCTTTATTAATAGAATACTACAATTCACTTTGTTCATAGCCATACCGCTGCAGATTGAAGCGTCTACTCAGAATCGTTACTATTCAGTAGAGCAACATATTTTCGGTCATAACAATTCAGGCCTCGAAATATCTTAAAATAGGAACTTGCCCTGCATCACAAAAATTATTGGCATATATGGGGAAAAATTAATGTCAATACTATCAAAATGGTAACCATCAACATTGAGTACAAGCCATAAACAACAGCGGTAATTGGATTAACAAAGCGTGTGAATGATTACTGATTATTGATTGGTTGAGTGTTTATTGAATGTCGCATACCTACCAAGGGTTGCGATTGTCTAATCTAACCCTTGGCCTCACAGCTTTGATTTTCTCCGAATGAATACGTCATAAGCCGAAAATAGTAACAATCAATATGATCAATCACAAAGCGGTGCAAAACATCGATAAACACCAGGCCTCCAGATAAGACGGCGTGATTAATTTACATTCAGTTTTCTTATTATACAACTAAAATATACGTTTAAGGTGCACAAAAGAACTGTCACATTAAGATGGTTATTTTGACACCCATAACACAATTTTGAACTTAATTATAGAAGAAAAATAAATAATTTTACGACCAAAATCTTTGCTTATCTGGACTTATGGAGACTTAGCAGGCGGTGCACAGTAGATGCCGATAAACTGCTACATTTAATCTGATTGGCAGGAAGGGATTATCGAAAAAAATCCTTCCTGGCGTTTTCATTGGTCGATTAGTCTGCGCTAATAATAAATTTTGAGGGCGAAGGGTTTGTCGAAAGGTAGATACGACGAAACCTTCGCTGGTGAAGATGCCTTAAGGCGTGTCCGAAAGGGTTTATATGAAAGCAATTTTTTTATGAAGACCATTTTTTACTTACAGAGTAGGACCGAAGACCATTTTACTTACAGAGTAGACCCTGATGAAATGTCACTTTTTGTGGCATTTTTATCTGGGTCCTCACTGCTTGCAAAAGTACACCTATTCAAGGAGCCATCAGTATACAAAGGATTAATATTGTTAAATTAATTGAGCCAGTTCATAAAACTTTGGTACAAAAGTAAAAGCTCAGACGAGCTTGTGCGCCCGTACAGTCTCGTCAGAGCATTCGTTGCTCGCATACACACAGTAAGGACGTTGATGGAGATAATAAGATTCAGATAGCTGAATTGCTTTTTTGAGTCTTTTGCATCAGAAAGGTGCATTTTGGTAGCCTCCGATAGTCGGAATGCAGTACACTACACGAGAACGAACATACACAGCTATCTAGTAGGGTTAAATACGTAGGTTTTGATTTAAACAGTAAGTTACTTATTTTCATGCATTAAAATCTTTAAAAAATCACGTCAATGCAAAATTGTATTAATCGTTATCGTCAATGAAAAAATGAATAAAAGTTTTATTTCATTGATGTGGGTTCTTAAACGAACAGTCCGGCTCATTGAGACGGTTCTTTTGAGCAACCATAACACATGTGTAAATTGTTCGGTAAATTATCATGACAAATTTATTCTCCTAACGTCTCCTAGCGTGTTTTTTTTTAATTTATAACCAATAAGGCCTCAAAATATGAGCCTACATGCGAGAAAACATGATGTTGTTCGATGCGAAAAACAAAGTCGCAAAACAGCCTCGCAGCTGCGCAGTCTGACCAGCGCATTTTTATTGTAGAAAAACGCCTAGTGGGCGGGAGAAAAAGGGATCCGTGAGACGAATCATTTCAAAATTAGGTTTATGTTGCAATGGCCCTATCCCATAATATGTATCACCGGCCCCTCGGGCCGTGGAATAGCGCAATCGCGCAATCACTCTTTCGTCAGCGATTTTGAAACTTTTTGAACGAATTTTATTAAAACTTCTTGAAAACAATCTACGTGTGCCGCTAAATGGTTTGCAAGGTGGTTTTAGGCAAAAAACTGGATGTAATATGACTTCTGTGATGCTTATAAGGAGTGCTGTCTTTTTGCTAAAGAGAATCACAGTAAATTATATGCTTGTTTTCTAGATGTGCAGAAAGCTTTTGATAACATTTGGCATAATGGTTTATTTTTTAAACTGTACCAGAAAGGTATACACTCTAATTTGCTAAAGATTATCATCAACCTTCACAAAAACATGACTAGTCGAGTAGTTTATAATGGTCATTATTCAGTATGGTTTCCTATATTGCAAGGTGCCCGCCAGGGTGGTGTTGTCTCTCCTTTTATGTATCTTTGCTATAGCGATGATTTAATCAATGAACTTTGCAGATGTGTTAGCGGATTTATGCTGCTAGGCTTAGTGCTTTGTATACTAGCTGTGGCAGATGACATGGTGCTACTTTCCCTTTCTAAGAATGGTCTTGATATTGTAAATATTGTATTTTTCTCATAATAAGGTAGCCTGATGTAATGGCACCTGACCAATATAGGGTTAGGGATGATCATTTGTGCCCAAAGTCATTAATTGTTTGGGCCTGTCATCTTATCTTAGAGCCTGTATACCTGAGCTCATTAATTGTCCGGGCTTGTCTACCTGTTTAGCAAAAGTCATTAATTGTCCGGGCTTGTCAGCCTGTTTACCTGAAGTCATTAATTCTTCGGGCTTGTCTACCTGTTTAGCAAAAATAATTAATTGTCCGGGCCTGTCAGCCTGTTTACCTGAAGTCATTAATTCTTCGGGCTTGTCTACCTGTTTAGCAAAAGTAATTAATTGTCCGGGCCTGTCAGCCTGTTTACCTGAAGTCATTAATTCTTCGGGCTTGTCTACCTGTTTAGCAAAAGTAATTAATTGTTCGGGCCTGTCAGCCTGTTTACCTAAAGTCATTAATTCTTCGGGCTTGTCAGCCTGGTTACCCAAAGTCATTAATAGTTCGGGCCTGTCATTTTTATCTTAAGAACATTTAGGTCCGAAGTAATTAATTACTCGGGCCTGTCATTTTGTCTATTTTATGGAAAAACCCGAATATACATTAATCATAAGTCCCGAAAATACATTTATCATGCTCGGACAGGAAGTAGGACACATCCTGTCGGGTAGTTTGGGTTTTCGGGCATCTAATTAGCTCTGGGTATAAAAGCAGCTTGTTTGGGCATTAAGTAACGCTTGTTTGGCACTAAAAAGTGTTCATATTTGGAATTACGTTTATTCTTAAGGAACTCATTTGTTTAAGGAAATACTTACTAAATTAACAGGAAATATTCATATTTTGCAAATTGCTTATAAATTTACTTTATTGTATGTGTGTGTGTTTAACTGTGTTTACTAGCTAGTGTTTAATCATTAAAGGAAAATATATTTAACTACTTGTTCGTGATTCTTCACCTTCCCTATTTATGGTGGCAGCGAATTTATATTTGGAAATTAACAAACTCGAAGTGTAGAACTTTACAATTGGTGCACAGCGGTGGGATACTGACTTTAACATGCTTCTTGATAAAAACTCATGGGTAATTTTGGCAGTAGACGTATACCTGTCAGCAGAGATGCTGCAATAAATACGGACTTTTCATTTGAGTTCACACAAAAAGTGGTTCTAAAGGAATTAAAGGATTTGGAAAATAAACTAAGTGAGATAGACTCAAGATTATTTAGAACAGAGACTGCAACAGATGCAGCATTAAGACAATTAGAAGAGCAGAATGCTTGTGGGGTTCAATTGATTGACACCTACAGGAAACTTATACATGATATCAGATCTGAAAAAGACAAAGTGATAGAACAGTTAGAGAACGAAATATCCAACTTAAAGCAAGACAAAATTAGGCTAGGTCCATCAAAACCGAAAAGAAAAGCAACTTTGGATAAAACATTTGACACCACGTTTGTGTAATTTTATGTTAAAATGAGTGCCTTCCTGAAAGAAGTGCAAGACCTAGAGGAAACTTTACGACAAATTAATATAGAAAAATGTAACTTGATTGAACACCTTAAAAAGCAGGATGAAAGTTTTAATGCAGTTATTAAAGACTTGCAATCAGTTTATACTGCTAAGGTTGAAAAACTGCAATTAGAGGTAGCAAAACTTACTGGTGCACTGACAAAAATAGAAGGTGAAGAAGAGGAGGCTATGCAAGTATTTAAACTGGAATAAAATATTAGTCTAATAAGTGACTCTTTGTGTGTTTACTCTACATTTACATAATGGGACCAAAGAAAGCAACTGCTGACAAAGCAAAAGAGAAGGATCAGTCAGACACTGAGGATATTGAACCCAACCGAATGGAACGTTTAGAAGATGAGCTTCGGGAGCTACGTGATAGACTTTTTGATGCTGATAGACAAATTACTGAAACAAGATTACAATCTTTATCAGAAACTAATCGATTGACTGAGCTACTGAAAGGGCAGGAGGAAATAAATAGACAAGAGCGGGAGAATCTTACTTTAACTTGTGAGGAGAAGCTGAAAGAGATGTCTAGAGAAAGAGATGATGCTATACATGATATGCAAGAAAGACTGGTCGTATATAAACAGATGCATGAGAACCTTCAGAAGGAGTTGACTAGGAAAGTCAATTTTCGTGAGGATGATATTGTTATTTTGTCCCCATCTGTCTCTATGAATTTTGGTAGCACATATGGAGATGTTGGTAGTTTTCGACAGATGAGGACTGATGGTTTACCCTCTACAAGCGTACCTAGTAATACTGATAACTGTGAGCCAATCTCCACTCCCAAAAGGGCTTGTGAACCCAGGACTAGGAGAAGTACTAGATTTGAAGATCCTTGGGAGGGAATGACAGCAGCAGCTTCGATGACTAGATATGATGTTCCCTTACCAAGACAGCTGGTATATGATGGAAAGATGTCTTGGGACAGTTTCATTAAACCATTTATGTCGACAGCTTCAGCATGTAGGTGGAATGAAACAGATAAGCATTTTCGGCTAATAAGCAGCCTCAGGGGAGAAGCTGCTGAGTACGTTTTTAATCAGCTTTCACCAGAAATAACGGAGTCATTCACAGGATTACAGAGGGCTCTGGACTCCCAGTTTCGAGAGAAACGTACTAGTGCATCTTATCTAAATGAGTTAGAAAGTAGGAAGTTTTCATCTAAAGAGAAACTCTTAGAATATGCTGCAGATATAAAACGTCTGGTACATAAGGGTTACCCAACTGCAGATGAGACAACACGAGACACAATAAATGTGAGACACTTTTTGAGAGGATTAAATGATCAAACCCTTGCAGTGGCAGTAGGTATGAAAGATCCGAAAACTATTGATGATGCCCGCGAGATGGTTGAAACCTACAATAGTCTTCGAGATGATGTGGGAAGAAATCAGAAGGTTCGTTCTGTTAGTTTCCGGGACAATCCAAACCAGAAAGACCCTAAATCTAAATGGTCTATGGCGACTGATACTAAAGAGAAGACATGTGTCACTGCCAAGGAAGTTGAACAGATAATAGAAAGAAAAATAATGCAAGGTCCGAAAAACAGGGAGACATTTCCAGAAGTGAAAGGTCAAGTACAGGATGTGGCATATAAAAGAAACAATAAGTTTATCAATAAGAACCATATAGAATGCTTTAAGTGCCACAAGTTTGGACATTATGCTAATGAATGTCAGGATTATAACAGAAGTCCTCCATTAGAGAAAAAGGGAAACTAAGTAAGACCGGATCTGACGGCCTGGATTCGGTCACTTTGGCTTGTGACAACCTGAAAACTGGATATACCATGTTTCTTCCTGTAAAGATAGAGACAAAAGAGTATAGGTTTGTAATTGATACTGGGAGTGCTGTAACAATTATTTCATCATCAGCTTTTAATGAGATTTTAACCTACATTGATTTGGATTTATGCCCAACCAATCCTGGTTTCAGAATTGTAGGAGCTGATACAAAGCCTATAAACCTTGAGGGCCACGCAACTGTTAATTTTAGACTTCAAAATTCAAAATTTAGTTGGGATATGCATGTGGCAGATATTCGTGAGGATGGAATAATTGGGTTAGATTTTCGCATTGAACATAATTATACACTTGGAGCTAAAACTGGTCTCAGGTTAAATAGAAAAAGATACCCTTGTGTTTTGGAAAATACTTTATATAATTCAAATGTTGTTTGTTTGGATACAATAAATGTTCCACCAAACTGTGAAATAGTTATAAGTGGTAAAGCTGAAACGTTACCATTATCATCCACATCAGACTTTGGAATAGTTTATAAACTTGAAAATGGGACACAAAGTGTTTTGATAGCCAACACATTAGTTTCTCTTAAAAATGAAACACTACCTGTTAGAATAATGAATTCTTCAAATGATGAAATTTTAATTAAAAAGGGTACTGTTTTGGGTAAAGTAGAAGAAGTTATAAATATCCTCCCATTGTCTGATGAAGAAGTAGACAGTGACAAAATTTGTTCACAAAATTGTTTAAGGGTTAACAATCTCAGGGCAAAGAAACAAATGCCTGAACATTTGAAGGAACTGTTTGATAAATCTGCAGGAAAATTGACTGTTGAACAAGCAAGTAGGCTTCGTGATTTGTTAACTGAAAACTCTGATCTATTTGCTAACTCACCTTCTGATTTGGGGAAAACAAATGTTGTTGAACACACAATAGATACTGGCACTGCCAAACCAATAAAACAAGCAGCACGTAGACCCCCAAGGACGTTAGTTGGGAAAGAAGATGAGATTATTCAGGAACAATTGAAAGCAGGGGTTATTCGAGAGTCTACTTCACCTTGGGCATCTCCCATGGTGTATGTTATGAAAAAGGATGGAACAATTAGACCTTGTGTGGACTATCGAAAGCTTAATGAAAACACTCTTAAAGATGCATATCCTCTCCCACGGATAGATGACTGTTTAGATAGTTTTGAAAATGCTAAATATTATTCAACTTTGGACTTACAGTCTGGATATTGGCAGATAGCCATGGCAGAAAAGGACAAACCTAAAACAGCTTTTGTGACCAGAAGTGGTTTATATGAGTACAATACAATGCCATTTGGATTATGTAATGCTCCATCGACTTTCCAGCGGTGTATGGAACTTATTTTCAGAGGTATGCAGTGGAAGATAGTTCTCATATATTTGGATGATATCATAATATTTTCTGAAACGTTTGAAACACATTTGGAGCAGATTTATATGGTTTTTAAACGTTTAAGAAGTGCTGGATTTAAATTAAAGGCTTCAAAGTGTGAACTGTTTCGACCAGAAGTATCGTTTTTTTGGACACACAATCTCAAGATTTGGAATAAGGCCAAGTCCAGACAAAGTTAAGGCAGTCAAAAATTGGAAACAACCACAAACTGTTACCCAGGTTCGTTCGTTTCTTGGGTTTTCCTCATACTATAGACGTTATATTCAGAACTTTTCAGTAAGAGCAGCCCCGTTGAACCGCTTGCTTGAGGCCGGGCAAGCATTCATATGGACTGATGATCATGAAAATGCATTCCAGGATTTAAAATCAGCGCTAACTGGGGAAGAAGTTATGGCTTTCCCGCAAGATAATGGACTGTTTATCCTAGACACAGATGCTTCAGACTATGGAATTGGGTCTGTTTTATCACAGATTCAGTATAGTGAAGTGATTGGAAAGGATGTTGAAAGACCAATTTCTTTTGCTAGCAAGTCTTTAACTAAAATACAGAGGAGGTATTGCGTTACAAGACGTGAACTATTAGCTGTCGTTGTGTTTGTTCAACACTTTAAACAGTATTTGCTAGGAAGAAAATTTATAATACGAACAGATCATAGTGCTTTGCGTTGGATTATGTCTTTTAAGGAACCAGAAAATCAGATGGCAAGATGGTTAGAGATTTTATCACAGTATGACTTCTGTGTTGTTCATAGACAAGGGAGTAAACATGGAAATGCTGACTTTCTTTCCCGTGCATGTGAGCCTGCCAGCTGTGATTGCTACGATGGACAAACGATCTTGTCAGATCTTCCATGCTCAGGTTGCACTGAGTGTGCTAAGAAACATGAACAATGGTCACCTTTCATAAAGGACGATAACATTGTGCAAATGAAACTTAGACGTACCATGCTTTCAAAAACGGAGAGTACAAAAGTGGATTATCACTGGCAATGTTATACTGTGATTAAAGACTGTGCATTACAATATACAAAGTGGTTGTTTATGGCCATGTTCCTGTTAGTTATGAAGTTAATCCGAGTAAAGGATATATCTTTGAACACTTTCCATGTTTCAAGTACGAGTGATAGACTTCTAAACATGCGAAATTTGCAACATAACTCTGAAGGCTATGATCTACAGGATAGAGAGCAATTAAGTGTAAAATTGCCCTCATACTTGACTGGATATTCAAAAGCTGACTTAGCTAAGATTCAGAAAAATGACCCAGAAAGGGGGATAGTGATAAAGTGGATGACTTTAAATACAGAAAGACCAAGTAGGGAGCATGTATCTGCTGAAAGCCCATTTGCGAGACATTTATGGCTTTTGTGGGACCAGCTTGTTTCAATTGATGGGATTTTATATAAAAAGTGGTACACAAAACTTAAAGGACAGTGTTTCTTTCAACTTATTGCGCCAAGAAGTCTCTGGAAAGAACTATTAGAAGCAACACACAATTCAAAGTTTTCAGGTCATTTGGGAGTCATAAAGGTTCTAAGTAAACTTAAATTAAACTTTTATTGGTTCCAGATGAAAGAATATATAAGACTTTGGATATTAAAATGTACTGTGTGTGGAGCTAGGAGAGGTCTTAAGAAGAAAGCCAGGGCTCCACTTGGTAGATATATAGTTGGTGCCCCTATGGACAGGGTAGCAACAGATATAACTGGACCATTTCCTGTTTCAGAAAAAGGATTTAAGTACATTTTAGTGATTCAGGATCACTTTTCGAAATGGGTGGAAGCTTATCCAATAAAAGACCAGTCAGCAGGGACTGTGGCACATGTGCTGGTCTTTGAATTCTTTTCAAGGTTTGGACTTCCTATCGAATTACACTCTGATCAGGGGAGTAACTTTGGTTCAGAGCTTTTCAGGGAGGTTTGCAAAGCTCTGGACATTCATAAGACCAGAACTAGCCCTTATCATCCATCTGGAAATGGGATGGTGGAAGTTTTTAACAAGACACTGCTTAACATGATTTCAGCATACGTAAACGATAACCAAAAGGATTGGGACATATACCTACCCCTATTGACATCTGCATATAGATCATGTGCTCATGACAGCTCTGGATTAAGCCCAAATCAGATAATGCTTGGACGAGAGGTTCACCAGCCTATATCATTAGCATTTGGATTTCCTGGATCAGATAATTGCCCGGCCTCTCCTGTGGAGTATGTTAGTGATTTATGGAATAAAATGAGTGAGATTCAGGTGTATGTTCGTAAGCATCTTGGGATAGCAGCTGAGAGACAAAAACGTGACTATGATTCTCGGATATCCTCTAATACATATAGTGTTGGTGATTTGGTTTATTATTTGGATAGTAGCCGGAAAATTGGATTTAGCCCAAAGTTAAGAAGTCAGCCATGGAAGGGTCCATTTGTTGTCAGTAAGAAATTCAGTGACCTATTATTTGAAATTACTGGGCAGCAGAAGTCAAAGGTACGAGTTGATCAACATGATAGACTGAAACCATATCATTCCAATTTGATTCCGGACTGGGTTCCTAGTGTGAGGAAGTCTATTTTGATTGAACACTCTATGACTCCCATAAGTAAAGTAGACGCGTGTCAACAGACTGATAACATAGACCAAAATCTCAATGCACGTGAAGCAGAACAGAAAATAGACAGCTCTGAGGTATTACCATTGGGGGAAAATTGCACACTAACACGTCCAAAGAGACACCGAAGAGCCCCTAAACGATACGGATATTACTAGTTTATGAGAAAACTGAAAGAATAAACTGTCTGATACAGTTTACATTTTATGATTATGTATGCACAATGCTTTAGATTTATTTTTGTTGGTTTTTTTTTTTGTTTTTGTTTTTTTGCAAAGGATACTGTTTGCTAAAGTGGTCTTAGCATTTTGATATTTGTTCAGCCTGAATCTGTTTGAAATTAAATAAAATTTAGTAGATTAAGGAAAAAGAGTTTTGTTAATAACTTAACTATTCAAAATGGTGACTTAATGTAGTACATCCTTTAATATTTACTGTTTTGTTTGTTATCGATTCTGGCAGAACTTGTATCAAGATGGCTAATTTGTGAAACTAACATTCATTACATATGTATTGAGTTGGGGTTGTATCCTGTATTAATGAGAATATAACATCGTTGATAGATATAGATTTTGATTCTTTAGAGAAGGATTTGTAGAGGTTGATATAAATGTACACATTGTTTTTTTTTTGTTGTCTTTTATTTTTTTTTAGATTCACCCACGTTATCTCACACTCTTTAAAAAAATGAATTCTTAGAATTGCAATTAATTTTGTTGCATGTAAATGGTTCAAGGGAGGCAATTGTAACAATACAGTGAGACTTGCAAAAATATTGGTTTTTAAGTCTGAATTAATGTTATTATAGATTTGCTTAATATAACAGCAAATTTTAAGAATTTCACGCTGAACCATTTTACCTCTAAAGCTAACTCAGTATTGATTGTATTTCAGCCATTCATGTGACTTTAATTTTGATTCCTTATGAGTAATGCAAAGACTATTGTCAAAGTAGTTTCAGTAACAAAATTTAGTGGGAGATGAAAAAAAAAAACAACTTTGAGACAAATATGATTGTGCTATACTACTTCAGCTTAAACGTAAGAGTTAGTGACAATTTTTAGTAAATGTGATTGGATGGAGTAATTTTGTTTGGCCAGAGAAAACATATATGATAGAACAGGGTGTGAGATGGCGGGAGATCCTTATTTTTGTTTAATGGCTTATTTTTAGTTGTAAAGTATTGTACACTTTTATAGTCTAGTAATCTTGTAGTCTATATCCTATTTACTTTATTATTCAATATCTTATATAAGTTTTGGTCCTGTGAAATCTTAGAGAGAAATCCGTTATGTGAAGGAAAACCTTATCTGACAAAGTTGTTTTAATAGCCATAATAACAGAAAGGGTGATGACTGCAAATGGTTACGCTTCTTTCTTGATATTTAATAATCTCTGGAGCGAATCAATTTTAATTGCCATCCAGTGTCTACGCTCAGTTGCACGATAATTGAAACAAGAGAAAGGGCTGTGTTTACATTTTATTAACGATTAGTGAACCGCAGTTATGTGTTAAAGTGTATCAACAGCTATCTGGTGTTATATGCTGGTCGCGTAAGCACAATCATCCTTTTTGAGTTTAAACGCCATATTATTTTGAGTGGTTGTAGACTTAAATTTAAGCTTGATCATGAGTTAGTTCTTATGTTAATAATTCACACTCTCATTTTGATGGTATCCGCATACGTGTATGTTGAGGAACCTCAACACTAAATGGCTCTAGTACATGTTACAAGTCTGACCTCTTGGCTCTCTTGTGTGTGGTATATTCCTGTGCTGGGACCATTTATTTTTTCATATTGTGCCCTGGGTCAGGTGTGGTACTTGATTGTATCGCTTCCTGATCTTTGCCTTTTCTTTTCTATTAGTTGAGGTCAAAGCTATTTATAGTTTTAAAAAAATAATTTATAAATGAGGCTCATTTGGGTACTGAAATCGAGTAGGTTAAAATAAATTAGAGATCTGATCTGGGTCCAAATTGTTTGCAAAAATTGTCAGCAGAAGACACAATTTGTTTATCAAAGTAACTGGTTTGGAAGCTAGGCAGATAAAATTTATCTTTAATTCAGATGTCTGGTTTCAATAATGCAAGTGAAAGAGGTATTGAGAGATACATGTTTATACACACAAGCCGGAAAAGGGGCAGATTGAGCATAATTCAGAATAAATTGTAATAATGAAAGAAAATAAAATCACACTTGATGTTTGCTTAACTTTACTTTTGGCTAACAAAGCAATTAACGCAAAGAGTTATATCCATGAAAGAATTAACATGTACATGCGTCACTCAATCATATTAAATCCGTAATAATAAAGTTTGCTGAACATTGTTTTGTTCTAATACCCTAGTAAGAGCAGAAATAAAAGCTTATCATGATACTGCACTAATTAAGGACCCAAACAATTGATTGCTTCTGGGTACCATATCTCCTGTGTCCGAACGATTTATGTGTTCGGGGTGCCCGAACGATTAATTGCTTCTGATTATCATATCTACTTTGCCCGAACGATTGATGGGTTCGGACTGCCCATATAATTAATTGCTGATAAATGGATTGTTTTCCCAAATTCGGGCTGGTAGAACATATAACTCAAAGAGATAAAGACATATTGATAAGCATGAAGGGTGCCTGGTAAGGTTCATTTTCGGTTGTGAAACAGATGAATGAACATATTAAACAAACAATACTAATATTATTTACTTGAAACTCAAATATTTTATGAAACAAGAAAAAAATGTTATGATACTTCAATGCAAAAACTGTCATCGTTTTTATAAAGGATTATATAAACTTAGAAGACACTATTTATCTTATCTACCCTATTATTTCGGATCATATATATGTGTTATTTGTGAACTAAGCTTTGATTCAGAGTTAAAACTATTAAGCCATATTTTAAAAAAAACAACATACAGAACAGAATGACAGTAATTTTATAATTCAAACCCAAAGAGAAAACTATTTCGAAAAAACTAACAATAAATATTTTGGCACGAGATGTTTGCAATTTAATGACGAGGACATAATATATTTCATACATAAAAAAAGGTGTGTCTAACTTTGATCTTAGACCAGCTGTTGAAGCAGTCATAAATATTGAAAACAGTGACTTGGTGATAAATATTGATCAAAATAATTCAAATGTACCAAACACCATGGAGTTAAATAAATTTTACGAAGTTATCACACCAACTGGAAACACATTTGAGGAGAATATTATACCACCACAGGATAATTGTACATTGCCATCTCCCCCTATTAATAGACCTAGTAAGAAAAGACATGCAATCCCCGATTCTAGGGTAACCAGTGATATTACCCTTGAAATTTTGGAACAAAGATTAAATAATTTAGAATTGAAAATAGACACTGTTGAAAATAAAATTAGCACTGAAATTAAACAAGCAAAGGATGAGGTAATCTCGAAGATAGAAAGTAGCATGAGCTATAATAGGCAACTCTATCATGCTGTGACTACTCAATTCCGTGAAATAATAATAGACTTATTATCAAAATCATCCCAAGCATCCTTAGACTCGTTGCGCACTCAGTCGTCAAGCAATAGAAGGTGAGCTATGTCAGCGGATCTAACGGACAAACATATGAGCCCTTCGATACAAAGTGATTTTTTTTAATTATCTGGAACGGATCTAGTTTGCTTCAATTACATTGTAGATGTTATTTTGTTAAATTGTGAGTGAAGTGGATTACTGGTGTTTCTAAGTTACATAATAATAGGATTAAACTATCTTTTTATTATTGAAGCAGATAAATAATGGCAAATGTGTTGATGGTTTGGATCTATACTTGTGTAAATCACCCATTACCTGGATTAGTTCATATTTTCTGTTTACAATGATTCTCATCTATTTTTTTCCCAGCGTATTTGATGGAATAATTTCAATCATAAACGTGAAAACACACACAATTTAGCCAGCTGGGGTCAGTGGTGTGATAGCTATAAGATGCAGTCCATCGTGTTTAATTTACTTTAAACGGAATTTTCTCTTTGATTTTTCAGCTACTGTTTAGTATTTGTTTATATTTCAGTATGAAATTATATGTACATGTGTCACATTTTGCGATATTGGGACCTAATGGATTCTCACCTCCATTAGAGCCTAAATATTGAGGAATGTCACAGTTATTGCATTAATTGCTTGATTTTCCGAGAGATTGAATGCCAGGCTAGGGCAGAAATAACAAATGATAAGAATTTTAGTGTATAAGGGGCGTGCTGTGTACTGTTGTCACTGCGGATCCCGATACCTGTTGAGTTAAAGGTACCGTGAGCCGCTTTGCGACGGTAAGGTGGCGCACTTTGCACACGGGTAGGATGGGTGTTAACCTTAGTCTGCCTGGGTAGGACGTTCTGGTAATGCTTGGAAATTCAGGATATGATTGGTCTTGAGCAGTTGTGGTTGCGCCAATTCATGGTTTATAAGCCTATATGAGTTTATTTCATTCGGGCAGAATTTCTTTTAACGTTAAGAATAACTTTAAAATAAATGTTTACACGTATGGCGTAATCATTGAATTGTAAACCAAGCTAACTTTTGCTGCTCTGATGCTAGATTTTTGTTTAAATTCTAATGTTATTGTTTGGTTTAATTGTTGCTTTATTGAAGGGAGTCTAGTTTATGAAGTCATTTTAGTGTTCAGCTGTACTCTGCGATTTTATGGGTTTCGCCTTTTGAAATTGTAGTACTATAGCTGAAATCTGAAATATTATTACATGATTTCAATTCAGTTTCGTTCCCACTGCCTTTGTAGAACATATGTTGGGCAAATAGATTTGAAAAGCAAAAGAAAGCTTAAATCGTGACTTCCTTTTTTACGTACATAACCTTAGCAACGATTATGTATTTTTGCTCTTCTTTAAACGAAGGCGGTGTTAAATCTGGCAGTCCTATCAGCCTGTGCGAATATTCAGCTTTTTTTTTTGTTTTGTATAGTATTGAGCCTCATCTTGGGATGACCTGTTCTCGTAGATGTTGCACCGCGGGAGACTTTCATCAGGCTGTGCATTAAATAAAGAAACAGCTGATATAATGCTATGTTGGCTAGTCCGTCGTGCAGATCTACATTTTTTGTTCGCATACAAAACAAACAGGGAATCTCATGATGTCTATTTTTATGTTTTGTTCAATATATGTTTACGTACAGATAAGGCTTGTTGTTGAACGGAGATCCATATTTTAACGGTTCGAAATTACTTTTATTGCATGGAACTCATTGTAAAATCGCCTGGTTTGGGTCAGTCTGGGTATGACAAAATTCTAGTGTAAGCAATGATTTTTGATACAACCAAGCCTTGTCTGTGCACCTAGTTGATGCATTGTCCGGTTATTCAAGATGCTTGCCAGCAGATAATGGACTATTAAGTCTGTTTATCGAGTAGGACTGAAATGCTAAGTACTTCAGAAAAATATTTTTTATCAGTAACACCGTTCGCCTGGACATTGTTCTCAATCCAAATGATAGGCTTTCATAAATAATGTTAAAACTCAAGGATGATGGGTGGTGTGAGGCTGTTCTAATGAGTAGTTTCCTACCGATCCATTTTGTTGATAGCTATGGCGCACGAGCAGATAATTTGGCACGGCCATAGACATTGTAAATTGTGATGAGAGTATTCGGTGTAATATTCTTAATTAACATTGTTCACTGCGAGATATTGTGACCTATACTCCAAGATCTGGTTGGGGTCTCATTGTGGAAAGTGTTTGTTGAGTCAATGGCATACAAATAGGCTGACTCATCTAGATAGGCAATATATACTTAAGACAGTTCGGTTCTTGGGGCACTAAAGCTATTAGACTGAATCTTTCATTTTATTTTGACTGAGATAGCATGTTTTTCAGTCTGCTGTACCTGTTTCCCTTCTCTATTGAAAAGGGAATTAGACATGGCGTCCAGATAACATGTGAAAAGAATGAGAGAAAAAAAAACACACAAGGAGTGCCGCCAGCTAGGTTGATATATTTAGTTATAGCTGTTTGTCCGGCTGTGTAACCCTTTACATGACGTGTGTATTTCAAAATACTGGGAAATATCTGCTGGTTTATTTCAAAGGCCGATCAAATAAAAGAAATGCTAAACGAGTACTAATCAGTATGTTTTACTGTGACACCACAATTCATTTTTAGACCCATGGGGGAAATGCCATGCGTCATGAATGGGGATGCATATCTGTGAACTATTGGCTATTGTTGAATGTGAGATCACTAGCTAGAATGCTAATATACCTTCAAGCCTCATGTATATTTATATAATGTTTTAAGTTGCTTATTAGACTGAGAAGGTCCAATTGCCATCAACCAACTGACAAGGTCTTTATCATTTGTATTATCCTGACCGTTTTCAAGGGGTCATTGTACCTTGGAACTGATATCTGAATGTCAAACAATTTGGATCCTTATGATGCTTAATCTGGTCCAGGCTGTTTGCAAAGATAATCAACAGACAACACTAGTATTAAGTTTCAGAAGAATCCTTCCAGAATCAAATTAGATTAATTTCCATCAGTATCACCTTTAACATATTAAATTGGTCTGTTGGTATCCGAGTTACTGAAAATCTCTAATCATGCTAATTTTAACAGACGGGAAGGACTCTGATTGGATGCCACATTGGTGACATCTCGTTAGGGTCTGCTTCGTTTGCCTATGTTGGCAGCATGACACGATTCTGCAGTTGTAGATATAATCAAATGCGTGCTATGTACAGTGGACGATGTTAAATTTTTAAAGCTCAGTTGAAATTATCAATAGACCCGTTTCTACCTTTGCACTCATTTGGTTGTGGCGTAGACCCGGATTTGGCTTCTCTTTGGAGGAGTCTGATCAGGATCGACGTGGTTAGAAGTTGAGTCGTGTCAGATGCTGATCTTCTCCCTCCACTTCCAACAAAATTATCTGAAACTATTAAACCGTCTATGTGGGACAAACATTCTGTTATCTCTGTAATTTCTATCGTAAGGTACTGGGCTTGTTCATAGTGCTTCGGTTGATAAAGAGCTTTACTGTGAGTAAACAGGAGAGACTCCGCTAGGAGGCGTCCTTTGTTCGCCTCTCATATGGGTCTGCACTGTTCGCTTATTTCACATTTGAGGTACAACACATAAGCCCGTGAACCAAATTTGCATTTGTAGATTTACCTAAATGTTCGTTTTGTATTACGGAATATGTATATTATTCAGTTTTCTGATAGTTGATTACATAATTGTATAAGGTGACCTGGTTTCATGTGTTGTTTTACAAGATTGCATAGGCACAGGTCACGATAATAAAATATTTTCTTACATAGTAGTTTGTAAAAAAAAATTCTGCGCACACTTCACCCTTTCTCAGCAAATTAAATACACCCCAGGGCAATAAATCTAATCTTAACAGGCAATTAGATGCTAATGCTGAGATTATGATAAGCACTTTTAGCAGACCATCAAACTAATTTATGGCATTAGATAATTTGACTATTAGAGAGATGATTCTCATAGCTATAATATAATTGTAAAATGTAGTGGGCTGACGCCAGCCGCTACTTACTTATATTAAGAAAATGGATAAAGGGGGCTGCCTACCAAAGGCTGCATGTAGAGCTAATTGAAGAGACGTCAAATGTTTGAATATCAGAAGACATAGTGTCGCTGAGTTGATATCATTTTGTAATCATTTAAATGATTTTGAATCGAAATTGCTGAGAGTTATCACTTTGGCGAAAAACTTTATGTTCTGACGGGCTCTCCTGCTTATTGACACCGACTTTAACCTTTTCAGCGCACATGTCTCTTTTCGTGAATAGTGAGTGCTTAATGGTTCATTAATTTCTCGTTTGACTCTCCTCCGAGTCATCTGAGCCGTTTCATGGTATTACTAAAACTTATTATTTATATACCAGTGGATTCTGGTCGGCTTTCTTTATTAAAAGTCAGCTGAATTGGATCTACAATGTTTTCTTCAGAAATTGTATATAGTAATAGGTACTGTGCGCTTATTGGGAAGATTTCGGCATATATTGGTTATATAAGTAAAATTAAATAATAATAATAATAATAATAATAATAATAATAATAATAATAATAATAATAATAATAATAATAATAATAATAAAAAACAACCTCTGGAACACTTTAAATTATTTTTGATATTATTTTCCAGTAACTGGTATCAAGCTGTTTATAACATTATGATTAAAACTTTGTTCGGTGTAACGAACGTATGGCGCTGCTTAATTAGATAACTAACTAAATTGAATTAAAGGTTAGAAGCCTTTTTCATGCTCATGAATGTTAAGATGCCAACAAGTGTTGGTATTTTTCCACCCATCAACATGACAAAGACAGCACCTTTATGAAGCTGCTTGTTTGAATATTTGTAAGTTATTTAAGCGACTCATGTTATTTATCGCATATACACGACAATATCAATCTTAGGACATGCATCTACAGCTATCTAGTGGGGCAAGATTTCTAATCTAAATTGGTTATAAATGTACTTATAAATATTAAGACATTATTTAAAAGTCTTATTTTAGCTTTGATTTTTAATTTTTAAGATTTTGGTTATAGTTATTGGTTTTAGTTTGTTTCACAGGATTTGGGGCGTGTCTGAGTTGCCTACGGCACACCAAAGGTGGCGGGTTTTTCCCCCAGACATTAAGATTTTATTGAACTTATCCAATATTATAAATGTTGTGTTACATTGGATGGTTTATTGGCATTGATAAATGCCATTTTACAAACAAATACGATATTAATTGTGTTTTTAAAGCCGAACTTAGCGCCACGTTGCCAATTCTTGTGAGACATGCTTGACAAAATGGTTAGTTTTCGTCCTTTCAACTTTAATTTCAGTCATCATCATATTTCACATTGATGGGTTCACCCATAAAAGTTTTAATGATTCTATAATTAACATAGTTTATGGACATTGTCCTGGCAGACTATTGGAATTAAAAAAAAAGTAAGGGTTAATCTCTCAGTTAGACAAATAGCTCTATATTGAACCTTTAGTTGCATAGATAGAATTCATTTATATGTTTCATATATACTACTATATCCAAATACATTCCTATATTCATATATATAATCAATATGTAAGCAAAACATATGAAACAAAGTAAGGATATAAGCAACGATGTCGTGCTACTATTGTATCAAAATTATACTACGAATCTGTTATTTTCTTTTTCTATCAGTAATCAGTTATTCACGTAGGATATGAAATCATATTGATGATGAAAATCGATGAATGTGTTTTGCTTACATGGTTTAAGTGATCTGTGTTGTATAAGAGAGGTTGAAAGTACAAAGTAGTTGTTTCTGTAAATACTTATATGTCGTTACCGAAGTATATCAATTATATAAAGAAAAAAAAATTCACATGTGTTACGGTTTTGAAGGACTATTGTTAGCAAATGAGTCCTTTTAAAAAAACAGATGTAGACCAAGCTTTGCAGTGGTAAAATTCTTATGATTTCAAATGCGGTTCGAAAAGAATGAACTTGAATGTCTTTGAGTGACGTTTAAGTTAGATTCGAAACTAATTGCACTTGCAATTGTCGAAACCTTGGAAAATAATAGTTTTAGATCCCCTATAAAGTATATGTACCTGGGCATTTGGGCTCATTTGAGCTAAACCAGCGCTTGTGTCTAGTCTGACATATGTAGACTGTAATACTATATTTTTCATTATTCGTTAGACTTTACGCCATTGTACGTACTAATGAGAAGGAAACAAGATCACAAAGCTTTCAATCTGTGCTCCTGGTTGGAAAATCAAGTATGACACAGTGTGACAGACTTGATGAGCTAGCCGTTGGACATTATCATAAATCAGGTGAATTGTTTGCAATAGAAATAATTATTTTAGGTTTTAATATCTTCATATATCAATGATTATTTATGTATATGCTCTGTGCAAAAGCTGTATTTGAAAACCTGAGTACAACTTATTACTGATTATCTAATAAAATCAAAGTCTAACCAATATTGAAAGGGATAGTATCTGGACAATTTGTTTATTTCGTTTCAACGATGAAGGATATCATATTGATGGGAAATTTATCATGGCAATAATGACCAATAATGATTTTTAACATGTGGTAATTATTCTAATCTGATAAAATGCCAACAGGAGTTGTCAGTCCTGGGAGGGAATAGTGTAAATAATGTATTTTTCTCATAATAAGGTAGCCTGATGTATTGGCACCTGACCAATATAGGGTTAGGGATGATCATTTGTGCCCAAAGTCATTAATTGTTTGGGCCTGTCATCTAATCTTAGAGCCTGTTTACCTGAAGTCATTAATTCTTCGGGCTTGTCTACCTGTTTAGCAAAAGTCATTAATTGTCCGGGCCTGTCAGCCTGTTTACCTGAAGTCATTAATTCTTCGGGCTTGTCTACCTGTTTAGCAAAAGTAATTAATTGTCCGGGCCTGTCAGCCTGTTTACCTAAAGTCATTAATTCTTCGGGCTTGTCAGCCTGGTTACCCAAAGTCATTAATAGTTCGGGCCTGTCATTTTTATCTTAAGAACATTTAGGTCCGAAGTAATTAATTACTCGGGCCTGTCATTTTGTCTATTTTATGGAAAAACCCGAATATACATTAATCATTAGTCCCGAAAATACATTTATCATGTTCGGACAGGAAGTAGGACACATCCTGTCGGGTAGTTTGGGTTTTCGGGCATCTAATTAGCTCTGGGTATAAAAGCAGCTTGTTTGGGCATTAAGTAACGCTTGTTTGGCATTAAAAAGTGTTCATATTTGGAATTACGTTTATTCTTAAGGAACTTATTTGTTTTAGGAAATACTTACTAAATTAACAGGAAATATTCATATTTTGCAAATTGCTTATAAATTTACTTTATTGTATGTGTGTGTGTTTAACTGTGTTTACTAGCTAGTGTTTAATCATTAAAGGAAAATATATTTAACTACTTGTTCCTGATTCTTTACCTTCCCTATTTATGGTGGCAGCGAATTTATATTTGGAAATTAACAAACTCGAAGTGTAGAACTTTACAATATGCTGATGAGAAATGTTATCAATACTCATGTAAATGGCGTTTTGATTATGTTCCCGTCAAATGTTCTGTGCTTGTTTTTAATGAGACCAAGTTTGCGTACGATAGACATAAAAGGCAATGGCGATTAGGACCACATATTGTGAATGATGATGTGAATTATAAACACTTGGGCGTCAATTGCAATAAATATCTCAGTATTGACATTAACCTTAAGGAAGCAGCAAACAAATTAAAAGGTACTTTCTTAAGTTTAGTTAACTGTGGTTTAATACATTCAGAAAGTCTACACCCATTATCATGCAAAAAGATTCATGAATCTGTTGTTTTGCCTAAAGCCCTCTATAGATGCGAAACTTGGTCTTCATTAACTGCAAGTAATTTAATGTTGCTAGAAAGGGCGCATAGATTTTGTGTCAAATACATGCAGGGATTAAGCATAAGAACACGCACTGATGTTGCTTTGAGTCTCTTGGGTATATATTCCATAGAATCAGAAATCGATTTCAGAAAGCTTACTTTATTTGGACAATTTTGCAGAAATATCAGCAACTGTTCGGTACATGACTGTTTCTACAGACGCCTAGCTTCTTTTTACAATTAACAATGTGTCTCAGAATGGTTATATTCCTGATATTTTTAAAATTATGGAAATATATGGTCTTACAGAACATTTCGACAACTATGTTAGAACAAACACGTTTCCATCCAAAATAAGATGGAAACATTTAGTTAAGCGTCGGATACATGACAGAGAAATAAGCTCTTGGAAAACTAGATTATCTGCTCCAGAGTTTGGAAGAATCAAACTGTTACATACTGAGTATTCACCCCATGCATTATGGATCTCGTCTAAAGAAAACCGTGGTTATCTTGCTGCTAGTATTTCATGTGTACATATGATAGCAAATGTTGTTGGTAATCCTTTTTGTAATCCAGTGTCTTGCCCACAATGCAGTACCAATTATGATAATGTAGTGGACCATTGTATCCATGATTGTTTATTTTTGACTTTAGATAGGTCAAGGTTATGGTATGCTATACAACAACTCAGTAGTGACGTTTGCACATATCTTAGGAGTTTGGACAAAACATTCCTAACGATGATTTTTCTTGGCCTAGATGATGATATAGTAAGATATATACTTGGTGACCAATATCAACAGTTCAGATCAATATGTACGAGTATGTCTAGGATTCATAGTATGTGGATAAAGGTTTCTACACGTGGCCTAGGCTCTATTAATAGACATTAAATAATGTTTTATGCTCAGTTTGCTTATTGCAAAGCTTCTGCTGACCATTTTGTTGATGTCTTGTAAACAAGTAGTCACACACCATTTAATTGGGTATCTCTGCGTTTGCGCAATGTCATGATTGACGATCTGAAATTGTGTACCATTGTCACAAACCAGAAAGACAGAGTTTCTTTTGACGAGGATCACATGCGCCTTGACGCTAGAAAATCTGTCGTCAGGGTTTGTGATGTGGTAACATTGTCGCATGTACATGAATCGACAATGAGTGTGCATACAGGTGTAAATGTGCGTGCCAGCCAGCCAGCGCATACAAAAACTTAAGAGGGTTTGTTATTCGCTGCTTGGATCGAATATTTTCGTTGTATATGTCTTTGGCATGAGTGCATGTCTACTGTCTCATGTGGGGAGCAAATCCTTGTATAAATATTGTATATACGTTTGTACTCACTCTTTGTGTAGTTATTAACGCATACAGGAGGAGATGGGCTGCTCCAGTACGCCTTATATCTGTACATTGATCATGATTTTGATATGCATTCGTGCATGCATCTCTTATTTCATTTAATTGATCACATGTGTGATATGTTCATGTTAGTATCTTGTTTTGTATCTGTATAATTCTTTGTATTGTGAACTCTTCATTCTGGAGGAAATAAAGAATATCTATCTACCTAAATCATTTGAATAAGCTTTCCATCTTCCATCTTCAAAATGTGGAATTTCACCTTCAATGTTCGCAAATGTACCCGTTAAAGGGTATACAAAATAAAAGGTTAATTTTTAGTAGGAAACTATCCTCCATCAGTTCGTGATATTAGGTACCTATCAGAAATGTATGCTACTAAGGCTTAGACTAGCCTGCTCAAATGCGCACTCTGGCCAAAGCACATAAAGTATGTAAATAACCCGCCTACCCTCTCATACCTAACCTCTTATCCCCTCCACATATTGGACAACACAAGAATAAGACATGGATCATAAAATACGTAATTTTATGATCCATGAATAAGACTAAGCTAGGATTAAGTGGCATTCTTTCGATAAAATAAGGTAAAAAGGGACAGCCGATTACTGACTGTCATCTCTTTGACTGCCCGAAGAACTTTTATCTCACGAGATCAGATCAGACAAGATATGGGTCTGGTCAGATTGCAAAATGTTTATCATCTGATATTCTTTCCAAGGCCTAGAACGATTAAAATAGTGAGTTCATCTTTATTTTCATATAAACACAATATTTCGACTTTGTGGCTAGTCTATAGTCTGGTGCTTACGCTGCAGAGTTCCTTTAAAAATACTGACTCAAAATCGGACACATAGAATATATTCATCATAACCTGTTGCATATATCGGCAGTTCTGTCAGGTTATTGATCGCGCGTCAAAGTAGCTTGCCTCTGATTATCGACTCGAGTCGCGATAACTGGTCGATTAATAAACAACTTTCAAAAAAAAATGCAGGAAGTGATAATTGAAAATATGGTGAATCATACCTGTAAATTTCTTATCACGGTATAACCCAATTAGATATGTTCACATGTGTGGATCCAGAACGTTTTGTTAGAGGGCCAGTGGGATACAATTCTGACAATGTTTAATTTATCCAAGTACCACAAAATTTGCAAGAATATTGAATGCTGGCTTGGTAGCTTTAAGATTTTCAGGGGAAACTGACCAGTATTGCTGAGAGCCCTATAATAGCTTTCTGGCTTTTCAGGGGGACGGACCCCATGTCCCCTTCTGGAACAGGCAAGGTTCATCATTGATAAAAAAAAGTAGTGAGTATGATCAGGAAATACCACAACCACAAACCGCAGACAACCCCACGGCACCGCGAGGAAGAGCCACTCAACCATCACGAGACACCAGGAAGACAAATTAAGCAAAGCAACCAGCTCTCTCTTCCCCATCAAGATGATTGCAATACTAGAATGGACATAAAGTAACGTACAACAAAACATAGAACAATTACAGACTCCCACAATGGGAGTAACAATAAACAAAAAAGTCAACAACAACAGAACCACCGCCTTAGAATGGACAGCAGCCTAAGCCATTGGGGGGGGGGGGGCTTAAATGCATTTTACTGGTGCCAAATCTTCACCCTAGATTCTGCTGAAGTACAAGAATGACTGGCACACGTCAAAAAATCGGCCCACTGAAGACAACTCCGCCCAATGTAAAATTCCAAAGATGACAACTCAGCCCACATTTTTAGAGTGACTAAAGTATGTGTGCTATAGTATGTGGCCCTATGTCATATTGCATACCTTTGAAGGAACAAATACGTCGTCATCCGTCATGATAAAGGCTTTTGTTAAAGATACCTTGCCAGATTAAAGGTGTGCATCAATTGACACTTTGTCCAAAACATGTTAATCTCCTTAATTTAATCATTCACAGACAAACAGACGGGCAGGCAAAGATTAAAGGTATGCATCAATGTTAATCACCTTAATTAATCATACACAAACGGCAGGGCAGGGCGGGGCGGGGCGGGGCGGGGCGGGGCGGGGCAGGGCAGGGCAGGGCAGGGCAGGGCAGGGCAGGGCAAGGCAAGGCAAGGCAAGGCAAGGCAAGGCAAGTAGTGAATGTAGGACAAAACATCCAGGGACAAAACATCCCATGCCATTTTTTGCCACCCCGGACAAAACATCCCGCATCAATTTGCCACCCCGGACAAAACATCCCATGCAGTTTTTGTCACCCCGGACAAAACATCCCTTGCCATTTTTGCCGCCCCGGACAAAACATCCCATGCTACTTCTGCCACCCCAGACAAAACATTTCACACTCTGTTTAAAGCCTATGAAAGTGCATAAAACAGCCCATTTAGTTAATTGCCACTATTATTATTGATATTCTTAATGTACCTTACCTATTGAAATGACTGGAGATCAAAGGTAGATAGATAATTAGACTAATTAGACATATGTTTCTCAATTATAATAGTTTGTTTGACCCAAACTGTAAATGATTTCTTTTAAGATGTAATTTAGTTGTTTGTCACAAGAAGATATCATTATCTTTAATTAAATTCTATTTACATTGTGAAACTGCCTTTCAATCAATTTAAGATCTAGTTTATATCATTTGGACAGTCATACTAGGGCATTCACTGCTAGTACATGTCATAGTAGATGAAGGTCGCAAATGAGACTTACCCTGAAGAAGCAGTCTGAGTATGGGATGTTTTGTCCGGGGTGGCAAAAATGGCATGGGATGTTATGTCCGTGTGACAAAATGGCATGGGATGTTATGTCCGGGGTGACAAAAACAGCGTGGGATGTTTTGTCCGGGGTGGCAAATCTTTGTGGGATGTTTTGTCCGGGTGTAAAAAAATGGCATGGGATGTTTTGTCCCGGGATGTTTTGTCCGGCTCCCCAGGTAGTAGATGGCTGGCTGGCTGGCTGGCTGGCTGGCTGGCGGGCGGGTGGGCGGGCGGGCGGAGGGACGACGGACGGACAGATATGCATTTTTACTGTCGCAAGAATCGTGATGCACCATGCAAAGAACGGGGAACGGACAAAAGCCCACTGGGACAAAAGCCCACTGGGACAAAAGCCCACTGGACAATATCCCACTGGAAAAAAAGTCCACTGCTTAATTTGGCAGGGTGGACAAAACCCCACTTCTTTGGAAAAATAGGTTTAAGACTTTTATAAAACTGTCAAACCTGATCAGACTGCTCCATTCAGGGTAAGTCACACCTGCAGTTTGTTTTCGCTGACATTATTATTTCTCCTGTATGTTGTGACAAACAACTTAATTTAGGTGTTAAAAGCCATTAATATTTGAAGATAATCAATTTACAGTTTGGTTCAAACAATCTATTATAATTGGGAAACATATGTCTAATTAATCCAAATGCCCATTGATCTGTCAGTAACAATAAGCATGCACTTTTATGAGAGGTGCCAAACAAAAAAAGATGTTTGAAATTTCAGATTTGAGAAGGGAGATTATTTATCTTAGGTCCGTCTGTACCCCCCCCCCCATATTTTCATGCATACGTAGGCTTAGGCTATTTTTGGGGGTTCAAAATTTTGAATTTCAACATTTTTGGGGGTTTTCAGAAAACTGAATATTTTTAGGGGTATGAAGATTTTGTGGATATTTTTTGGGGTCATCACAAAATTGGACTATACGATGCATTTTAGGGTCTTTTCTGAAGGTCAATGTACAAAATGGAGGATATTTTTGGGGTTGCTAAAATTTCAAATATTTATTTGGGGTGCTTGAAATTCTTAATATTTTTGGGTGTGAACGGTAGATGCTGGGCCCGAGCCTACGTATGAAGAAAAAATGAGAGTATCCCCCCTCAGTTCAAACCTATCCCTGTAAAATGCATATAAGTGGGCTTTTGTCCTAGTGGGCTTTTGTCCCAGTGGGCTTTTGTCCTAGTGGGCTTTTGTCCAGTGGGCTTTTGTCCTAGTGGGCTTTTGTCCTACACTCGCAAAGAACGCCGTCCATACGCTGTACCCACGATGCTGTCAACTTTTAATGCAGTCCTTACATGAATGCTTGAACCCAGTATACTTGATCCGAGATGTATGCGAGCAGCGAAGCCTTCGGCTTAGACAAGCCTATGCAAACGCGCATTTTCACAAGAGCTCCGCTGAAAAATATATATTGCATCTAGCCCTACTGGTTAGCTGTGCAGTCTTTTCACGGTTTTATTCATTCAGTATGAGTATGTCATATTGCACACATGTCGTTAGTAAATGGGTAACTACTCAAAATATTGAGCAATCAATCAGATTAAACCGATTTAAATAGCTATCAAATAGACCCCTCTCACATTGTTAATGCGCATGCGCCAAACTGTCTCGTTCCGCGTTATCTCCTTAAATAATGTATAAATAAATAAAAATAAATAAAATATCTAAGCGAGATTACACTCGAAGGGGCAACCTTTATAGGGTGACCTATCACTACACAATGTAATATGGAATAAAGATGAAAAGAAAAGCTTTGCAAAGAAAGATTAGACTTATGCTAAATATTACAAATAACTGATTAGTTCCAATATTCTTAAAATAAAACGGAATATTTGAGATTTCTAAGCATCCAAGACTAACTTTTTTTTCGAATGGGCGGTTGTATTTATTTCGTAACATAATCATTTTATTTTATTGCTTAAAAGGTATAATAATCTGTCCAAGTTGGGTCCGTGTGTTTAGAAAATTACTTTGCTCATTGTGGAATTAGTACACAAATCTAACGAACTGGTTCAAATATTGTTTTAGAATGCGCCTACAAGTCAAGCCCGATGGGTGCATTTTCACTATTTCTGCACATTCTTAAGCAAAAATCTGCATGCGTAAGAATTACTTACATTTTATCATATCAATCCATATGTGCGTATGCGAGCTGTGAAGTTAATGTTTATCGAAGATTTATGGTTGCATTTTGTACACTAATGACTTGACATATAAACATGGTCTTTCTGGGGCTAAAACTTGGACCCAGTAAAATGTCCGTGGCTAAAATAAGTGACAAGATACATTTGGGCCATCCCACTAGAGAATCTGTCTTCGGGGTTTCTTACTGAGAAAGACTCAGATTAGTCTGCTCAGCTACAGAGACTAGCTAGAAAAATGAAATTTTGCTTAAAGCTAGTTTATAAATACTTTCCAATAAGCAAAAGATCTGATCAGACTACGTGGATACGAAGACAGGCTTGTGCCTTTGTTGTTCACATGTACCAAAGTCGGGTTTTCTCGCGTCGTGCCCATCCTAATACTATGCATCCGGTTGTTCAATGTGTGATTTTTTGTAATGCCCTAGGGGCTCTTTCAAAGCAATACAATCTAGCACACCGCCGTCGGTCGGCACACGTTCAAAGCCTGAATGATTTATGACGTGATAAGTCGCTTCTTTAAAGATTATCTAAGATCTGAGTCTTCACCTGCATCCAAAATTTGTGAGTGCGAATAGCGAGGGCTCTCGCGAGCCTGCGCATGAGTGGATGTTGTATATATACCCAAGACGAAGAATGATGGAATAAAGGATCTATGAATGGAGATAATACCTACTATTGAAAAAGACCGCTTTTATCGCATATGCTTAGTCATTGTGCAGTGGCGGATCCAGAGGGGGGTCGATAGGGTAACAAGTCGTTTCGCCCCAAGACCAGTTCGCCCCTAGTTGTTTCGCCCCTGGTCGTTTCGCCCCAAATTTGATGCCTAGACGTTTCGCCCCAACACCCTAGTCGTTTCGTCCCACTTTATTTTTTTTTACCCTAGTCGTTTCGCCCCTCTATTTTTAACCGTTAATGTTATACACTTCATCAATATATTTTAAGCATTATTAAAATATGATAATAATTTAATTTAACAATGAACACGCTTCAGTAATAATCTATTTTAACAATGAACACGCTTCAGTAATAATGATAGCAATTTAGCCTTGTGGAACCCAGATCTATCTCTTTTAGTATATCAAAAGCCATCTGATCAGGATCCACACTGCTATAAGTTATTATCTGATTAGGGGTATGGTGCAGGCTCGAGGGTGCAGGTGTCCATGAAAAAAGTTTGGGAGGAGTGTAGTGCATAAATGTAATAAGCATGACTAGGATAAACCGTGATAACAAAATGCAATCCTTACCGAAAAATAGGCCTACTAATAAAATAATTTTATATTCCCTTCACCTCTGCGCCAATACGCAGGGTGGCAGCGCTCTGCTCATTGCATTAAGAAAAGGGACTGATCAACCAGTTAAAGTAATTGGACGTTAATTGTCTCTAATTAAAGTAAGTGTGCGGCCGGATAAACTTAAATCTGTGTGTCATTAATGGGATTAAGACTAGGGTGTCGAAAACACACACCAATCAATCAGCTGCAATTAAAATTTTATTGATCAATTAAACTTCGATATGTCGGTGACGTGCTTTGACTTCGTCGGTGAACGTACGTTTGTGCGGTATGTCCTCCGTATCTACAATGTTTATCATGATCCGCTAATGTTTAAATAAAGTATTTCAGTAATTTTATGTCTATCATGACAGGCAGTGTAGACAGTCATGACGTGTGGCAATATGCGATATGTCATCCGTATCAACATTTTGGACTTCAATTTATAATCTCAAAAAGTGTTAGGTACGGAAAATATACCACGCATTGGCTGAAAACATAAGAATCACGCCAGCATCCAATCTTGTGCCATTCGAATGGCATTTCGCTGGCGGGCCGATAGTGGCTCGATTTTGGACTTCAATTTATAATCTCAAAAAGTGTTAGGTACGGAAAATATACCACGCATTGGCTGAAAACATAAGAATCACGCCAGCATCCAATCTTGTGCCATTCGAATGGCATTTCGCTGGCGGGCCGATAGTGGCTCGATTTTACATGCTTACTAGGAAGTGGGCGGGCAATGGGCTAAGTAATGAGTTCATTAAATGGTTTGATCCTTTGATTTATGCCGCGGTTCATTCTTCATTAAGTTGGACAAGATCAGCGACGTTTGACGCATGTTTCAAACTGCTTATCCGGATGCTTTCGATTGCAAAAACGTTGATCTTGGAGAGCAGGAATATACGATCCTGATATATATAAGTAAAACAATTGCAGTTTTGTCGAAATTAATGACCAACGTAGGTCAAAGGATAGACAGCCTTATTGTTGTATATGATGTTTGTTTGTTTGATTGTTTGCAATTAGTGAATTAAACTGATGAAAAGTGTTATCTTATCATTATTTCGTGTATAATTATCGTTATTCGTTTTACCCATTGGAAAGAGACATGGAAACACTTTTGCCATGTGTAAGATTCTACAAATGTCTTCTGCATAGTTTGTCATAATTGCAAGATATAATATTGATTTACGTTGCAGAGTCGTTAGATGAAATGAACGTTATTAATTTCAAATAGGTTTGCATTATCTTTATAATGGGGAAAACGGATTGTGCGATAAACGGAATGCGCAATAGTTAAAATGGTCTACACGACGAGAACTCAGAATTTTGAGACCTCAAAACAATAAACAATTACCTACCCCAAAGAAATTCTACCTGGCAGAAATTAGTAACTAAACCATAACATGAGCATTTGATACAAGTTTATTGCTGAATAACATAGACTCATCTACTGAGCCCATGTTGATCGCATATAAAATGTATGGATTAAAACGGAGACTTAGGCCACAAATTAGACCTAGCTTTATATAGCCATGCTGAATATCAATTAACATCTTTGTCATGAGAAGTTATTTATTGATATTACTTTAGGTATAATCGCATATGCAATAAGTATTAAATTCTCATGAACCGACACAATAGCTTTATGCGAAAAAAACGTGCACATAATCTTTATCTAGCCAAAAGAGTTGAAGATTTTAACTGTTAAACTACATTACCACTACTGGCATAAAACATTGCAAATATATTTGCACAAACTATTCACATTGATTTCAACAAAATATGTTGATATTTCTTCTTGGGGCGAATCGACCAGTGGCGAAACGATTAGGGGGGGGGGGGGCGAAACGACCAGGGGCGAAACGACCTGGGACGAAACGCCGCTGGGGCGAAACGTCTAGGGGGCGAACTGGATCTGGGGCGAAACGACCCGGATTCGTCGGTAGAACCCTCTTTCCGCCCCCCGTTTTTAAATATCCTATGAAAATGAAATAATTTGGTCTCACTTAAATAATTTGGTCTCAGTGAGACCAAATTATTTCATTTTCATGGGATATTTGAGAGGAAATCAGCAACTGGATCCGCCACTGTTGTGCGCAACTATCTTGCAGCGTATACACGCACGTCTATCTGGTAGCATGCAGCAATGTGCAGCATGTTTATCTGGTGGGGCTAGACATCTATTTTATGCCTGAGCTTCCGTCTACCGCTTTCTTTGTGTGCGCTCGGGCACAACAATGGGTCCGACGTGTGGGCGAGCAGCGAATTCCCTGGTGGTACCTCGAAGCAATATACATATATGTATATTGCTTCGAGGTGGTACTGTGTATATGCACAGGCTCGTCTGAGTTATCCATTTTTGCATATTAGTTGGCATGTATTTCAAATAGTTTTGTTAGAGGATTTCATATGAGCATTTTAGTTGTTATCCGATTTTAGCTTGAAATCAAAGTATTATTTTACACTTATCATTGCGAAAAAAATACGCAAGACTTAGAAAATGTATATGAAAACAATTATTTATCTTATTTCGAGAATATAGCAATCCCATTCTAGCTGTTAGAGACAAAATATCGACTTATTAAGTAACAATATGTGGTTTGGCAATGTAACTAATAAGCAATCTGGCCTTTCATTTTCAAAAACGACTTTTTATCGATTTTTCAATTGAAGAGCGATTGCTAAGGGAGGTAACAATGTGAAAGGAGTCTATTCATTGACACACATGGCAACAAACATGGCCCCTATTACGATAAAGAACTAGTCCAATTGAACGAGTGAAAAATTCCAATTGGCTTAACTCTTTGACCCCCTTGGAAATTTTTTATGCGTTCTTGCTGTCTGGTTTTTTTTCTCTCTCTCAAAATCCACCCTTTTCAAACAATTCTTTCAGGAATACCAGCTGAGTGTAAAAAAAATTGGATCGAGTTCAGGTCCAAAGTTTTGGGTCCACACTGTTTGCAAAGGTTATCAGCAGACGGCATTAGTAGCAGATGATTGTGTACATAATTGGCCGCTGAAAATTGATAACAATTTCCTATCGAGCAGCGAAGGCTAATACGAGACTGCAAATTCGCGCATTCTCGCAAGAACACTGATATGAGACAGCACATGCGCGCATTCTCGCAACACCATTTTGTCGGGTCTGATCTGGGTCCAAACTGTTTGCAAAGGTTATCAGCAGACGACAATAGTACAGATGATTGTGGACATAAGTAGGCGCTGAAAAAAGAAATATAATGTTCACTTTCTTTTCGAGTAACAAAGGCTAATGAGCGCAGTCTCTAAATAACACGAACGAACATGAATGGACAGATTTGGGCGCTAAAATAAAATAACACTTTATGACTGCACACTGTCAAGACATGTGATTTCTATACGTGTTGCATTTTCGAGCAAAGAAGGCTCTGATGAGCCTGCGCAGATTCGCGAGAGCATTCAGGCTTTCTCACATACACAGATTAGGATGGAGATTTAGAAGAAAATATGGACCTTTAAATACAAAAGAATGGGTGTTAAAGGATATGCGCATACATGCGCATGTACAGAGGGCAGAAAAAACATATAGAAACTTAAGTATGCATGTGCGGACAGACTGATAAAACATACATCAATGAGGGTATACAGACAGACAGTCGGATAGAAACACGCGGATAGAGACATACATGCGCCTGTGTAGACAGAACAATTAATAAATGGATACATGCGCATGTTCAGAGAGACAGACGGACAGAAACATAAATATACATGTCAAGACAGACAGACAGACAGACAGACAGACAGACAGACATATATATTAACATTTACAGCTGGACAGACTAATATAATCTTATGAATTAGGGCGGAGTTGTCTTGTGCAAAGTTTTATATGGGCCGAGTTGACATGGGCCAAGTTGGTTTTGGGCGGAGTTGTCCTGTAGTGGAGACATAGACTCTTATCAGCTTTTTCCTTACAGCTAAAAATCTCCTGCTGTGTCATGTAGAACTGACCACATCATAAAACCATGCCATTGAAAATCGCCAGAATATGACATTGATCAATGAAAGAAAGAAAGTTTTAATCCAAACGAACAATTTTAAAAATGATTAACAGAAGGAAAATCTTTTTACGACTAGTCAAAGGTCCAGATAAGCATTTTAGCCTAAAATATCGGTATTTTCTGGAATATCGCACGAAGTACGTGTTTAGGGTGCTCGATAAAGCGTCTCAATGAGACAATTCCTTTGAGTACTCACAATATATGTTTTGGGTGCTCAAAAGAATTGTCTCCGCGAGATAGTTCTTTTGAGCACCACAAAATAATTATTCTTTGGTTTTGGAACACAGGAAAATGATTTCCATTACGCACTTTTATCTGGAGGTCTGATAAATGGTTTAAAAACCCATACAACGCCATCTATAATTTGCAGCAGACGACAATTTCAAATTTTGGCAAGTTTTCAAAAAATAACAAATAAGGCATGATATTTCATGAGAATCGCCCGGGCAGACGATTCTCATGAAATATAATTCCTTATTTCTTTCGAAAATTAGGAAAAAATATCGCAAAATTTGTCATCTGCTGCAGTCGTGATTAGCGCTTTAATGGTAAAATCAGTTTTTAAAGTGAAAACGGCTGGATTTCAATTATAAATATAGGATTTATGCGGTCATGAGTGAGACATGATTTGGAAAAGCGGCAAAATATGATGTTGGTTCTATTATTTTGGCATCAATGATAAAAGAACTTTTTAATGCAAGCGAAAATTGACCCACAGCTAGGCTTAACACTTATTATATAAAAATATTAAACGAAGTAAAATACATGTTTTGTATGATAAATTATAGGTCCAGATAAGCAATCATTAAGCATAAAAAATCTCTTAGTTTTCTTGCCTATCTGTCTAAGCACTTGTTTAGGGTGCTTAATGGAAACATATCAATTAGGCGGTTATTTTGAGTACTAGAACATATGTTTTGAGTGCTCAAAATAACCGACTTTGTGCGGCGGTTCTTTTGATAACCCTCAAAATATGCTTTGGTGAGGAAACCGGAAAAAGATGTTCCATTATCAACATTTATCTGGATGCCTGATTAATGGTTTAAATCAGTTTTTAGGTGTCTTATAAGTGGAGAAGAACTGATTAGATACATCACTTCAAATGTAGGTTTATGGTATGAATACCTTGCAAATGTTAATGCGCAACACTTAAATAACTACTAACTTACGTCAACATTTTAAGTTACATTTATCTTTTACTATCTTTTTTCATATGCTATCGTTTCAAATAAATTTTCTATTTCGCTAAATATTAATTCCCAGGTTTACATTTACCCAGAATGGAACGCATGGTATCCATTAGCGTGTCAATGAGTTGTCACGTGATCACTCCATGGAGCGCTATTACGTAACATGGAGTGGCGTTCTAAAACGTCCAATTTGAGTGGCGCTCAAGCAGAAAAGTGGCTTTCTGGATACACTCACTTGCGCTCTGGATACACTCAACCTGCGTTCTGGATAGCGTCCACATGCCAAAAAAAAGGATAGGCGGGACTGTAGTATCTCACTGGGATGAGAGCAATTTACGACTATTTCGAGACTAATTTGAGACACATTTTGGCGACAGAAATACGACAGTGCAACCATAAACACATTGCGGTCACATCGAATGTGTGATTAAGACATGTTTGCGACAGTCGCACGAATGTCGAATCATTGGCGACATTTTGACATTCGCGAGACAATCGCACGATGTTCGCCCTATAAAATTGCGAACATTTATTACCATCGACCGCCTCACGACGTTCTCACTAGCTTCATGCGTCTGTCGTGCGACTGTCGCGCGAATGTCGTGCGACTGTCGCACGATGGTTTTGCGAGAAAGGACAAACAAAGAAAAATAAACATTATAGAAAGCATTGAAACTTCAGACTAGGAAGGTACTACGCTGTTGGAAGGAACTAGAGGGCTGGATGGAGCTTGATTGTTGGAAGGTGTCAGGCTGCTAGGTGGTGTTGGACTGTTGAATGGTAGCAAATATTGAGTTAGAAAAAAGTTAACTCGTTTAAACTGCACAGTTATAACTTATCCAATCAAGCAGCTAACTTGCCCATCAAGCAGCTTGCAAGAAAGTCAGTCGAGAACGCACATGCTCTAATTGCCCATACGTATGGCATGATGAGCCCAATCAAATCAAAATTGCAATGAGTTCGGATGAGCCTCGTTCTGCAAAAATCTATTTTATACAGTTGTGCGCACAACGAAGGTACAGATCAGACTGCACGGATGCACATTCTAATCAGAATCGTAGTTGTCCGCTGCAGTAATAATTTGTTTATAGGGTTCTGTATGCCAAATTCAAACATTAGAAGGGCTGCTGAGACTCAGCAGACGCAATAATTATACCTTAATACTGGAATAGAAATGGTAAACATTTAAGTAGGCCTTATAAAACATACTTAACAAAATTATTCTCTCAGAATGCAGAACCATTTATAATAACTGAAATTACTCCAAACAGTTTACATGTAAGTAAGCCTAATCAATGCACCATACTTATATGAACATATCCTCTCAGATAGCAAGAATACTTGACAACTGGAATTAGTCAAAACTGTATACTTAAGTATTCCTAACCAAGATCTCGTACTAAGAAGGAACTATCATCTCAGATAGGAGGAACTCTTTTAACGAGCCTTTGGCGACATAATTGTGACTAATTTAAGATACTCGCGCGATAGTCGTGAGACGTTCGTGCGACTGTCTCACGACGTTCGCCAGAACATCGCTTAGTTTAATTTACTCGCAATGTTGTCGCGAAGTGTCTCCTTTATGTCGCAACTGGTTCGCAGTTCAGTCTTATTTATCTCGCAAATATGTCATGTTCCAAAATGATTGTGACTAAATAACGAGTGGTCGGCGACAAGTTCGCGACGGGTTCGAGACACCCGCGATAACTTTGCGACCTTTTTGCGAGGATTTTTGTCGCATAAAATTTTTGAACATGTTCAAAATTTTCTCTACCACTTTGCGCCACTTGGCGACACATGCGAGGAAATTACGAATCACTGGCGACTGTTTTGAGACTACTTTGCGACCCACTCGCGATGTCTGTCGCCAGCTGTCGCAAAACAGTCGCAGTCCAGTGAGATAGGGGCTTTAATTCGCGCATACAGTGTGTGATAAGTGCTGTACGGTCCAATGAGCTTTTGATACTTATCACAATGTCGAGCACGAAGGTACGCCCTACGCAGACTCGTCAGAGCCCTCGCTGTTTGCATACACAAAGTGTGAAAGGGCACAGTTTACGACCGCTGCCCCATGGACATATTAAAGTCAGCATGGATATGCGATAAGTGCCAATATCCTATGTACATGCACATCTGTTTACAACGGATTCTTCTGATTGGTCGATTTCAACAAGGAAGAGGACTGATAATAGATAATCTTAAAGATGGTCTAGCATTTAAATGCATTGTATTATACAAAATGTCACCGCATACCTATACTGGTCCGATGTTATATCATTTCAAAGCCACTTGGCATATTTTTGTTTGATTTTCAATTAGCATGCATTTTAATTGTTCGAACTGGGCAATAATCATCTCGAAACTGGGGTGACCAAGCATCTCTATCATGTTTAACATCTGCGCATCCAAACGCGAAAATCCATTGGCGTTAACATTATGTCTACGACGGGTCTGTTTATATACACTAGGAACACCTGATAATTTTCTATATAATATGACAAACAATAAACTTCATTAGAACTGGGTCCGAGACTAGAACCGATTCTTTTGCTATGTTTGTAAAGAAAGCCAAAACAATCGCTGCTCAATTCAATGGCTAAAACTTTGTTTTTACCTTCCTGAAAATGGAGAGATTTTCTGAAAATTTGCAGAATCTAAAGAATGTGTTTGTAGCGTAACTTTATGATTTCTGCTGCATTAAAAGGGTGTGGAATGTATAGAAACGATGTTCTCTTAGTGTTTATTTAAAATATTTGTCTAAACATTTATTTTTTAAAAAAGGGTATTTAAACTAAATTTCATTTCCATAAGATTAATTGGAAAGGAATACTTATTTATCATCATCATCCTTGAAAGGTTACCAAGCAAATCACAAAACAAACATGTTCTTTTTTTTAAACTAACTCTCGTTTAGGGTTTGACTAGGAGTACATTTGGGTCTGTGATTGTGGCATTCCTGGTCATACTCACCTAGTTTTGTATCGGGCAATTACTGTCAAGTTAGCATTAGCCCATGGCCCGCCAACTTCCCTTTGTTTTCAGCCAATCAGTTGCTAGAAAAGGATCATATTCAGTGTGGCTCACTCTTTTTTTGATCACCCCATAACTTGATGAGAGGAAATTACAGTCCGAAATGTTAATTTCACGAAAAATAAATTTATATATTTAGATCCCTAAAGAAAACTGTGATATGAGCTCTCTCTTCCTGCAAAACTAGAATGGACATAAAGTGACGCACAACAAAACATAGAACATAGAACAACTATAGAATCCCACAATGGGAGCAACAATCAACAACGAGTCAACAACAACAGAACCACCGCCTTAGAACGGACAGCAGCATAATCACTAAGTTACTGGTACCAAATTTTCGCCCTAAATTCTGTTATTGTCGAAGCACACAACTGTAAAGCACGCATGGAGGCTTCCTAACTATTACAATTATCAAGGAGAAATAATCTAATCAAATTAACACACTATGATGAAACAAAGAAAAGGACTCATGACATATAATCAGATCTAAGGAAAACCTCAAGTTGAGCCAGGGTGGGCCCAGCTACAGATAAGCATCAGGCACCAACCCTACGATTAAAGTTTTACGCCAGAGCCCTCATTGAGTCTGATGCCTGACCCACCGTCGTGCATATAGCTATAAAAGTAAGTAATGGTGCAAAGATCAGGAATCGATACAATCAAGTACCACACCTGACCCAGGATACCAATGGGAAAGTGACAAACTCACAGAAGACACCACAAACGAGAGCCAAGAGGTCAGCCCTTTCCCAGCAGGTGACCACAAAGCACATATAAACAGACGCGCACAAAACATAGCAAACACAAGACAGAACAAAAACATAAAAGATCCACAAAAGAAGTACCGCCTTGGAACGGTCAGTAAAATATTTTACTGGAGGGCTTAAACCGGTTTAACGGCGCCAACCTCACCCTTAATTCGGATGTGGATCAAGACACATAGATATTTGGTTTGCATGAAAGACCCCTAACTTATCAATGCATCATCTCCTAAAACATATAAATCAAGATATAACAAGGAGATAAAGCAAGGATAAGGACTCAACAGTAAATTAAACTGAATACCGGAGCAAAAGAAATCCAACAGGTAAACCCCGGTGGGCCCGACAAACAGCCAAAGCATCAGGCCCCTACCATCTCATCAATAGATAAGTCTTTAAGTCGGAACCATCATAGAGTCTGAAGTCCGACCCACAGGCGTGCAATTAAAGAGGAAAGCAAAGTTGCCAACCGTGATTGGGTTGACTACCAAGCATGCAGTCTGTTGCAATACATTAATGTTATAGCCAATCTTTTTATAATGGGAAATTATTTTAATGAACTTCGCTGAAAAATTATTAGAGCCAACAATCTTCTTCAACTTATAACAAAAAACAAAAATCATTAAGACTGCAGAAAAGGGCCTTATTAGTAGGTAGGGGGTGATGGTTGGCTCAGTTTTGCACTACATATTGGACTTGAAGCATGTGAGTTGCACTTCCGCACTATGAGGCTATACTGTAAGCATACTTTCATTTATCGGAAACTCACTGATTCCCAAATCAGAGCATTGGTGTTTTTTATTGTTATGCTAGAGTATTTTTGATGTAGGTGTTATTGTGATTGTCAAAATATAGTAAGAAAGGCCCTTTCGCAAGTTTCCGTAAACCGCAGAAGTGGTCACTTTATTGAGTTAAATGCAATTAAGTTGAAAAGTGTAACATGTATTAAATCCATATTGGCATGCTCATTTATTGCCATGTGCCTTAGTTGAACTTAGAGATAGCACAAGAGACTTTCATATTACCCAATGTGACATTGACCTTTGACAGATTGACCTTTCAATTGAGCAACGGTGAAAAACAACTTGGAAACCTGAATGATATTGCACTCTTCACTTTGTTTAGTAGTCCATTAGGGTCAGTTTGGGATGATTTGCTGTCGAAATTGACTCTTGAACTTATTGATGACCTTGACTTTGATAAGATGGGCCATTTCAGATGGATAAATGTATGCGTATTAGTCCGTTTTAATCTTTACTATTCAATCTGGCAACATAAATGTCACTTTGAAACAATGGCATAATGAAACTGCAACAGTATACCAATTCCCGGGCATGGTTTACCAAACTTACAGCCTGCCATTTGTAAAATAAGTATTTTTGGCTAGTATTTTTTAAACTTTGTCAATAAATTGATGATTTTCCCTGTCCATTTGACCCATTTGACCTCAATGTAAGACAAATAGGTCATTAATTGTAGAAATTGTACCTTTTTGACCAATAAAATTGCAAAGTGACCTTGACCTTTGACCTCTATGACCTTGATATTTCCCTTACACTGAGCTTGACCTTGCAGCATACTGGCTGTAGTCGTTTTTTTTTTCTCCAGCTAGGTCTTCGGAAAAAATGTAAGTGGTCAAAATGCCATGTCGGTGAGCATAGCCCCTCTGCATGGAAACTAGCTTTGCTCTTCACCCGCTCTGGCTGTTACATAATATTAGCTTTTGTCATCGTTATGCTTTATCTTGACTATGCGGTGCGAAAAACAAGATAACACATTCAGTCTGTTAACCATAAAAAATCTGAAAGAGTGGTATTTCTTGATGAAAACAAACATAACTGTATTTTAGTGCATTTCGGTCGCATATGATCATTTATATGATTTTATATTCGTGCAAATATATTTCATTACATATAGTTTGCTATTCGGCATTTTTTTTAAGAGTTTAAGAATTTGTAGCGCCAAGTTTGAGAATAGTAAGTCGGTATGGGCCCATGTAACAGATTGAATGCGTTATCTTGACTACGAGGTGCGGACAAACGACAAAATATGCTATGTAATATTCTTATCATTTTTTATTATCTGATGCAATAGCTAGTGGCATACATGCCTGGTGCAGTAAAACAGTAGTAGAATTTAGTTGACAGTAACCTACAAATATTAGTTTAGTTGACTCAATGACTCCCTATCCCTGGTTGATCGTAACCTACAAATATCGGCGTTTCTTCCCTATGGAAGAGATATCGTGCAAAACATATTTTTTAAACTATCGACGCAGATATTTCTTTTTATTTTATACTTAGCAGTGAAATACATGCATATGGAAAACAAATAAACGTGATATCAATTACAAGTGAAATTATATGATTGATATCAGCATATATTTTCACTGTAGCGTTTTTGTATTACCTCTGACTTTTCCATTCACTTAATGCAGCTCACTTCGAAAGTTCAAACGCTTATAACTTTGTTATTTGTGAACAAAAACATCAAGTGTGGGTAGGCATTTTCTTAGTCAGAACACGAGGAGCGTTTTGGTACCAAACTAGATCTAATTCAGATTTGCTGATTTTTTTCGATTTTGCATTTTAAGCACCTCCCGCTTCAGTGAGTGGGGCAATGCATGTAACCTATGTTATGTATCGTCATCAAACATAAATGACGTAACTTATGACGTCACGTCAATTTGACGCTGAGTAAATTTCTTTTATCTGTAAGTCCCCATGACTATGGATTGATCCAGATAGGTATGCTGTCACAAATACTCCTTTGTCTTCTTTTATATTTTTTGTGAATCAGCTTGAAGCATGGTTAATTGATTAACCAAAAAGCTTTTAAAAGTATAAAATAAAAAGAAAATTTACTATCTTTTTTTCAGTAAATTCCAAATATATGGCATCTCGTGAGTTGAAAACATCGAAATTTCTCACTCGTGCTACGCACTCGTGAAAATACTAATGCTTTCAACACACTCGACGAAATATATTTAAAATTCACCTCAGAAAAGTAAATATCCTCCATGCATTTCTCGCGTTTTCAGCGTCAACTTTAAATTCTGAAAAAGTTCAGAAAATAAATAAACATAACATACTACAAGCTTATTCGAGTGCTTCAGATCCTAATCTTATGTAATTCACTTCTAAAGTTTCACGGAGCATGTCACAGGCTGGGCTTCTAATTGAAAACAAAAATGAAATGTGATTTTTTTATCACAATATGACAATGCTAGCCCTTTTAAGACCAATATTTTTTTCGATAAAGTTACACACAATAAATTCGGGAATGTCCATTGAAGTTATTGAGGGGCCGAAGGTTATACTTTCAAAATATTGCACTTCTTTCTTTGAGGATCGATTTTGTCTTAACAGACAGTGCATACCCTGATGAAATGTCGCATAGTGCGGCATTTCATCTGGGTCTTCACTGTTTGCCAAAGTATCCGTTTAGGGATTGCTGGTCTTCAAAGGGTTAACGGGGACGGCAACCCTGATGATTACTATGTTTTATATGAAAGATCTTAATAAACCAGGAATCTTTTTACCAGTTTCGTCTAAATCGGTTGAAAAATGTAGAAGTTATGGGCGTTTGAATATTTGCAAATGAACTGTAATGGAAGCGGTCATATTGTAGGCTTAGTGACGTCACTCAGCCTAATTAAATATGCGTAATCAAAATAAAAGACAAACCAATGGATTATTTGCATCAATTTTTAATGAAACATTTTCCTTGTGTATAAAGCTACTTATCTGCTGAACTACAGATGATGTTATAGTAGTGATAACTAAAAATTAAGCAGTTGAAAAAATTCTGAAAACTAATTAAATATTCAAAATGGTGGCGGCTAAATGTTGGCCATATTGAATTTTTTAAATGCCCATAACTTGCCCATTTTTCAACCGATTTTGATGATACTTGTATCAAAATTCATGATTCAAAGAGCTCTTTCTGATAAAACATACTTATCATTAGGGTTGCTGTCCCCTTTAAGCTTAAAAACACAGATATTGGGGCGTTGAATTCCTCATTAAGTTCTCTGATTAGATTATACAACACAAAACTTTTTAATTGGCTTTTGTTATAGGGGTCTATATATTTTTTCGTACGGGAAAGGACTTGCATACGGAACGCACGGACATGAATGTGGCCTTAAAATGCTATAAGCAGCTCATTGAAAATGGCGGGGCATAAAAATAATTTTAAATAAATTCAATGATGATACCGGTTGCTGAATAATAATTTTTAAATACCTAAAGTGTGCCAGTGTGTCTTTTTTTAAATTTTTACTTATATACTGGTACGTTGAATATATAAAAAAGGTTCAGAAAAACATGTTAAGCGTAAACGTGTGATTATTTTCTCATCATGTGTTTTGGGTACTAAAAAGAACCGTCTTATTGAGGCGATTCTTTTGAGCACCTACAACATATGTTTTAGTTAAGAAATAAGAAAAATAAATCTACTGATGATGCATTCTTATCTGGAGGATGGATGAAGCAATTTTAGGATAATGTCAGGTTTTTAGTTGATTTGTATGGAATGAAATTTCTGCCGATACTCTATGCATACAAGTTAGTTTTTGTATGTTGGTAATCTCATTTTACTTTTTAAATTGTGACATTATACCATGCAAATTGTCATTTAGTAGTCGTTTCACTCGTATTTAGATTCAGATCATGTCATTTCTCGGTTTTCAAAAGGCAGAACTAAGTTGTAAATTGGCGAAACTAGGTTGTAATGAGGCAGGACTGGATTGTCAAGTGAAAATGCTATTTTTTTGACGCCAGAGGGCGCACCGAATTATCAGAAATTAATAATTTCTCCCAAACAAGTAGCACTCAGTGCAAACGGTGTTATGGATGATTTATTTTACCTACAAATTACCCCTATACATTTTGTTTGTTTGAATTGATTCTTTACGTTCCAGTCAACAAACTTTCAGTTACGTCGGGACGGGTCTTCCTGGGTTGAAGGATAATTGTGTCTTGCTCAAGGACACAACGCTGTGACACTGATGAGGCTTGAGAAAACTTCGTCCGGTCCCGCCAAGCTTGGACACAAATGACAAATGTAGATCTATTAATGGGTCTGAGCTGCAAGTGAAGGCAGAACATGCGCGGATCCAGAGGGAGGATAGGCAGACCCCCTGACTGGAAAATCCCAATTTCGATAGGTTTCTATGAAAATTAGCATTTGGACGCCCCCCCCTGCCTGGAAAAAGTTGGACCCCCACCCCATACCCCACCCCCCCTGAAAATGTTGGACCCCCTCTGGAACTTTGGAAAATTATAGTTTTTCTAAAAAAAATCGGACCCCCTCTGGGAGCGCAGTGGTAGAGTGCTTGACTCGATACATAGGGGCCGCGGGCTCGAGCTTCACCAGCGTCACTGTGTTTTGGTCCTTGAGCAAGACACATTTATCCTAGCTTAGTACTGGTTCAACTCCCAAAGACCCGTCCCTATATAACTAAAAGATTGTTAATGGGACGTAAAGAATCAAATATAAAAAAATCGGACCCCCTCTGTAAAACTGTCAGCGTTTTTTTTCAGACAAAGGAACTTTTTCTGTCAGGTGGGCCAGGGCCCCCCTCATCCCCCCACCTTGGCGAAAATTCCTGGGTCCACTCATGCAGAAGACACACTAATACCACATTTAGTAGGTCATGTGTTTGCCCTCTTTCTTACTTGGAACAGTTATACTCAATTCGCCTCTCTTTAAAAGTACACAAAGTTCTGTATTTTATTTATTTTTCATGTTGTCATGAAAGCTGATGTATTTATAAAGTATAAGATTGTATAGTCTGTCATATTTGACATGAGACTGATTAATTTTCGCCAATCTCCACCTTGTGCTTCGTACTTATTCGTATTTTTCCGAGTGACGACCGTTCCAGCACCTCTTATGACTTTTAGATAAGGAAAATGGTTAATATGGTATAATAGCCCAGAGGTTCATAAAGTAATTTAAGATCGAGAGGTTCCTGGTTCGAAACTCAGGTGTATACGATTTTTTTTGTGATTTCTTCATTTTTTTAACTCATTTAGATAGTCTGTATGTATTAATGACATCTCGATTCTTTATGTCATTTTTTTTATTTTTGTTTGCTTGCTGATTATTTTTTTTTTATTATTTTTTATATCTACTCATATTTTTTCTATCATATTTTATTTTATAATGAGCAGAATCTAATCAAATGACAAAATACAACATGAACACTATTTCAAAAAGGAGTCATGAAAGCATCTCTGTTTCGCTGGCTGTGTCAGTGCTGCTGTTGTCTGTTTCACCTTCAATGGCCGTGTCAGTGCTGCTGTCAGAGCTTCCAGTGACATGAATTATGAATGGTTCCATTTGCTGCCCAGTGTAGTGATCAGAATCTTTCATCTCCTGAATTGTCTTCTCGACATGGTCGCAAGCCCGACTCCATCTGTCTTCCCCGATCTCTGAAAATGCCTCGTCTGTGATTTTGATTAAATCATCAAGTCTGAAACAAAAATATGTAAGTAGTTTTATCATATGACGTCGCGTCTGTGAGTGAAATAACGCCATGCAATAAAATCGATAAACCACTAGTGGTTTACAGATTTACGGGAAACGTTATGACGTCCATAACAACGTTGCGTACATAATGACAAAATTTTAACGTTTTTACGACAGAAATGATATTTCAAAGTATTCTTAATGTCATATGATAAATAGAATCTAACATTCGTGCTCTTGTATTATTGAATTTATTAAACTCGTTGCGAAAAAGAGATAAAATGCTCGGCAAGCCTCGCGTTTTATCTCTTTCCCCAACTCGTTTAATAAATTCAATAAAGCATGAGCACTCATGTAAGATCCTCTATATAAAAAGTGCAATTGACATATGTTTAAATCCAACATAAAATGAGTATCAAATGCCAGACTTTTATTACAAATATTTGACGCACCTGAACGTAACATTCTTTTGTCAACTGGCTCCATATGAGGTCAATGGCGTTGAACTCTGGGTGATAGGGCGGTAGGCGGAGGACTTCATGGCCATGACTTCTTATGATCTCATCTACTTTATAAGATGTGGCTGGTTTATTCAATCTGGCAAGGTCTTGAAGCTTGGGTTTCAGCATGTCGTTGTCGTAAGCTATGCCATGTCTCTGGAGCCATACCTGAAAAATATTAGGAAATAAAATTGAACAATTTCACGAGAAAATCTATTGTTAATGTATACCTACAATCAACGTGGGGATCAACATAAGGATCCACGCAGCCCTATCAACTACGTAATTCTTTGCTATTTAGATAGAATAATGGCTTTCTTAGCTATAATATGATTTTCATAAGTAAGCTAGTCTTAACTGCTGAGCAGGCTGATTTCAGTCTTGTTTGGCCTTGAACTTGGAAGATTAAATGCTGTATGCTGTCGCGATTTGATTCAATGCAGTACATTAAAAAAATTGATTTAGCCCTTAAAGCGTCAATCACAGCAGACATCGTCTGCTTTTGTCGTCTGCTGAAATGTTTTAGAAGCCTCTTCGACAGTGTAGATCCAGTAAGATAATTCTGAGCAGGGTCCACACTGTTTACCTCTATACTTTCATTAACCAATAATAGTATCATATATATGCAGCAGACGACTTATGCAGACAACATTTTCGGATTCAATTTTTGCTGGCGCTTTATTGGTTAGTTTATTCACCTTAATGTCATCCTTTCTTGTGCTGAATGTTGGACACTTTTCTGTCTGCATGGAGTGATAACTTGCGTTATCCATGACGAAGGCACACTTGTCTGGAAGATTTGGAATAAGTCTTTCTTTGAGCCATTTCGTAAACTGCTTCCCGTCCATTTCGCTGTGGTAGTCTCCGGTTGAAGATGACGCTTTATATACAAGCTTGCCTTCTGGGATGAATCCTTTTCTGGACCCTGCGTGTACGACGACCAGTCTCTGGCCACGGTTACACGGTGGTTGAACACCAGTCAGGCCTGGACCCTGCCAGCATCTCTTCTGGGAATTAGCCGTATCTATCCACGTCTCATCTATAAATACGAAGCTATAGCCATTCTCCTGTAGTTCATGTTTTCTCTCGTAGAACTTGTACCGCAGGGATAAAATGGCAGGCTTTTCTATGAGGACAGTCCTGTTGTCTTGTGTCTTCTTCCACTTATATCCCATATCTTTAAGGGCTTTCCTAAGTAGCTCCAGACCTCCTGGGTAGCTGATTTCGGTTTTCAGCGCTGCATGCAGACTTGGCAAGGTCGGAAGCATCTTGTAGTGTGTGTAAAATTGTCTGATCTTATTCCTGATGACCGTCTGGTCGAAGTCATCGATGGGCTTGTAGGCTTTACGGGTGTGTGGCCTTTCAGGTGATGAGAGCTTTCCCGTCTCCTTCAACTCTTTCTGTAGCCTGAAAATCGTGGCACGGCTAACTCCAGTTGCATCAACCGTCTGTTGAATACATGTCCCGTTGCCTTCTTTAGAGTGCCCCTTGAAATAATCTAATACGCCTATAACCTTAGACTTTTCACTTGAATTCAGAGGCCTTTTGGAAGACATTCTAATAGCTTTTGATATAAAATATGTGCAGTCGCGTGTTCATTGAAGTATTTTAACGATTATTTCGTGCTACGCCTGATTTTCATGCGCATTTTTTTTTAAAAAAAAATGGACCCCCCTAAAGGGATTCGAAACCGATACCCCGGTTCCAACTTCAACGCCTTACACACTGGACTATACGAATTGTGTATTTCAAATGCATACATTTAAAGTATGATTCAGAGCCTAGAACATGACTTTCTTTTCGGAATCCGATGATTACCGAGAAAGGTCATTGAATTTTCAAATGTCTCAGGTCAATGTAGACAAACAATATTTGCGGATTATGATAAACAAAATTCCAGCGAAACGGAGGTGTGTTTTTCTTTTTCAGAAAAAAGTAACATCAATAAAAGTCAACTCATATATTTGCAAATTCATTATGCATTTAAAATGTTTTAAATGTGCAATGAAAATCAAAATCTGTAAAATGTATCGTGGTGTAGTGGATAAGTTGCAGGTTCAATTCCCGGCTTCTCCATAAAACCACTTTCGGTGAGCCTTTTGGTGTTCTCGACATAAAACCAACACACTATCTTAAACCAACCCAGTGGAACTGGTCTATACCCAGGAAAGCCACAAAAAATCGCAGTTCTCCAGAACCAATTTAGGTTAAGCCTTACCCTGTCATAAAAACAAATCATAAACCTTCCGGCCCAGTGTTGGTAACTACCAAGCGAAAGTCACTAAAGTGGTGTAGTGGATAGTCACTATCCTTGTACCCAGGGCTCCTGAGTTCGATTCCCGGCTCTCCCAGTCTGTCTGATGTGATTTAAAGCCGTCGCCCTGTCTTCTTAGATGAGCCTCTGCCAGTTTAGGCTTCGGGATAGATCAATACAGCTCATACATGTAAGACCAGGGCGTTTTCGTACATTCCGAATTATATAGTGCACAAGTTTAATATACTGACGGACTTTAAATACGCAACACTAACCCTTTATATTTTTCAAAAACAACTGTATGTTATATTTCTTTGCTTCGATGATGTCATACTGAGTTTGCTTCTTCAGTAAACACTTTAGTTTTAAATGTACAACTAAACTGGACGACGTTATTTGCTCCATATGAATTTAGCCATTTAAACATTTCTTAAGTAGAGGAGATTTTAAGCTTTTGAATGAAAGGGTACGCCCAGATATACGTCATATACGCAAATAAGCTGTATCGCAGACTTGCCAATAAATATGAGAGTGATTCCTCGATAACTAATAAAGTCCATGATACAAATTTGATGCTTCTAGTGTCTCTTGATTTAAAGAATTAGGGAATCTTTTATTCATAACATTTGGCCACATTAAACAGTTGACCCCTATCTCAAAAAGTTTACATTTTAATGCGTTAAGTTCATCTTAGTTGGACAAGTTATCCATGGTTAACTTACAAATGAATGCTCTTTAACATACAATCAAGAATATTGTTATGCCTTCTTTTTTGACACATAAATTAAAGCTGTTATCAAAAGTGTTGCGTTTTTAAAGTCCGTCAGTATATTTTTCTCGTGTGGCTAGAAGTGTTTTTTTTGTCTGAGCCTTGACACGCCTACATAACGATCAAATTCTTACCCGTCGGTTAAATAATGAAAACCATTGGAGCGACATCCGGTTCAGTATAGGAGGTCGCAAAAAGGCAAACAAACTTTGTATTTTCTTCCATTTTGGATTAAAATACTCTTTTTGAGATAGTTATTGAAAAATCGGAGTCATTTCTAATTTAAGAGTCACGCCGGATAGGCGGCAATCAAAAATGGTAATACTATCGACGAACGTAGATAAATAACAGTTCGAAACAGGGTTTTTGATTGTCATTTGTCAATCTCAAACACTGTTTCTAGCGATGTTTGGTCCGTGTTTGTCGATTGTTAAGAGCAATTTTGACTGCCACCTATCCGGTGTCAGAGTGATACCGAGTGATACCTGTGAAATGGCAAAATCGCAGTTTCATGGGCATCATTCATAATCAAAAGATTTCTGTATGATGTTAGCAGTACCTTTCAGCATGCACACACACCCTCCACACACACACACACACACACACATCATGTATTAGGTCACAAAAGACCAAAACGAAACAAAAGCTATTAACTACAATAAACAAAAAATTGGTAACTAACCATAACCCCTTACGTCGTATCGCTCGACAAAACACTTATGAAACAACAAAGCAAAATCTTTCAAGTGAAAAAAGGTTGTACCCTGACCAGGCTTGGGTACCAATTAAGCTCATCTTGTTGCAGATTTGTTTTTGTTTTGTTATGAGACTAAAACTTCATTCTGTCTCTTTAGCTCAGACAATCTGTGAGTCCTTTTCTATAGGTCATCATCATGTTTGATTACTGTTTCTTCATGATGATACAATGCAATAGTAAGAAGGTCGCCATGCGAGCTGAACATGTTTTATACTTCAACAACAGCAGAATCTAAGGCAAAGATATGGTACAAGTAACATGCATTTAAGCCCCCTGGTGGCTTAGGCTGCTGTCCGTTCTAAGCCGATGGTTCTGTTGTTGTTGATTGGCTGTTGATTGTTACTCCCATTGTGGGAGTCTCTAATTGTTCTATGTTTTGTTGTACGTTACTGTATGTCCATTCTAGCATCTTGATGGGGAAGAGAGAGAGTTGATTGCTTTGCTTAGTTTGTCTTCCTAGTGTCTCATGATTGTTGTGTGGCTCTTCCTCGCGGTGCCATGGATTTGTTTGCAGTTTGTGATTGTGGTTTTACCTCATCATATCCACTATTTTTGACAAAAATGCCTGGCCTGGTCTGTATCCTAATAACAAGAATGACTGCTTTTGTTGCATGTGAATGCCTTATTGTGATAACCTTTTTAATCAGTTTGGATCCTGACCAGGCTCTACAAAGCGCTGTGCCTGACCTGGAGCCACACTGTGTAATAAGTAAATGCGTATCTAATATATATACCTTGTCACCTTATTTTTTGTGTAATCCTCTTTAAGTGTCTATTATTATTATTATCATTATTATTATTATTATAATTAATATTATTATTATGTCTATTATTATGTCTATTATTATTATTATTATTATTATTATTATTATTATTATTATTATTATTATTATTATTATTATTATAGTCTTATCAAACAGTGTAGGCCCTGATCAGGCTCAGAGCTTTACAAAATGCCTTGCCTGATCTGGAAATGTTCAATACCCTGATTAAGTAAAAAGAGAATAAGAAAAGGCTGACTATAAAAAGTAACAAGAACACGCAATCGATGTGGCGCCATCGCAAATCCCCACGTTCAAGTTTTTGACCCCAAGTACTCCCAAGTCCCACCCCTGGGGCATGACTCAGGCGATAAAATGAAACGTTAGTTGTCTTTTTTATTTAAAATAAATTTAAATTTAATGATGTTCGACCCCTCTGCTGTGCCCCAGGGGCCAGGGCCAATTTTTTGGTGCTGTTGCACGCCCCTTTCATGTGGTTAACTTAAAGTGTATGTTCATGGTTTTGAACATTTTACTTAAATCAAAAATAAATATTTCATAATGTACTTATATATTTTTATAGATCATCCTCTCATCTGCTAAGTTAATTATGACAGTGTTCATTGCCTTAATCTAAACATCTGGGGTTGCCATATTACAGTAATGGACATTAAAATATGGACATTAACCTCTATTTCAGGTCAGCTAAATGACTCATGGAATCACCTTGCCAGTGATTCCATACATTGCTTCATTTCAATATTGGATAATTGCTATTCTGTTTTCAATAGCAATTATCAATCAGATAACTGCAAATTAGAATGTCATGACTATTAAAAGAAAAGTATTTAGTTTTTCAATAAGTTTCAGTTGATTTTGATGTCTTATTGTACCCAAAATGAAGAATGGTATTACAAAATATGTCGTCTGTTATAGTAATAATTAGTGCTTTAAGGGTTCAATTTCAGAAATAATTACCAAATCTTGGCCCATGTATCAAAATATAGTCATCAATGTACACACTGCTTAAAAAATACTTTGAAACATTGTTATTTTTTGCCATTATCAAGGATTTAAGACTTTGGTCTGGTAGTGTGAAAGCAGGTCATAGTGATTCCAGTCCACTTGTTAGGAGCTCATTGACTTGCAAATGGCCAGACCCCCAGTGCCGACTGAAAGTTATTAATTACAGGCTAATTGAAGGGATTTCACACACATTAAATGAATGATTTTTTCCTACCTTACCGTAAGCTCTATAATAAATGCATTTAAAAAATGTGAATTTTCCCTTTAAAGTTAAAATCATATGAACTATGCGCATGTCACTACATTCAATGGGGTCCACTGGGTCCGGGACTCAAATTACTGTCATTGTGTCCAAAATAATGCATTTAAAGCATATTTTAGCGCATTTTTGCTTTCTCTAGTGCTTTTTTCATCGATTGCTATGAGCTGCGTTCACCGATTGCATTTGTATTTTTGAAAAGGCGTTTTCGATTGCCATTTTGATTTACCTCTCCGTTTTTAAACCGTACATAGCTCAATCAAAATTCCACATTGCGATGTCAAATTTGACTAGTGTTTAGGGAAGCCATTCAAATGTTTCACCGACCAGCCAGTTGTTTATTATCCCTTTTCAAAAAAGAGAATAAACATCACTGATTTTTTTGTAAACATTGTAAAATAAATGATCAGTTAATATCACAACATTTTTAATTGGAATTGCATAGAACAAACCACAATTCATTTGAGAAAGAATAGGCGAAGCCAATTTTATTAAAATACGGCTATAAAATAGAAAAAAAAACCCAGATAAACTGACTTACCCAAAGTAACGGCGCCACTGTATAATTTGATTGCAGCTCCTTGATTGTATACCCGGTGTGACCATGGAATAGGCGAAAATATGGAAAGCGTATTCAAATGATTTAGGTCATTTGTTGTTCTTTAATATTGTCAACCCCCCGCGGCGGGGGCATTTAGCAGGCACTTTAACACAAATTTGGCCCAACAGTGCAGTGCTTTTAGCAGGGCTTTGAGAATTGAAAAGTTGAAAGCCCCGCTATTCTGCTGCCGCGAGGGGGCGGCGGATAGCCTACAAATGACTGGTGAATTACACTTGAGCACTATTCAGCGTGTACAGGTGGCGAATATTGTAGTGAATAGTCAATAACCAAACCTGGTAAATTTGCATTTCCTGCACTTTATTTTTGTTGGGAGGGGGGATAAATTCCTATAAATGGGAAAGTATGGATATGCGACACGAATAGCCCCCTTTTCAGCTCTGCCAATTGGATATTTGAATAGCCCTCAGTTTTGATCATTATATATACAGTCAGACATAATTTAAGCATCGCCTCAATAGTTTCCTAGAAAACGAAGGAAGCTTTCCAGTCATGAATATTTTCTTGTTTTATTTATGAAAATAGATAAAGTGGTGACAATTACAGCAAATTTCGATTTGATTATCACAAAGGCAAACAACCAGGCATGGTAGATGCACACTTAACCCTAAAAATGTCCCTATTATCAAACCCATTATGGTATTTTGAAAACGCTTAGTCATGTTAAGTGTTAGTGTCATATTGTAACAATATCAAATACAAGTTCTGTCTGAAACTTTCATATTCATATCTCTAAAACAATAAAAGTTATGGATGTGTAAAGAATGGCATGTTATATGGTGATAATGCAAAAATTAAAAACACGCGATTAACTATATCTATGATCCTCTATAACTTACATGAAACCTTGAGTTCTACAGAACAAGTTTGGCACTAGTTTGAAAAATATGTCTAGATTATTTCTGCGTTTATTTGAATTCAAAGTACGCACTTTGGGTTAAGCTGTGAAACTTTTAAAAGGTACACCCAAAAATAGGGTTGGTGTATACAGGGCATCGTAGAAATTAAGCAAAATGACCAAATGGCATTCTAATATGTTCAGCAGACCAAAGACAGACTAGTCTAACAAAATATTACAACCTGGTTGTTCTTCTGAAGAATTTTGTACACGAAAAACGTCTCTGAAATAATGTTTGGGTGATGCTTAACTTATGTCTGACTGTATATATGAATAGCTCCATTTCTACTTGGTTAATATATCAATGACTCTCAAGTTTGCGTCTCAAGCTTTTGTAACTTTCCTTATCTAAATATGGAAAATTCTATGTTCCTGTATTTAAATACTTTTTCAATCATTTGTGTTTGGTTAAGATATGAGGTCTCTTTCAACAAAAGTTTGAGAAGATTTGCCTTATTAATAGGTATGGAAACTCGAAGGGCAGTATATAATAGGTCCACATTTAATGAATTCTGTATATGAATAGGTCCTATTTTCCACATCTATATATTTGAATAGGGTTGGTTTTGAAATTCTGGGCCGCTCATCTGCAATAATATGACTTCAAAGTTACCCCTTCCTGAGACTTTTTGCTTCCAATATATCACCTACTGTATTCAGAACTTAGTATACAACTGCCATACTACTGAGCTTGAAATGCTTGATTAAATTGAAAAAAGAAGGGCTTTATATCTCAAGCTTTAGATAATGCAACATTAAAACTATCAAAACTGTTGTCAAGCAACTATAATGCTCTAATCTTTTTTCAAATGCCAAGCTTGTACATGTATTCCCTGAATTATTTCCCTTTAAACGGAATACATGCATACAGTTTTACCTTTGAAATGATTTTTTAATGTTCATTCTATTTCTTTCGTTAAAATTTTAACGCGCTTATATTTATGAGATTCTACATGGATTTTCTAGAAGAGATTGCATATTGTATCCTATAACAAACGTTTTACAAAAAAGAAAAGAAAACCACAAATCTTGATTTTTTGTCGGTTTATAAACCGTTTTTCACATTATGGATAAACCATTGTAATCAAAATATCTCTCTACACCGTTTTCCGTAATTAATTGACGAGCTCCGAGTAAGGGATACTCTGTAAATTATAAATGAAAGCGCGCCCTCTGGCGTCAAAATATTCAGCATTGAAAGAAGCGGGGATTTACCGCCAATATTCATTACGTCAATTTTCTGTTTTAAATGAATGGAGTGTCACTTTATAATGCTGTTGGTGCTATTCTCTATTTGAAAAAAAAAAAAAAAAAAAAAAAAAAAAAAACACCGGAAGCGGCTTGAGGAGCCGTCTAGGCACACGCCTAGGCGGCTCCACGAGCCTTTTACGGGAGCCAGGAGCCGTTTTTGGAGCCGTTTCCCACGTCTATATAAAGCGCGCAGGTTTGCTATCTCAGCATTCCTGGATTCTTAATCATAGAGTCCACGTCGAAACAGGAAACCGCTGAAGAGTCTACATATAGACGAAACCTAGGTCGGGTTAGTCGCTGCACACATGGATAAAACCAAGGAGCCAGAGAAGGACGGTTGTTCTGTCCCGACTATCCAGTCACTCTTAAGCCTATTTACCACAACCAGTCGGAACAGAACGACGCAGTCCGAGTTGTCCACACCGAGAAGCCCCAGCATTAGCATGAGCCTCTCCAGTACAAGCACGAGCTGCACGTCTCTGACCACGGAAGAATCAGCATCAAATACTACCGTGGTCAACACGGCCAACACAGGCAGAAAGAGACCATTGAGCTCACCAGAAGCCGCCACTCCCCAGCAACAGAAGAGACGAGTCATGATTGAACTACCCGCCAATGAGATGCCCTTGTACAAAACAGCGAGAAACCTTCTCTCAAAATACATCAGGGCAACACACCGTACCAACTTCTTCAAGATGTGCTTAGACAAGAACTTACTACCCAACGGGTTCAGGATGTCACGCATCCCTAGAAACATCGCTCCGAACACTGGCGCATTCAAAGCCTGGGAAGACACCTTGATTTCCGCATCTCGAACCCTTCTCGAGATTTCACACAGCAGCCACAACCAAACAGTGATTAACAGCTTGGAATCAGCCTACTTCAGTGCCAAAACAAAGGCCCTCAACACCCTAAAAGACAACACGTCCAGGGACAACATCGAGAAAGCGCTCGATCACATACTAACAAGACTTGACGTGTCACTCTCTTTTCGATATACTGCAAAGCTGAAGGCGATTGAAAACGATCCCTACTCTCCCAAGGGAAAAAGACGTCACACCAACAAACAACCACAGCTCAAAAGAACTGCACCAAACAGAAGACGGGGACTGCCCAATCATAGGGGCAGAAGAGGACGGAGGCCTACTCACCAAACATACAACAGACGACCCGCCGACAACAGTCAGCATTCACAAAGCATGGACAATTCCTCATTCTCGGACAAAAATGTTCAGAATTTTTTCAATGCCTTCTCGGCATTTAACAATCTTTTAAAGAACCAAAATAACAATGCCAATGTTAACAATACATATGAACCATATGCTTCTGACTTCGTTATCAATTTGTTCCATTTCAAGCTCGGAGACGACCACCTCTCTGCCTTAGAGAAGGGCCTAGGTTTTGCTCCCACAACTAGGGAACTCAACATGAGCCTGGTTGCCTCCGAGCTTGAAGCTTTTTGCAGACGCTTACGTCTCAAAGAATTCTTTCAAGACACTACTATTCCTGAAAACGATTTAAATTTAGCCGAAAAAGGCTTCTTAAAAAGTTTCGATTACCAAGCAAGTGGTCCCCACCTTCAGGACGCAATCAGTCCCTGGAGGCGTTCATACATTTAACCAAACAAATGGTCCTCTATTACAAACAATCACGTTTACGAGCTTACAATCTCACACCTTTGGAGAGGTCTGCCTAGAGAGAATTACAAACAAACCCGAATATTGTTATCAAAACAGCCGACAAAGGCTCAGCTATTGTAATACTCAACAGCGAGGATTACAAAAATGAGGCCATGAGACAACTCACGGATGATAACTTTTACACCAAGGTCCACCAGGATCTGACAGAGAAACATTTGTGCGCCATCAACACCTTGTTACACAAGTTACACGGTAAGGGCGAAATTCCAGACAAAGTTTTCAAGTCTCTCCTAAATATTTCAGGTTAGAACGGCTAGGTTCTATCTTTTACCCAAGGTCCATAAAAGCTTATTACCGGAGAAACTCCCCGGGAGACCTATCATCAGCCGGAACAACTGTGCCTCTGAAAAAATCAGTTTGGTTGACGAACATATAAAACCCTTCGTAAAAAACTACCCCTCTTTTGTTAAGGACGCGACCAATTTTATAAATAAAGTCAAATCACTCTCTGGCGAATGCCTCTGATACCGAAGCTGCATTTTTAGACTTGCATTTGTCAATTTCTAATGGTATTGTTTCTACCAAAATTTATGATAAACGTGACGACTTTGATTTTGAAATTGTCAATTTCCCATTTTTAGATGGTGATGTTCCTCGTTCTACATCCTATGGAGTCTATATCTCTCAACTCATTCGTTTTGCTAGAGCATCTAGCTATGTTACTGACTTCAACACTCGCAATAAATTGTTAACTCAGAAACTTCTTAAACAGGGCTATCGGTATCATAAACTTCGCAAAACATTTTCAAAATTTTATAGACGATACTTTGATTTGATTTCTAAATTCCAAGTTGGACTTAAATCTCTCTTGCACCAAGGACTTTCAGAACCTGATTCCTATGGTGACTTGGTGTATAAGTTGAAGAAGATTGTTGGCTCTAATAATTTTTCAGCGCAGTTCATTAAAATAATTTCCCATTATAAAAAGATTGGCTATAACATTAATGTATTCCAACAGACTGCATGCTTGGAAGTCAACCCAATCACAGTTGGCAACTTTGCTTTCCTCTTTAATTGCACGCCGGTGGGTCTGACTTCAGACTCTATGATTGTTCCAACTTAAAGACTTATCTATTGATGCGATGGTAGGGGCCTGATGCTTTGGCTGTTTGTCGGGCCCACCGGGGTTTACCTTTTGGATTTCTTTTGCTCTGGTATTCAGTTTAATTTACTGTTGAGTCCTTATCCTTGCTTTATCTCCTTGTTATATCTTGATTTATATGTTTTAGGAGATGATGCATTGATAAGTTAGGGGTCTTTCATGCAAACCAAATATCTATGTGTCTTGATCCACATCTGAATTAAGGGTGAGGTTGGCACTGTTAAACCGGTTTAAGCCCTCCAGTAAAATATTTTACTGAGCGTTCCAAGGCGGTACTTCTTTTGTGGATCTTTTATGTTTTTGTTCTGTCTTGTGTTTGCTATGTTTTGTTTGCGTCTGTTTATATGTGCTTCGTGGTCACCTGCTGGGAAAGGGTTGACCTCTTGGCTCTCGTTTGTGGTGTCTTCTGTGAGTTTGTCACTTTCCCATTGGTATCCTGGGTCAGGTGTGGTACTTGATTGTATTGATTCCTGATCTTTGCAACCTTACTTACTTTTACCAAGAACATTTGTCCTCGCCACATTGGACGTCACCTCCCTTTACACCAACATCCCCAACCAGGAGGGACTAACTGCAGTAGAACGGGCCCTAAACCACAACAAACCCAAATACCGTCTATCCAACCAAAACCTTTGCGCACTTCTTAAACTCGTACTCCATAGCAACAATTTCACCTTCAATGGCGAACACTACCTACAGATAGGGGGCACCGCAATGGGCACAAAAGTTGCCCCTTCATATGCAAATATCATTATGGGTGAATTAGAGGCAAAAATGTTGGAAACGGCACCAATTATGCCTTTCCTCTATCTCAGATATATTGATGACATCTTTCTAATTTGGACTGGTACTATCACTGAACTGAAGCGGTTCCATCAGCACTGCAATAGCTTTCACAAAACCATGAAATTCACCATTGAATTTTCGGAGAACCAAGTCAGCTTTCTTGACACTCTAGTCATCAGATCTGATGATGGTCGCATCATTTTTGACCTATTTTCCAAAACGACGGACAAACACTGTTACCTACATTTTGCCTCAAACCACCCATACAAGCTCAAAATTTCTGGCCCATATAGCCAATTCCTAAGGCTAAAACGCATATGCACTCGATCGGAGGACTTTGAGAAACACGCGTCTAACCTTATATCATTCTACAAAAGAAGACATTATCCCAAGGACGTCATCGTGGAAAACCTCCAGAAGGCACGTGCACAAGACCGTGCATCGATCCTTAAACCAACCCCTACACCTATTGGAACAACACAAAATCGGGTACCCTTAGTACTCACTTATAATCGAGGCATTAGCCCCATCCACAGAGCCATTTATAAGATTTGGCCCATCCTACAGATCAATAATGAGCACCTGTTCCGATCAACACCCCTTCTGGCCAACAAGGTCTGTCCTAAAATCTCAAACCAACTTATTAGAGCACAGAGCCTCAGCTCACACAACGGCATAAGCGGCAAAACTTATGCCAACCCGGTTGAATACTGCAACAAAGCCAACTGCCGCTACTGTCCGAAAATGAACAAATCTAAACAATTCAAAAGCACGTACACGAGTTACACATACACTTGTAAATTGCGTGGTTACTGCACCACATGCAACTTGGTATATTTCATCACATGCACCAAATGTGCACAACAATACGTAGGTGAAACCAAACAGGAATTCAAGTATAGAATGGCAGAACACATGAATGACACACGGCTGAAAAGAGACAAGCCTTTAGCCACTCATTATAATGAAACTGGCCATTCATTTGAAAACATGCTCTTTCAAATTATACAAATTATCCCGGCAGACCCGAGACGAAAAGTCTACGCCCAGGCGACATAGCTGCGAAAAGTACTGGATTTATCAGCTCCATACGCTGAAACCATTGGGTCTAAATGTGTTTGGATGAGTTGTCCGCACCCCGCAGTCACTACTTTTTTGCTATTATACAAGCAGACACCATCTTAACTCATTACTGACAACATATTACATGCTCCACAGACCCTCTCACAGTGAACTCACACCTCGACTCGTATAAACAAACCTCTACATCCTCACATCTACCAATAGTTCCCATAAATCCTCCAACAAACAGACGCTATTACGTCGACGCCGACGTCAACGTAACTTAACGTTAACAACAGTCTGCACAAGCTAACCATGGATATCAAAAACGTCTGTTCCAGCTGTTTCAAAACATATGCACATGCCACCAGCCTCAGGAGGCACGTGAATATCTACCACAAGAATCGTAGACACACTTGTTCAATATGCCAACTAGGTTTCAAACGAGTGGAGTCACTTCGCACACACAAGAGACGGATACACGGTAAGACTGGTGACTACACTAACCCCACCAACCGTCAAACAACAGTTACTGCTTCGCTGAACACAGCGATATCAGAAGAGGTTTTCCAAACACCCACCATCGAACTCACGTGCACGGGCAACTTAGGCATACATGACATACTAGGGACCAACTCTGTACAGCCGATCGAAGAAAAAACATACTTACACGATCTTGTGGAGGAGGACATGGACTTTCTCGAGGACATTATTGAAGGTGCCCAAATTTTCGTGAACGAATGTGCCAAAGAAGAGCAAATTCGGCTCAATAAAGACAGTCTACCACATACTCATGCAATCTTGCACAACAACTGGGAAACTCCCCAGTCGCACGAGAAAACGGACAAACTGTACAACCACCACAAATGCCTTATTTTTGCTTGAAACAAATTATACAAATATGTTGATCACAACAAAAGAAAACAACACATTCTGTAATTTGAGAGTCTCAGAGTTTATTTCTTCCATTTCGAACAAAACATTGTACTCAGAAAACGAGTTACAATGCAGTTCCTTGCCTCAGTCGACGCCACCTCGCCACTACAGGCATTTTTATATAGACGTGGGAACCGTTTAAAGCGGCCAGCTATAGACTGCCAAACACGGAATTTCTTTACATATAGGGTAGGACTCCCAAACTGGGACCCCCTACATAGCTAAACCAACGGCTGACATCAAAATCAGCACACGAGCAGGCTCCATACGCAGTTTCCGAGAGCCGTTTCCGGAAGCCGTCTAGCAACCAACCTGAAGCGGCTTGAGGAGCCGTCTAGGCACACGCCTAGGTGGCTCCCAGAGCCGTTTCCGGGAGCCCGAAGCCGTTTTTGGAGCCGTTTCCCACGTCTATATAAAGCGCTCAGGTTTGCTATCTCAGCATTCCTGTATTCTTAATCATAGAGTCCACGTCGAAACAGGAAACCCCTGAAGAGTCTACATATAGACAAAACCTAGGTCGGGTTAGTCGCTGCACACATGGATAAAACCAAGGAGCCAGAGAAGGACGGTTGTTCTGTCCCGACTATCCAGTCACTCTCAAGCCTATTCTCTATTTCTAGCTTACTTTTGTATTATTTATAATTATTCAGCATACATCCGAAGCTGTTATCATAATACAATTTACATGATATAAAGGCACAATTTAGAAAATAAAATGAAATTGCCAGCATACAAAAAATAACTTAGACACACAGACTTATGGCGGTTTTCACCTTCCATAGATTTGGAGATATTGGTTTTGTATCTGTATAATTATGCTTTTAGGAAAATAATAATTCATGTAAAGGTACAGTTGTCACACGCATCTTGTTAAGCGCACAGTGTGTCTAATTGAAAGGGATTTGCATTAATTGAAATAAATTTTATTCGACAGTCGAATCTCGAATTGATTCGAAGTCATCGGGGCCAAAAAATATTTCGCATTATCAACAGTTCGAATTAAAGAGAGTTAGCGATTAAATAATATATAACCACGCAAAAGATTATATTCAGTAGCTTATCAAAACCATAATAATTGAGCCGCGACATGAGATTTCCAACAATGTGGTATGTGCGACCATCAAGGCCTCAGATTAGCTTGCGCATACGCGTAGTCTGATCAGAGCCTTTGCTAGTCGCTTGAATATTCTATGAGTGTTAAGCTACTCACTGAACATAATTTGGAGTTTCTAACCTTAAAAGGAGGCTGCACAGGCTCGTCTGAGTCTACACTTGCCAAAATGCCACATTGTTAGAAATCACATGTCACCGCTCAATTATGTTCTGGGTCTGGTTTCTTAAGAGAGAACCCAGAAAATATGCTTTGATAGGAAAAAAAAGTGTATAAGTATACTCTTTTCTCTGAATCCAATATATCCAAAATGTGGTTCGAATTAGTGGGCACTATCGAAATTCGATTTATAGAGCTTTAACTGTTTATACATTGTGGGTCCTCATGCCTCGAAATCATATGTATCCAATCCTTCTATAGTGATAATGGCCACAAGCTATTAGCCCCCCCCCCCACTGATAACAGTTGGCAATTGTTTTTGTATTTTCCATCAAAGCATGCGTTGTGGGTAGTCAAAAGAATCGCCTCAATGAGACGGTTCTTTCTAAAACCCAAAACAAATGTTTAAATCTAAAATAAGCGAATAATCACAGTTTGACGTTATAACAGTTTTTTTATCTAGACACAGCCGAAAGATTTATCTTTCTTTTTTTTTTCTTTTTTTTTTTCAAAATTCCAAATTTGCACTCCCTGGCGTAATGACCGCGTGCGATCGTGCCAGTAGAAGGCGATTGATAGAGATAGATCAATACCTATGGCTGGTAGAGTTCTTTTCATTCTGTTGACAGTATGAGCGAAACAATGAAACGCGAATTCTACCTGTGCACTTATTAGACCATGTGCGGTAATAACATTTAAAAGGGCGAGCCAGCATCACGATGTAAACCATTTTGCGTTTTCTGCTTGAAGACAAACATATTTCACTATGTCTGCTAAGTTATTGGTAAGTATTTTTTTAATTGTTAACCCATTTAAGCCGAATGGAATTTCCCGGCCAGTCCATTTCCGTTTCAGGGTTGTTGGGTGGTGTTTTTTCTCATTTTTATACAAATCTTAATAGAACATTCTGTAAGCAGACAGTGGAGACCCTGATCAGAGGCCGCGTTCTGCGGCGTCTAATCTGGGTCTGCACTGTTTGCATTAGTCCCACAAAAAGAGCGCCGTGATTATACACATACGTATGTGTTAATGCCTCAATTAATTTACAATTGCATGACCAAAATGCATTCCATAGTTTTCATGCGTGATAAAAAAGAACAATATGCATATTAAGATTTAATGGGATTCGAACCTGAAAATGGTGGAAATACTGTGAATGGATTTTCCCTAGATGGAGCTGCTACCCACTGAGCTATGCATGCTGCCAACAATATTGATCACATTTTTACTAATCCACAAATCGTTTATGACAGTGACGTATTTGGTAAATCCCATGCACCGATATAACTATCAATACTGATGTTTCAAAGATGCATAATAATAAGACAATACTATTTTTCATTGCAACAGGTAAATAACGGTAAATGTATTGTTTAGGATGTATACCTGTATAAATCACCCATTACCTGGATTAGTTCATAGTTTTGTTTACAACGATTCTTAACAATCTTTGAATCAACAGTCACTGTAAGAACTACTGACTACATGTACTTAAATTTTGTACCAAAACATACAATGACCTCACAGTTTTTGCAACAACTTAGTTGCATTGTGCCACAAATGAGGTGTGCCGGTATATATACGTAGTTGGCGGGACAAAACGGCTTTTACATGGTCATTTAGTTTATAAATAAATCAAACGTTATGAAAAAGTGGGATATAACATGGATATCATGCGACAATCTGCATGTCAGGTTGTACACCCAAACACTGATGACTGCTATGGTTTACTCTTTACTTGCATGACGGTGGGTCAGGCCTCAGACTCAATGATGGCCATGACATGAAGCTTTTATCGGTGGGTTTGGTGTAAATGCTCAATGTCTTTGGCACGGCTCACCGTGGCTAAACACAAGGTTTCCTGACTATATGTGAGTAATAAGCCCTTTTCTTTGTTTCACCATATTGTGTATTATTGACAAGATTGTTCCTGTGGTGACTTATTGCCTATTCTTTTGTGTGTTTTACCAACAGCAGAATCTAGGGCAACGATTTCACTGTGGCATGTCTGGCTAATATTTTTTTTACCGGGCCACGTAGCGCAGTCGGTAACGTGTCTGGCTACAGATGCGTGTCTGACTGCAGATCCAGGGGTCGCGAGTTCGATCCCGGCCCGGTCCCATACTTTCGCGGAGATTGATCATGAAATAATTTCTACGGTCATTCTCCTCCCTTCCGCTGATTCATTCAAGAAGGGTTGTTGTCAGTTACAAGCGAAAGTATGTGCACAAATTACTGGTTAACCGCTTGTTCAAGCCTGCCCAGGAATAACGTGTGGTTAGGTGAACTGACCGTCCCGCAATGAACATTGCTGTTGACTTGGGACGTAAAGCAACAAAACAAACAAATGTCTGGCTAATAAGGATTCCAAAATTCCATGATTTTTGGACAATAAAATGTCTTGATCGTTAGTCTGGGTTCAGGATCTGCCACCAAAGACGGGGGTGACCAGTTTAAGGGCGTGCTTTTCCTCTGTTAAGGTAAGTACCTATACTACTAAAGGAGCCCTTTGCGCTCAAAAACTCGGAAACGGTGTATTTTACCAGCATTTTTTTACACTTAGTTATTCAGATATTGCCCTCATTAATAACTTCGATCTAATCTTCTTTTTCCTTTTATTTCGTTTTTGAGATTTTTGGAAACAAACTTATTTCGACTCCATAATCTCCCATCAATTTTGACAGGGTAACGCCTTCTTTATCAACTAACGGTAATTGACATGATATCCACCCTGTCCAACCCTGCGGTCGGTGAAACGGTCCTAACACCGTAAAAATGGCGTTGTAACACCGGATAAGTGCCGATTCGGATAAAAAAAAACGATGGACGAATAGACATCCGGTAAGAAATTACTAGTTTTTTTGATGTTATATAAACGTTTGCAATAAAAGCATTAGTGCATTCGGTGGAGAATTGACGTACCTTTACAACTGTATTTGAATGGTTAGCTATTTCTGGTTTTTATTGTTTATATATAAAAAATATGTAAAAAATGTGAGATAAACGGTTTATGCCAAAAAACACTAGTAACGTCGGTTAAAACGTTACAATAAATCGCTGCATTTCAACTCTCATCTCCTTTTCAGCTTTTAAAAAAGACTAAAAAGGTATCATATTGCTATATTTCTCGACCATTTCTACTTTTATGCCTTTTGGGTGCAAATGTTCGAAGCACAATTAATTGACAAAAAATCAGTTATCTTATTGTCACAGAGGTGAACTTTGTGATTATATTGCTTAACGCATAAATTACCTTTTCTCCTTTAGTGCCACAGTGAGTAGTGTTGATATTTACTTAAATCCTACCAAGCGTGGGAAAAACTGGTTTAACCTGTCTTGCATTGTTTTCTAATGGGGTATCTTGAAACTTAGTTGTTCTATTTTATCGTTCAATCAGTAGCTGTTTTAGTTGGACACAAGGATGTAAGATGATGGGTGATTGGTTGCTAACGAACACACCTCTTTTAACTTACTAAGCGCATGCGCATAACATCACTAATACATATGCGCGTGACATTTGGAAAAGGCATTCTCATTTTTGCAGTAAGATCGACTCCATCGATCTACAGGCTGTAGAACATAAATTTATATATCATTATTTATATTATTCCTTCACGGAAATGATATGGAAACATTATTATTAGCAGGTATGTGAATTTATATTCTTTTTATCATACAGATCACAGATTGTCGCTTCTGATGAAAACACCAAAGGGAGGTTTTCGCCAGGAACTACATTCTGTACATTTCCTGTGACGTAGTTCACAATATTTCTGTATGACGTATTAACGTAAATTACATTGCCTTCGACTTGTGTTCTGTCTTTCTGAAATAGGCATGGCTATCGTTTTGATCTTTATGGACATTGCAAATGGAGGAATTAGTAAATTGAGCTAACGCATAAAATGTAAGTTAAATGCAAAAGGTGTGGTTTTAATATTTTAATCTCTTGGTATATAATTTTATCACTGCAAAATACCCATGTCTAAAAATAGACATGACATGCTCAGGTACCAAACGAATTACAATATCGTTCTTGCAGTCAGTTGCAAGTATATCCGTTGTCCGTGTCTGATTGTCTGTCTGTCTGTCTGTCTGTGTTGTAAATATGTATTGCATACGGGTGCAATGTATTCCATTGTCCGTGTCTGTTCATTTGTCTGTCTGTGTTGTCTGAACTGTTTCATTGTTTGTTTTGTATTTTAGGACACCCTTTTTATTTACAACAGTAAAATAAATCCTTTAAAACAACATCTGTCGTTGAGATCCCTGGCTAAACGAATCCATACCCTGCGACAAATTGGCGCCCAACGTGGTTTTATCATCTCATTGACAAGGGTGTTCTGCTGACTGACCTTCATCTACAACCATGCTTCATCATATTATATAGTTTATCAAACCTCCAGCCATGTTCCGTTATGTCTTCATGTATTCATCTACGTATCAGCTGCTGTGTTTGTGATTTTATAATTTAATATTTAAAAATGGCCATATTTTGTGTTGCAAGCTTGCATATACATTTTTAAAAATCTGATCAGTAATTATTATGTCGATAACTACACATATTCAAAGATGGAGCAAACCGCAATAATGAGAATCATCGGATAGCCTCCAGCTGATCCGGATTCCTCCACTATTTGGTACCTTATATATGACACTGGTCTTGCAGTGAAGTTACTGTGATATTTTTTTTTCGTGTATTTTACATTGTGTGAATCCTGTATTTATTTGCTAGGTGCACCTGTACTCTGCTTGCTATGAAAAATTAATTTATTTCTCGCAGCAGGCCAGAGTAAACTTTATATGTGAATATTGTTTGATTTGAAAAGATAAATTTGATTTTCGGACCATACTATTTCATATATTTGCATATACATATATAAACTCTCATTTGAGAATAGTCTGTGATATTTCATATTTAGTGATCGGTAAATGTTGTCATTCTTGCACCTATAATGAAATTGCATATTTATTAATATTGGCAATCTGTTTGGCTTGATTTGTGAATTTTGCCGAATTATTTCTGTGTATTTATTGTCTATTTGACTGGCAAAATCAGTGAACTTTGCCAAAATAATATTGACAATGCTATAGCAAGAGTGAAACATTTTTACTGATATTCATAGTGGCTATATGTTGTCATCTGTGATAGTTTTGTGAATCATGTGCACTAGAACTAACCACTAATACTTGTTTACAGGTTCCAGAATGGGTGCAGATGAATATATGTGTTTCTTTTAATTATGTAAGTAGCATAGTGGTCAGTTTCTAATTTCAAATTTTTGTTATTCAGGGAATTAATAAGGTGTGAAATTTAAAAGACCTTACTGGTGCAATGACAGATACCTTAAGATACAGTAAGAAGATGAGATAAGGTAGGACGTTTGATTTTTTTCCTCGTATTTTATTTCTCCCACATTTGTTTTTCCCCTTATTCAATTTTTCCCCCAATTTTTCCCCTCATTTCTCCTAATTGGGGATTTTTTTGGACCATCAACAATTTAATTTGATCAGTTATTTTGTGCATATGAGTCTTTCCCAGTTAGAAAAATATTTAAGGGAGAACCCTGTTATTTCCCCTACAACTCCACAAAAACGGACATTTATTTTAGTTAGTGGTAGTAAAGGGAATTATTTGAAACGTCACATTAGCCGTATTCACCCAGAGAAAAATATCATTTTTGAATCAAAGGGTGGCCGTAATTCTAAGCAAGCCGTAGATTTAATAGCTGCTAATGTTCAGAATTATAGGCGGAAATACGGCAACATTTTGTTAATTTTGAGGACTGGCACATGTGACTTGACTTCAAAAGTTGGCCAAAATAGATATGGCAGAAAAATTATTGTTGATTTAAATACTGTTCAAGTTGAGGATATTGTTCACCAATACAATAAATTTTTTGAGATTTGCTCTTCTTATGGTGACAGTGTTAAAGGCATAATTTTAGAGTGTCCTTATTACTCAATTTCAATTTGGAATAGTGTACAAGGTCACCCTAACCCCAGTATTTTTGACAAGAACAATTTGATTTTACACCATAAGATCAATGAATTAAATCAAAATATCAAAGAGCTTAACTTAACATATGGTGTACAGGCCCCTAGATTTAGTTGTGACATGATCAAAACTAGAAAATTGAAAAAGAGTTACCCCACCAAAACTGTCTCTTATAGCCTTTTAAAAGATGGTATCCACCCTGGTGTGACTCTGTCACAGTATTGGATCAGGCGCATAGTTATAGCCGTTATTTTTAAATACTGTTACTAGTTTTAAATATGTTTTCAGGTACAGTACTTTCATTGACAGAGAGACTTGTGAATATTTTTTTCTTTTGGTGTCTGCATACTAAGTGTTTTGTGTTATATTATTGTTTGAAATTGCAATTTATGAGGAGTTGTCAATTTTTAGGTGCATGTTTTTAGCAATTGAACTGCCACATGTACTTGAACTTGATTTCTCTTCAATAAAGGATAGGTTCAGCGTGTTGCAGTGTGGTTTGTCTGGAACAATTGTTTTTAGCAATTGAGCTGCCACTTTTGCCCAGATAAGAATTACTCTGCAGCACTGGAACTTTTCAAACTTAGTGATATTGATTGCAGTGATCAGATTTTTTTTTGTATATGTGAATGGAATGCTACAGGGTGATATGATTTAAGTATATGTTTTTAGTAATTGAGCTGCCACATGTACTTAGTCATTTTTGTTACTTTATAGTACTTCCATGAAACATATGTACTTTTTGTGAATAGTATAGTGGTATTCATATAGTGAAATCTCTCTGTTTGTGAGTGGTGCTATATATTATATATTAGTGTTTGACAATTGGTCAATTAGCTTGTCCTTTTCTAAGCCCCAATCATTAAGTATGGCTTCCAAGGATAGCTCTATGGATGATATGGTGAACGCTGTGTCATCCAACCCAGCTTACAAGGTCCTCACTAAAGAGGAATATGACATGTTAATGTCAAAACATGCTGGGGAAGTCCCAAAAAGGCTGACCCCAAAGTGTTGACTAGCACACCAGATGCTAAAAAGGTTCAGTTTGAGGGTGCTGGGTCCAAGTTATTATCTTTTATAAATAAAGGCCAAGCACCATCACCTGTCCCTAGGTTTAGTTTCAATAATACTTTACCTCATAACACTTCATATGTCCCCAGTCCCTATGTCCCCAAATTGCCCACATTTAGTGGTTCTGAAGAACCCCAAAAAGGGGAGACAACATATGAAGTGTGGAGTCTTGAGGTTAAATGCCTCCAGAGTTCTAGTTTACTGCCAGAACCAATTCTGTTGCAGTCCATTAGGAATTCACTAAAGGGTAGTGCTAGAAGCCTTTTAGTGCCTTTAGGGCAAAATGCCACAGTGGCTGACATTTTAGCCAAGTTAGATGGTTTTTATGCAAATGTCAGCTCTAGTGAAACCCTTATTCAGTCATTTTATAGTGACTATCAGAAAGAGGCTGAATCAGTGGTTTCTTTTGCTTCAAGAATTGAGCAGACCCTATCAAGGGCAGTTAAGTCTGGCCATTTTGATGGCATTGCTAAAGATGCAATGCTGAGGAGTAAATTCTGGACTGGTTTAAAAAGCCAGTCTTTGAAAAACTCAACAAGGCATCTTTACGATACCATTAAAGACTTCCCGTCGCTTGTACGTGAAATACGTAAAGTTGATCAGGAAGAAAATAGTTTTGAACAAACTAAAAAATCAACTGTCCAGCAGCAACAATGTAATCAGGTTACTTCTGATTCAGAAAATAATACAGATGTATTATTAAAGAGCATGAAAGAGCTCATGAGTAGGATGGAGAAAATGGAAGAAAGGCTTGACCAGCAGACAAAGCAGAGTTCTGAGTCTGTTGGATAGTCCAATTTTCCTGACTCCTGTTCTAATCAGTATGTTCCACGAGGTCGTGGACGTGCTGGTTATAGAAGTAACTTTCAGAGGGGTGGTTATGGTAGGGGCTATCAAGGTAGCTCAAACCATAACAACCACAACTCTAACAGTTACAATAATGCTCACCAGAATAATTATTCTCAAAGAGGCAATAGAGGTGGTGGTGGTTCTTGGCGTGGTCACCGTGGTGGTTCCAACGGCCGTGGTACTAACCATGGTGAAAATGCTGGGAACCAATTAAACTTCTAACTTCTCCAGTTGATGGGCAAACTGGGGAAGTATCATCAAAGGACTTTGAGAAAAGCCCAATTAATAATTGTACAAATGTTAAGCAATCAAGTTTGCTTGAACGGATGATTGGTTCTTCCAATGAGGACAATATTTTAATATGTAGTGTTAATACACTTGGTTTGTTGGACTCAGGTTCTAGAATAACCTCAATTTCAGAGGCCTTCTATGAAACCTTAGACCCCAAACCTATATTGCATAGTATAACTGAATTTGGTTTGTCAGTTACTTGTGATAATGGCACAGAATTGCCTTATAAAGGTTATATAGAGGCAGATATTGTAGTTCCTTCCTTAGGAAATACATTGTATAAAGCCCCTGTTTTAGTAGTTGAAAATACTGACTACAATCGTCGTGTCCCTGTGATCATTGGAACCAATGTCATTCGTTTGTGCAAGCAAGCTTCAAATGATTCAAGTGAATCAAACATTCCTGCTGAGTGGCAAGTTGCTTTTGACAGCATGTGTAATGAAATTTTACCGGTGAAAACCACGAACAATTTTAGTATTAAAGTTGCACCTGGTGAGGTTAAAACTTTATCGGGTTTTGTCAGAAATACAAAATCATTTCAAACTGCTGTCACTGAGCCTATAGATACATCTTTGTCTGCGGGTTTAACAATCTGCCCCAGAGTTGTATCTTTGGGATCATCCGGTTCTACCGCACGCATTCCAGTCCGTGTGTGTAATTTATCTACACAAGTAATAGAGATTCCTCCAAGATCTCTATTATGTTCAATAAATGGTGTAGATGTTGTTGATTCATGGACTCCTGATTCTTCAGTGAAGAAGCAGGAGCCTAAGGGCACAAAATTAGAGGATCTTGGCGTGAAGGTAGAAACGGACAAACTTACACAAGATCAAGTGAGAAAAGCTAAAGACGTCCTTGGCAGTTGGTCTCATATATTTTCTACCGGTCCTACTGACTACGGTAGAACTGATTTAGTTGAGCATGAAATCAAGCTCACTGATGACACTCCATTTAAGGAGCCTTATAGACGTATTCCGCCAGGCCTTTATGAGGAAGTCAGACAGCATTTGAAGGAAATGATTGAGGCTGGAGCAATTCAGCCATCAAAAAGTCCTATTTCTTCGAATGTTGTACTGGTCCGAAAAAAGGATGGCAGTTTGCGTTTCTGCATAGACTTCAGAAAACTAATTGGCCGAACTGTCAAGGATGCCTATACATTACCTTGCATCGATGACACTATGGATACTCTCCTCGGTGCGAAGTACTTCTGGAAATTAGACTTGCGCAGTGGTTACTGGCAAGTGGAGATGAAAGAGGAGGACATAGAGAAGACTGCTTTTACCATAGGTAATTTAGGCTTCTACGAATGTAACAGGATGGCTTTTGGCTTGACCAATGCTCCTGCTACATTCCAGGGCCTAATGGAACGGTGTATGGGTGAGCTCAATTTAAAATTGAAAGCATCCAAGTGTGAATTTTTTAAGTCTAGCGTGACCTACTTAGTCCACGTAGTGTCCGAAAAAGGAATTGAAACGGACCCTGAAAAAATTGCTGCTCTTACAACTTGGCCAGAACCTCAGACGGTGAAAGACCTGCGATCATTTTTGGGTTTTACAGGCTATTATAGGCGTTTTGTCAAAGACTACGCAAAGATAGCCAAACCTTTAAATGATCTGTTGGTTGGACATCATGCCGGTGTTTCTGTCCAAGGTAAAAAGAAGAAAAAGAAGAGAAGTTCAATTTCTTGGATATGGGGTCCTGCTCAACAAAGTGCATTTGATACACTGAAGGAGAAATTGTCCTCTCCTCCAGTGCTAGCATATGCAGATTTTAGCAAACCTTTTATTTTACACACAGATGCATCTATAGAAGGGCTAGAAGCCGTTCTATATCAAGAACATGATGGCCTTGAAAAAGTTGTTGCATATGGCTGCAGGGGTTTGCGCAAAGCAGAAGGGAATTATCCAGCCCACAAACTGGAATTTTTATGTCTCAAATGGGCTGTCACCGACAAGTTCCATGATTATCTGTATGGAAACACATTTTCTGTTTATACAGATAACAACCCCTTGACATATGTTTTAACTTCGGCCAAATTAGATGCCACAGGTCATAGGTGGTTAGATGCGTTAGGTTCATATGATTTTAAATTAATATACAGATCAAGTAAATCTAACGCAAATGCTGATGGTCTCTCTAGGCGTCCCCTGCAAGATGTGGAATTATTTCCAGATGTAGTTAAGGCAGTGTGCCAAGCATACTTGGTTGAAAGAGAGTCTTGTCCCTTGGTTGAAACCTTGATTGTTTCAAACGCTGTAACTCTTGTAGATCCGCCAACACCGGATCTACTGGACTCAACATCTTTACAGAATGTTGATTGGTCAAAAGAGCAAGTGGCTGACTCTACTTTAGCCAGGGTTGTTGAGCTGGTTAAGTTGAAATTCTGTCCAGACAAAAGTAGTCTCCAGACTGTATCCCCAAATGTTTTGAAGTATATTCGGGAATGGTCTAGGTTGTCATTGGTTGACGGAGTACTGTACAGAAATACTACATTAAATAATGTACAAACACGTCAGCTTGTGCTTCCTCTCCATTTTTGAAGCATCATTTTGAAACAGTTGCATGATGATTTGGGTCATCAAGGTAGAGACCACACTCTTTCTTTAGTGCGCTCTAGATTTTATTGGCCTGGTCTAGAAAATGATGTTGAAGAAAAGATAAAAAATTGTGGCCGTTGTATTAGGCGAAAAACTCCGGTTAAGCCTAGTGCAGAATTAGTCAATATAACCAGTTCACAACCAATGGAATTGTTATGTATAGTTTTTTTGTCTTTGGAAAGGTCCAAGGGTGGGCATGAACATATTTTAGTCGTGACCGACCATTTTACCCGTTATGCCCAGGCCTTTCCAACTAGAAACCAGTTGGCTAAGGCTACAGCCAAAATACTTTTTGAAAACTTTGTTGTTCACTATGGTTTTCCGGCTAGGATCCATAGTGATCAGGGAAGAAATTTTGAAAGTAGCCTTATTAAGGAATTGTGTAGTCTTGCGGGTGTGCATAAATCCCGGACCACTCCATATCACCCTATGGAAAATGGAATGGTCGAGAGATTTAACCAGACCCTTTTGAAAATGCGGGGTACCCTAGAAGATCACCAGAAACAAGACTGGAAGTCATATGTAGCCCCTTTAGTCCATGCCTATAATGCTACCCGTCATGATAGCACTGGTTTTTCCCCATTCTTTTTAATGTTTGGGAGACATCCCAGGCTGGCTATAGATGCTTATCTGGGTCTGAATTCTTCACAGGATTCAGAATGTACATCCAGAGAGCACTATGCCAGTAAGTTAAAGAAACGGTTGGACTTTGCCTACAAGGTAGCTTCAAAAGAAGCAAATAAAAATGCTACAAGGCATAAGTCCAATTATGACGGTAAGGTCAGAGAAGCAACCCTTGGTGTAGGGGACAGAGTCCTTATTAGAAAGGTGGGCCTAAAAGGTAAAATTAAGTTGGCAGATAGGTGGGATAAGCATTCTTATATTGTAATTGAAGTGCCAAATGAAGGTGTACCTGTGTATAGGGTTCAGCGTGAATCAGGTGATTCAACGGTGAAAACTTTACACAGGAACATGTTGCTTCCTTTTTCTGCCATACCTAGCAGTTTAGATCTTGGCCTATTTTATGACAGTCCCCAAAGTAAACCGAGCAAACCGGCAGCCCCTGTACATAGCCAATCGAAACCTGTCCAAGAACCTGAATTTAAGTCTGACTCCTCTGAATCAGAAACAGAAGAATTATTTTACCCTAGATATATGCTTCCTCTTAAAAGGAAACACAGTTCAAATATCAATGGGTCGAAATCAGTTTCTTCAAATAAAGAAAAGTCTCATGTGTCAGTTGATGGCGATACTTTTAATGGTTCAGGAGATTTTAATAGATCTGATAGTTCAGTTGGTTTTAATAGGTCAGATAGCGCAGGTGGTTTTAATTCAAGTGCAGGTGGTGGTTTTGCTAGTGCAGATGTAGGTACCACTGGCAGTTCCAGAGATCTCAGTGGAGGTAATGTAGGTAGTGTAGATAATGTACCTACTCCACAGTTACCTAGACGTACAGGTAGGGTACGGCAAGCGCCAAACTGGTATGGCGAGTGGGTAAATACTCAGCAAGTTTCAAACCCCGAAACACAGATTTGGTATGTTTAAATATGTATTAGTTTTCATAAATATCAGAGGAGAATGTCACAGATAGGAAGAATATCTTCCAATATTATTATTATGCATATATGGTGTGTTTTCCCAAACATATATAAAATGCATATATATATATATATATATATTATATTTTCTCCTGCTTTGATTGTCTCATACATATAGTATATTTCTCTTATTGAGAGCGACCCCTCAAATTAAAACATATCTTTCTTTTATCGATGTTCTGAAGTTATATATAACATTTTCACAGTTCACTAGTAAAGTAGAATTGTTTGTTGATAAATGTGAAACTTCTGTAGGTTAAATTAACCTAAATGCATCATATTTGTACATGATTGTGATTGCTGAGGTGGTCTGTGTTTATGAAAAAGTTTGTCGAATGTTCGGAAATGTCAGGAGACATTTTTTTCAAAGCAGGGGAGAATGTCACAGAGGTGAACTTTGTGATTATATTGCTTAACGCATAAATTACCTTTTCTCCTCTGGTGCCACAGTGAGTAGTGTTGATATTTACTTAAATCGTACCAAGCGTGGGAAAAACTGGTTTAACCTGTCTTGCATTGTTTTCTAATAGGGTATCTTGAAACTTAGTTGTTCTATTTTATCGTCCAATCAGTAGCTGTTTTAGTTAGACACAAGGATGTAAGATGATGGGTGATTGGTTGCTAACGAACACACCTCTTTTAACTTACTAAGCGCATGCGCATAACATCACTAATACATATGCGCGTGACATTTGGAAAAGGCATTCTTATTTTTGCAGTTAGATCGACTCCATCGATCTACAGGCTGTAGAACATAAATTTATATATTATTATTTATATTATTCCTTCACGGAAATGATATGGAAACATTATTGTTAGCAGGTATGTGAATTTATATTCTTTTTATCATACAGATCACAGATTGTCGTTTCTGATGAAAACACCAAAGGGAGGTTTTTGCCAGGAACTACATTCTGTACATTTCCTGTGACGTAGTTCACAATATTTCTGTATGACGTATTAACGTAAATTACATTGCCTTCGACTTGTGTTCTGTCTTTCTGAAATAGGCATGGCTATCGTTTTGATCTTTATGGACATTGCAAATGGAGGAATTAGTAAATTGAGCTAACGCATAAAATGTAAGTTAAATGCAAAAGGTGTGGTTTTAATATTTTAATCTCTTTGTATATAATTTTATCACTGCAAAATACCCATGTCTAAAAATAGACATGACATGCTCAGGTACCAAACGAATTACAATATCGTACTTGCAGTCAGTTGCAAGTATATCCGTTGTCCGTGTCCGATTGTCTGTCTGTCTGTCTGTGTTGTAAATATGTATTGCATACGGGTGCAATGTATTCTGTTGTCCGTGTCTGTTCATTTGTCTGTCTGTGTGTCTGTACTGTTTCATTGTTTGTTTTGTATTTTAGGACACCCTTTTTATTTGCAACAGTAAAATAAATCCTTTAAAACAACACCTGTCGTTGAGATCCCTGGCTAAACGAATCCATACCCTGCGACATTATAGTGATACTATTACATGTATGTACCAGTCGTTTGTAACTGCGCCCCCCTTCCCTAGGACTCGGGGAACAGCAGAAACTTTGATTTTTGGCCAGGAGCAATCCTACCTATAACCACCACATGCAGGGACAGTTAGCTGATACATCAACAAATGTTTTCACAGCTGCCTGTTGTTTTACATTGCACCGCCATGTTTGCCTAGATTTATAAATCCCTGGCATTTCCCTCGCACTATGGAGACAATTAAATGCACAACCATAAACGCTGCAAAATTGCCCAGCTATCCCCCGCCCTGCTCAGTGGCTTGGGCCATGGTTACCAATGGCTGGTGAATTACGCAAATAGGATAAGCAAAATAATGGAACACGAAACATTGGACGTAGTAATTTGGATTTTTTGTAGGAGGGTGTGGGAGCCAGTCACAAAAGCCAATTAAGCCAATGTCACATGCTTGGATCCAGGATTTTTGTTGTGGGGGAGGGTTGGTCTAGGGCCGACCGCCAGAAAACAGCCCTAAGAACGTTTTTTTTTCAACTTTTTATTTCAGAGAAGGTATCAGAGGGGGTCCATCATTTTCCAGGGTGTCCACCATTTTCCAGGGGGGGTCCAACTTTTTCCAGTGTGGGGGGGGGGGGGGGTTCCAAATGCTATTTTCAATAGAAACTCATATAACTTGTGAATTTTCAGGGGGGGGGGTCGTGCTGGATCCCTTTCCCCTTCTGGTTCCGCACATGAGTGAATTTTTCTGTATGGCCATGGATGTTCCATAATCCTGTTTAAGCTGGATGAAAATGCAAATAGATATGTACCACTAAATACAGAGCATTGATCATAATCGATATACATTCAACTCTGGATATCTCAAATTCCATAGGACTGGGCAAAAGGTATCGACTTATTAGTAGTTTGAGGTAAAGAAATGGCATTATTTCTATCAAAGTTCAACTTCTTAATCAATAGATCCTTTTTGCAAGCTTTAACATAGGGAAATGAAATTAATCAGTAATATACATGTACAGAGAACCCAAAACTTACCTGATTGAGTGATTACAGTCCGTTAATGATTAATCATCCAAGTTACTAATTTGCCTCATGATCGATGAGGTGTTTTTTCAATCACCAGTAACTTTAAAAATAACCTTTTTTTATATTATTCTCAATCTTTTCGGTCATCACAATTCGTGTAAAAATGAGCAAATGCAACAGTCTGATAGGCAATTGGCACATCCTTTTGTCATCTGCTGTTTTAGGCAATTTCAAAGGGGATGGGGATAGGGGGCATAGAACCTCACCTCTGTATACAGGGCCGCCTAGCGCAGACAGTAACGTGTCTGGTTACAGATAAGTGTCTGACTGCAGATCCAGGGGTCGGGACTTTGATCCCGGCCCAGTCCCATACTTTCGTGGAGATTTATCATGAAATAATTTCTGCTGTCATTCTCCTTTCTCCAGATATTTCATTCAAAGAGGGTTGTTGTCAGTTAAAAGCAAATGTATGTACACTAAGTACTGGTTAACCACTTGTTCAAGTCTGTCAAGGGAAAAGGGTGTGGTTAGGTGAATTGACCATCCAGACATGACCATAGCTGTTGACTGGGACGTTATATAACAAACAAACATCACCCTTGTTTGTCCACTCAATATCTTTGAGAACAGAGTAATTAAATTCGACAAAACATTGCATATGCATTCATATTGACTAGGCCTAGGTTTGGATTGTTAGCCATTAGTCTGCACCAATCTGTAGTTATGGCCCTTTATTCAAGTCATTTTGTTTCTACTCAATACTTTGAGAATGTTGCATATGCGTTGATATTAACAAGATTAGAGCGGGATTACATTTAGTTGTTTGTGCAATCTTTTAAAGAGTTATCGCCCTTGACTCATGTCAGAATTTCATTTCTGCTCAATATTCTTTACTGATAGGCAACAGAAACGCTACATGCAAAATGTTCGCTAAATTACTTAGAAGGAAATAAACTTAGTGACAGAAGTTCAAATATTCATGTATCTTTGCTAACATGCCTGATAAACAAAATTCAATAAAATAAGATAACCTCAATTATTTACTCTAGATTTTGGATCATGGTAAGCTTGTGCTTGTGAACAACATGTCTAACCTGAAATAACAACAGCATATTTTGCGTTTCTTTTATTCGTCAGAGTATGAATGATAAGGTGGAATTTGATACAAATTTGCACAAGATCTACAATATTACACATTCCTTATATTACTCAAGCCCTTACACTATTTAAACAAAAGTGCATCAAAGGCTACGAATTCAGACAAGCGTCCAAGGTGCCACCTTGACCATTTTGTTAGGAGTTTCGGTGGTATTAATTGTTCCTTGGCAATAATGTCCAGGACAAGTGCCGTCTGGTGACCGCAAATGACTCAATGCAATCACACTGCAGTTACCATGGGTTTGGCCTTTTTGTGTCCCAGTCAACAGCTTTGATCGTGTTGAGAATGTCAGTTTATGAATTGTACCTCAACATAGGTCCAGCCAAGCAAATATCGGGAGAGTTTAACGTTGTTATTAGTTGCTTACCATCAATTTAAGCATGCGTTTTGGGTGCTCAAAAGAATCATCTCATTAGGAAGGTTCTTTTGAGTACCATATTTGGAATCCAAATGTTTTAAACATTCATACCTAAACCATGTCTTGCTTTAGAAATGGAATGTTTTGTTTGTGGGAAAAAATTCCACAAAAGATGGCCGTAAGCGGCACCTGCATCGGCATGTGGCAAAAACTCATATGTGCTCGTCCTGCAATAAATCATTCCTCAGGAAAGATATATGAGGTCTCATGAAGTCATTTAATTTGTGACGAGTGTGGGATGAAATTGAAAACCAAATCTTCCCTTTATAACCTCAGACACTTGGTACATACCCACAAGATATTTGAGTGCTCACTGTGTAGCAAGGTGTTTGCATCACTTTATAGAAGTAAGTGCTATGTATATTGCATGGGCAAATTTATATTATGACTGCATCTGGGGAGTGTCTAAAGGCGAATCTTTGAAAGGAAAAGCACTACTTTAAAATGCACATGCACGTATATAAAAATAAGAAATGTCACAGTAACGCGACAAATCGGTCTAGCATAAGACAGATTTTAGGAAAGTTATTTGTTATATAGAGTATATACTCCAAATACAAAACCCCAGAAATGAGGTCAGAAGTCAATGTCAAAGTCAAAGTGACCTAAAACGGTATGCACCGCTCTGCCATCCCATGAGAAATACACACAACAAATTTGGGGTTCTTACCACAAATAATAAACGCAATATGCTCCAGCCACAGTTATTTTAGAAACTAGGTCATAGGACAGCATCAAATTGACCCAAGAATGGTATTGGACACGCCGGCACCTCAAGATGCACCCACACGCCAAATTTGGAATTTCTATCTCAAATAATACAAGAGATATGCTCTGGACACGATTATTCTAGGAAATAGGTCAGAGGTCTGGTATGTGACACTCCATCATCCCAAGATGCCTTTACACACCAATTTTTTGGAATTCCCACCTCAAAGAATATAGGAGATATACGCACCTGACTCAATGCCAATTCAAGAAACTAGGTCAGAGATCAAGGTCACAGTAACCCAAGGACACTATACATTGTATAATAAAAGGCCAAACAAAGAATCTGCACAAACAATGAGAGCAGCAATAAACAATGAACCAACAACAGAGTCACCGCCTAAGAATGGTCAGCAGCCTAAGCCTACATGAAATTTACTGTTTTATCCAAGAATCAATTGGTGTTAACACACAAACTGTTAATTTTCTTACATTAGACAGATAGCTTTAAATTACATTTTTTTTTGAAAATGTGAACTGCTTAGACAGACGCATTGGCGTAATAAAATAGTTAATTCAAGGGAGGTCACCTAATGTGGTAAAAGTGATTTTCCATACCATTTGTGAGCAAATTCTTTCCTTTAAGAGAAGTTCCCATTTTGAAAGTGACGCAATTGAAGAGAATCACTTCTTGATCCAGTAGTCTCCCTTTGATGTGCGTAACCTTTTCAGCGTTCTGGCAAGGCCATTGGACCCCACGGGGTGGGGCTCTCTGATATATACATAGATAGGCTTAACCATAACTTTTAGGGGTTCAAAATTTTAAATTTCAATATGATTTTGGGGAGTAGGGGATCATAAATGAATATAATTTGAGGTAAGAAGATTTTTGGATTATTTTTGGAGGTCATTCCCTAATGTTTTTTATGGTCGTTTTGTAAGGTCAAGGTACAGAATGGGAATATTTTTTGTGGGTTGATAAAATTTAAAATATTTTTTGGTATACCTGATATTCCTGATATATATTTTGGGGTAAATAGAAGGTGCTGGGGTCAAACCTACGTATCAAGAAAGCATGTGAGTACCCCCAGCTTGGGACACAGATGACGTGGACGATGGAAAGTCTTTTTTAAAAGCTGAAAAGGAGATGAGAGTTGAAATGCAGCGATTATTGTAACGTTTTAACCATCGTTTCTTTTGTTTTTTGGCATAAAATGTTTATCACACATTTTTTACATATTTTTTATATATAAACAATAAAAAGGGCCAACAGTGTTTTTCAAAAATCGTTGCATACAGCTCGTTTGCGAATCCGCCAAACAGGCTATGGACGAAACTTTTTTCCAACTCGGGATTGAATGTTTGAAGAAATCGGCCAGAAATAGCTAACCATTAAAATACAGTTGTAAAGGTACGTCAATTTTCCACCGAATGCACTAATGCTTTTATTGCAAACGTTTACATAACATCAAAGAAAATAGTAATTTCGTACCGGCTGTCTATTCGTCAAACGTTTTTTATCGGAATAGGCACTTATCTGGTGTTACAACACCATTTTACCAGTGTTAGGACTGTTTCCCCGACCGCAGGGTGGACAGGGTGATATCGATCCACGCAAATTCTACCTATAAAGGCTGCTGCAACGATTGGTCAGTCACGCGGTCATACGTCACTTGCTGGGGTCAAAGATGCCCGGTTATAAAAACCATGACTGCATCGTGCTGCCGTGTCCAATCTGCCGCGCCAGAAATCCAATTTTCAATTTCGCATTGAATAGATAGTTTAATTTTCTGTTCATTTGTGCTCTATCCTCTGCATAAATTATCCTTACAGCCTAGGCAAAAAAGATCAAACTTACCTGCCCTGAACGCAGTCTTGAAAAAAAAATGCTGACCTACAGAGCCATTATATTTTGGGTGCTCAAAAGAAACGCCTCATAGAGACGGGTCTTTTGAGTACCCACAACATACGCGGCCATATGTTTTGATTGAAAATAATTAAAGGTAAATACCGATTTTCTTTAACGTTTCAAAGATAAAAGCTTTACAATGGTATCCCTTTTAATTATGAAAGTAGGTAGTTACAGTGAACCTTCGATTCGACGTGTAAAATGCTGTGTGTTTGTTTGTTTGATTTGATTCTTTGAGTCCCATCACCAATCTTTAAGTTATGTAGGGGCGGCTCTTCCTGGATTGAACTAAGCTAGGAATATATGTCTTGCTCAAAGACACAACGCAGTGACGCCTTTGAGGCTCGGAACCGCGGCTCCTAGGTCTCGAGTCAAGCACTCCACCACTGAACCACTGCGTTCTCGAAATGCTGTGTATCCCTGAACACAGCAAACCACTGAAGCCTGATTGTTCTACCGAACCATACCTAGCTTTTGTTTTTATGCACAAATCATTTGCAACTGGGGCTTCCTCATTTACACGTGTGAACAGCAGTTTCGTGTTTTGCAGTAAACGTTTACAAAAAATGACCCACCGTTTAAACGAAACACGTGACGAGCTTCATATTCATATTTATATTTTGGGTGATAAAAAGAACTGCTCAGAGACGGTACTTTTGAGTACCTACAACTTATGTTTTAGTTGAAGCATTTAAAGTGTGTTGCAAAGATATTAGCTTTATTGTGGTGTTATTTGATTTATTGAATTTGTGCAAACGTTTCCAAAACTTAAGTCATATTTGCAACCATGGTCTTATAATTTGGGTGCTCAAAAAAGCCGCCTCATTGAGACAGCCCTTTTGAGTCTGATTTTTTTTCGTTTCAAAGATATAAGCTTTACATTGGTATCATTCATTTAGATGGAAGAAGTGTGCTTTACTGATTTCATGTTTGCGTTTCAAATATAAAAGCTTTACAGTGGTACCATTTGTTACGATGAAAGAAGTCTGGTGTACGGGAGTTACAGCGAACCCTCGAATCGACTTGCAGAAATGCTGTGTAGTTGCGTATAAACGGAATCATTTCTATTTTTTGAATTCGTGTAATCCTTTACAAAATATTGTAAACGTGGAAGCCCTACATGTATATGCAACCATGGTTTTATATGTTGGTTGCTAAAAAAAGCCGTCTCATTGAGACAGTATTTTAAGTACCCATAGCATATGATTTAGTTGAAAACATTTAAAGTGTTTCTTTTTTTTCTATCAATAGTCACTTTTCCTATCAACATTCGTGAAAGACAACACAATTACCACAAAAAATTGCAATGCATTAATTCCTAATTTTTTGGACAATTAGGTATGGTCAAACAGTGCAGACCCACATCAGACGGTCCCTAGAGAAGAAAACAAATCAGGGGTTTCACTGTTTGCAATTCTGTCAGTATCTTTCTTTGGCATTATTCGATAGTATTCATTTTTTTGCATGATTACAACAGGGCTTACTTTGAAATATTACAGTAGACATTTATCAAAACTTTGGATTAAATGCCAAATTCATTAATCTCAAATCTGCTTTAACATATACAACACTCTTAACCGACGGGCTGCTTAACTTCATCAGTAGAGTGTTACTATCAACCAAGTGGCCATTGGTTCGATCCCTGGTCTGACGACATTCTTGCATACATTATAAATCTGCTGCATTCATTTTATCAGTTATACCAATATATCTCTTAAGCTGTGTAGCTCATGCAATATTTTACATCTAGCGGGCACAAGCATGAGTAAAACATTAACATATGACCCTAGGGTCTACATCCCCTAAATATCTGTACGTCTGAGGGGAATGATTAAGCGTGTTTCTGTTCCAGTTGGAAAAGGACTAAAGTTGATACGACAACTTACAGTTTACATTGACATATATATACATTGCAGCCACTTTGATTAACACTATAGTTGATTGTTATATGCTACTTGCGTTGTTGCGGCCATAAATTACCATTGGGTCGTTACCGCCTTATGTTTGAGCAAGGTTGATATTTATAAGAATAAGAAATATACTTTATAACAGAGTAATGACCCTTGATTCATGAAAAAATTTCCTTAGTATTTATATTGCTCTTTGATATTGATCCCAATTTTAATATTTATGAGGACATCTGCCATGCTCAGCCGAGCTCAGAACATATTTTATCATATGCTTAATATATCTATCCTATACTCGCGCGGGTCCGTTTCTAGTTATATAAATAAATTTGAGCTTCCATTTCATAGTATATTATATTGTGTGTCAGAAGAGTCATTGTAATGCTAATTGAAGTTGGTAATGCCGTTTAAATGGACATTTCTTCGATTTTTGTAATCAAACTGCACATTTCTCCAACAGTTTACTCAAGTATTTGGACTACCACATCTGAATTCAATAATCGATCATTTCTGCAAAGTATGTAGCTAAATATTCTATGCAACAATCTGTTCCAAGCGCTAATATCCTGTTTAAAAGACAACACCCATTTTTAATGCTATAACTGATGAAGGATGCAGACACAACTGATGAAGTAATTTAAAACCAGCTGACACAACTTTTGATTGATGCATCATAAGACAGTGTTACTGCTTCCAGTCACTGAGGCTTTACACAAGCTATAATATACGTTTGCATATAATTCTAACAAAACTTCTTGAACTTCCAAGAAGATGTTTGCATACGACATTTATTTTATCTATACAAATGATATATTGTGAAAGAATGATAAAATACTGAGCGCGTTGTTGTGGTTTCTTCTTTTATGCTCGAGCATTCACAGGTACCCCCGTTGTGGGTGCAATTAGTGTAAACAATATTTTATTAACTTCAATTCAAATACAAGTATACAATAGCATGATAAACAGAGAAAAGATCATCAGGATTTGAAAACAAGCATAAATGCTTATACCAATCATCTCGTTGTGGACGCAATTGAGGCATTCTTTGTGGTTTGGGAACATGGGACATGTTATTTCTGAGAAGGGTCAAATTTTAAGGGGAGGAGGGGAACAAAGACAATATTGGGGAACAGGGAACATAAGAATACAAGTTTTCGAATTTTTATGGAAACAAGCCAATTTATTTCAGGGGAAAAAGGGAACAGGTATCTTGAGGGCCTCATGATTTATACCAGAGTTTAATGTACATTTAACATCACAACTAACACTTCGATTTAAGAGTTGTATGTTAATCTTTATCGTTGACTTAAAGCTTCTGTGAGTTAGGTACAAAGCTGAAACATACCCTGTCCTCCATCTATCCCTCTATCAAGGCATGGCATTTTATACCATGGAAACAATACAGATGAATGAGTATTAGTAATAGGGGTCTTTCATACAAACCAAACATCTATATGTCTTGATCCACATCTGAACTAAGGGTGAGGTTGGAGTGCCGTGAAACCGGTTTAAGTCCTCCAATAAATATTATTAGACTGTTCCAAGGCGGTGATTGCTTCTTTTGTGGATCATTTTTGTTATTTCTGTCTTGTTTTTGTTATACTTTCGTGCGCGTCTGTTTAGTGGTGCCTTGTGGTCACCTGCTGGGAAAGGGCTGACCTCTTGGCTCTCGTTTTTGATGCCTAATTGTTAAGTCGTCACTTTCACATTGGTATTCTGGGTCAGGTGTGGTGCTATATTGTATTGATTCCCGATCTTTGCCCTTTTTCTTACTTTGATTAAATGGGCTAGTACAAGAGATTTTTGTACTGATGGCACATATTACCTTTGAATGTCTCTGCTGACGTATTCAGTGGTGGAAGTTCTGAGCATTACACTACTCGCATACTTCACGTATGCCAAAAGAAGAGGCTCTGACGAGGCATTTTGTATGTGCAGGCTCACCTGAGCCTTCGCTACTGGCTGATACGATAAAACGGTAAGTACTAACTGTTCATTGACTGGTGAAATGGATACCATGTATCTCATGTTCATTTATCAAGTGGCTGGGAACTGAACGCTTAGTTAAAATCAAAAGTGGTCATCAAGGAATGTAGCGTTAATATCGACATTGAACCACAATCATTTTGCAAAATTGGTTTTGACAAAAAACCTTTGATAGATTTTTTTAAAGAAAACGCCCATCAGGATAGAATATCACTTTGAAATAAATGCATGTTGAATATGAAAAAAGCATCTCTATCTGTAAAGTAAGACTTTCAGAAGGATTCCTATTTCGATTCTAAAAGCATAAATATGCAGATTTATCAGGTGATGCAGCCTTACTGAGTTCTCTTTTTTCCATCTAACAAACCCATTTTTCTCCCAAATAAAAATCCAAGTTCCCCAATCCCTACCCCGTCAGCCCCCTCCCCAGGCAGATCCTTATTCAAACTTGTTTGTATGCGTAATGGCTAACTCACACTGGGTAAGAGGTGATCGTAAACTCACACTTATTTGTATAAAACTATACGCTTTTGATCACCAAAATAATGCTTTTGAAGTGATGATCGTTGAATGCCAAAGCAACGTTATTGATACCAAAATGGTGTATGTTTACAACTTGAAGCAGTTTTGATTTGAATATGTGCTGTGGATCGCCACGTACGCAGTGTGTAACTATAATAAAGCCCTATATCTGACATATGATCCTTAGACAGTTGTGACTCGATCAAACAACGGTTGCAACGGTATCAGTCAAAAGTTGTGTCTTAGATATATTTGGATCAATCATCCATTGTGACCATCATCCTATACAGTAGGCATGTTCAGAGGCGTATAGACGCAAACAATACCATATAATTGTACAAGAAGTATTGCTTAATATACAAAATGCATGCTGAGTTATTTTTTGGAACCAAAATCCCGTTCTTTTTAGATTAATAGAAAAATACCACTATTTTTTTAAGGGAAAAAAAAACCACACACACTCTAAAATAACTTTCTGTTGCATTATATAGCTGTGTTTAAACAAGACCACTGAATTCGATCATAGGTGTATTTTATGCCAAGATCGCAGTGTAGCATTGAAGCAGACTGGTATGTCTTGATCCAGGTGAACCCAAAACCAAGACTAACGATCAAGGAATTGTATTGTCCAAAAATCACGAAATTTTGAAATCCTTATTTGCTAGTCATACCACGTTGGATTTGGCCCAGTCAACGCTTTCATGTGGCCTCGGCTGCTGCCCGTTTTAAAGCGGTGGTTCATTGTTGTTTTTGATTCATTGTTTATCGTTGCCCCGATTGCTTGTGAAGGATTTGTGTCAGTTTGTCCTTGTTTTTATACAGTACTAATAAAACTGTCGTTTCTGGATTTGCAGTCATCCCGCTGAGGTAAAAAGAATTAGTTGCGTATCTTTAACCGTCTTCCTGATTTTATGTGGCTCTAAAAGTTATGTGGCTCTTCCTCACGGTACTGTGGTTTGTTTGCATTGAGTGGCATTTCTTGGTCAAATTTACCATTTTTATGCTATATCCACTCATAAAAATATAACTCCTGAAATTATTTCACATTTATATAGGTTCAACACAGGCGGTTGTTGCAACCGACTTTGCTAAATCTTAAAATGTTTCGGAATCCGCGGCAATGGCCAAGCACCCCACTAAGTACCAAAAAGGGTTTATGGTGGGTCACTTAATAAGTGTTGTGACACAATACATACAAGTAAGATTTACAGAAAGGGCTATCTCACGCTGCACCACTTAGCCGATGCTACTGTCCTGCCAGCCAAGAGTGACAGTGACGTCAAGTTTTGTTTACAAAGTTATCAGGGATTTATAATCGATAGATCACTTGTGTATTAATCCTATCCGTAGGATAGGATTAATACACAAGTGACCTATCGATTCGCGTTAGCTCAAGTGGAAAGTAAAAGTTAATGTTTTACTTAACAATTGTAAACAAAATATTACGTGACTGTCACTCTTGGTTGGCACGACAGTACCACACAGGTTGCAAACTTAGCCAATTATATATAAAGTCACCCTCAAGAGAATGACAAAATTGTGGTCACGAGGAGTTCGAAATAACATGACTGGAGGGAGCGCAGTGGATCAGTTGTAGAGTTCTTGACTCGAGACCGAAGGGCCGCGGGTTCGAGCCTCACCGGCGTCACTGCGTTGTATCCTTGAGAAAGAACATTGATTCTAGCTTAGTACTGGTTCAACCCAGGAAGGCCCGTCCCTATATAATTGAAATATTGTTGATGGGACGTAACGAATCAAAGTAAACAAACAAATAACATGACTGGTCTGTATATATTTTTCAAATTAATTTTAGGTTGTTGTTTTGCTGCTGAACATTGGTTGTGAAAGCACAGGAGCACCAGCAATGAAGGCTTTGAAGCTAAAAGATAGGTATGTCCTAGTAGCCAGCGTTTTTGGAATGGGTTATCGTGTTATTAACGTGGGTCTTAATAAAGTACTCCCTCTATTTGGTCAGGCTTCCAAAGTAGGTTAGTATAAATAGGTTAGTATACGGCCAGGAAATGATACGATCACGTATCATAGACCATGCTCTGTACATATAAATGTTTATGACCAGGAAATTTCACAATCACACTTATTATTTACTGTGCATGGTTTGGTTTGTGACAGACTGAATGAACCATGCACACCAGACCAAACCATGTACTACTAACCAAACCATGCGCAATACACAATAAGCTTGTAAGCAGCTGAACTGCCACTTGTTTTGTTCCAATTTGGAAAGTATTTCACATAATGTTCACTGCAAATCGAATGCTTAAGCTGTCTCAAATTAAAGTCAAGGTCACAGCGTTACGTCAAAGGTCAGTAAATACAGTTACTTGTTCGCAACTTGTCAGATGTTTTCTCGTAAACTTGAACGAGACCTGGTCTAGTTCTAAAACTATTTCACACAATTTATGTTTATGTAAATGAGATAACATTGCGATGCTAAGGTCTCAGCTGGCCCGTTTGAAGGTCAAGGTTACCGATGGAGGTCATATGTCAGCTCCTGGTATCGCTTGAACCACCAGTCAAAATTGATAGTCTAACCTGCTAAGATAACATCCATAGCCAAATTTGCAGTTGGTCCATTTTAAGGTTAACGTCATATCAGAATGTCACATTTGACACGTAGAGCATGCTTCATGTCTGTCCCCTATATATCCCCTTAGCCCTAGGTCCAATCCTAAAACATATTTCAAACACATGTATACCTCAAAGACATGTAGAGTCTAGGTTTAAGTGGTCCTTTATCAAACTCATATATTTTGATATGCTCCAAACTATTGTTTTGTTATTCCCGAATTTTTTTTAGAAAAAAGGGTATGTTAATTCGTATCATAGTCGGTCCGCCGTTCGTTCGTCCGTGCGTCTGGTGTGTCCGTCACGTTTCTTGTAAATGTTTCTCCTCCTTAACCGTTGGACGTAGCAACTTCAAATTTTGTAGCTGCATACATCACATGATGTAGAGGGTACTGGGCAACATTTTGTGTAACCTTGACCACAAGGTCAATGTCAAAGGTCAAATAATGTATTTTCTTGTAAATGTATCTCCTCCAAAACCGTAAGACGTAGCAACTTCAAACTTGTAACTGAATAAGTCACATGATGTAGAGGGTACTGGGATACCTTTTATGTGACCTTGACCCCAAGGTCAATGGCCAATAAAGGATTTTCTTGTAAATTCATCTCCCCTTAAACATTTGACTTCAAACTTCAAGCTCTGTATGTGCATAGGTCACATGATGTAGAGGGCACTGGGAATTTTTTTGTGTGACCTTGACGCCAAGGTCATATAATTATGTATTTTTTGTAAATGCATCTTCTCCTTAAGAGTCAGATGTAGTAACATCAAACTTTGCTGAAGCATAGGTCACATGATGAAAAGGGTACTGGGCAACATTTCGTGTGACCTTCATCCCAAGGTCAATGAAAAATAATGTATTTTCTTGTAAATGCATCTTCTCCTTAACCATGGGATGTACCAACATCAAACTTTGCTGGTCAATAGGTCGTACAATGTCGGGGGGTACGATGCAACATATCGTGTGACCTTGACCCCCTGGACCTTGGGGTAAAGGTCAACTAAATAATGTATGTTCATGTAAAAGCATCGAAGCAACTTCAAACTTTGCAGGTACATAGGTCACATGATGAAGAGGGCAATGCTTCATGTGTCATTAACCTTTGGTCAATGTCAAATCAAACATTTATTGTAAATGCATTTCCTTCTAAACCATTAGACATAGCAACTTCAAAATTTGCAGGTGCATAGTAATATGATGTTAAGGATACTGGACAATGTTTCGTGTCTGTCATTGACCTAAGGTTTAGGTCAATGGTGAAATAATGTTACTCTTGTAAATATATCTCCTCCGAAACCGTTGGACATAGCAAGTTCAAACTTTACAGATGCTTTAGTTAGATCAAAAGCGGGTATTTGCAATGATGTACAATCGACTGAAGTCTAGTTTTACTTAAAATGAATCTTGTGTCAAGCAACGCCTTTTTTCAGTTAAACATATTATCTAGGAACTCTTGAAAATATGCTTCTTTTATTCTTCATGGTACAGTTCTGTGAGAGGGACATCTATTAAAAAGTACTAATGTCCTAACCCTTGGTCATGCTGAATAAATTAAAATGGAAAATTCACTTCTGTTTTCAAGCCAGTTCATTTAGTGCATGATTTTTATTATTACATTAGATCATGAGGATGCATAGGAAATAGTGTGGGTCTTGATCAGATGGCTTTGTTAGACACTAGCTTATCTGGATCTGCAATGTTTGCTTAAGAGGATTTATTCAGGTTCAGCAGGACAAGGGACAAAATGCAGTCGGCGTAAAATATACGTCAGCTGCATTAAAGTCAACTGTTTTCCACACTTCTGTTATCAAGCTCATGTTTGTTATTAAGCTCATGTTTGTTATTAAGCTCATGTTTGATATCAAGATCATGTTTGTTATCAAGCTTATGTTTGTTATCAAGCTCATGTTTGTTATCAAGCTCATGTTTGTTATCGAGCTCATGTTTGTAATCAAGCTCATGTTTGTTATCATGCTCATGTTTGTTATCAAGCTCATGTTTGTTATTATGCGTGCGCAAACACTATGATCCCAGATCAGACTGCTCCAAATGGAGCAGTCTGGTCAGTCTGGTCTGGGTTCATATTGTTTGCTACCAAAATACATCATTAGATAACAAAAGAGACGATTTTTTCTAATGAATTGAGAAAAAAGTTTTAATTGAGGACTATCGGATCTGTTCATGCTGGAAATGTCATCTACACACTATATTTATTTATTTTAACAGAAAATCCCCGGATGTTGGAAATAACAATGGAGGGTAACAATCCAGTGACAACAAAGCAGGGAACCAGGTGATTGCTCAAGGTCTAAGTTGGGGCTAACTGAACTTTATTCTAATCGATTGATTAAATAATTTAAAGATTATATTATTATTTATTGTTGTTGATCTTATCTTAAAATGCTAGTTTATATAATGGCGCTGGCGTCTATCCGTCATTTTTAAAACTTGGCCATGCTGACGGTTCTTGATAACTACTTCATTCAAAGCAATACCCCTGTATACAACCATGAAAAAGTAATGTAGAAATGATTAAAAACCTGTGCAATTTTGCATAGGTTTCACATTTAGTACATTACCTACGGTTGTAAGAGCAATGTAGGATTGCCACATGTATTTGGATTTTGGTTTTGTTTATGTTGATCACTCACATTATCTCCTTAATAGTGTTAAATAGGTCACGGTCAACTTTAGCTTATCCTCGAAGCATACTTTGTTCTACCAAAAATGGGGGCTGCGGCCATTGTGGTCAAGTGACCTAAACAAAAGAATTATCTATATGATTTTAGTGCAAACAGCCAAGTGATTTCTATGAAAAATATGTTAAGACAACTATGTGACAGTCCAAATGAGTAGCATTGGATGGAAGGTCAAAGGTCAGCTTGATATTTTGTACTTATATAAAACCATTGTCTAATTAGGTTGAACATTTCTCTCAAGTTTTATGATTTTGGCTTAAAAAGTTAGAGAAAAATAAACATTTCAAGATTTGTCCAATATAAATGCATTAGGAATGAAATTTAACCTTGCCAAAACGCGGATTGAGGTCGACATAGAATAAACATTTGTGCAAACTTGGAAGGGCCCACATCCCAAATTCCTAATTTCAAGTTCTAAGGTCATATGCCTTCTGGTTCTGAAAACATATTTTAAAAATTTCTTGTTATCATATATGAGTGTGGTGACCATCTTGGTCATGTGACCAAAACAAGCTAAAATAAATTTTAGCTACATGTAACCTATCATAAGGAGTCTCCATATAAAACATGAGATAAATTGGCTCAGTGGTTTCCGAGAAAACAGTGTTTTAGTATATTGATAAGACTCTAATATGAGCGACCTTTGGTGAATTCTCAATGATCAATCTTGACCTTTGAAACATTTCTATAGCCATTGTCTCATTAAGTTAAACATATCAAGTGAGAATAATGACTTTGATTTCAACAGTATTCAAAAAATCGTTTTTCCAAAATTTGTCATCAGTCCACTGCTTATGGAGAGAAAAGGTTTTAAAGGTCTTTGTTAAAGCTGCATACTCTGTAACTATGAACATTTTTCAAAAAAAATTCTTTTCTTTTTAAATCATTTGTAAAAGTAGAATTAAGCTATGTTTTCACAATAAAAATGTTCAGTACAGCTGAAAACTGCATGGAAAAGTGAGTTATCTTATCAAATAGGTGTATTTTTCTCTTGTTGGTAATTATTTGCGTCCCTCCAATAATTATAGACCGTTGAATTTTAACATCAATGCAGTTGTTTTGATAGTGATAACTTGTTAAGATTTACGAAAATGGAAAAATGTTTACCTGAATTTGAGTATTTTTACAGTGTTCCTGAAAAATAAAAACCTTATTTTTAAAATTAGAAGATCAAAAGTTACAGACTATGCAGCTTTAATAGGAGATGTTTGAAAATGTTGACGGACGACAGGCGCCAGAGTCATTAGTATACTTTTAGCTCCTACATGAGCTTTCGGCTCAAGTGAGCTAAAAGTTCATCGGAATGAAAATGCTTTAAACTTTTCAATGGCAATAAAACATGCAGAATTTTCACAAAAATCATAACTGGTTGTTTTAGCAAATCGCAATGATTATTCCGTAGACCTTATTTATTCTGATTGTAATTCAATATACAATACAATGATGCATAAAACATTAACTACTTTTATATTGTTTTTTTATTTATTTATTTTTTAATCATTAAATTCATTTTTGCCAATACTTGAATTATTAACTTTTTGTGGCATTCTTAGTAATATGCATATTAGATGGTAAATGAGCATATTTACAACTTGTATTCACAAGGTTTTGATTTGAACATACCAAGAGACCCCTAATAGTAATACCAAAACTATTTGCTCCACAAATACCTGTACCTTCACAATTACTTTTATTTTAAAAAAACTTTCTTGATTATAGCTATAATACAATAATACAATGTGACGCTATCCTGTAATTCGACAGAAGGATGCACGGAAGGACATTCGAGGAGACCGATGGACACCAGGATCATAACATGAATCAACCATTTTATTCAATACCATGGCAGAGAATCACATGAATTTAGAGGATTAAAAATGGCGGATACTTGTCAAAACCACTCGATTCAGTTAAGACTTTCTGTGATATTTCCGTTAATACTGATCAGATTGTCATGGGATTTGAAGCAGATACGCCGTTTAAATTAAAGCAACATGCCAATCGTAGCACCTTGCGGACAAAGATCTGGTTAAAAACTATTGACCAGTTGCTCGTCAATAACTTTTTGACCAGATCTTTGTCGCATACAATGGGCATGTTGCTATCATTTTTCTTTAAATTTAACGCAAATCTGACCAGTAATAAAGGAAACATAAGAGAAAGTCTTCCCTGAATCGACTGTTTTTTCAATGGTGTCCGCCATTGTTGTTGTTTGAAGTCTGGTAATTTTCCACCGTATGAAAGGGCACATAAAATACCTAATATAAGTCGCAAAGTAAGTAAGGGTGCAAAGATAAGGAATCAATACAATCAAGTACCACACCTGACCCAGGATACCAATGGGAAAGTGACAATATCACAGCAGACACCACAAACGAGAGCCAAGAGGTCAGCCCTTTCCCATTAGGTGACCACAAAGCACATATAAACAGACGCGCACAAAGACATAGTAAACACAAGACAGAACAAAAACATAAAAGAACCACAAAAGAAGTACCGCCTTGGAACGGTCAAGCCTCTAGATAAGAGTATGTAAAACAATTGATGGATAAGAAAATGTTTATCAGGCCTTATGTTTGGTCCTATATCTGCAGCTGTTGAAAATCCATCAAGCACGAGATATAAACTTGTAACAAATACACTAACACATATTTATAATGTGTTATGTTCTCAAAAGCAATGATTTAATTCAAGTTTATGAAAGATCCCTTCCGTAAACATGGTCAAAAATGTTATTTTTTATCATGTTATTCTCGTTGCGAGAAACCTGGTCATACTTTATGCAATCAACAAAAGTGTAAATTAGCCTCCACATCCGCGCGATCTGGTCGACGTCGTTGTAATTTATGATAAAGAAAGAATACCAACCAATCTATCTACCTGCATTATTTCAATAATCTATCTAGAAGGCTGGTTTGAGCCATTGTAGTCTCACGCCGAGCCCCATCTATATTCATCAAACTAATTATGATCACAGGAATCAGCAATGAAAAAGTCAAACTATACTTAAGGACTTTGAAAACGCATCAAACAAACTAAATCCTTAACTTCTCAAACACTAAGGATGAAAGAGAGATAAATTCCATTGCATACCAAAGTCTGACAAGATTTAATTGTGCCCTAGAAAACTAATGACTGTAAAATTAATTAAATGTTTTGAAGTAGCAGCTTTTATAAAGCAGTGCTAGGCGATTTTGGAGGACACAACTTCTGCAGCAATTTAACTTTAGTTTTGTTTCCTGTTACGACAGATATCTGTCCAATGTTTCTTTGATGGTTACACATTCTGTATTGAACGATTCAAAATGTATTGAAAGTACTTTATGCTCAAATTATTGCCCATTTAAAGATGCCGCCATTACCCACCCACTCTGGTCACTCTAGTCTAGCAATAAAATTCAACATCTCAAGTCTTTCAAAGTTTTATTTATTTTTGTTCGGTTTTGTTTGCAGAGGCAAAGGTAATTTACAAATGAGTAATTCTGATAAAATTACGCCATACATCATTTTTTTCTGCATTGTGCAAGTGACGTTAACGTAAGTTTTGAAGGCGTTCTCAATCACGTGAATATTTCCTGACATGCTTTATATTAAATCGCAATCGCCATATGATTGGAAGTGTAAATAGTCAATAGCAAAACTGTGAGCGTACATAAAGGTAACTTATAGAGAATTTTCTCAAAATAAGCTAGTAACGTGATCAATTACTGTTGATTAGCAAAAGTTAATAAACTGCATTACTGGTATTGGAATCATACACGATACAGTGTAAATAAATAACCAAAAAGCATCAGCTGGACTTTGCCGAACAGTACTGGATGTTGTATGCTACCATATGACGTCACCAGTAACATCCCGTTATGATACAGTCAAATTAACGACTGATTCATACCAATTTTGAGTTGCACATTAAACACCGCAAGTAACTGTTCTATCACATTTACCGTTTGCAAGAAAGTGATGCCTTTTCAAAGTCCTCTAGTATAGTTTTTCAAATGATGATATAGTGGTATAGTCTTGAAATTATACAAGAGTGATAATTACTTCCAAAAATAATGACTTAACTAACCAATGTGTAATGTTCACCAATGATTTTCTACAAATTCATCAGCACTAGCATCGCAGTACATATCTCTGTCCCAGGCACTGTCATCATCATTGTAATAATTGTTATCATCGGAATCATAATACATATCAGATTCATCAACATATAAAAGGTCTTTAGTGCCATACGAGATTGGTTTCCTGTCATTCCTTACTTCAAAGGAGCAATGTGGACATTTGTTGTGACACCTTGGAGCATCACTTGGAAGATATGCTTCTAGGAAGCGAACATCAGGACCATACTTTAGTGCTTTAGGTACATCCATAACGATCTTCTCTTCTTTATGCACACAGTTGATATCTTCTGGCAATTTTTGATAGGCATAAGACAGTGTTGATATGTTATTCACATATTTTTTTGTAATAGTAATAATTTTGTCTTCAGTAAATTCAAAGTAAGTATAATTTTTTACCAATTTTGACACATCTTTGACACCCTTAAGTACAATTTCATGCACTGATGTTTTAATTTCCAAGGCTTCTTTGGAAATATTTACTTGCACAAGGTGTGCATTTGTTGAAATGTATATTTTTCCACCACACACTGCTGATAAGATGAAGTCGTCATCTATACTTAATTGTGACAGGTCAACGGTTGAAATGATGCCTACATCTGCAGCATATACAGTCAACCGATTTGTTCCCCTTACAATCAAACAAACTATCGCATCAGTCACACCAAACTGTGTTACTTGTCCATTTACTGAGATCAAAGCTTTCATATAAACATTGATTTCATCTGTTTTGTCATTACAATAGATGGTTGACACAATGCGCTCCGCGATCGTAAATGCTTCAAACCTTATTTCTCTTACAACATACAGTCTTTCTGTTGATTTTGATATATAGTGTATATATGCAACTTTGCCGTGATATGAGGTAGAGAGAATTTGTGCACCTAATTCATCCATCCATTTGAATGTCTTCTGACTCTCTTCGTTCGTTCCAAGATTGAATCTACAGAGGGTGCTATTTTTCTTGACATACAAAAGTACCATTTTGTTTTCAAGGATCCCTTTCTCCAAAGCAATGTTTTGAGTTTGAGACAATCTTATCTGAAACCAGTATTTCTTGTCAACATTGAAAGCATGTGCATAAAATGTACTGTTCCGACAGTCATATTGTAACTGGCAGGTTATTAAAACGTTTTCCAAAATACATGTTTTACTGGCTAATGTGTGACACAATGATTTGTTTTCATCATTAAGAGAGTCCATATCAATGTCATCCAAACTTTCTTTTCTGATGTAGTCTAGTTTCAGAACATTCATTAATTCAGGAAACGCTTCATTTCTAGCCGGAAGATGCGCCACCCATTTAACTAAAAACAGGAATAGATCCTGGCTACCTATGTAAGACAATGTTTCATCCGTAAATATGTGGTAAATATAGTCTCTGTCTAAATGAAGCGCCTCTTCCTTTGACAGTAGGTCTGGAAGATGAGCCTTGAAAAACGTTTCTGCATGCTCCAACTTCACATCGAAACGGAATGAAATAAATAACAGCTTCAAACAGTTCTTTGCTGCCACCTTCATTGATTTAATTTGATCAATTGTGTAAGCTTTGAGTTCTTTAATCAACAGTAACTCCGCCTCCTCAAGAATGTCAGCAGCATTATCAATATAAACTTTTGGTCGTCTCCCATAGAGAAAGTAGATTGCAGAAATAACTGCACTAAGGTTTCCACATGCAAGCTTTATAAAGCCTGAAAAAGGAGAATTCGACTTATGAGATTATGGTACTTATTGCATTTGGGCCTTGATGCCAGATAAAATGTATTCGGGGTTTGGGACCAGGTCATACCAAAACCAGTCTGGTGAGCTACATAGAACAGCTATAATATCTAAATGCTACATAGCGCAACTATAGATAGTATACATTCAAATAAGCCAATAACGAAGGCGCTGATCAGTCTGCGCAAATGCGCAGTCTAGTCTGTGCCTTTGATAATTTTGCAAACCCAGAAGACAGATTTTCTTGCACTGAGGACCATATGTTAAATGAAAACATAAAACAGTTGGACTATGACAAAGGGCCTGTAAAATGCCCTGAGGTGTAATGGGGATATCAGTTTTGGCGACAATCTTGAGTATCGTTAACCGGACAAACTTGTATTCAGATATGAACAATAGTTCATGAATGTACATGTAGTCCATATATGGAATTTGGAAGAAATTGGGTGATGATTGATCAAGCTAGAGTGTCCACACGTGCAAACTGACAGGTAGTGGTCATTTGTGCAGCAATCGTAGTTATCATTTATCTAACATTTGACCTTGGAAAAGAGTTTGATGAAGGTTATCCAAATAAATATGGGAATAAATAAGTAAATTAGAGTGTCCACAAGTGCAAACCGACAGAAGGCGGCCGTTTTGGCTACCATCTTGTAATCGTTTATCGGACAAAACTTATATTCACATTTGGGCGAGAGTTTGATAAAAAAAATTCATGTATGGAATTTGGAAGATATCAGGTGATAAATGACTTAGTTAGAGTCTCCACAAGTGCAAACTGACCATATGCGGCCATTTTGGCGGTCATCTTGGTTATTGTTCAGCGGACAAAACACAAATTTAACTTCGTTGAGAGTTAAATAAGAGAAGTTAGTATGTGAAATTTGGAATAAATTTGTGATAAATGACTAAGTTACAGTGTCCACAAGAGCAAACCGAGAGGTAGGCGCCATGTTGGCTGACATCTTCATTATCCTACAAAGCCCATAATTCAACTTGGGCGAGTTTGATAAAAGTAATCCAGATATGAAATTTGGAAGCGATTGAGTAATAAATGACTATGGTAGCATGTCAACAAAAGCAATTGATAGGCCGCGGTCATTTTGTCGGCCATCTTGGTTGTCGTTTTTCGAACATAATCAATATTCAAACTTAAACCAGAGTTTGATAGTAGCAATTCTTATATGAAATTAGGAAGAAATTGGATAGTGAATGACTTGGGTAGGGTGTCTTTAAATGCAAACTGATAGATGACGGCCATTTTGTCAGCCATCTTTGTTAACATTCGTCAGACGGCACCCGTATGGTTATAATTTTATGGACTAAACCCTTATTCAAACTAGAACCAGAATTTGATGGAAGCGATCTATATATGGAATTGGAAGAAATCCGATTTCAAACGACCCAGAGCGGCCACAACAGAGGTCACACAGACCCACGGACAAATCAAAACCATAGAAACGCCCATTCAGACGTATCCAAGTGTCTGAATCTTCAGACGTTTTTTGAGTGAGAGGATTGTTGTTGATGGGCATGGTTGTCACACAGTCCTAAAATCAAGTGTGAAAGCTAAAGAAAACCAAGACAAGCTGGTTATTTAAACTCCATAATAATCTGTAAAGCAAGATTTATTGCCATTTTTAGATCTTTTACAACAACAGAACTTTCTTAATTGTTAACGCCACGTCTTTCTGCTTTCAAAAACATGTATTGAAGTACTGCGAAAAAGTATATAAAAGATCCGGTAAGAATATATTTTGGTCTCTTAAAAATTAAGTTGTAGTATTAGATAAACTTGAACATCGAAAGTAGGCTTCCAATATCAATATTTTATTAGATACTTTTTTAGTTTTTGAGTTTATTTCCCATTTGTTGGTTTCTTTCTTAGTTATCATGCTCACATTTTTAGCATTCCTGAAGGTGCATCTACAGACAGAAACAAGAGCTACCATGAGGCAAATTATACGCCTGTTCGATTAAGACAGCGGTGGCATAAATAGGGAACTAAGAGAGGAGAAACACTTATATGGGACACGTTATCCCAACCAAACGCACATAGTTATCAAGTTGTATGAATTTCACCACCGGCTCCTGGCGTGTGGTGTGCAAAGAACGCTTCGAAATAATAATTTGAGGGGTATAACTTAAAACAAACAAAGAAAGAACAATCTTTCTTGTGCGCGACACATTTTCTTGACCCAGTATATATACCAATACTATTTCACGAAAATATCTTGAACAGTTTAGGAGTAATGTAGGACAAAAGAATGTGAATGGATGGATGGTAGGATAGACAGACATGTGTTACTGTGGTTAATATTAATCTCTTTAAATTATAAAATATAAATCACACTGTTCATTTTTGCCATGTAAGATGCTGATTTAAGAAACATACGGAATAAACCCAATCTAAATATATCTTACTTATCAAAAAAAGTTTTGCATTACCAAATATATGCCACATTTTAAGTATTATTTTTTGTACGTATACCAAACTTTATTTTCAATTTTCATACTGCCTTAGAGGGTTTGATTCATAATCTGAATAATTTGTTTGTAAACTTAATGTGGAAATCTGTAACCTTGCATTTTCCTGTTAAGACCAAAATTTTGGACTTTTTAAAATTCTACAATTATTTTTACGGGCTTAAGAATTCAGTTTTGTATTCAAATTCTTACTCTAGAGATTCAGAAATACCATTTTAAGCAAAAGGTGAAAAATTATTTTTTTAGGAGAAAAAAACCTTTTTTGACGAAAAATTACAATTTTTGAGAAATTTTCAAATTTCACAGTTGAAGCTGAGAAACTCATTTTTCTAACAAATGTTTTTATGGCAGCAAAATAGCCTGCAAAATTCCTTTCCTGATTAAATTAACGTACAGTTTATCAGACCTTGAAATTTATGAAGTTACATTTTTGGGATACCTTTAAGAGAGCTGGTACAGGAACTTCTGCAAAACTTCAATTTTAACAGTTAGGACTTTGGCATAAGGTTTTGGTGTCAAAACAAACGATTTTAATTTAACAATGATAAGAAAGATGAGTTTCCCAGCATTGAAAAAGAATTTCTAAAAAATCTCAAAATGAGAAGTCTGTGGTCATAAATCACATATTTCTTCTGAAAAATAAATTTTCACCTTCTTTTTGGTTAAAATAGTTCTTTAAAAATTCTGGAGTAGAGGTTTGAAAATAAAACTGAATTTTGAAGCCAATGAAAGAAATGGTGGACTTTTAAAAATTTCAAAATTTTTGGAATTAACAGAAACATGTAATTTTACGAAATTCCGAATCATGGGGTGCAAGATGTTTGAGCTGTGTTCGAACCTACTCACGTGCACTGTTGGGCAGGGATGCAGGCTGTTTAAGCGGTGTCAGATCCTACCTCCAGGGCACTGAGGGACAGGGGTGTAGGCTGTTTAAGTGGTGTTGGAACCTTCCTCCTGGGCACTGTGGTGCAGGCCATTAAAGCGTTGTAGGAACCTTCCTCCCAGGCACTCTGGGGCAGGTGTGCAGGCTGTTTAAGCCGTGTCAGAACCTACCTCTGGGGGACTGTGGGGCAGGGCTGCAGGCTGTTTAAGCGGTGTCAGAACCTACTTACCAGGCACTGTGGGGCAGGGGTGCAGGCTGTTTAAGTGTTGTCGGAACCTACCTCCCAGGCACTATGGGGCAGTGGTGCAGGCTGTTTAAACGGTGATGGAACCTACCTGTCGGGTACTGTGGTGCAGGGGTGCATGCTGTTAAAGCGGTTTTAGAACCTACCTCCCGGGCACTGTAGTACAGGTCGTTAAAGCGGTGTAGGAACCTTCCCCCAGGCACTGTTAAGCAGGTATGCAGGCTGTTTAAGCAATATCAGAACCTACCTCTGGGGCACTGTGAGGCAAGGGTGCAGGCTGTTTAAGTTGTGTCAGACCCTACCTCTGCGGCACTGTGGGGCAGGGGTGCAGGCTGTTTAAGCAGTGTGAGAACCTACCTCCAGGGCACCTTCAGGCAGTGGTGCAGGCTGTTTAAGTGGTGTCACAACCTACCTCCAAGGCACTGTGGGGCAGGGGTGAAGGCTGTTTAAGCGGTGTCAGAACCTACCTGTCGGGAACTGTGGTGGTAAGGGTGCAGGTTGTCTAAGCAATGATGGAACCTACCTCCTGGGAAAGATGAGTTTACCAGCATTGAAAAAGAATTTTAAAAAATCTCAAAATGAGAAGGTTGTGGTCATAAATCACATATTTCTTCTGAAAAATAGATTTTCACCTTCTTTTTGGCGAAAATAGTTCTTTAAAAACTCTAGAGTAGGGATTTGAAGATAAAACTGAATTTTGAATCCAATGAAACGAATGGTGGACTTTTAAAAATTCCAAAATTTTGGTATTAACAAAAAAATGTAATTTTACCAAATTCCACATTATGTTTCCAAACAAATTTTGGTTGTGTCAGATACTGAAACGAGCCCTCAATGGTGTTATCAGATTTAAAAAACCAAGCTTGGTTATCGTAGAAAAAATGATACTTAAAATGGGATTCATTTTTGGTGATGGAAAACTTATTTTGAGTAGTATATATGTACTTTAAAGCCATCTAAAATAAAACCCTTTATATACCTCTCGATGATGGATTGGATAGATGGACAGCAACATACCATAATATGATCGTTTTTTTTTCAAAATAGGTGTATAAAATTGAAGCTTATTCGTACACTCCTATCAAAGTAAGAAAAAGGGTAAAGATCAGGAATCAATACAATCAAGTACCACACCTGACCAAGGTACCAATGGAAAAGTAAAACACTCACAAGTAGACATCACAAACGAGAGCCAATAGGTCAGTCCTTTCCCAGCAGGTGACCACAAGGCAGCAATAAACAGACGCGCGCGCACAAAAGCATAACAAACACACAACAGAAATAACATGAATGATCCACAAAAGAAGTACCACCTTGGAACGGTCAGTAAAAATATTTAACTGAAGGGCTTGAACCGGTTTCATGGCGCCAACCTCACCCTTAGTTCAGATGTGGATTGAGACACATAGATGTTTGGTTTGCATGAAAGACCCCTTACTTATCAATGCATCATCTCATAAAACATATAAATCAAGATATAAATAGGAGAAAAAGCAAAGATAAGGACTCGACAGTAAATAAAACTGAATACTGGAGCTAAAGAAATCCAACAGGTATACCCCCCGTGGGCCTGACAACATCCAAAGCTTCAGGCCCCTACCATCTCATCAATAGATAAGTCTTTAGGTAAAAACTGTCAAAGAGTCTGAAGTCCGAACCACTGGCGTGCAATTTAAGAGGTAAGCAAAGTTGCCAACCGTGTTGTGTTGACCACCCAACATGATGTCTGTTGCAATATATTAATGCTATAGCTGGGAAATTATTTTAAAGAATTGCGCTGAAAAATTATTAGAGCCAACAATCTTCTTCAATTTATACACCAAGTCACTATAGAATTTAGGTTCCGAAAGTCCTTGGCGCAAGAGAGATTATAGTCAAACTTGGAACTTAGATATCAAATCATAGTATCGTCTATAAAATTTAGAAAAGAATTTGCGAAGTTTATGATACCAACAACCTTGTTTAAGAGGTTTCTGAGTTAACAAATTATTGCGAGTGTTGAATTCAGCAACATGGAAAGATGCTCTAGCAAAACGAATAAGTTGAGAGATATAGTATCTATTGGATATAGAGCGAGGTACATCACAATATAAAATGGGAAATTGACAATTTCAAAATCAAAGCACTCACGTTTATCATAAATTTTGGTAGAAACAATATCAATAGAAATTGATAAATGGAAGTCTATAAACGTAGCTTCGGTATCAGAGGTACTGGCTTTATTAAGTTGGAGCTCTGAAGGATATATTTGACTTACCATATTGTCAAAATAAACATTATTAATGTTTAAAATATCGTCCAAATATCTGGATGTAGCGTTGAAAGCAGCAATGATATTAGCCTGCTGATCATCAAAAAGAGACATTTAAAGTCACTCTCATAACAAAACAGGAAAAAATCAGCAACCAGGGGAGCACAATTAGTGCCAAGTTGTCCAACAAAAAAGTCAGTGCATCACATACAATTTGAAAAGCCCATGCATGATATGTTTTAAGGTTTTCCGAAGTAAAAAATGCGTTTCTGTCATTACATGCAAGGTAGGGAGAGCCTTCTCTATTGAAAGTTATTTCAATAAAATCAATGATTTCACCTTTAATTAAATTATGAAGTAAAGTAGTGTAAAGAGTGGAAAAATCTTAAGCGGACAAACTGGTCGCATTAAAATCTCTAGCTTTAAGTATATCTAAAATTTCACCTGAATTTTTAATAGACCAAAATAGATTTTTACCGGATATCTTATATACCTTTTCACAGTACTTGATAACATGCTTTTTAAACAACTGTAAGACATGAGGTTAACAATTTAGAAAGTTCTCTTGTCATACACGAACTAGAATTAGCAATATATATTGCTTTATAGGGATTTCTATGGAGTTTAGGTAACCAGTACAACCAACGTAGGAACTTTGTCTTGGTTTTCTCTAGCTTTTACACCAAAGTGAAGGGCTGTATGACAACCGTGCCCATTGACGACCACTCTCTCACTCAAAGAAGGCTGCAGTTTATAGGCATTGGTGTCAACAAGCTCACGTTTAAGAGTATTAATATATACTATGCACAATAAATTTAGCAATTTTGTTGTATGGGTGAGCCCATCCACATCAGATCCCGAGTTTCATTTGCTGTAATGAAAATACAAGCGCCAATCACCTGACAAGGTTTTCCATTAAAAAAATACAGAATTACCAAACGAAGCGGCCGTGCTAAAGTGACGTTTAATTTTTAGACTAGTGGGTAACGTGGGTATTTCTGGTCATTGTGGGAAGCCGAAACCATTTTTAAACGATTGTTTGGTCACTGAAAACCAAAAAGCCATAGTACAGCTGCAATTTTCTGAACTTTCTCAGAGAAATAAAGGACCAAGTTTTCACATTTTGACGTTTTTACAATTGCTTTTTCGTTATCGCCTTTAAACGGTGTTTTAGTCGTGTTTTCTTGGACCACATTAACAAGTAAAACTGCTTGATGCCTTCCAACACATTCAGACAAATACTGTTGAATAAAACATTTTCACTACTACAATGCATGAGCCGAAAGATAAAATCTAACGTCACAGTTATCTAGCAAATGCGTCACATCATTTTTCAGTAACTTAAGGTTTTAATCAGCCATAAGATGAGTAAAATTGAAAGCCTATGATATCGTTGTAAACTAGGTCTCTGTTGAATTGAAGCGCCAATTAACATAAGAAGTTTAATCAATGATGACTACATTTTGACGCCATTGATTGCAGCTGATATTTTTCAGCATGAAATATCTATCACATCTGTCACATAACCAATAGTTTTTATAGGCGTATGATGCATGAGGAAGATGAATGACCACCAAACGAAAAACAACATGCTTATCATTTAAGCATTACTTACAACGAATGTTATTTTTGCTTACTGACCCCTTCTGCAATTCTTGCTCATCCCAAATGCCTATTTTAAGGATGGCGTCTGAAATTTCGTGGTTTCATTTGCCTAAGATCCTGCTCTCGTTATTGCAATTGAAATTGATCGACACTGCACAACGATGAGCACAAAACGATGCGAACCTTTAGAAATTGCTAAACTTATTGTGCATAGTATAATACAATCGTCAAACAACTACAACATTGTTTGCAGCTTTATCTGCTGGAACCAAAACATAGTTCATATGAAAATTCTAAATACCTCATTAAAGGTAAGGAAAAGAAGATTTAGGTTTTGGGGTGCATTTAGAGAGGACAATGAAATACGAGTATCAATAATTTTAAAAATGTTAATCTTCCATTCCTTCTTGGCATCAGGTTCAACATTTCTCGTTTACATCAACGATTACTGAAGTCATTCAAAGAAGCAGCGATCTCCCTTCGACGTTTAGGGAATTCAATATTAGAGGGAAATCTATATTCATGACATTTAGAAATAATGTTGCGAACTCTAGCGTCGAGAATGACATTTAGATTACCTGTAATCACTTGCCCAGAAGGGGGATCTTTTACTGGCTTTTTTTGGCTAAAAATGTACTGTCCAAAATATGCAGTCTGTTGATATAGTAATACATAACCGAACTACAAAAGGTTCAATATATGGGGGAGCCAGTCGCAAATATCCACTCTTATATTAAATGCTGCACAATATGACATATCTTATCTTGATCTTTGTCCCCATATTCATAACAGAAATCTAAATTGTTTGTCGTCAACCACAAGCCACAGATAATCAGTTTCCCTACATTTATTTGAAATTTAAGCGTCATCTGCTATCTAGACAGATTTAAATTTTGACCTATACCTTTAAATCAAACATCACTTCAGCAGCCCAAAGCCAAATTTAATGAAACCTAAACATCTAATACAATCAATACAAAAACTTTGAACCATTAACATCAATCATACGAGAGAGATTTGCTTTACAACCCATACGACAATAACTTGATTATTTTGAGCTTGATGTTTACTAAAGAGTCATACCGTGAACCAAAGTAACTTCTTGTCAGCTTCGCACCTCGTGCAAACAATTTGTAAAGTATGAAAATGAAAAGAAGTATGCATTACAAAATATACACTGATCATCAATATATATTATATGACCTTGATATTGACCCCAAGATTATAGCAGTGACCTGTAGCCTGTGTGTTCATATTGTCTTGTCTATTCCTTACAGCCTTGTGATGACCTGCTGGGAAAGGCTGATTTCTTTGCTCTCTTGTTTGTGATGTCTTCTAGTGTTTACTTTACGATATGGTGTCCTGGGTTGGGTTTCGTACCAGATGGTTTTGATCTTTGCCTTCTTCTTTACTTTGACCTTTGACTCCATTGTCGTATTGGTGAAATAAAACCCTCCTTAAGTTTGTCATCAAGACAATACAAGTAAAGCAATTAGCTCTTCTTTCCTAGCGAGATGTTTGCAAAACCGAAAATGATAATAAGCACTGCACAGCAACACAAGGAACAAACAATAAATGTCACAATGACGTGACAAATGCCCCCAATGGAATTGATCTAGCATAAGACTCCTATGGGGAAAGTTATTTGTTATAAAGTAGGTATGCTCCAGGTACGAAAACGCTAGAAATTAGGCCAGAAATCAATGTCAAGATAAAAGTGAATCAAAATGGTACGTACCATTCCTCATACCAAGAGGAATCCACAGACCAAATTTGTGACTATAGCCTCAAATAATATACACAATATGCTCCAGACACGATTCCAGAAACTAGGTCATAGGTCAAGGTCACAGTGATATAAAATGGTCTGCAACATTTAACCATTCAAAAATGCATACATACACCAAATTTTGGATTCCTACGTCAAATAATACAGGAGATATGCTCTTGACATGATAACTTTAGAAAATAGGTCAAGGTAACAGTGACCAAAAACTGGTACTTGACACTCGAAGATACAACCATACACCAAATATGGGATTACAAGTTCAAACAATAAAGCAGAAATGTGCCTGACACGATTATTCCAAAATCAAGGTCAGAGGTCAAGGTCACAGTGATCCAAACATTGTATGTGGCATTTTGTTATCCCAAGATACATTCACACACTTAATTTGGAATTCATACCTCAAAGAATATAAGAGATATGCTCAGAACAAAATGATTCTTAAAACTAGGTCAGAGGCCAAGGTCAAGGTCATAGTGACCCGCAAATGGTATGTCATCCCAAGATGCATATACACACCAAATTTGGAATTTTCATCTCAAATAATATAGGAGAAATGTACCAGACTCAGTGCAGTTTCTAGAAACTAGGTCATAGGTCAAGCTTAATGTCACAGTAACCCAAGGATGATACGCGACACTTTGTAATCCTAGGATGCATTAACACACACAATTTGGAATTCCTACCTCAGAGAAAATAAGAGATATGCTTCACTGTGACACAAAATTTGGAATTCCTACCTCAAAGAATATAAGAGATATGCTCTGGACACGAATATTATAAAAAAAACTAGTTCAGAGCTCAAGGTCGAGGCGACTTGAAACTATTAAGCAACACTCCTCCATTCCAAGATGCACCAACAGACACAATTTGGGATTCCTATCCCAAATAACACAAGGGATATGCTCTGGACATCACTATGCTAAAACAAGGTCAGGGGTCAAGATCACAGTGAACCAAAAATGGTATGTGACACTTTGCCCTCCCAAGATGCATTCACAGACCAAAGGATCATTGACACTTGCAATTGGTAAATGCCTATGGTTTTCAGTAAAAAAAAAGTTTGTCAATCGTCCCTTTCTTCACTGTGAAGCTACCCTGACCTGAGTACTTTATGACAGTGAAATCAAGTTTCCATATTAAATGCTTCAAAGGTGTAAAATTTGGGGTAGAACAATCAGTTTTATATTAAAATATATAGAAATCAGAAAACATTTTTTTAAAATATCATTACCCCCCCCCCCCCTCATGTGCCAGCAGAAGCTTTTGCCTGTATATGTGTTACCATATTTTACACATTGTATGGAAGTGGCTTGCTGGCACAAGGGGGGAAAGGTGTTCAGCAGCCCAAAAATCCAGGGCCTAAGCCCATAAAATGCCTTTTCCACCGAATAAGAAATTAATGATAGTAATGAAGTTCTCTAGAACCAACCTCCTAAATTGCTTTGTATTCTGTGCTAATTTAATATAAAGTTCTTAAAGATTAAAAGTAGAATTTGCAAGGTTTATGCATTTTTTCATGAGAAAAGAATTCAGTGTTATTTAATAACACATTCTTTTGCAAACGTCCTGTACTTATCTATTTGCATGCTAGGGAATTGTTCATGTTTTTATTTTCGTCTGCTGACTTTCTTCAAAATTAAGTCTTTTACAAATAAACCACCCGGGATCACCATTTGAGTGTCAAACAGTTTGGATCCAGATCAAGACTGAGGTTCTGCTGGTCTTCATCTGGGTTCAAACTGTTTGCAAAAGGCTTTCGGCAGATGACAAAATTCTCCACTGGCTTGCAAAGAGTTATAACAGGTAAATACTTAAGTGTTCAATATATTATCCAATATAGGTAGCTTTCATGTATATGTATACCGTAAATATTCGAACACTTTAAATACATTTCGACATGCTATGCCCTTTAAACAAAGCAAAAGTAATATTCAAAGGATCTCGTTAGAATCAGTTTTACTTTCCAATGCTAAATGGGACACTTTCATTCCTTCAAAAGTATTTATTTCTTTTGTTGAACTTTCAATTTTGTATTATTTACGGTACATGTAGTAAAAATGTACAGGTAACTTCTAAATTATCATCCAAAATCATTTTATTACAAAACATATTTTGTTTTTAAAACAATTTCAGCAATTATCGTGATTCGTTAATACTCTGCATATGATCTATTCAATAGATATCACCATGCCTACCAAATACATCAAGAAAAAGTGCAGAAATCACTCTTTAAATCACTTTTCATTGTCATGAAATTTCAGACCCCCTCCCCTTTCTACCCGCCATATCTCTCAAGTGCGTAGGAATTTTGAAAATATTTTGCTAGCTGGCTCTTGCCTTTAGATTCACCTATTGCACTGATACTACATGCATCACACCAGAAGCTCAAAAGCAGAGCTCTGAAAATCAGAAAAATAGGCGTATAAGGCCCAAACCGTCAATGATCCTTTGGAAGTCCTATCTCAAAGAATATAGGAGATATGTACCAGGCACAATTTAAATTCTAGAAACTAGGTCAGAGTTCAAGGTCAATGTCACAGTGACTAAAGGCTGGTACGCGACACTTTGTCATCCCAAGATGTATGCACAAAATTTGGAATGCCTACCTCAAATAATATAAGAAATATGTCCCGGATAAGAATATTCTAAGAACTAGGACAAGGTCAAGGTCACAGTGACCTGAAAATGGTTCACAAAACCCAGCAATTCCAAGATGCATCCACACAGCAAATATGGGATTCATACCTCAAAGAATATATGAGGTATGCTCGGACAAGAAGTGGGACAGAGGGACTGACAGACGAACGGACAGAGCGATTACTATATGCCTCCAAAAGTTCCTCTGGGGGCATAAAAAACACAATAGGAGCTAAAATAAAAAAATGATTAAAAAACAACATATCATTACGTAATACTTATAGCGGACAATCAGAATTGTTTAATTCAATATAATTTGTCTTCAACAGGGCATATCAGAGTTAGTTTTAATAACGATTGATACTGCTCTTATACACTGCCGACCGCATATTCGTCCTTGTCGAATTCGCGTTGAGAAAACGCATTGAAAACGCACGTAATACGCATTGGTTGGTTTCCAATGCGAATTTAAAAAAAAAAATAAAACAACCAAAGTTCACTATTGATACGCGTTGAACTGCAGTGCGACGCATTACCTGTTAACCAATCAATAACTCAAGTATAGCAACGCAGTTAAACGTACAATTCGCTTTAAAACGCATTGTTGAACAGCCAATCAAAAAGGTCCAAGTGCATTGCCAGACCGGTTACGTGTAAATCAATTATTTATTTTATTATTGAAGTAAGTAAGTAAGGTACAAATATCAGGAATCGATACAATCAAGTACCACACCTGACCCAGGATACCAATGGGAAAGTGACAAACTCACAGTAGACACCACCAACGAGATCCAAGAGGCCAGCCCTTTCCCAGCAGGTGACCACTTAGCACATATAAACAGACGCGCACAAAGACTTAGCAAACACAAGACAGAACAAAAACATTAAAGATCCACAAAAGAAGTACTGCCTTGGAACGGTCATTAAAATATTTTACTGGAGGGCTTTAACCGGTTTAACGGCGCAAACCTCACCCTAAATTCAGATGTGATTCAAGACACATAGATATTTGGTTACATGAAAGACCCCTAACTTATCAATGCATCATCTCCTAAAACATATAAATCAAGATATAACAAGGAGATAAAGCAAGGATAAGGACTCAACAGTAAATTAAACTGAATACGGGAGCAAAAGAAATCCAACAGGTAAACCCCTGTGGGCCTGACAAACAGCCAAAGCATCAGGCCCCTACCATCTAATCAATAGATGAGTCTTTAAGTCGGAACCATCATAGAGTCTGAAGTCCGACCCACCGGCGTGCAATTAAAGAGGAAAGCAAAGTTGCCAACCGTGATTGGGTTGAATACCAAGCATGCAGTCTGTTGCAATACATTAATGTTATAGCCATTTTTTTATAATGGGAAATTATTTCAATGAACTGAGCTGAAAAATTATAAGAGGCAACAATCTTCTTCAATTTATACACCAAGTCACCATGGAAATCAGGTTATGAAAGTCCAAAACCAAGAAAACAGCTAAAACATCATCCCACAAAATGCTTTATCGTTTCTTTTTTTCTTTTTTGTGTCAATGGCACTCCCTCATTTTTCGCAATCGTTGCTTGATATTTCATGTTAGCTGACTTCAAATCCATGACATTTGTTTAACATCAGATACCATTCCAATATGTAGACCAGTTCTTCGTGTTCAGTCCAGCAATATCAATTCGGTCCATAGATCTGTATTATCAGGCCTAGGGATCAGGTTTCAGAATATGAACCTGCTGCATTTTGATGTAATGATTGGCTTGGAGTCTTTATCGATCTATCTCTTCTTACTGGCTCGATTAAATTTGGGTCTTCAGATGGATAGCCTCCCAGTCCAAGCCTCATGGGAGGCAGTGTGTTCTGAGAGAGAGAAGCCTGTTTATGTAGTGTTGGAACCTACCTCCAAGGTACTGTGGTCAAGGGAGGCAGACTGTTTAAGCAGTGTCATAACCTACCTCCCGGGAACTGCGGGGCAGGGGTGAGGCTATTTAGGCGCTGTCAGAACCTACATCCGAGGCACTTTGGGGCAGAGGTGCAGGCTGTTTAAGCAGTGTCATAACCTACCTCCTAGGCACTGTTGGGCAGGCAAGTAGGCTGTTTAATCCGTGTCAGAACGTACCTGTGGGGCACTGTGGCGCAGGCTAGTTGAGAGGTGTCAGAACCTACCCCCAGGCACTGTGGGGCAGGGGTACATGCTGTTTAAGGGGTGTCTGAATCTATTTACAGGGCACTGTGGGGCAGGGGTGCTAGATGTTTAAACTGTGTTCGGACCTACTCCCGTGCACTGTTGGGCAGGGGTGTAGGCTGTTTAAGTGTTGTGGGAACCTACCTCCCAGGCACTGTGGGGCAGTGGTGCAGGCTGTTTAAGCGGTGTCAGAACCTACCTCCCAGGCACTGTGGGGCAGGGATGCAAGCTGTTTAAGTGTTATCGGAACCTACCTCCCAGGCACTGTGGGGCATTGGTGCAGGCTGTTTAAGCTGTGTCGGAACCTACCTGTCGGGTACTGTGGGGCAGGGGTGCTAGATTTTTAAATTGGTTTGAACCCTACCTCCCAGGTACTGTTGGGCAAGGGTGCAAGCGGATCTTACCTTCAGGGTACTGTGGGGCAGGGGTGAATGCTGCTTATGCGGTGTTGGAACCTACCTCCCACGCAATGTGGGGCAGGGGTGCATGTTGTCTAAGCCATGTCAGAACCTACCTCCTAGGTAATGTTGGGCAGAGGTGCAGGCCGTCTAAGCGGTGTCAAATCCTACCTCAAGGGTACTGTGGGGCAGGGGTGCAGGCTGTTAAAGCGGTGTTGGAACCTACCTCCCCAGCAATGTGGGGCAGGGGTGCAGGCTGTTTAAGCCATGTCTGAACCTACCTCCTAGGTACTGTTGGGCAGAGGTGCAGGCTGTTTAGAGGTGTCAGAACATACCTCCAGGGCTCTTTGGTGCAGGGGTGCAGGATGTTTAAGCTGTGTCTGAACCTACCTCCTAGGTACTGTTGGGCAGAGATGCAAGCTGTTTGGGCGGTGTCTGAACCTACCTCCAGGCACCTTGGGGTTGGGGTGCAGGCTGTTATAAGCGATGTTGGAATCTACCTACCAGGCACTGTGGGGTAGGGGTGCAGACTGTATAAGCAATGTCGGAACTTACCTGCTGGGCACTGTGGTGCAGGGGTGCAGGCTGTTTAAGTGGTGTCAGAACCTAACTCAAAGGCACTGTGGGGCAGGGATGCGGGCTGTTTATGTGGTGTTGGAATCTACCTCCCTGGCACTGTGGGACAGGGGTGCAGCCTGTTAAAGGTGTGTTGGAATCTACCTCCCAGGAACATTTGGGCAGGGTTGCAGGCTGTTTAAGCTGTGGTGGAACCTACCTCCAGGCACTCTGGGGCAGGGATGCATGCTGTATAAACGGTGTCAGACTTACCTGCTTGGCACTGTGGAGCTGGAGTGCACGCTGTTTAAGCATTGTCAGAACCTACCCCCGTTTACTTTGGGGTAGGGTGCAGGCTGTTTAAGCGGAGCTTGAACCTACTTCCTGACCACTGTGGGGTAGGGGTGCAGTCTGTTTAAGCAGTGATGGAACCTACCTCAGGGGCTTTGTGGGGCAGGGATGCAGGCTGTTAAAGCAGTGTAGAAACCTACCTCCTTGGCACTGTTGGGCAGGGCGCAGGCTGTTTAAGCGGTGGTGGAACCTACCTCCCAGGCACTGTTGGGCAGGAGAGCAGGCTGTTTAGGCAGTGTCAGAACCTACCCTCCGGGCACTCTGGGTCAGGGGTGCAGGCTGTTTAAGTGGTGTTGGAACCTACCTCCCATGCACTATGATGCAGGTGTGCAGGATGTTAAAATGATGTCTGGAACCTACATACAGGGCACTATTGGGCAATGGTGCATTCTGTTAAAGCAGTGTCTGAATCTACTTCCCGGGCATTGTGGGGCAGGGGTGAAGGCTGTTTAAGTGCCGTTGGAACCTACCTCCCAGGCCATATAGGGCAGGGGTGTAGGCCATTTTAGCGGTGTTGGAACCTACCTCAAGGGCACTATGGGGCAGGAGTGTAGGCTGTTTAAGCCATGTCGGTACCTACCTTCAGGGCACTGTTAAAGCTGTGTCAGAACCTACCTCCCAGGTACCGTTGGGCAGGGGTGCAGGCCGTTTAAGTGGTGTCAAACCCTACCTTCCGTCACTGTGGGGCAGAGGTGCAGGCTGTTTAATCAGTGTCAGGATCTACCTCTAGCACACTGTGGGGCATGGGTGCAGGCTGCTTAAGTGATGTCGGAACCTACCTTCGGGGCACTCTGGCGCAGGGATGCAGGCTGTTTAAAGGGTGTCAAAACCTTCCTCCCATGCACTGTGGTGCCAGGTCTAGCCTCTTTTAGCGGTGTTGGAACCTAACTGCCTGGCATTGTGGTGCAGAGGTGCAGGCTGATTAAGCTCTGTCAGAACCTCCCTCCTGGTCACTGTGGGGCAGGGTTGCAGGCTGATAAAGCAGTGTAGGAACATACCTCACGGGCACTGTGGGGCAGAGGTGCAGGCTGTTTAAGCGATTTTGGAACCTACCTCCCAGGCACTGTTGGACAGGGTGCAGGCTGTTTAAGCGGTGTTGGGAAATACCTTCTGGGCGCTGTGGGGCAGGGGTGCAGGCTTTTTAAAGCTGTGTCTGAACCTACCTCCTACCTCATCGGCAGAACAGTACATGTTTTTTGTTGGTGGACAGCAAAATAAATTGTTCAAAGTAGTTACTTCAAATATTTACGCCAGTTCAGGATAGCTTGCTGATCATTTTTAATATATACTAACCCGGTAGCGAGGGTATTGTAACCATGTGTGAGGGCCATGGATGCGGATCGGCCTGCACAGTAGATGCAGACCGGTCTGCACCCTTGTCGGTCACCGAATATCAAATGCCAGTTTGTTTTGCTCCTCCTGGAATAACTCATTTAGCTAATCAATGATACAGGTGAACAGAAACCAAAAGATGCAATCTTTTTCATTCTAAGTAATAATAAAATACTTACTTTTAGCCCATGCAGCGGATAACATCGCCCGAAAACCTCTGAGTGACATCCTTTTTATATCTGGGTCAAATATCCCAACACTTTGCATGTGGCTAGAGGTTTATTCGCTTCACTGACCACAAATACTACAGACGGAATGTGGTGAACTCTTATCATACCTGTTCGCTTGATATTCCTGTAGCATTTGTCTCCCTTTAGCCAAATAAACAATTTTCTGAACAACAAGCTCGGAGGAGTTCACCTTTTTGAGTATCATAGGACGAAAACAGTGAGTGTCTGTGTCGGCATGTATTGATATACAGACCGACATGTGCGCTCTCTGTTTTAATAGACAAACCAAACATAAATATATGTACCCATCTTTCGGAACTAGGTAAAGATTTCAATGTTGTCAAAAATGCAGTTTTATAATAAAATTACAATTGCTTCTAATAATAAGAATTATCACACTAAAAATATGCTGGGAAATTATTTATTTGTAATTACTTAATTATCTATTTTGGTCTGCACATTCTCCCAAAAAAACACCATTTTGTAATACCACCTTTGCTGTCATGTATGTTAATATGTTATTCCTTGTATGTTATGTACATGACTTAAGAGAATAAACGTTTTTGTCTGTCTGTCTGTCCTAGGTACTCTTGGGCAGGGATGCAGGCTGTTTAAGCAGTGTTGGGAAATACCTTCTGGGCACTATGTGGCAGGGGTGCAGGCCTTAAGTGGTGTAGGATTCAACCTCCTGGTCACTGTGGTGTAGGGGTTCAGGTTGTTTAAGCAGTGTCAGAACCTACCTCCCGGTTACTGTGGGGCAGGGGTGCAGGTTGTTTTATCCAGGTTGGAACCTACCTCCTGGGCAATTTTTGGCAGGGGTGTAGGCTGTTTAAGCAGTGTCCGTTTCTATAGTCCGTCCAGATAAGAGACGTTGGGCGTATGGTCCGTTTGTTCTATAATGTTACCTTATCATAGACGCCATTTTATCAGTAGTTGGTGTTCCTCGTCTTGAATCAGCGAAAGGAGAACATTGGGTGAAGAAAATATTTCATGAACTGTTTTCCACGAAAGAATGTGCTGTACGTGAGCATGTCAAGCAGTTTCAGGTAAACAAGTGTATTCATTACCAAAGGTTGCCTTATTTTTAGAGGTGGCGTATCGTATGACCCTTATATGTGCAAAATATAATGTAGGTCGAGAAAACGAAATCTGATTGTCATGTGATTGGTACGAAAATAGAAATTATCATTTTATAGTCACGGATGTCCCTCGTGATCCCCATTTGCCATCACTCGGCAAGCCTCGTGATAAAACCTTCGCTTGAGAAGATGCATATACATGTATACTGTTAAATATGCTTATTCAATCCTGAAATATAGTTGTTGTTGTGTTTAACTTCCCACCAACAGCTAAGGTCATATGTAGACGGGGCCACGGCTTAAAGTCTAATCCGAGAGACTGGTGAAGTCGGGGATCGAACCTGCGACCCCTGGTTTACAAGGCTAGTGACATATCCTTTACATCACAGCGGCTCCTCAATCCTGAAATGGCAAGACTTTAAATTATTTGAGATTCGCAGATATTGCATTGTAATTAGGCCAAAAAAGAAACGCCGCATACAACAATTAAAATATTGTGTGTTAAATGAGAGAGGCAAAATTTCATCATCTGTCTATGCTTTGCTAATGTTTCATCCGCACATTTTCCCCATTGATTTATTGAGGTGAGTCAATCAAAACCAGTAAAGTGACCGATTTTTCATGTTCCTGTTTTTCACGTGCACACTCAATCCATTAAGATTTACATGTGTACTTACTACTGAAATATCTAGTTGGAAATCCCATACGTCTAAAAATATTTAAAAACTTTGGAATTTAAGATTACACAATGCTAATTTACGGTGACAAACTTGGCACATTTGGAACGTGAACGTGCAATAAGAATGTTAAAAGCTAACGCGACGCCATTGATAGAAACCAAACGATTTCGGTGCCATGTTAGGACGATTGAACGTCTTAAGAATCGTTTCCAACGCACTAGGATAACGTCACACCATCCGCGTTTAGGGTGTCGACGTGTGTGTACGCGACGTTAAGATCGAGTCACACAGACGTCTCATTTGTGCAATCGATTTCATCTGCAGTCAATCACATCTAGGACATCCCAAGGAGCTCATATTCCATTAAAATCAGGGCTCAAACTGTGAGAAATCATTTCAAGGAATTTTTTTAAGACCCCCAGCTTCAATTTAGGTGAGCTAATAACGCAAATTCATCATTTGTGCAAACCTGGTAGGTCCCACATCCCCAAAGCTGCATACAAATTCCCATCGCCATTGACCTTTTGGTTCCAGAGAAGAAGATATTAAAAGGTGTTTTACTTTATAGAGGTGTGATGGCCATCTTGATCATGTGACCAGAACAACTTGTATACATTTTAACTAACGTATTGTAAGGAGTCTACATGTAAAATTTGAGTTCAACTGGCCCAGTTGTTACTGAGAAAACTATGTTTTAATCTGTTGATTGGACTCCAATATGAGAGACCTTGGCTGAAAAATCAAAAGTCAACCTTGACCTTTGAAACTTATTTATAGCCATTGTCTCATTAGGTCTAAGATATCAAGTGAAAATAATGACCTGGGCTTCAACAGTACTCAAAAAATCAACTTTTCAAAACAAAATCCCATTTAAATGCTTCAGGAAGCAATTTTGACTTTGACGTTAAGTAGGTCAAGGTCAACTTAGAATCATCACTTGAACAACATTCGTAGGCCTTACATCAACAATGCTATATACTAAGTCCCAAAGTCATTGACCTTCTGGCTCTTGAGAAGAAGATTTTTGAAGGGTGTTTACCATATATGGGCGTGGTGGCCATCTTGGTCATGTGATCAAAAATATTTAGTATAAATATTGGTTAACTTATCATAAGGAGTTTTCACATGATCGGTTTCTGAGAAAACTATGCTTTAAAATGTTGATTGGACTCCAATAAATAGAACTTTGGCTGAAAGGTCAACCTTGACCTTTGAAACTTATCCATTACTATTGTGTCAATAGGATAAACATATCAAGAGAGAATAATGACTTTGGCTTCAACAGTATTCAAAAAAATCTACTTTTAAAAAAAAAATCCCATTTAAATGCATTAGAAAGCAAATTTGACCTTGATGTTTAGTGGGTCAAGGTCAAGCTAGGATCATCATTTGAACAAACTTAGTAGGCCCTATATCCCCAATGCTACATACCAAGTCCCAAGGACATCATCCTTCTGCTTCTGGAGAAGTAGATTTTTAAAGGGGTTTTACCATATATGAACGTGGCGGCCATCTCGGTCATGTGACCAGGGTTTTTTTACAAAATTTTGTTCCCGCATCCTAAGAAGTCACCATATGAAATTTGAGCTTAACTGGCCCAGTGGTTTCAGAGGAGAACATGTTTGAAAATGTTGAGGGACGGAGTGACTGGTATACTATTAGCTTACCGATGAGCCTTCGGTTAAGGTGAGCTAGCAACACAAATGATCCACAAAAGAAGCCATATTCGGTCATATTTGTCATCTGAATATTTGTTTCCAGCTACACATGCTAGGCATTCATTGTGCCTAATATGAATACTCTCCTTTAGAAATGAAATAGTTTGCAATACAACTAGTTAGACAGATTTTGACTATAGTCGACCCGCCCGTTGACTCCAAAGTAAGTAAGGGTGCAAAGATCAAGAATCGATACAATGAAGTACCACACCTAACCTATAATACCAATGGGAAAGTGACAAACTTACAATGAAACACCACAAACAAGAGCCAAGAGGCCATTCCTTTCCCAGTAGGTGACCACAAGGCATAAATAAACATACGCACACAAAGGCATAACAAACACAAGACAGAAAACATAAATGATCCACAAAAGAAGTACCGCCTTGGAACAGTTACTTGAGGGTTTATACCGGTTTCACGGCGCCAACCAAGGCCATATGTTTAAGCTGAGATGGATGTTGTAATCTCAAGTAAGGTAATCATTGTGCCAGATGAATCCTCTGTGAAATAATGAGATAGGAGTTTGCGTTATTGGTCACAGGCAGGTTTAAGTATGCATGACTTTGACCTTTGATTTCTAAGTCATATCAGAAATCTTTGTTGCAATTTACGCATCAGAAGCTATCATGATGATAAATATGAACACTCTTCATGGAAAAAAATAAAATAGGATTTACCGTTTTAAAACATAAGGTAAGCTTACCCGATTTTATTAAAAAAAAATAACTTTGAAATTTAGTGTTAATGTCGTATTGGCGTTCCGAGATTTGCTTTGTAATATGCACACCACAGACAACAATTGTGGCAATTAGGTCTAAGAATTAAGGGGATTTATCTTACAAAAGCTCTTACTTGCATGAAAAATTTCGTGTATAAACAAGAATTGCTTTTTGTCAAGGAGACAGATACTTTTGGCCACATTGTTGTATGAACAACTTATACATTTCACATAGATCACTTAACGCCTCGACATACAGCTTTTCAGCAATCCGCAGCATGCTTATCAGTATTTTTAGAGTTACTTCCTGATTTGATAAAGTTAACAATGCTGTGACACACTGGATGAATTTTAAAGAAAACCATTTGCAAGAAAATGACCTACAATTATTCAACTACAATATATAGAGGATTTTTTGGCTAAAATGTACATATTTCTGGTAGAAAAATATAAATTTTCATTTTTTTATGACTTGTTCAAGGTCAAATTAAAAAAATGTAAATAATACCAGAAATACATAATATTTGGGTCAAAATCCTTCTTAATATTGTAGTTGAATAATTGTAGATCATGTTCATGCAAATGTTTTTCCTAAAGTTCTTCCAGCGTGTCACAGCATTGTTAACGGTTTCAAACCAGGAAGTAACTCTAAAAAGACTGAAAAGCATGCTGCCGATGGCTCAAAAGCTGTATGTTGGGGCGTAAAGTGATCTATGTGAAATGTATAAGTTGTTCATAAAACAATGTGGCCAAAGGTATCCGTCTCCTTGGCAAAAAAGCAATTTTTGTTTAACAGGAACATTTTCATGCAAGTAAGAGCTTTTGAAAGATATATCCCCTTAACGAAGAGAATCTTAATATGGCTTCGCCAAAAACAACCCAATAATATTGCCATTTAAACGTTTAATAGCTAAATAATCAAGCATTCAAGAAAATTGAGGAAGATTTTCATTAAACTTGTAAATGTTTAAAAGTGTATTTTACATTATCTTACATAAACCCCCATGCATTAAATAGTTAAATACATGAGTTTTGATAAAGAGATAAAATAGCCGTCCAGTGTTTTTCGTAGCAATTTTAATAAATTCAATAATATACTACTTAAAACAAGTTTTGCATCAGTTATAAACACGCATGTATTTTTGTTATTGGTGCAGAAAATGTGAAACTAATGTTTGTATTTTCTCTAAAACCTTAAAACATGGTGGGTAAAACAGAGGTTGCTGGAGCTCAAAAAGAGTACCCCCCTTAAATGGGATTTGAGTATTTTAGGGTTCAATTACTATTGCTTCAAGTTAGTCATGACAAATGATTACTGCATTTGTTGGTGCCAAAATTATTCGCTATGTTTGAAATATCAACATCTAAGCTTAAATTATAAGACAAAAGAAACTAGAGTACCTGAAGGTCCTAGAGCGCTCACCTGATCTCCTTAATAATGCTAAAAAAGTCAAGGTGAACATAGGCTTATTATTTAAACATATTTTGTTTTACTATATATGGGCATGGTGGCCATTTTGGTCAAATAACCTAAATATATTTATATATATGATTTTTGCTCAAGCAGTTATAGAAAGATGAACTTTCGAAGATTTTTCCAATATAAATGCATTCGGAATCAAATTTGGCCTTGCTATAAAAAAAGGTCAAGGTCAACCTAGATTCATCATTTGTGCATACCTGGTAGGGCATACATCCCTAATGCTACATTTCAAGTCCCAAGGCCATGGGCCTTTAACATCTAAAGAAGAAGATATTTAAGGGTTGTTTACCTTATATGGGCATGGCGGCCATCTTAGACATGTAATTATAACCGTCCGTTATAAATTTACTTCCCTTAAATAGTCTCCATATGAATATTGAAGTTATTTGGCTTATTGGTTTCCGAGAAAAATATGTTTAATATTTTGATGGGACTCCAATATAAGCGACATTCGCTGAACGGTTGAATGTTAACTTTTATTTAACCTCTGGACCGAATTTACAGCCATGGTCTCATCAGGTTTAACATATCAAGTGAGAATAATGACTTTGGCTTCAACAGTATTCAAAAAACAACTTTTCAAATGTTTCAAATTAAATGCATTAGGAAGCAAATTTGACCTTGATATTAAGTAGGTCAAGGTCAACCTGAGATCATCATTTGAGCAAACTTGGTAGGCCCACATCCCTAATGTTACATACTAAGTCCAAAAGTCATCAGACTTTTGGTTCTGGAGATGAAGATTTTTAAAGGGCTTTTACCATAAATGAGTATATTGGTCATCTTGGTCATGTGACCAAAAATTTGTAATTATCGTAAGGAGTATTTATATAAAATTTAAGTTCAATTGACCAAATGGTTTCTGAGTAAACTATGTTTTAATATATTGGTGGGATTCTGATATGAGCGACCTTGGCTGAAAGGCCAATCTTTACCTTTGGAACTTATTTATAATTATTGTCTCATTAGATTGAACATATCTAGTGATTATAATGACATTGGCTTTAACAGTTTGCAAAAAAACATCTTTTTAAAAAGTCCTATTTAAATGCATAAGAAAGCAAATAGGCCTTGACGTTAAGTAGGTCATGGTCAACCTAGAACCACCATTCGAAAAAAAAATGGTAGGCTTTATATCCCCAATGTTACACATCAAGTCCCAAGGTCATCGACCTCCCGGTTTTGGAGTAGAAGACTTTTAAAGTGTTTTAACATATATGTCCGTGGCGGCCATCTTTGCCATGTGACCAAGACCATTTGAGCAAACTTATGTTCCCATATCCTAAGGAGTCTCCATATAAAATTTGAGTTCAATTGACCCATTAGTTTTAGAGGATAAGATGTTTGAAAATGTTAATGGACGGACAGAGGGACGGACGACGGATGCGGGAGTCATTGGTAGTCTAATACCTCGTCTCGGAGCCATCGGCTCAGGTGAGCTAAGAATCTAAAAAAATATTGTTTTTGGTGGCATTTTTTACCCAATTCATTTTACCTGTTTGTCTAAAATGATTTGTTTTACACCCCAAAAGTGAAATTTTATCACAAAGTTGAATTTTAAAGTCCCTGAAAAAGTTGTGGGCTATTTTAAACAACTCTTTTCTCCCAAAATTTGGCATTTGGATGAAAATGCAATTTTAAGGTTTTGACACTATTTCTGTTTAACAGATTAATTGGTTGGTCTTCCCTATTGTTTTGCTGCATTTGAATGGCAAAGAAAGATAACGAAGAAAACTGTTAAAATGCAAGTTTCTGAAAATGCAGAAATTTAGGGTTGTTTAAATAACCTTACAGCTTTATTCATGTGTTTCATATTTAAGCTTTGCTGTAGAAGTCAAGAAGAATCATTTAGCCAAAATCATGAAAAATTGGGTGAGAAATGCCACTTATAACCATAAACAACATTCTTTAGAATTCACCAGTTTCTTAAACCACTTGTTTTAAACATAATGGGTCATTTTGGCAATAACAGTTGCATTTTTTCATCCTTAATGATTACATTTTGTAACTAAAGGCAGCAATTATCAAACCTGAAAATATTCCCATAACTTATCAGGGGGTTACTCTTTTTTAGCACCTCCAGCAACCTCTGTGCCAAACACACTACCACCATACTTTCAGGTATTTGTCAGCAAATTAAAAGGGCTACTCTTAATGTATGTTGGTTTCACTTTGTTTCGCACCAATAAAAATATGTACATATTTATAACTGATGCAAAACTTGTTTTGAGTAGTATATATAAGCACGAGTTTCAAACTCACATAAAACATTTACATGACATAACGTTATAAATATGTCTTTCAATATTATTATTGCTAACCCAACATCCCATATTAGTCCATTACATGTAGCCAGATGTTTTCTACCTATATCCTAAGCTTTAAGAATATATAGGTATAAAAAACCTCAGGGTTACATTGGTGGCCATTAATTTGACATAAAAGGTCATGTTTCATAATATTAACAGTCATATTGTAACTCACACAAACTCAGCGTTCACGTGCTGTTATAGCATGGCTTGAACGCATTATAGGACGGTGACAAACAATGACGTCCTCAACAGTAATTTGCATAGAAGTGAACATAACTTAGTGAAGAAAGGATGAATTAAGACTTGGCTCCATTACTGATGTATTTTAAAACTACACATTTTGGCGCATCTTTTTAAAACGTTTTTTAGACTTTAATAGCAGTCTACTCGTGGTTCGGTTTCAATACCAATTTGGAGACTCAGCAGATGTTTAAATAATGCATTAATAATCATGATGTTTGATACCTTTAGTGTTTGATCGATTTTAATGCCTTTCTTATATATGGTTTACTCAGATATTTAAAGTCAGCAGATACAATTTTGTACCAGTGTTTAACGATTTTAATACATGATATTATACCTTCTTATAAAGAATTAACTCATTCGAAATACGAGTCAACACATTTTAATTGGGAATCAGTCTAATATTCCATGCCTCGTTCCAAAGATGTTGTAGATATAAAGCGTGTGCAGAATATCAGACAGAAAGACCGACAGAGGGCCGGCAGGAAAAACAACCTAAAGCAATATGCCGCCTAAGTTAGTATTCTGTGGGAATCGATATATATCCTAATGGATATCTAATACATCAAAATGTTTTGTGGACGATTGCCAAAATACAAAAAAAAATCAAGCTTAAAACCACACATGCTTAATGAGACGCTTCAGAAAACACAGGTACCATCAATTATGTAAGTATGGTCTTAAAATCTAAGCCATTAAATATATGCAAAACTGAAAATCATATACATAAGTAAAATATAACACTCGTAGTCAAACAGTTCGTTTAACTCCTTTTGTGGGATGCGTATGTATTTACCCATGTCCCTAGTTGTACCGTAACGTCACAGAAGTCTGATTGCTCTTCGACTTGTCGTAACAAATGCCGCCGCAAAGATGGCGGTTTGGACTTCGCTTCATCTATTTGCATGGTCCTTGTCTCTGATGTATCTCATGACCTCATCTTAGAAACATAGTAACCTACAACCAGATCAAATGGTTAAATGTGTACCACAGCATAAACTGATGTGAACAAAACTAGAGGACCTGAAGGTCCTGAAGCGCTAACCTGATCTATTTAATACATGTAATGTTAAACTAGAAATTGAATTTTATGAAACACTATGCCCCAACAATTAGCTTGTCCACTATCCTGTTCACCAGGTTATATGTGACGTTCTCTGCGACTTTGGGTCTTATTGAGGTACGACGTCATCAACAGAAAACGCGACTTTAAATGACATTACTTACTTTTAAATGAGACCCACTTTATTTGGCTAGTGCGCACTTGCTTCATTCAACAAAAAGCAAACGTTTCTACATTACACACGTTTCTAAATTACATATTCATTTTTGTATGAAATTGGTTGGTGTTCGCGTATTGAAATTATCGGGCTTTGTTAATGATTTAACAGTCGGACATTGTAAACAAGAGTTACAACAACGCGCTTTATTTAAAACAACGCATCGTTAAGTAATTGTGATGTTCTAAATAAAAAAAAGTGAGATTCAGAAAAGCACAGCATCTGCATGTACAATATCTGACCCGCCCGACAAGTCAGCGAAACTGTCTATCAGCTTGTGCATAAGCGAACTTGAGTACTTATCGCAACTACGTGCAGCTGAGGCTTGGATAATGCGCCTTTTCGCCAGAACCTTATATAGCTGCCTTTACAGATGTAGTAAGGAAGCAGATGAACGCTCAGACCAAAGATTAGGCCTATAGCTTCACTAGTCTAGCCGCTATGAGTTTTTTCGGAGTCGCACTTCGGTTTCGCTCATTTTAAAAGCTTCATGCGTCAAACATGTTTAATCTTTCAGTAACTGGTGAGCAATGTGTTAATCCAGATCATATTGAGCAAAAGCTCAGACACATTTGAATCTCCTAGATTTCCTCAGCAATCATTAACTAACCAGCTTCAGCAAAATCACACCTGCTATAAAATGGATAGATCATGTGTATGTTTTTGGGGGTGGCTAGAGTAACGAAAAATAAAGCAAACAAAATTTGACACCCAATAATGTAGTTAACCAAGGTTCAAAAATAGTAAGTGAGTATGATCAGGAAATACCACAATCACAAACTGCAGACAACCCCGTGGTACCGCGAGGAAGAGCCGTTCAACCATCACGAGACACCAGGAAGACAAATTAAGCAAAGCAATCAGCTCTCTCTTCCCCATCAAGATGATTGCAATACTAGAATGGACATAAAGTAACGTACAACAAAACATAGAACAATTACAGACTCCCACAATGGGAGTAACAATAAACAAAAAGTCAACAACAGCAGAACCACCGCCTTAGAACGGACAGCAGCCTTAGCAACCGGGGGGGGGGGGGCCTAAATGCATTTTACTGGTACCAAATCGTCGCCCTTGATTCTGCTGTTGTTGAAGTACAAGAAATGTTCAGCTCGCATCAAGTCAGACTGTGTAGATGCATCTCTAACTGCATCCTCGTTACCCAGGCGTAACCCATTCCGTTTCACTGCAATCATCACGAAAGGAGTGAAACGGAATGCTTGCTTTACCCCTGGGTAAATGAGAATGCACACACTGCAGAAATAAATAATTAAATCAAAAAAACTTATCAGAAACTGGCTATGAAGCAATGGCGAATACTAAACGTATCAGAATCCGGCTATGAAGCAAACGGCGAAGACTAAAAATACTTATCAGAAACCGGCTACGGAGCAAACCCAGGCCAAACCGCATATGTACAAGTCATATACATAAAGGCATTTAATCATTATAGCGGTATATATGTTCAGCGCAAAGTGAGAATCGGTACAATTCCGGAATTGTACCTGCGCATTGTGAAAATTCCTACTTTGTCCGCCGATTCCGGAATTGTATCGGACAATTCTAGAATTGCGCAAGGGGTATTTTATCGAATTTTGCTATAACTAGGCCCTGCGCAAAGTAGGAATGGGCTGGACAAAGTGAGAATTGGGTGAACATGCATGGGAGTCCCATTTTTTACTTTGACCGTTTGCAGAGATGTGTTTTCTCATTTTCAAACTCGAATAAAATCCGACGGCAGCCACTTCACACACATTACATTTTGTTTGCACTGTTTTCATGTTCTGTATTACCAGGATTATCCTGTATGTGACTATTTGAGAGAGAGAGAGAGAGAGAGAGAGAGAGAGGGGGGGGTATATTGAGTTAGGTTAATCCGGGTATCGCTTAATATGTATCAAATTCGCCAGTTTAGAGAGAAAGAGAGAGAGAGAGAGAGAGAGAGAGAGAGAGAGAGAGGTTGGCAGTTAACACTTTATTATTTAAATAAACAGTCTAAACGTGAGTGATGCCCGTAAGTCCTTTATTCAACAGTTTTCCGGGCATCAATAGTTTTTAGATGATGTCAGCAAAATTTTGGCTTAAAATAAAACGGCTGTCCGCGAGAGACAGAGAGCATAAGAGAGAGGGAGAGAGAGAGAGAGAGCTATTATGATAAGGAAAACAGCATGCCCTTTTTTAAATAGCGACAATATTCCGATGAAAACATAAATATCATTTATTGTGCTATAAGGTATCACTTGCATTTCTGCATTAGAACATACGATGTACTCCGAAGATATATTTAGATACTCAATCGGCTGTGAAATTATGTTAATGATGAAGGCCAGGATATTTTCAAGGAATATATTGAGCTAAAAACAAAATCATGCAATAACTTCACGATAGTTTGTCTTGCAGAGAAGGTCAAGAACAATTCCGTATTTTCAAAAATATTATCGGAATTAAGTGCTCTTCTGGTGGAAAATACTTTCTAACACTGTTAACAAACAATACAATTCGAGCGGATTTTTCTGTTTTCTGTATGAAAAAAAGGTGATGGTCAAGCCACACGAACGCCTATTTACGAAATCATTCTTATAGACTAAGACTTGAATACGTTTCGTAATTTATCAAGGCTGCGCCATCGTCGTCAGTTATGTATAAATAAATTGCAATGTGCCATCAAAGCGAACATGTAATACTAAGGATTTTTTAAACAAGAACTCACCCGTTACAAGAGACCTCTCATCCTCTATTATTCATAGACGTTATAAACGGCGTATTTAAAGGCAACTTGTCTTACCTCCTTCCATGAAAAATGAGTAAATATCTAAATATATACTACATGTCAAGAAAGACATACGACACCTCATCAACCGAGGGCTTGGTATTATACCCATTTTTTTCTGTTTTGCAATTGTTAATCATTGTTTTTTAGAAGTAGCGTAAAGTACATTGACAAATATAAAGAGAGGTGTAAATTGGAGTACCGGATAACTGCTAAGAAGGCCAGAGAATGCCAGAATGTAGTTTGTTGGAACGCCTTTAGATATAAGCCAAAGCATTTAACTTGGGGGTGCTTTATTGCAGTGCGTAGGATGTCACTCATCCCACAAAATACGAAGATGACCGTCCCGATATAGCCATAGCTGTTTACTAATAGAATGGTTTTGAGGATTAAATGTGGAATGGCCATGGAACAGACATCACCTTAACACGCCCATGTAATTAACATCCCATTGAACCCTTGAAAAGTTGGATATAACATGGATACCATGCGACAGTCTGCATGTCTGGTTGTAAACCCAATCACGGTTTATAGCTATGGTTTTATCTTTAATTGCACGACGGTGGATAAGGCCTCAGACTCATTTACAGCCCTGACGTAAATCTGCAATCAGTTGGTTGGTACCTGATGATCAGGCATGGCAAACCGTGGCTCAACTGGAGGTTTACTTTAGCTCGGACTATCTGTGAGTCACAAGCTATTTTCTTTGATTCGTCAATTCGTTAATTCGTTAATTTTAATAGATTGTTTCTCTGTGAAGATATATTACAATAGCTAGGAAGATTCTATGCGAGCTACATAGTAAACAATTTTCTGTGTTTTAACAACAACATAATCTAGGGTGAAGATTTGGTACCAGTAAAAGGCATTTAAGCCCCTCCCTCTCACAGTGGCTTAGGCTGTTGTCCATTCTTAGGCGGCGATTCTGTGGTTGTTGATTCTTTGTTTATTGCTTCGCACATTGATTATGGGGGTTCTGTGTTTGGCCCTTATTTTGTTATTCAGTGTTTGTGTCCTTCTAGTTTTGCAATTATATTTGGGGTGGGGGGAAAGGTGGAGAAGAGAGCTAGTTGCTTTACTTTAATTTTCTTACTATGAGAGTTATGTGGCTCTTCCTCACGGTGCCGTGGGCTGGACTGCAGTTTGTGATTGTGGTGTTTCCTGACCATACTTACTTGCGTTTTGGGGGTGTACAAGGTATACAATACGTTTTCTTATTTTCGCTCTGAAACATAGATTATTGGTACTCTATAAAACCGCCAAAAAGAGGCGTTCCACTTGGCATCCTCATTCTGATCTTTGAGCAAAAATAAAAATAAAAATCACTTTTTTAAGATTGTCATTTTTGCAGCCTTGAATATAATAGTCGAGTTAATTGAATGAACAATTAAATGGCGCAGCGTAATATCCAAGACACCAAAACAGATACCAGAGAACAATATCTGGAATCATTATCAGGTTAACTATTACATTGACTTATAAGCTTTGAAGACAAGAAAAAAAAGCATTGTTTACGCGCATGTCATTCAATTGTCACACGGGATCATCTTTTTATTAAATGGCCAAAGATATGCACATATAAACATATATAAATATAGACGGGGGAAATCTGTGTTTCTTAGTAAAATAGCGAATTTCATAATGAAACAAATACTGGCATAGTTTGGATGTGTTTCTGTGAAATCAGGTATTTGGGGTACCTATTTGAATTGCATCGCCGAAGCGATTTTAGCAGAAATCCAAGGTGCATGGCTTAATTAAGACTCATGGTAATTAAGCAAACAAAAAAAATAACGAAAACAACTTTTATAATCAGACTTACGATATAACTTATTATTATAACTTATTATAGCTACCAATGTGTCAAATAATATACTAGGCCAAAAAAGAAACGCCGCTCTGTATGAAAAGTGCTAACTGTATCAGTTATGTATTTCATTAAAAAAGTGCAGTAATTAGAAAAAAATAAAGCAAAATGGTGCTAGAGAATGCTTTTTGCCAGTGTCTCAATTCATTAAGAGGTTGGCACTACCGCGGGTTCCTTAATTTGACGTAAATACTGCACCAAAGTTAAGTTCCGTCAAACGTTCGGAGCTGGGGGTCTTAAAAAAATTCCTTGAAATGATTTCTCACAGTTTGAGCCCTGATTTTAATGGAATATGAGCTCCTTGGGATGTCCTAGATGTGATTGACTGCAGATGAAATCGATTGCACAAATGAGACGTCTGTGTGACTCGATCTTAACGTCGCGTACACACACGTCGACACCCTAAACGCGGATGGTGTGACGTTATCCTAGTGCGTTGGAAACGATTCTTAAGACGTTCAATCGTCCTAACATGGCACCGAAATCGTTTGGTTTCTATCAATGGCGTCGCGTTAGCTTTTAACATTCTTATTGCACGTTCACGTTCCAAATGTGCCAAGTTTGTCACCGTAAATTAGCATTGTGTAATCTTAAATTCCAAAGTTTTTAAATATTTTTAGACGTATGGGATTTCCAACTAGATATTTCAGTAGTAAGTACACATGTAAATCTTAATGGATTGAGTGTGCACGTGAAAAACAGGAACATGAAAAATCGGTCACTTTACTGGTTTTGATTGACTCACCTCAATAAATCAATGGGGAAAATGTGCGGATGAAACATTAGCAAAGCATAGACAGATGATGAAATTTTGCCTCTCTCATTTAACACACAATATTTTAATTGTTGTATGCGGCGTTTCTTTTTTGGCCTAATTACAATGCAATATCTGCGAATCTCAAATAATTTAAAGTCTTGCCATTTCAGGATTGAGGAGCCGCTGTGATGTAAAGGATATGTCACTAGCCTTGTAAACCAGGGGTCGCAGGTTCGATCCCCGACTTCACCAGTCTCTCGGATTAGACTTTAAGCCGTGGCCCCGTCTACATATGACCTTAGCTGTTGGTGGGAAGTTAAACACAACAACAACTATATTTCAGGATTGAATAAGCATATTTAACAGTATACATGTATATGCATCTTCTCAAGCGAAGGTTTTATCACGAGGCTTGCCGAGTGATGGCAAATGGGGATCACGAGGGACATCCGTGACTATAAAATGATAATTTCTATTTTCGTACCAATCACATGACAATCAGATTTCGTTTTCTCGACCTACATTATATTTTGCACATATAAGGGTCATACGATACGCCACCTCTAAAAATAAGGCAACCTTTGGTAATGAATACACTTGTTTACCTGAAACTGCTTGACATGCTCACGTACAGCACATTCTTTCGTGGAAAACAGTTCATGAAATATTTTCTTCACCCAATGTTCTCCTTTCGCTGATTCAAGACGAGGAACACCAACTACTGATAAAATGGCGTCTATGATAAGGTAACATTATAGAACAAACGGACCATACCGAGATATTATAATATACAACGAGTTCATACCTCTCTGTGCAACAGTCAAAACTACCATAACCGAGGTAGTTTTGACTGTTGCAAAGAGAGGTAAGAAACTCGGGGATGGTAGATTTGACTTTTACACAGGGAGGTATGAAACTCGGGGATGGTAGATTTGACTGTTGCACAGAGAGGAATAAAACTCGGGATGTTAGATTCGATTGTTGCACAGAAAGGTATGAAACTGAGGGATGGTAGATTTGACTGTTGCACAGAGAGATATGAAACTAAGGGATGGTAGATTTGACTGTTGCACTAGGAGGTATGAAACTCAGGGATGGTAGATAAGACAGTTGCACAGAGCAGTATGAAACTCGGGGATGGTAGATTTGACTATTGCACTAGGAGATATGAAACTCGGGGATGGTAGATTTGACTGTTGCACAGAGAGGTATGAAACTCAGAGATGGTAGATTTGACTTTTGCACAGGGAGGTATGGAACTCGGGGATGGTAGATTTGACTGTTGCACAGAGAGTAATGAAACTCGGGGTTGGTAGATTTGACTGTTGCACAGAAAGGTATGAAACTAAGGGATGGTAGATTTGACTGTTGCACAAGGAGGTATGAAACTCAGGGATGGTAAATTTGACAGTTGCACAGAGAAGTATGAAACTCGGGGATGGAAGATTTGACTGTTGCACAGAGAGGTATGTTACTCGTGGATGGTAGATTTGACTGTTGCACAGAGAGGTATGAAACTGAGGGATGGTAGATTTGACTGTTGCACAGAGAGGTATGAAACTCGGGGATGGTAGATTCGTCAGTTGTACAGAGAGGTATGAAACTCGGGGATGGTCGATCTGACTTTTGCACAGGGATGTGTGAAACTCAGGGATGGTAGATTTGACTGTTGCACTGGGAGGTATGAAACTCAGGGATGGTAGATTTGCCTGTTGCACAGGGAGGTGTGAAACTCGGTGATGGTAAATATGACAGTTGTACAGAGAGGTTTGAAACTCGGGGATGGTTGATTAGACTGTTGGACAGAGAGGTATGAAACTCAGGGATGGTAGATTTGACTGTTGCACAGGGAGGTATGAAACTCAGGGATGGTAGATTTGACTGCTGCATAGGGAGGTATGAAACTCGGGGATATGGTAGATTTGACTGTTGCACAGGGAGGTATAAACTCGGGGATCGTAGATTTGACTTTTGCACAGAGAGGTATGAAACTCAGGGATGGTAGATTTGACTTTTGCATTGGGAGTTATGATTCTCAGGGGTATTATAGATTTGACTGTTGCACTAGGAGGTATGAAACTCGGGGATGGTAGATTTGACTGTTGCACAGAGAGGTATGAATCTCTAGATGGTAGATTTGACTGTTGCACAGAGAGGTATGAAACTCGGGGATGGTAGATTTGACTTTTGCACAGAGAAGTATGAAACTCGGCGATTGTAGATTTGACTTTTGCACAGGGAGGTATGAACCGCGGGGAGGATAGATTTGACTGTTGCCCAGAGAGGTATGAAACTCCGGATGGTAGATTTGACTTTTGCACAGGGAAGTATGAAACTGGGGGGGGGGTATATATAAACTATTGAATGGTAGCTTTAACGGTTGCACAGGGATGTATGAAACTCGGTGATTTTAGTTTTGACTGTTGCATAGAGAGGTATTAAACTCGGGATGGTAGATTTGACTTTTGCACAGAGAAGTATGAAACTCGGGGATCGTAGATTTGACAGTTTCATAGAGAGGTCATCTTGTCCTACCAAGGGTTGCGATTGTCTAATCTAACCCTTGGCCTCACAGCTTCGATTTTCTCCGATTGAATACGTAATAAGCCGAAAATAGTAACAATTAATATGATCAATCACAAAGCGGTGCAAAAAAATCGATAAACACCAGGCCTCCAGATAAGACGGCGTGATTAATTTACGTTCAGTTTTATTATTTAACAACTAAATTGTACGCTTAATGTGCTAAAAAGAACTGTCACATTGAGATGGTTATTTTGAGCACCCATAACATAATTTTGAACTTAATTATAGAAGAAAAATAAATAATTTTACGACCAAAATCTTTGCTTATCTGGACTTATGGAGACTTAGCAGGCGGTGCACATTAGATGCCGATAAATAGCTACGTTAATCTGATTGGCAGGAAGGGATTATCGAAAAAATCTTTCCTGACGTTTTCATTGGTCGATTAGTCTGCGCTAATAATAAATTTGAAGGGTCGTGAGGCGAAGGGCTTGTCGAAAGGTAGATACGACGAAACCTTCGCTGGTGAAGATGTAGAGAGGTGTGAAACTCAGGGATGGTTAGTGTGACTGTTGCACAGAGGGGATGAAGCTAGGGGATGGTAGATTTGACTTTTACACAAAGAGATATAATACTCGGGGGATGGTAGATTTGACTTTTGCTCAGGGAGGTATGAAACTCGGGGATGGTAGATTCGACAGTTGCAGAGGAAGGTATGAAACTCGGGGATGGTAGATTTGATGTTGCAAAGAGAGGCATGAAACTCAGGATGGTAGATTTGACTGTTGCACAGAGAGGTACGAAACTCGGGGATTGTAGATTTGACTGTTGCACAGGGAGGTATTAAAGTCAGGGATGGTAGATTTGATTATTGCACAGAGAGATATGAAACTCGGAATGGTATATATGACTGTTGCACAGAGAGGTATGACACTCGTGGATGGTAGATTTGACTGTTGCACAGAGAGGTATGAAAGTCGGGGATGGTAAATTTGACTGTTGCACAGAGAAGTATGCAACTCGGGGATGGTAGATATGACTGTTGCACAGAGAGGTATGAAACTTGGTGATGGTAGATTTGACTGTTGCACAGAGAGGTATGAAAGTCGGGGATGGTAAATTTGACTGTTGCACAGAGAAGTATGCAACTCGGGGATGGTAGATATGACTGTTGCACAGGGAGGTATGAAACTCAGGGATGGTAGATTTGACTGTTGCACAGCGAGGTATGACACTCGGGGATGGTAGATTTGACTGTTGCACAGAGAGGTATGAAACTCAGGGATGGTAGATTCGACTGTTGCACAGAGAGATATGAAACTCGGGGATGGTAGATTCGACAGTTGCACAAGGAGGTATGAAACTCCGGGTGGTAAGTTTGACAGTTGCACAGGGAGGTATAAACTCGGGGATGGTAGATTCGACAGTTGCAGAGGAAGGTATGAAACTCGGGGATGGTAGATTTTATGTTGCAAAGAGAGGCATGAAACTCGGGATGGTAGATTTGACTGTTGCACAGAGAGGTACGAAACTCGGGAATGGTAGATTTGACTGTTGCACAGGGAGGTATTAAAGTCAGGGATGGTAGATTTGATCATTGCAGAGAGAGGTATGAAACTCGGAATGGTATGTTTGACTGTTGCACAGAGAGGTATGATACTCGTGGATTGTAGATTTGACTGTTGCACAGAGAGGTATGAAAGTCGGGGATGGTAGATTTGACTGTTGCACAGAGAAGTATGCAACTCGGAGATGGTAGATATGACTGTTGCACAGAGAGGTATGAAACTTGGTGATGGTAGATTTGACTGTTGCACAGGGAGGTATGAAACTCAGGGATGGTAGATTTGACTGTTGCACAGCGAGGTATGACATTCGGGGATGGTAGATTTGACTGTTGCGAAGAGAAGTATGAAACTCAGGGATGGTAGATTCGACTGTTGCACAGAGAGATATGAAACTCGGGGATGGTAGATTTGACAGTTGCACAGGGAGGAATGAAACTTGGGGATGGTAGATTTGACTGTTGCACAGAGAGGTATGAAACTCGGGGACGGTAGATTTATCTGTTGCACAGAGAGGTATGAACCTCGGCGATGGTAGATTTGACTGTTGCACGGGGAAGTACATTTATGAAACTCGAGGATGGTAGATTTGACTGTTGCACAGAGAGATATGAAACTCAGGGATGGTAGATTTGACTTTTGCAGAGAGAAGTATGAGACTCAGGGAAGGTAGATTTGCCTTTTGCACAGAGAGATTTGAAACTCGGGGATGGTAGATTTTCTGTTGCACAGAGAGGTATGAAACTCGGGGATGGTGATTTGAATGTTGCACAGGGAAGTATAAACTCGAGGATGGTAGATTTGACTGTTGCACAGAGAGGTATGAAACTCAGGGATGGTAGATTTGACTGTGGCAGAGAGAAGTATGAAACTCAGGGAAGGTAGGTTTGCCTTTTGCACAGAGAGATATGAAACTCGGGGATGGTAGATTCGACAGTTGCACAGAGAGGTATGAAACTCAGGGATGGTAGATTTGACAGTTGCACAGAGCAGTATGAAACTCGGGGATGGTAGATTTGACTGTTGCACTAGGAGATATGAATCTCGGGTATGGTAGATTTGACTGTTGCACAGAGAGGTATGAAACTCGCAGATGGTAGATTTGACTTTTGCACAGGGAGGTGTGGAACTCGGGGATGGTAGATTTGACTGTTGCACAGAGAGGAATGAAACTCGGGGATGGTAGATTTGACTTTTGCACAGGGAGGTATGATACTGGGGGATGGTAGATTGGACTGTTGCTCTAGGAGGTATGCAACTCAGGATGGTAGATTTGTCCTTTGGGATCATGGGTTTCATTGTGGAACTTTGAAACTATTAGAGGGTCACTGATGAAGCCTAAATGGCAGAAACTACCTAGTCTGGCCCAGTGAAATATGCACACTCTAGTTTCAGTTCTTTGGTTTAGTCTTTGCTTCCAAATATACCCTTTTAAGAACATATTTGACTTCTCTACAGCTGGTGACTGGGACTGTGTGGCGGCGGTAGAACGTCTCCCTGCCCTTCACTATAGTGTAGATTTTATTTTCTTGTCTTTTGGGATCATGGGTTTCATTGTGGAACTTTTAAACTTTTAGAGGGTCACTGATGAAGCCTAAATGGCAGAAACTAGCTAGTCTGGCCCAGGAAATATGCACAATCTAGTTTCAGTTCTTTGATGCAGTCTTTGCTTCCAAAGGATACCCTTTTAAGAACATATTTGACTGTTGCACATGGAGATATGAAACTCGGGGATGGTAGATATGACTTATGCACAGGGAAGTATGAAACTTGAAGATGGTAGATTTGACTTTTGCACAGGGAGTTTTGAAACTCGGGGATGGTAGATTTGACTTTTGCAGAGGAACGTATGAGACTCAGGGATGGTAGCTTTGACTGTTGGACAGGGAAGTATGAAACTCAGGGATAATAGATTTGACTTTAGCACAGAGAGGTATGAAACACAGGGAAGGTATATTTGTCTGTTGCACAGAGAGGTATGAAACTCAGGGATGGTAGAGTTGACTGTTGCACCGAGAAGTCTGAAACTCAGGGATGGTAGATTTGACTTTTGCACAGGGTGGTATGAAACTCAGGGATGGTAGATTTGACTGTTGCACAGAGAGGTATGAAACTCGGGGATATGGTAGATTTGACTTTTGCACAGGGAGGTATGAAACTCAGGGATGGTAGATTTGACTGTTGCACAGAGAGGAATGAATATTTTGGATGGTATATTTGACTTTTGCACTGGGAGGTATGAAACTCGGGGATGGTAGATTTGACTGTTGCACAGAGAGGTATGAATCTCGGGGATGGTAGATTCGACAGTTGCACAGCGAGGTATGAAACTAAGGGATGGTAGCTTTGACTGTTACACAGAGAGGTATGAAACTCGGGGATGGTAGATTTGACAGTTTCACAGAGAGGTATGAAACCTGGGAATGGTAGATTTGACTGTTGCACAATCAAGTATGAAACTCGGGGATGGTAAATTTGACTTTTGCACAGAGAAATGAAACTTGGGGATGGTAGATTCGACTGTTGCACAGGAAAGTATGAAAATCAGGGATGGTTGATTTGACTGTTGAACAGAGAGGTATGAAACTCGGGGATGGTAGATTTGACTGATGCACAGAAAGGTATGAAACTCGGGGATGGTAGATTTGACTGTTGCACAGAAAGGTATGAACTTGGGGATGGTAGATTTGACTTTTGCACTGAGAGGTATGAAACTCAGGGATGGTAGATTTGACTGTTGCACAGAAAGGTAGGAAACTCGGGGATGGTAGATTTGACTGTTGCACAGAAAGGTATGCAACTCGGGGATGGTAGATTTATCTGTTGCACAGAGAGGTATGAAACTGGGGGATGGTAGATTTATCTCTTGCACAGGGAGGTATGAAACTCAGGGATGGTAGATTAATCTGTTGCACAAAAAGGTATGCAACTCAGGGATGGTAGATTCGACTTGTGCACAGAGAAGTACGATACTCGGGGATGGTAGATTTGACTGTTGCACAGAGAGGTATAAAACTCGGGTGTGGTTAATATAACAGTTGTACAGAGAGGTATGAAACTCGGGGATGGTAGATTTGACTGTTGCACAGAGAGGTATGAGACTCGGGGATTGTATATCTGACTGTTTCACAGAGAGGTATGAAACTCATTGATGGTATATTTGACTGTCGCACAGAGATGTATGAAACTCGGGGATGGTAGATTGGACTGTTGCACCCAGAAGTATGAAACTCAGGGATGGTAGATTTGACTGTTGCACAGAAAGGTATGAAACTCAGGGTTGGTAGATTTTACTGTTTCACAAAGAGGTATGAAACTCAGGGACCCCCTCTGGATCCGCGCATATACAAGAGTAGTATTATAGCCAATTTCATACCGATTTTTCCTGACATGTTCCGATTAGCTCCGAGCCCTCCCGAATAGAAAACTATCTGGCAAATCAAAAAAAAAAAAAAAAAAAAACACTTCCCCACCACGCGACGTATATTTAAATAAGCAATGTAGGAACCCGGTGTCGACAAGTGAAAACGTGCGAGTTTATGTAGTTTTCGGTTATATTAGGAAATTTTATCACTTGACTTGATAGCTCGATGCCTAATTGCTAATGATGTTTTTTACGAGATTTTGAGTCATTCTTGAGTCATTTCTTTAAATGGTACAAATGTTTACATAAACAAAACCTCAGCGACACTGGTGCTGTCACGTACTTATATAGTAACGTAAGAATGAAAAAAGCCACAGGTGCTGTTTGAAAAACATAAAATTGATTTTCGGGGTAACAATAAATATACAAAGCGGCGCTAAGTGGACCCTTACAACTAATCCTCACTTCGTATGCGATATATACAAGCCTGTCTGCTTACAAAATATAATTAATTTTGGTATTTTGATGCTGGTCTCGAGCACATGGCTGCTCGGTCTCGTGGTAATGGAACAAATTTCGATTGGCAGAGGTAGTCATGTTATATAAGTACATATATCACTTGAGTCCAGATGGAAATCCAGAAAAGTACGGAAGGCCTATTTTAAAACAATGACGGATATGAGGTATGATTCAGCCACTTTAAACTCCATAACTTTGTTCTTTGTTGTAAGAAACATTAAGTTAGGGTATTCGTTTTCTTAGTTAGAATGAGCGGAAGACTGAGACCAAAAACTTAACAGATTAGACAAAATTTTCCTTTTTGCAACAAAACCGAATCTCCTACAGTGTTGAGGCCCTGGAAGGTGGGTCCCAGTATCCCATATCCCTTTAATTTATTTGAAAAATATCCCATATCACTAAAAGAAGTATGGCAAATATCCCCAAAATTCAGAAAGCATTGTATCCCAATATCCCTAAAATTGATCCAAGTATCCCTTATCCCTTTAAATATTTACAAAAATATCCCGTATCCCTTTAAGTTTTTGGTCAATATCCCTGTATCCCTAAAACCATTCCAGGGCCTCAGCGTTATGCTGCTAAATAGTAAAGATGACGTCATCAGTGATCAGCGTGTCATGTGATTGGTCAGCAGTTACATCATCGAAACCGGATCAAACTGGCAGCGACCGACAATTCGTTGAAACAACTATTTCATACCTAAAAATTGTTGTGGATGACTCAATGCACTGTTGCCTGAGACAGAAGGGCAACAGTGCAGTGCATCGGGTCAACCACAGCACCAAGGGGATGGTATGTTTGACTGTTGTACATAAAGGTATAAAATAGTTGCTTTATTACCCAACTCAGAACATACAACATGCGAGGATCCGGAAATATTTTCCAAGGGGCCCAACTTAACTCTGAAACATGTTTTACGTTGATTAGGAGAGAGTGAGAGGATTAATATACAGTTAATTGCCCAGTTTTGAATCTAACCTAGTTCTGAATCATGGCATGGTGTCATTGCAAACTACACATCAGCAGTTATATTTAAAAAAACATATTTTGGTTTTGTTTTGTAGTATATTTATCCCTCTGTATACATGTGTGTAAAAGCAAACATCTATAAGTCGTCTGCTTGGTGAAAATAATTGCAATTTTCCCCCATGACCCATTTTATGAAGGTATATTTTCACACGTGTCAGTACCTGTTCACTGCATATTTTCGAAAAATACTTTCGTTTGAAATGCAGTTTTTAATCGAACTTTCGGTTTCAGCATGTTTTCCAACATTTACTTAATTACATCCAAGAAAAAAACGGACCTTTTATTCTGTTTTTGGTTCTGTGATAGCCCTGTAATCATTGTCACATTTTTTTGCCCAGTTTAGAATCAGCTGAGTCAGAGTGAGTAACTACAAGTTTATTTCACGTCACATGACAGTAACGTACACGCGCTCAGCTGTTTGTACAACATTGATTAACATTGAAAGTCAAATTATGTGAAAAAGTTTCACAGGCACCATATGCTCTCTCTCTCTCTCTGGCTCTGTCTCTCTCTCTCTCTCACTCACTCTCTCTGTTTGTTTGAATTGCATCTTTACGTCCCAGTCAACATATTTTCTTGGGTTATGTCCAGACTGGTCTTCCTGTACCAAATTTAAAGGAAGGATTAATCTTGCCCAAGGACACAACGCAGTGACGCTGGTGAGGCTCAAACTCGCAACTCCTCAATCTTGAGTCAAGCGCCACTACCCCATAGCCCCCCTTCAATAATTAGAAGACTAGATATGTTAACACATTCAACAACATAAGCATATATAGATCTATTCCAGGGATACACGGAAAAAGTCTTTAAAAGTTTCACATCCTAAAAACATATTCCTATTCTGTAACAACCAAAAATACATCGAAATCGAAATAATGACCCCAACCATAAATTGTCTGCTTTCGTAGTCTGCTTTTATGTTTTGAAGCATCTTGATCCACATCAGTCTGGTCCAGTTGGAGCAATCTGCTCTGGGTCCACACGGTTTTCGGTATTCTTACATTAAACATTAATGTTAACAACATGTGCAGCAGGCGTCTGATGCAGACAGTATTTTTGGATGCAGTTCTCTTTTTAGGGATAAAGCAAATGCAAATGTCTAAGTTTAATTCTCTCCTTTTGCAGAGGCTTGCTAACTTCATGTCTTCCGTAGACAAATTGATTGTAAGCTACGAAAGCCTACAAGGTCCACTTTTAAAAAAAGAAAAAAGTATATCTCGTTATAACGGGATAACTAACTCGTATTAACGAGATAACTAACTCGTAATAAAGAGACGATAAACTCGTTATAACGAGAAAACTAAGTCGTTATAACGAGAAAAAAATATATATCTCGTAAAACGAGATAAATATCTCTTAATAACGAGAAAACTAACTCGTAATAACGAGATAATTAACTCGTAACAACGAGATGACTAACTCGTAATAACGAGATATCTATCTCGTAAATATGAGAAAAAACTAGCTCGTAATTACGAGATATCTTGTTTTGCACCAGAGATTCCTAAAAGTCTGCCAGGGCGCCAGAGACAGTCACAGACCGGTGCCATCAGCTTAGGGGGTCCATAGACGTCGACACTGGTCTAAACTTGCTTGGCACCAGTGATTCCTTGAAGCCTGCAATGACATCAGGGACAGTCGAATACAACTGCTTGTGACTCGGGGGATTCCAGAGAGGTTGAAACTGGTCTTAAGTGTTTGGCATTGGAGATCCTGGAAGTCTGTGACGGTTTCAGAGACAGTCGCATACCAGTGCATGAACTAGAGAAATTCCCTAGAGGCTTTAAATAGAGATCTTAAACTGGTCTTAACCCAGGGAATCCTGGAAATTTGCGAGTATATAGGGGTACCTAGAAGTATAAACTGGTCTTACCCGATTGGCACTAGGGAATCCTGGAAGTCTAAGAGAATATGACACAGAAAGTCAGACATCGGTGCATTTACAGGGGAGCATAGAGGTCGAATTTTGTTTAGCCTGTTTGGCACTGGAGATGCCTGGGAGTCTGCAACTGTGTCAGAAACAGTGCGAGACCAGTCAATTGAACTCGGGGGGGGTCCATAGAGGTCAAAACTAATAACTAATAAAGTGAGAACTATCTCATAATAACGGGATATTTTTCTCGTAATAACGAGATAATTAACTAGTAATAACGAGATAACTAACTCGTAATAACGCGATAACTATCCCGAAATAACGAGATAATTATATCGTAATAACGAGATAATTATCGCGTAATTACGAGATAACTAACTCGTAATTACGAGATAATTATCTCGTAATAACGAGATAACTTACTATTAATTACGATATAACTTGTTTGGCACCAAGGATCCTGGAAGTTTGTGACAATGGTACAATGGACTTGAGAAAATCCCTGGATGTCTAAACTGGTCTTAACCCGATTGGCAGAGGGGATTCTAACCCACTTATCGCTCAATACATATCTCAGCAGAAACTCATCCTAAAGTACTAACTCGATAAAAGAAAATAAAGGTAAGACATAGCAGCTTCATTCAGCGGTACATGTAAAGTATGCTAATCATCCAATTTTGCATATTCGTGAAAATTAATGAATACATTAGAAATAAAAGAAAAAAACGTAAAAATAAAAGGGTGTACCCACAAAGATACTTACATCTCAGCTCAGAATTATTTTAGGCAACCACTCTGGTACCTGTTATGTACTCGATACACAGCTTAACAAAGTGGGTTCTAGCTCTGAACTAATTTGTTTCTACAAACAGCAGAATATTATTCGAGGCAATTATGATAAGCAGTGTGTGCTATTGTTTTAGGCTATCAAGAGTTTCGTACAGTCTTTACTGTAATAAGCTGTCAGTACACAACATTTCCCCTCCTCTAGATTGGAAGTCCTCACTGTTATTGACTTTGCTAGTCCATAATGTTATTGACCTTGCTTGTAGTATACGTCTGTGAGTGTCACATACGATATTTAATCCAAGTCAGAATGTCTACCAGTGTTAGATGCATGTTATTAAATCCAAGTGACTTTGGAATAGTATTTCCATTAACCATAGTATGTGGAACATAAAATTATATTGCATATACGTAAAAGCATGTACGATAAACAATGCATTCACTTTCTTTAGGCTGGACTCAATGAGACAAGCCGTTATCACTTGGAAACAATTTCATTCAAGCTAAACATAATATTCATTAATGAATTTCTGATAAAAAGCCACTTATGAAAATAATACATTCCCAAAGCTGATAAGCCCCATTCCCTTGCAACACCACCTCCGATAGCTTATAAATACAACAAGAACAAAATTCTTATTTTTTGGTATAAGCCGCTGGAACTACCGACCGACTTCACCTTATATTTTCCGTAACTTTTCCATTTCTTTCATAAGAAACTTTTCTTGATGTTAATTAAAACATGTATATGCATACATAGTTATCTACCACATAACAGCCCCTTGGACAGAACACTCTACAGACTTTTGAACTACGATAAGAAGGATGCATGCATTACGTTATATGGGAAACCAATACCTTAATGCCTATAGCCCTCTTATCGTATACTACATGTATATACATGCATATTAAATAAAACACGTCTGGCTAGTCAGTCGTTCCACAGCTGAATGACCTTTTCAAATCTTAAACTCAACTTTCTCGTGGTTTCTTAACATGGCTACTTACCTATCGGAGCATAGCCAAACAAGGGAAATCAATTTTCGACTAATTCATTACATTCAAACATCGAAAATTTCATTTCCCTTGCAACACCACCTCCGATAGCTTATAAATACAACAAGAACAAAATTCTTATTTTTTGGTATAAGCCGCTGGAACTACCGACCGACTGAAGCTAAAAGAACGGGCTGAAATGTTGCAATACTATAATTATTCTCAAGATGACTGAGAAACTTTTAACCTTTTGTCTACGCAGTCTCATATAACCGTCCTTGGCTGATCTATACCTTGCCACTTGAAAAATCTGTCATTCAATGAGTGCAAACAGTACTGATTCATATCAGTGTTGTGGTTACGAGATCTAATTTTTCATTTTACTATATGACATTTTTTCTATCTTTGCTTACTTTATAACCAGTTTTGGTTGCACTCAGATGAGAAATTATTTAAATATCTGAATCCTCGGCAATATTTGCCCATAGAAAATATCGCTCCAGATTCAAAAACGGAAAATTATTGTAGAATTTCTTGCTATTAGAATCCATGTACCGTCTCTGTATTTGTCTGTCTTACTAGACAGTATAATAAACAGACTCCTGTATGTATACACTGTTAAACACCACATCGCTGCATTTCAATTTTAACAGTTCATGACTCCTGAAAAGATCCGAATAACCTATCAAATAATGCAGAAATCATTCTCTGATTTAAGAGTATTCTCAATAAACAATTTCTATATAATTTCAAAAGCAGCTCACTGGTTACAAGTATAGGTTCTTTTTCTAAATAGACATAGATTATTTCCATTTTTCTGCCTCTTAAATATTTTGTTCTAATTTAGATTCCGTAGGAGACTTGAAATCAAACATTGCATGAGCACCCTTAATACTATAATATGCGTTTGTTATGGAACTTTGAATTCAGTATTAGCAGACTAAACGAGATGTACTATAGCCCAGGCGCTGATTTCTGTACTGGCCTTAGTTTTTGACTTGGCACAACTTACCTGCCAGAAAAGGTTTGACTGCAGAAATGCAATCCTTGGGTCTTCTGCAGTACTCCTAGGTACGTCGTACAGTTACATTTTGGTAGCAGTTTTGCTGTAGGACGTCATCTTTGACCGTACCCTGCGCTAAATGAGGCTTAGGTAAATTTAGAGGAAAACACGCCTCACGGTCAACTATTGCTTCCTATTCAGAATATTTCCCTTTAAATTTATGCATTACATGTATGCAATAGCAAACGACAGAAAAGCAATATATAAATTGTGTATATATAGTATATTAGACGTGAAAATCTCCAACAGAAGCGGTACTTTACCCCACCCCCTGAATATAATGTATCCAAATTCAAAAAGAAATGAAATCTTCTCCTTCTCTTAATTTATAAAGTAAAATAGCATATTTATAATCATATTTTAACATTATTCTTAAAGTATGTTTGTCATATTTGACATTTGTTACAAATCAAAGAAAGAACATACCACCTGAAATGACAATTCACGAATGCATACATTACACAATTTTCAGTGTACATTCTCTGCTGCAATATATTGTATCTTTGACTTATACTAAATTCTTATATATGGACATGACGATCGCCTTAAAACCGTTAAATGAAATGCAGCAAACAGCCAGTATGCGTTTAACAATTATACAGCATGATATTACAGTTATATACGTTACTTACTTTCAAATGTATTACTATTTAATGCAGTAATATCATTAGACTATGGGCTACCCAGCGACCTCTACAAAATGAGGTTTGTAAACTGTAACTTTCTAAAACAAATTATATTAGCCACATAATGAAGTGCGTTAGGTTTTCATCAGATAAAGCGTTACCACCCAATTCACTACGTTACCCTAAAATAATAGGAATTCCTATAGTGTTAATACCCATTTGATTCTTACTCTTACGTATCAATATTAACTTTTATTTGAAAGAAAATCACTAGCAATATAATTTTTAACTAAGTTTGGCACCTGTTATTACAGTTATATATGTAACTTTCTGCTAAATGCAATATTTAATGAAATGTCAGCACTATATCACCAAATGTGAAAGCCACCAAATACACGAAATTATAGCTTGTCAGCTATTGACTTCAATAACTATATTGATAGCTGTGATTTGGGGAAAAAATTACACTTAATCCCTAAAATTTCCTTTTTTATTTACAATATTAGTTGAAATCAAGAAATGATACATTAAAGAAAACGTTAACCCTTGCCATTGCAAATAAACTGTTTAATTGTAACGGTTTCTGTCCCACATATGGCATACGCCATGCCTATTCATATGATTAAAACCGCTCTATATCCGATCATTATCCAGTTTGATGAAGAAACAATATAACTGATGTGAGTAACACATACAACAAAAGTATTTACCCATATTAGACTAGCGTTCTTTTCGGGGGACATATATACAAATAGTACAGGCCAAGATCAGACGCCACAGACTGCAAAGTCTGATCAGGCTCTCTACTGTTTGTTTATAGGATGTTCTATTAAATTGAATAAGAATGAAAAACAACATCCAACAACCCTGAAGACGAAAATGGACTGGTCCTTTTGATAAAAGTGTGAAGTTTCATTCGACTTTAAAGGGTTAAGGAGATGGTGACATTTATCATACTCTTTGTCTGATTCTGCAATGTTATACAGCATTGAAACAGGATATTTTTCCAAGGTTCGTTATGGTTATACATACAGGCTTATCACTTAGAACAACTCTCTTGCATTGTAAAGATTATATTGTAGCTGTTTCAAATGAATGGGCTCATATAAATTATTGGAAACTTTGTTTTGCATTATTTCTATCAATTAGGCTTAGTCTTAACGCGGAATTTGTTCATATAAAATCATTACGATATTCAGCATGTCAAATGAGGACACAATTATTGATGCAAGAATGACATCCCATTAATACTTTGTATGTTCCAAATCAAACAAAAATGTTGATAAAAAGTAATGTAAATAAAATATCAAATTAGTAAGCACATTTGATTTTAGTTCAGCAATGAAGGCTCATGAGAGCCTGTAAAAATATGTCATTAGACACATCAGAACATTTGTTGCTTGTATATGTAGATGAAGACAAACGCTAGCTCCACTGCATCAGCATGGGGCATTACATGGTGCATTTGCCCATGTGAGATAGGTGCCAAAATCACATATGGTTCAAATATTCAATTGAGCATGTTTAAATTACATAAGAGAGGTCAGCAATTGTTTTTTTTATGGCAACGAAATCCACACTTGTGCTACTGTCAAAGATCATATCGAAAATAAGATATGCAAAATCTTGTATATTATATCACATAACATATACAACAATAGAGACACTGCTTTATCAACCTTTAAGATTTATACTTACCTTTAAAAGTAATAGAAGTATGATTTCTTTTGGAAGGGAGCATTGCAAAATGTGAATGCATACTTCGTGGGGTCAACGCAACACTGTCGTAACAATACAATAAATAATAAGGAGAAATGACAGTGTTGTTTTTACCCAAGATACTTTCATGCACCCTTTCTAGGCATTGCATTTAAGTCTTTCATTGATGGCAAAGACTACTGCACAAAGTGTTTGTAAGAACAATTGACTCTTTGTATGTCTCTATAAATCACTACCCTCAATATGTTTTGTGCGTTTATATAATTCACTATTTATGTGTCTGAAGAAGCAACATTTTTTTAGAAAAAGCTGCGTTTCATTTCAATTTTACGAGTATATCACTTATTCATTCTTATGTTTATATACATATAGCGCTTTGTTATCAAGAATTATATTTAAAGGACTCCTGTAATAGTTTGGCCATGTCATTTTTTAGCATATTAGTGGCACTGTTCGTTTGTCATTGACACCTTAGGAATGCATAATTCTCCAAAATTATGACAATTTCAAATACTTTTCACACAGTGTAGTATGACTTAAAAGGGGATGTCTCTTTTCAGAATTTTAGAGGGGGAATCAATTTTTGTTTTTGTGACCAACCTCATTTGATCGACTTGTAAAAACAACATATTTGTGTCCTCTGATTTGGGGTTTAGCGAGGACACATTCTGTATAGTGAAAATTATCATCAGTTTTTCAAGCATGGATTGCTAAAACTGAGTAAGATCTCATGACTGCTTGTTTTAAACGTTTTATTTTTCCATCAAACATCTTAAAGTATATTTTAAGTGTCGTATTTAGCCCGACATAACTCTTGACTGATAATGTCATATGTGTTAAAAATAGTTTCTGAAGCAGCAATTAACATGTGTTCCTTGGATATGATCATATCACATGAGCTCATTTTCATACATATAACTGATGTATCCTATTTTCAAGGAAATGTTTCTTCAATTAAAACCTCTGCTTATAAAGTGATATTAGTTTAGCAAATGATCAAAGTTAGTAACAGTTTCATTAAATAAACTATAAAAGGTATGCTGAAAATAAACTAAAATCTATTTAAAAGCTGAAACAAGTAATGTGTCATCATCTGCATATGCATATAGATGTCAATATACAATTTGATTTTTAGAGATTATCTTTAAAATAACTGATTACAGACACGTTTAATGAATAACCTCTATTGTAATATATATAAATTTTATCCTACCAACTCTTAGGTAATTGATTTTGACTGGAATGTAAGCAAAGAAAAATAGTATAATTTTATTACCATCTCTCTAAACATTTAGTTATTTGTATTTTTTGTCTATAGGAAATTAACCTAGATATTATACAAGGAGCTAACCTTTATTAAGTTACTGACTTTGTTTGCATAATGTGTACAATAGTAAACCGGGTACATAAAACTATTTTCAAATGACTGATGAGACTTCATTCAATAAAACTTAGTTGTGTTGTTTTTCTCCTGCAATAAATATCACAAAATTGTACATCCTTAATAGTTCAGCTTTTCAGGGCCCAATCGTATACTGTCTTTGATAACATTTAGGACTAACATAGGACCTTATGCTATTTGATATGGTTATATATGTAACTTTGATGAATTTGACAGAAATGGAATGTATTCTACTACTATTAAAGAGCTGTCTTTTATTTTGTTTATGTGTTTTAGAATCTTTAACTTTGGACAAATCAAAATGATATTTCGTGGAGATGAAGACTTAAAAAAATCTTTATTGCAAATGTAAATGTTTATAGATATAGTAACTTAATAAAAACTGATAAATATTTTAGAACAAACTGCTATCTTGTTCTAAATTTAAAACAAAACAGGTTTGAAATTAAATAAAATACCATATGACATATAATATAAGGTATTTAGCACTATAGATATAGGAAGTCTTAAAGTTTGTAATGTACGTTACATATTGTCACACAAGCATTAAAATATGAAACTTTACACCAGACACGCAGTTGAGTATAGCTCTTTACTATCCTGTTTCGATAGAATGATCAATTATCGTTTAAAAAGTCATCGATGGTATTGCATGCTAACTTGCAAAATGAAATGGTTCTAACCATATTCAACATTTTCGGGGGGTAATCATATTCAAAAGCTTATAATTCTTAAAGTAATTATGATAGAAACAAGATGTTTGCAGTTTTGAAACAGTCATGTAATTATCTTTTCCAAACATGGTATGTAAAACGTATATACCCATTATAAAACTTATAAAATTAAACTTTGGCCAAAACTACTTGATTTTATAAGGCGTAATTGAAGATATAACGTAAATGACAGTTTAAACATAAACGTTTTGCTTCTGGGTGCAAACAATTTATTTTCATAATTGTTTAGGTCCTTATCGAGGTTTTGGCAGTAAATAACGACCGTATGCACCATCTTGATACAACCTGGATACAATTTCTATTCAGATGTCGTCATTTTGCTTTTTATAGAAAAAAATGGGGTAGGTGTACAAAACGACTCCTCCTGGAAAACTGCTACCACAATTTGACTGTACGACGTGCCTAGAAATGTTGTAGAAGGGTAGTTCTAACTATTCCTGAAGTCAAACCTTTTCTGGCTGGACAATTGTGCCAAGTCAATTTTCAAAAACCTAGGTCCTTGACTACTATAATATCAAGCGATATGACACACCGAGGTGGCCAACACATCCTTACTTTCAAGTCTATAACTTCTTCAACGGTTAAATCCTCGCTTATAGGATGCATTCGTTCCATCAGCTCTTTCTTTATGAGTAACTCGGATAGCAGGGAGACCCTTGTCGCCGTGACGCCAATTTTAGTAGCTTCTCTATTTTCTCCACTGCTAGGCTCTGAAAAAAATAAACGCATTGTCACCCTAAGTAGCCCCTGTACCGTTTCCAGTTCACCTCCCTCTATCAAATGCATGCAAACGCTAAGCAGACTCATTACGTCAAAAGCAAACGTTATATCGACGTCGATTACCTCTTAGACTAACGTCGCCGTAGGTATACAAATGTTGAATAACACAATCGCTTCAAAGAACAGATTCAGATAAGAATTCACCTCAGAGGAATTATCATCCGGGTCTTCTCTTTGTAAGCTACCTTAACGTGCCATAGACATTGTCAGTCAGTCATTGTATAATCAGTGTGTATTTTATAAAACAGTATTTAAAACTATATGCACCTATGCACACAAGACATATTCGCCTATACCAGCAAATAGAAGTGCATACGCCATAGACCCTTCACAAAGCGAGACAACTCCTACACATTGTCTTAAAAAATTAAAAAGAATAACAACATATGTTAATTTTTAAACCATATGCACTGATACCTGCACACAAGACATGTTCGCCTATACCAGCAAATAGCAAATAGAAAGGCATACGCCATAAACCCTTCACAAAGCGAGACAACTCCTACACATTGTCTTAAAAAACTAAAAAGTATAACAACATATAACATGTTAATTTTTAAGCCATATGCACTGATACCCGCATGCATGACCTATTCGGCGATACCAGCAAATAGAAAGGCATACGCCATAACCGCTCAACTAAGCTAGACAACTCCTACACGATGTCTTTAAAATTTACAAGTATAACAAATATGCTGAATGTTAATGCGCCGATACACGCACATACTACATAATTGCCGATACTAGCAAATAGAAAGGCACACACCATAACCGCTTAACGAAGCGAGACAACTTCTAAACGATGGCTTCAAAATTATAAAAGTATAACAAACATGCTAAATGCTTAAATTTAGAGAATGAGCCGATACCCGCTCATACAACCTATTCGCCAATAACAGCCAAAAGCAATTTTTTAGGCATACCCCATAACCGCTTAACGAAGCGAGACTACTACACATTGTCTTCAACATTTTACAAATATAACACCGTATTACATGTTACATTTGCATTACGAAACATATCAACCCCATTTAAGTATGGTATGAAAAACTGCTTCTCTTTAGGCAAGTACGCCAAATATACCATGAAAGGATGCACGTTTCCTTCTTTTATGCCGATTACACTCTGGAAATATTAAAACGCATTTAGCCTTGCACATCTCCGCTTTTCTTAACATTTTACTGACCAAAATAATAGATGAGACGAACAGTACAAAGCATTCTAGTCCTACATCAAAACATAAATGCGTTCGCTACATTTTTATTATTATTATTATTATTTTTGTTATATTATTATTATTATTATCATTAAAATGCCAATTAAGTATCATGCTCCGATACAAAATATTTTATTAACCTGCAGTCATACCTTTCTGTGACGTATGATAATCTATTCTATCAAAAAAAAAATCCGCGGCAGCCAAACAATTTTTAAATGAATGGCATGCCTGACGAAAATCTGAAAACTGCATGGCTAAATCTTGTAATTCTGGATTAATGTATACTTTATATTCCATGCCACTTTCTGTGAAGCATTTGCACTCTGCTTGCTCAAAATTTGCTTAGTGACTGTAAAACTCTAATAAACATCATACACCCACTTCAATCAGAAAATGTTAAGCTTTTTTCTTTTTTTTTTTTAGCACAAGAGCCATACGACACCCCGTTTAAAGTACAAACACATCAATATGTCTATTTAATGTGAATACTAAGAACATTTGAGGAAACTTGTCTTTTCCCAGAAAGGATACAGTTCAAGGTTCTCTCGGGAAACCATAATGTAGAAAATCCATGGCCTCGCCTTATTTATGTCAATACTAATGTACCTTGTCATAATTTGCGAAACAGATCCTTTAACTGTACTCATATAATATTTTGACGCCACAAAGTTGGCAACTTACGTAACAGGGAGCCACCCAGTACTGGCGTATATCTCGCAATGTAGACTTTCCGTTATCAATCCCTCTTGAGGTATGCTAAAAGTAAACCCACAGAGTTCAAAACGGTCCTAAGCGACTCCAAAATATGTACTGTTCCCAATAAACATTTTCAAACTAAGCTCTTGGTTATAAAACCTATAGTAAGCAACCTCTTTTGTCATTATTTTGAACTGAAGCATTGAATGGAATTACTACACAACATTTTCACATTTTTAAATCCAACCTTTTCCAAAATATCATGAACTACTTCATGTACAAGTGCACTTTCTTTTAAAATCAGACATAGTTTTATTGTAATGAATTCCATCCTAATCAGATTGTCTTGAACCTGCCAAAATCAATATGATAGTTGGCCCCGTTCAGATTTTAATTATTTATTCATGTTTTCAAAATGAAAAATACAATACTCATCTTAAAATCCATTGGGCTTGGACTCTTCTATAGAGAAGGTCTCATTTCTCTGGTAGTACGTTCTTGGTGAAAGGGCAGTTTCTTCCGGTGCTGGCCGCCTCTCTACAAGCAATAACAGGTCCGACGATACCTCGTTGTACGACTGTTGTGTCTGAATAAGCTCAAAAGGAACCAAAGCTGGTGCAACGGTGTGTGTGTGTATCTCTGTTCAAGAAATGTTCCTGGGCCTGACCTGCCCCACCTCAAATACGTTGATTAACAGAATCAGAATAACCATAATTACATGGCTGATACTTTGGCCTATGGCTTTTGAACTTCTGCTGACTCAAACAACAGTTCCCTCAAATTTCCACCGATGTCAATTCTGTACATGTCCGTTATTCACTGTCCGTAGTGTACTATCTAACGACATAGTTCTTCTCGACAAAACACGTCTGGCTAGTCAGTCGTTCCACAGCTGAATGACCTTTTCAAATCTTAAACTCAACTTTCTCGTGGTTTCTTAACACGGCTACTTACCTACCGGAGCATAGCCAAACAAGGGAAATCAATTTTTGACTAATTCATTACATTCTAACATCGAAAATTTCATTTCATGAAAGTCGCTTGCCTGAAAGAAACCAGACTTTACACAAATGCATCCTAGATAAGAAGGTGATCATTATTTCTTAACTCATCATATCATTACAGTAAGGGATTATTATGCCCTTGTTCACTGCAATGAGCATTAAGCACAATATTTACAGGTTTATTCACTAATAATCCAAAGATTAATAAGTGAACCTGTCCGGAGGCTTTCTGTTGTGTAGTGGGTATCGCCTAACAGGTTGTGTTTCCGCGGGTTGCTGTTTGCTATTATCCGAGGATTCACATGAAATATTTGGAGCACTTATATCCAAATCAACGTGTGGTGTGTTCTCTGACGGTCTTGTAGGTTCAACCGATGTTTGAACCATCTGATCTGCATGTCGACGCCATGTTCCCTGATCTCCGGTGGTAACCTTGTATGAAAGCGGTCCGGATTTCTCAGTTATTTTAGCGTCTGTCCATTTGTTCGTATTTTCTCTGTAGTCACGCACCATTACCTTTTCCCCTTCAGAAAACTGAGAGCGTTTAGGTTCTGTGAATGATTCAAATTGCTTTTTCTCAACAGTGTCCCTGGTGTTTGGTTTGATCAAATCTAAGCGAGAGCGCAACTGTCTACCAAGTAAAAGTTTTGCAGGACTTTCATTTGTGGTCGCGTGCACTGCATTGCGATATTGCAGCAAGAAACATGTAATTTTCTGATTCAATGAACCACCGTCAGTTAATGCTAATTTCATAGCTTGTTTGAATGTTTGTACGAAACGTTCAACTAGTCGTCGAGTAGCAGGGTGCCATGGTGCTGAAGTTTTGTGAATAATTCTGGTCTTTTTCACAAAGTTCTGAAATTCTGCACTTGTAAATGTCCTACCATTGTCTGAAATGATCTGCTTTACAACTCCAAACTGGGCAAATATTTGCCTTAACACATCAATTGTTTTTGAAGCAGTTATGGTATTCATAAAATGTACTTCTGGCCATTTCGAATGTGCGTCTACCGCGATGAGAAACATATGTTCCAAGAATGGGCCAGCGAAATCAATGTGTATCTGTTCCCAGGGTGCCGAGTGCCATTCCCAAGGATGTAGTGAAGCTTTTGGTGGCGCCTTTTTGTGAATCTGTCATCCTGAACATTTTCTAGCTAACTGTTCAATGTCACTATCTAGTTTTGGCCACAAGAAGAAACCTCTGCTAAGTTATTTCATATTCACGATACCTATGTGTCCAACATGTAGTTCGTCAAGCATTTTATTCCTTAGCTTGATAGGAATTATGACGCGTATTTCCCACATAAGGCATCCATTTTGAACTGAGAGTTCATGTCTACGCATGTAGAATGTTTTAAGTATCTCGTCTTGAGGTTTGTAAGTCCACCCATTCATTGTAAAGTCAAGGACTTTAGACAGGGTAGGGTCGCGACGCATTTCACGTTTAACGTCATTGGCACATACAGGCAGGCTGTCCAATTGTGATTAGTTATATATCTCCGCTGAGTCACTATCTGGTAGTTCCTCCCCGTGTGAATACTCCATCGCAATTTGCATGCGATTCAGAACTTTTATACTCAATATCATAATCATATCCTTGTAGGAATAATGCGTAACGTTGCATACGTGATGCTGCTGTTGCAGGTATCCCTTTCTGTGGACCGAAGATTGATATCAGTGGCTAATGATCAGTTAAAAGTGTGAATTTCCGTCCAAAAAAAAGCAGAATAATTTCTTTACTCCCCACACGATAGCTAACGCCTCTTTCTGAATCTGTGCATAGTTTTTCTCTGCAGAGTTAAGCGTTCGTGAAGCAAATGCAATTGGTCTTTCTTCACCATTTCCCATGACGTGGGAAATCACGGCTCCCAATCCATATGATGATGAATCACAAGCTAGCTTTACTGGTAAATCTGGATCGTAATGTGTCAAAACAATGTCAGATGTTATCATTTCTTTTACATTCTGAAGTGCTTTCTGAGCTGATTCTGTCCAGATAAACTTTACATTTTGCTTTAAGAGTTGATGCAGGGGATGTAACACACTTGCCAAAGTCGGTAGAAAGTGAGAATAGTAGTTAATTAGTCCCAGAAAAGCAACGTTATTGTGTCACGTTTTCAGGCTTTGGCGCGTTGATTACCGCTTCAATCTTATCGTGCGTTTTGTGTAATCCATTTGCGTCTATTTTGTGTCCGCAGTATGTAATTTTTTCCTAGAAAAAATACATTTTGCTTCATTTACGAGCAAGTTATAGTCCATAAGTCTCTGTTGTACTGCTTCCAGAGTTTTCAAATGTTCATCGTCCGTTTTTCCTGTGATGATGATGTCATCAAGGATACAACTGGTGTTAGGCATTCCTTTCAATACCTGATCCATTGTGCGTTGCCAAATACTAGGCGAGGCTGAAATTTCGAATACAAGCCGGTTGTACAAATAAAAGCCTTTGTGCGTATTAATGGTGAGATAACTCTTGGAATTATCATTCATTTCCAGCTGATTATAAGCTTGTCGGAAATCTATTTTCGTGAATCACTGTCCGCCTGCTAGGGATGCGAAAATGTCTTGAATTTTCGGCAATGGATATTAATCCACTTGAAGTTGAGGGTTTACAGCTGTCTTGTAGTCACAGCATATTCTGACTGTGTTGTCTCCCTTTTGAACAGCTGCGATCTGAGTAGTTCAGTCGCTGTGGTCTACTTTCTGTATAATCCCTTCATTTTCAAGACGTTCTAACTCTTTTTCAACCTTTTCTTTTAAAGTGTAAGGTACTGGCCTTGCTGTGCAGATTTTGGGTTGTGCATTTTCTTTTAAAGTTAAGGTAGCGTTTACTCCTTTAACTATTCCTGATTGTTCTGAGAAAACTGACTTGTACTTTTTCAAAATATCCTAAAGGTTTTCATCTGTAGTTTTGCCCGTTTGCAAAAACTTAATTGAGTTCCACTCAAGTTTAATGTACTTTAACCATGCTCTGCCAAATAAAGAAGGGCTATCATTTTTCACAACAAATAAATCCAGATTGTGTTCTTGACCTTCATAGTTCACATTATCATTAATTGTTCCTGCTGGAGTAATTGTTTGCCCTGAATAAGTCTTAAGTTTGGTATTTGTCACTGATAGCGGTTTGTAATGGAACAGTTCCTTGTAAATCCTAATTGGGATAACAGAGATAGCAGAGCCAGTATCTAGTTCCATTTTCAAGTACTTTCCTTCTATCTTGGGTGTAACATTAATAATGTCAGATCTCTTTACCGTATTAATGCTAACAGTTAAAAGTTCTTCCTCGACAACAGTTTTCACAGGTTTGAATTTCTTTTTCTTGGACTGATTTTTCTGCTGAGCTTTCTTTCTCAAACAAGCTCTCTCGATGTGTCCTTTCTTGGAACAAAAACGACATATGTCTTCCTTGAAACGGCACTCATCAGGTGTGTGATTGAACCAGTCACAGCGAAAACATGCATTATTTTTCTCCTTAGGCTTAGTGTTTGAAGTAGGCTTCTTGCTAAGCTGGTGTACAGAATCTGGTCTGTGCTGTTGCTGCAGCTCTACGGCGTCCTTTGCCGCTGTTTCCATGGCTGTTGCAATGTCTATTGCTTTTTGCAATGTCAAGTCCCACTCTGAGAGAAGCTTTTTCTGAATGTTTCCATGTTTTATTCGGCAAACTAATCTGTCCGGCAGAGCGTCATTTAAGTTAGCTTTGAAATCGCAATGTTCTAAAAGCTTTCTCAATTCAGCCACATCCACGAGAATCGATTCACCGTCTTTCTGGTCACGTTTGTGGAAGCGAAAACGTTCTGCAATCAGTAGTGGCTTAGGTGAAAAGTGATTATCCAACAGTGTTACTATGGCATCGAATCCTTTGGTCGCTGGATTATCTGGCGATGTCAAATTCCGTAGGAGACTATATGTTTTTCCTCCAATCATAGCTAGCAAAGCTGGAATTTTCCTGTCATCAGATAATTCGTTTGCCGTAAAGTACTGTTCACACATTCCGTATAAGATTTCCAATTTTCTGTTAATTCACTGAATTCTCCAATATTTCCTATTGCAAAATTTGCCATTTTAGTGATGTTAATCCAAGAATTTAAATCCAAAATTGAGTTCAGGCACAAAAAATCTCGTCGCCAAACATCTTGTTATGTACTCGATACACAGCTTAACAAAGTGGGTTCTAGCTCTGAACTTTTTTATTTCTACAAACAGCAGAATATTATACGAGGCAATTATGATAAGCAGTGTGTGCTATTAGTTTAGGCTATCAAAAGTTTCGTACAGTCTTTACTGTAATAAGCTGTCAGTACACATCAGTACCAAATAATTGCCAAAGCAATGCACTTTTACATAAGTGTCCATCATTTCAATTTTCTGACATCCCCACTCAAAAATATTAATCAAAATATTAGAAATAAGAGAAAGGTATGGTAAAGTTTATGGGGTGTACCCATTTGGCGTCCTCTGTTCGTATTCCTAGTTCATTAACAATTTTCATGATATGCTTCCTACCATTAGGTTATCTCCTCTTGGGTAACCTATTATCAGGAAGTTGCTGTTTGCTATTATCCGAGGATTCACATGAAATATTTGGAGCACTTATATCCAAATCAACGTGTGGTGTGTTCTCTGACGGTCTTGTAGGTTCAACCGATGTTCGAACCATCTGATCTGCATGTCGACGCCATGTTCCCTGATCTCTGGTGGTAACCTTGTATGAAAGGGGTCCGGATTTCTCAGTTATTTTAGCGTCTGTCCATTTGTTCGTATTTTCTCTGTAGTCACGCACCATTACCTTTTCCCCTTCAGAAAACTGATAGCGTTTAGGTTCTGTGAATGATTCAAATTGCTTTTTCTCAACAGTGTCCCTGGTGTTTGGTTTGATCAAATCTAAGCGAGAGCGCAACTGTCTACCAAGTAAAAGTTTTGCAGGACTTTCATTTGTGGTCGCGTGCACTGCATTGCGATATTGCAGCAAGAAACATGTAATTTTCTGATTCAATGAACCACCGTCAGTTAATGCTAATTTCATAGCTTGTTTGAATGTTTGTACGAAACGTTCAACTAGTCGTCGAGTAGCAGGGTGCCATGGTGCTGAAGTTTTGTGAATAATTCTGGTCTTTTTCACAAAGTTCTGAAATTCTGCACTTGTAAATGTCCTACCATTGTCTGAAATGATCTGCTTTACAACTCCAAACTGGGCAAATATTTGCCTTAACACATCAATTGTTTTTGAAGCAGTTATGGTATTCATAAAATGTACTTCTGGCCATTTCGAATGTGCGTCTACCGCGATGAGAAACATATGTTCCAAGAATGGGCCAGCGAAATCAATGTGTATCTGTTCCCAGGGTGCCGAGTGCCATTCCCAAGGATGTAGTGAAGTTTTTGGTGGCGCCTTTTTGTGAATCTGTCATCCTAAACATTTTCTAGCTAACTGTTCAATGTCACTATCTAGTTTTGGCCACAAGAAGAAACCTCTGCTAAGTTATTTCATCTTCACGATACCTATGTGTCCAACATGTAGTTCGTCAAGCATTTTATTCCTTAGCTTGATAGGAATTATGACGCGTATTTCCCACATAAGCCATCCATTTTGAACTGAGAGTTCATGTCTACGCATGTAGAATGTTTTAAGTATCTCGTCTTGAGGTTTGTAAGTCCACCCATTCATTGTAAAGTCAAGGACTTTAGACAGGGTAGGGTCGCGACGCGTTTCACGTTTAACGTCATTGGCACATACAGGCAGGCTGTCCAATTGTGATTAGTTATATAACTCCGCTGAGTCACTATCTGGTAGTTCCTCGCCGTGTGAATACTCCATCGCAATTTGCATGCGATTCAGAACTTTTATACTCAATATCATAATCATATCCTTGTAGGAATAATGCGTAACGTTGCATACGTGATGCTGCTGCTGCAGGTATCCCTTTCTGTGGACCGAAGATTGATATCAGTGGCTAATGATCAGTTAAAAGTGTGAATTTCCGTCCAAAAAAAAGCAGAATAATTTCTTTACTCCCCACACGATAGCTAACGCCTCTTTCTGAATCTGTGCATAGTTTTTCTCTGCAGAGTTTAGCGTTCGTGAAGCAAATGCAATTGGTCTTTCTTCACCATTTCCCATGACGTGGGAAATCACGGCTCCCAATCCATATGATGATGAATCACAAGCTAGCTTTACTGGTAAATCTGGATCGTAATATGTCAAAACAATGTCAGATGTTATCATTTCTTTTACATTCTGAAGTGCTTTCTGAGCTGATTCTGTCCAGATAAACTTTACATTTTGCTTTAAGAGTTGATACAGGGGATGTAACACACTTGCCAAAGTCGGTAGAAAGTGAGAATAGTAGTTAACTAGTCCCAGAAAAGCAACGTAATTGTGTCACGTTTTCAGGCATTGGCGCGTTGATTACCGCTTCAATCTTATCGTGCGTTTTGTGTAATCCATTTGCGTCTATTTTGTGTCCGCAGTATGTAATTTCTTCCTAGAAAAAAATACATTTTGCTTCATTTACGCGCAAGTTATAGTCCATAAGTCTCTGTTGTACTGCTTCCAGAGTTTTCAAATGTTCATCGTCCGTTTTTCCTGTGATGATGATGTCATCAAGGATACAACTGGTGTTAGGCATTCCTTTCAATACCTGATCCATTGTGCGTTGCCAAATACTAGGCGAAGCTGAAATTTCGAATACAAGCCGGTTGTACAAATATAAGCCTTTGTGCGTATTAATGGTGAGATAACTCTTGGAATTATCATTCATTTCCAGCTGATTATAAGCTTGTCGGAAATCTATTTTCGTGAATCACTGTCCGCCTGCTAGGGATGCGAAAATGTCTTGAATTTTCGGCAATGGATATTGATCAACTTGAAGTTGAGGGTTTACAGCTGTCTTGTAGTCACCGCATATTCTGACTGTGTTGTCTCCCTTATGAACAGCTGCGATCTGGGTAGCCCAGTCGCTATGGTCTACTTTCTGTATAATCCCTTCATTTTCAAGACGTTCTAACTCTTTTTCAACCTTTTCTTTTAAAGCGTAAGGTACTGGCCTTGCTGTGCAGATTTTGGGTTGTGCATTTTCTTTCAAAGTTAAGGTAGCGTTTACTCCTTTAACTATTCCTGATTGTTCTGAGAAAACTGACTTGTACTTTTTCAAAATATCCTGAAGGTTTTCATCTGTAGTTTTGCCCGTTTGCAAAAACTTAATTGAGTTCCACTCAAGTTTAATGTACTTTAACCATGCTCTGCCAAATAAAGAAGGGCTATCATTTTTCACAACAAATAAATCCAGATTGTGTTCTTGACCTTCATAGTTCACATTATCATTAATTGTTCCTGCTGGAGTAATTGTTTGCCCTGAATAAGTCTTAAGTTTGGTATTTGTCACTGATAGCGGTTTGTAATGGAACAGTTCCTTGTAAATCCTAATTGGGATAACAGAGATAGCAGAGCCAGTATCTAGTTCCATTTTCAAGTACTTTCCTTCTATCTTGGGTGTAACATTAATAATGTCAGATCTCTTTACCGTATTAATGCTAACAGTTAAAAGTTCTTCCTCGACAACAGTTTTCACAGGTTTGAATTTCATTTTCTTGGACTGATTTTTCTGCTGAGCTTTCTTGCTCAAACAAGCTCTCTCGATGTGTCCTTTCTTGGAGCAAAAACGACAGATGTCTTCCTTGAAACGGCACTCATCAGGTGTGTGATTGAACCAGTCACAGCGAAAACATGCCTTATTTCTCTCCTTAGGCTTAGTGTTTGAAGTAGGCTTCTTGCTAAGCTGGTGTACAGAATCTGGTCTGTGCTGTTGCTGCAGCTCTACGGCGTCCTTTGCCGCTGTTTCCATGGCTGTTGCAATGTCTATTGCTTTTTGCAATGTCAAGTCCCACTCTGAGAGAAGCTTTTTCTGAATGTTTCCATGTTTTATTCGGCAAACTAATCTGTCCGGCAGAGCGTCATTTAAGTTAGCTTTGAAATCGCAATGTTCTGAAAGCTTTCTCAATTCAGCCACATCCACGAGAATCGATTCACCGTCTTTCTGGTCACGTTTGTGGAAGCGAAAACGTTCTGCAATCAGTAGTGGCTTAGGTGAAAAGTGATTATCCAACAGTGTTACTATGGCATCGAATCCTTTGGTCGCTGGATTATCTGGCGATGTCAAATTCCGTAGGAGACTATATGTTTTTCCTCCAATCATAGCTAGCAAAGCTGGAATTTTCCTGTCATCAGATAATTCGTTTGCCGTAAAGTACTGTTCACACATTCCGTATAAGATTTCCAATTTTCTGTTAATTCACTGAATTCTCCAATATTTCCTATTGCAAAATTTGCCATTTTAGTGATGTTAATCCAAGAATTTAAATCCAAAATTGAGTTCAGGCACAAAAAATCTCGTCGCCAAACAACTTGTTATGTACTCGATACACAGCTTAACAAAGTGGGTTCTAGCTCTGAACTTTTTTATTTCTACAAACAGCAGAATATTATACGAGGCAATTATGATAAGCAGTGTGTGCTATTAGTTTAGGCTATCAAAAGTTTCGTACAGTCTTTACTGTAATAAGCTGTCAGTACACATCAGTACCAAATAATTGCCAAAGCAATGCACTTTTACATTAGTGTCCATTATTCCAATTTTCTGACATCCCCACTCAAAAATATTAATCAAAATATTAGAAATAAGAGAAAGGTATGGTAAAGTTTATGGGGTGTACCCATTTGGCGTCCTCTGTTCGTATTCCTAGTTCATTAACAATTTTCAGGATATGCTTCCTACCATTAGGTTATCTCCTCTTGGGTAACCTATTATCAGGAAGTATACTTAACCGTTTAATGCATTTAAAAGACGCGGAATGTATCCTAATGTTTCTAAGTGCAATGTTAAGAGGTGTGTCTGTTGCACACATTTATGTACTTAAACTACCATCACATCATATGTAAATGGTAGGCAATTTTCATAATAATAATAATGATATGGACTGACTTTCATCTGATGTGATTTATGTTATAACTTGAATTGAAATTAATTGTAGAATTCAATATGTCGGACCACTGGCCGATCTCTTAAGACTAGGCTTTGTAAGCACTTTCGTAAAATGAAAAAACCTAAAAAATTGACACATTTTTTATCGCCATTTCAAAAGTAATGGTCATTCACCTAGTAAAATAGTAATTCAGCAAGCTGGAAAAATCATATATGATCCAAATTCATCAACTAGATTAAAACATATAAAGACGTTATGAAACTGAACTTAAATTGATTAAATTTTTGCAATCACCTTTTCCTTTAGGCTTTAATGATAATATATACCATGAAGGTAACATATCTAAAATGCCAGATTTTGATGGGTTTTTTCTGTTTTGGAACGCAAAACACATAAAAGTAGATCTCATGATAATCGTACAAATGGCAACATTAAGTGCAAAATTTGTACTGAAAAACGCTTAAATACTTCTCAAAAGGATCTTTCTTTGGCTTTAACTAATCCAGGTGGGCATGGCTTATTTTCATTTTTAAGTTACTTGCCTATCTCAGTTTTACGTAATTTAGAGTTAGAGGCTATTTAACTTTACGATAGAGCAAACAAACTATTTAAAGCAGCACTTCTAACAAGGTGTTATGTTTAACATTTCCTTAGTCCTTATTTCGAATCTTATGTCAACCATAAACGACATTTTATCAAAATTGCGTTCATTAATAAAGGCATTGAATTTATTGATTTACATAGTATCTTCAAAGATAGTTTAGTAATTTCATCTATTCCAAATTACTTTAATAATTCTGAAACTCCTATCATTTGTTACAAATATAACAAGCCATTTAGGTCTACTATATTTAACTTTAATAATATTGTAACTGATATAGATATAGATTCCAATACTCCAGACTCCTGAGATTGTCAAATTCTAATTATTTATATCCCTCCGCATGGCATGTTTATACAGGTAATCTAAATGTCATTCCTGACGCTAGAGTTTGCAATATTAATTCTAAAGGTACTAAATATAGATTTCTCTCTAAAATTGAATTCCCTAAATGTCATTGAGAGATTGCTGCTTCTTTAAATGATTTCAGTAATCGTTGGTACAAACTGGAAAATGTTGAACTTGATGCCTTGAAGGAATGGAAGATTAACATTTTTAAAATTGTTGATACTTCTATTTCATTTTACTCCCTTATTACACATCTTTTACCTCCTAAAGCTAAATTTTCTTTTCGTCATCTTAAACGCGGTATTCAGGAGTTTCATATAAACTATGTTTTGGTTCCAGCTGATAAAGCTGCTAACAATGTTGTAGTTGTTTGACAATTGTATTATATTTATACTCTTAAGCGTAGAGCTTGTTAAACGAATGCCTATAAACTGCAGCCTTCTTTAAGTGAGAGGGTGATTGTCGATGGGCATGGTTGTCATACAGCCCTACATCTTGGTGTGAAAGCTAAAGAAAATCAAGACAAACTTCATACGTTGTACTGGTTACCTAAACTCCATAAAACCCTATAAAGCAAGATTTATTGCTTATTCTAGTTCTTGTACGACAACAGAACCTTCTAAATTGTTAACCTTGTGTTTTACAGCTGTTAAAAACATGTTATTAAGTATTGTAAAAAGGTATATGAGAGGTCCAGTAAAAACCTATTTTGGTCTATTAAAAATTCAGGTGAAATTTTAGATAAATCTAAAGCTAGAGATTTCAATGCAACCAGTTTGTTAACTTATGATTTCTCTACTCTTTACACTACTTAACCTCATTATTTAATTGGATATAAACGTATTGATCTTATTGAAAGAACCTTCAAGAGGGAAGGCTCTCCTTACCTTGTATGTAATTACAGAAATGCATTTTTACTTCAGAAAAACCTAAAAAAATATCATGCATGGTCATGTCAAAATGTATGTGATGAGCCGACCTTTTTGGTGGCCAACATTTTTATTCAATTTGGCACCAAGCTATATAGACAAGCAGTTGTGATTCCTATGGGCACTTATTGTGCTCCCCTGGTTGCAGATTTATTCCTGTTTTGTTATGAAAGAGACTTTATGATCTCTCTTAAGGGTGATAAGCAGGCTGATGTTATTGATGCGTTTAACACTGCACCCAGATATTTGGACGATATTTTAAACATTAATAGTGTTTATTTTGACAATATGGTAAGTCAAAAATACCCTTCAGAACTCCAGCTTAATAAAGCAAATACCTCTGATACCAAAGCCGCATTTCAGACTTGCATTTGTCAATTTCCATGATATTGTTTCTACCAAAAATTCATGATAAACGTGACGACTTTGATTGTGAAATTGTCAATTTCCTATTTTTAGATGGTGATGTTCCACGCTCTACATCCTATGGAGTCTATATCTCTCGACTCATTCGTTTTGCTAGATCATCTAGCTTTATTACTGACCTCAACACTCGCAATAAATTGCTAACTCAGAAACTTCTTAGACAAATCTATCGGTATCATAAACTTCGCAAAACTTTTTCTAAATCTTATAGACGCTACTATGTTTTGATATCTAAATTCCAAGTCGGACTTAAATTACTCTTGCGCCAAGGACTTTTGGAACCTGATTTCTATGGTGACTTGGTGATAAATTGAAGAACATTGTTGGCTCGAATAATTTTTACAACGCAGTTCATTAAGATAATTTCCCATTATAAAAAGATAAGCCAACATTAATGTATTGCAACAGACTGCATGCTTGATGGTCAATCCAATCAAGGTTGGCAATTTTGCTTTCCTCTTTGATTGCACGCCGGTGGGTCAGACTTCTGACTCTAAGATGGTTTCAACTTAAAGACTTATCTATTGATGAGATGGTAGGGATCTGATGCTATGGCTGTTTGTCAGGCCTACCAGGGTTTACCTGTTGGATTTATTTTGCTCCGGTATTCAGTTTTATTTACTGTTGAGTCCTTATCCTTGCTTTATCTCCTTGTTATATCTTGATTTATATGTTTTAGGAGATGATGCATTGATAAGTTAGGGGTATTTCATGCAAACCAAAGATCTATGTGTCTTGATCCACATCTGAATTAAGGGTGCGGTTGGCGCTGTTAAATCGGTTTAAGCCCTCCAGTAAATATTTTACTGACTGTTCCAAGGTAGTGCTTCTTTTGTGGATCTTTTATGTTTTTTTCCTGTCTTGTGTTTGCTATGTGTTTGTGTGCGTCTGTTTAAATGTGCTTTGTGGTCACCTGCTGGGAAAGGGCTGACCTCTTGGCTCTCGTTTATGGTGTCTAACTGTGAGTTTGTCACTTTCCCATTGGTATCCTGGGTCAGGTGTGGTACTTGATTGTATCGATTCCTGATCTTTGCACCCTTACTTACTTTACTTACAAAATTACACATATGTCAGCTGCTAGTTATCCTACTCTTCGAAGCTTGTTCCCAAATAAAAGCCTAGAACTATGTTTTTATCTTTATATTTTCATCTTTCTTTTTAATATTTTCTTATATATTCATGAGAATGCAAATGAGATCAGTTGCATATTCATTATTGAGTCAACGATCTATATCTGAACTTTTATTTTGTATCATGTTTGGTAGTCAAGGATATATAGCAGCTGAAATTTAGGTTATATTGTAGGTCACACCTTTCGAATTTCTACTATTTTTGATTTTTTCTTATGTGTTCTTCAATATTCGTGAATATGCAAATTAGATATTTCGGATAATATAATCATAGGGTCGCATACCTCTATCTCAACCTTTATTTGGTACAAGGCTTCGTAGTTTAGTAAAGTAAGCAGCTGGCGTAGAGGTTATTTTGTAGGGAAACCACCTTAATTCATCTTCCAATTTTGTCTTATTTCTTATGTTTACATGAATATTTATGGATATTCAAATTAGATTATTTGCATATTTAATCATTTTCGTCAAATACAAATGTCTCAATTTTTATTTCGAACCTAGTATTGAAGTTTATCATAGTTAACAGCTGATTTAGAGGTTATTTAGAAGGTACCACCTTTATTGTTCTACCAATTTTCTCTTACTTCTTAAGTGTTCATTAATATTCATGAATACATGTATTCAAATTAGATAATTCGTTTATATAATCATTTTGGTCAAAATGCGATGTCTCAACTTGAATTTGGTTCCAAGTTTTGCAGTCTACGATAATGAGCAGGTGACATGTAGGTATACCCCCTTAATTTTACTACCAATTTTCTCTTACTTCTTGTGCGTTCGTTAATATTTATGAATATTTAAAATAGACTATTCGCATATTCAATAATTTTGGTCAAATGACAAAGTCTCAACTTTTATTTAGTAGCAAGTTGTGTGGTCTATGCTAGTAAGCAGCAGATGCATAGGACATTTTGTAGGTATACCACCTTAATTTTCTACCAATTTTCACTTATTTCATTGTTTTCGTTAATATTCATCAATATTCAAAATAGACTATTCGTATATTTAATCATTTTTGTCAAAATGCAATGCCTTAACATTAATTTGGTACAAAGATTTGTTGAAAGCGCAGTGGCTCAGTGGTAGAATGCTTGACTCGAGACTGAGGAGCCGTAGGTTTGAGCCTAACTGGCGTCACTGTGTTGTGCTCTCTGAGCAAGACTTATTTATCCTAACTTAGTACTGGTACAACCCAGGAATACCCATCCCTACATAACTGAAAGATTGTTGATGGGACGAAAAGAATCAAATCAAACAAACAAACAAACAAAGTTTTGTAGTCCACGATAATTAGCAGCAGATATAAAGGCATTTTTGAAGGTATACCCACTTAATTTTTCGACAATTTTTTCTTATTTCTCATGCGTTCTCTAATATTTATGAATTATTAAGTAAGATAAATTCGTATATTTTATCATTTTTGGTTATGTCTCCACTTTTAATTGGTACTAAGTTTTGTAAGATAGGATAGTTAGCAGCTAAAGTCGTGGTAATTTTGTAGGTATACCACATAAATTTCTACCCATTATGTCTATGTCTTATGTTTACATTAATATTCATGAATATTTAAATTAGATAATCGGCATATTTAATCAGTTTTGTCAAGTGATAATGTCTCAACTTTAATCTGGCACCTAGTTTTGTAGTCTAGGCTAGTAAACAGCAGACGTATAGGACATTTTGTTTGTATATCCCCTTTATTTTTCAACCAAATTTCTCTTATTCCTAATGTATTCATTAATATTCATGACTATTTAAATTATATTTTCGTATATATAATCATTTTGGTCAAATGGCTATGTCTAAACTTTTATTGGGTACCAATTTTTGTAGTCTAGGTTAGTTAGCCTATGGCAAAAATGAAGGTATACCGACTTAATTGTTTACCAATTTTCTATTATTTCTTATGTTCACATTAATATTTATGAGTATTTAAATTAGATCATTCGTATAGTTAATCATTTTGGTCAAAAATTCAATGTCTCAATTTTTACTTGACCCAAGTTTTGTAGTCTTAGATAGTTAGTAGTAGAAATACAGGTAATTTTGTGAGTAGGCAAACCTTAATTTTTCTACCAATTTTCTCTTATTTCTTATGTTTTCACTAATATTCATGAATATTCAAATACGATAATTCGTATATTTAATCATTTTGGTCAAAAGGTTACGTCGCAGATTTTATTTGGTACCAAGTCTTGTAGTCTTCTAGACGACAACAATCAAAGCTTGTCCTCTTTAACAAAATGAAAAATGAAATGACTCCTTAATACCTCTCATCTCTTGCACCTCCTACTGTCGGTAGTACAACAAAATATAGATTACGCAAAGAATCAGACCTTCAAACTATTCCTGCTAAATCACAACAATACTATCACTCATTTCTGCCCCAGTAATACGAGCCTGGAACAGATTATCCGAAGAAACAAAAACCTCACCTTCTATCACTGCATGAAGAGCCCCTAAATACAGTCACCATTTACTGTCAGCCTACTTTAAATTAAATGTACTCGTGTATTGAGATGCTAATTTATCAGAATCTGAGAACATAATTATTTTTCTACAGTTCAAGAATTTAACTTGAAGACTAAACGCTTGTTACACAACAACAACTACAACAACAACAACAACAACAACTTATTTCCAACACAAAATAAATTTGTAGTCACTTTAGTTATCTATGCTTCGTGTTTGCCATGCTTTCTTGACAGTTCTTTGCAGCCCAGTGATCATCTGCCGGAAGGGATTGGTGAAATACTCAATTGTATCAATTTCTGATCTTTGCCCCGTACTTACTTTTGTACCCCTACACTATAATTGATTTTGCCGTTCGAGCCAACCATTTGAGCTAGATTCATTATCATACCTCCACATCATCGTAGTAAAAGTTAGGAAGAATGAGCTACAAAATGAAGCTTACTGCTTGATCATGTTATGGCGTTGAACCCGAGTGGATAAAAAACCTAAGTTCCATCCCCGTAGAGTGATATGCTGACACAGACTGTATATTGCAACCAATGGTTATTAAAAGATCCAAAATATTATTCGTATATTGCATGAGTATGAAGATAATCACAACATCTTAGCGTACTCTGTATTATTGAACATGTGAGGGATGCAGATTCGAATAAGTCGTCGGACCTCCTTCTGAATCCCGCTCATATAATGCTTATATATACGAGGGTCAGTCAAAAATAAGTGAGAGTTGATTCATATCTCTTACATAGGTTAACGTACACTAGTGAAATTTGGCACATGCATGCAATGAACTGTTCTGCTTCAGAATATGCAACATACAAGACCATGCAAAGTATATTCATTGTTGCTTAGCAACCAAAGAATGTGAAATAACGTCATGTGTTCACGCTGGAATAAAGCGTTGTTATGGAAACACTATACAAAATTTAATTTATATCAACTTGTGCATTTTTTGCAAATATAGTATGTGAATGTATTTTGTGAAATGCAACAACTGAGATTGAGGCATTTGAATTTTATTACATAAATAAAAGGAAAATTAACTAAATTTTCTGAAAATTGCCCCACCCACCAGTTACAGTTAATATTAGAGCAATGTTATCAACTGAGTATCATATCATATGACCATTTCATTGTACTTAGTAATTGGTTTTGACATCTTAATGCATCTTTTGAATATTCCCAGCAATAAGCAGATGCCATAGCAACAAAATCTGGTCTTTTAGCTAAAATTTGAATTTCCATCGATTTTGGTTGCTAGGCAACGTACATCGCATGTATTGTATTTACTACCTATACTATTGCAATTCTTCAAAAGATTGCTAACACATTGTTTGATACAACTGGAGAGATAAAAGGTCCGTTATTATACTGTTTTAGATTTGAAATTATTTTAAATTCATTGCTGCTTAGCCTGAGGTGTCATCAGCGCGAACGCACATCACTGAGAGATGGTCTTCGGTCGCCTAGCAACAGCGCATTGAAAATGATAAGAGGTCAACTTCTATATGTAATGAAGGCCGAAGGTTCATTCTATATGCGTATAAAGTTTCAACCAAAACTGCCGACCAATTAAAAAGATGTTAACCAACTCTCAGTTATTTTTGACTGACCCTCGTATTATTACTATGTTGCTTTGGAACTATTTATGTATTGTTAAAATGAAATGAAGTTTAAACTAAGTCTTGTAGTGTAAGATATTTAAATGTAGCAGCTGATGTAGAGGTAATTTTGTAGGTATACCTCCTAATGGTTTTGACCAATTATCTCTTATTTCGTATGTTCTCATTAATATTCATGAATATGCAATTTTGATATTTGGTAAATCTAATCAGTTGGCCATTTTGCCAATGTCTCAACTTTAATTTGGTACCGAGTTTCGTAGTTTAGAATGATAAGCAGCGGCATATAGGTAACATATTGGCTCGTATCAAGCTTATTGCAAAACGCATTAAAACTCTGTTTTTCCACACAGGGGTGTCAGCTTTAGAAGCAAATTTCTGAGCTGCCAGGCAAACAGGATGCGGCAAATAATGATTTTGAAAAGCGAAAAGACAATTGTTTCAGAAGTTATGAAGTTCTACGGGTTTTAATTAAAGAGACCAAGTCTGCAACTATGAACACTTTTCGATTTTTTTTATTTTCTTTTTAAATCATTTGTAAAAGTAGAATTAAGTTAATTTATGTTTTTACAATAAATATGTTCACTATAGCTGAAAACTGCATGGAAAAGTGAATTATCTTATAAAACAGGTGTGTTTTTCTCTTGTTGGTAATTATTTGCGTCCCTCCAATAATTATAGACAGTTAATTTTAACATAAATGCTGTTGTTTTGATACTGATAATTTGTTAAGATTTACGAAATTGGTAAAATGTATACCTAAATTTTAGTTTTTTTACTACGTTCTTGACAAATAGCAACATTAGCTCTAAAAATTAAAGATAAAAAGTTACAGACTATTCAGCTTTAAATATAACGGTATTATAAGGAACGATATAGAGGCAAATATTCAATTTTATAGGGTAGTAAGAGTTACCCCTCAGAAAACTATGTTCAAAACACAAAAACAATAAAATCAAAAAACAAATTTAAATGACACTAAACTGTCTTTTAGAAAAGAAAATAATACATTTTTGTATGCTGCAATAAAAAATCAGTTATAATCCGTACTTCACGTTTCCGTTTTTTTACCAAAATTGAGCTATCTCCCCATTTTTAATATGATGGTTCCAAATGTTGAGAGTACGACCCAATCAGAAATAAAGTAGAGATATTCATCTTGAACTTAAGACCTGTTTCATCCTTTAGGACGATGAGGTAAGTTTTTTTTTCGAAAATTTGTATTTCTGGAAACGATACAATATTTAACGGATTTACTTAACCGATTTTAATTAGTGGATAATACAAACATTAGCAAAATGTGTGATTAAATTGGCCAAACATTTAAATTTCTGTGCAAACTGATTGGCTGTGCAGCTCAGAAAGGGGTGGGGTGATTTTAAAAGTAACGGGGATGAAAGTTTTAAAGATTTTTATTTTGAACAACTTCTTGCTTCATCAACGCAATCTCCGTTTTCCCAATCACAGGTAGCTGCGTTTAGAGGACGCCAATGATAATTGAGCCGTGACATGTGATTTCCAACAATGTTGCATTTTGACAATTATAGACTCAGACGAGCCAGTGCTGCCTCCTTTTAAGCTTGGAAACTCAAGATGATGTTCGGTCAGTAGCGTAAAGTTAACAGTCATAGAATATTAAAGCAACTAGCAAAGGCTCTGATCAGACTGCGCATATATGCAGGCTCGTCTGAGCCTTTGCTGGTCGCACAAATCACATTAGTGGAAATCTCATGTCGTGGCTCAATTTTATACATACATAATGTTTAGATTTTATCTTCCGGGCTTCTAAAGTCACCAAAAGGTTAATATTATGTATTTTAGGGATTGGATTGCAGATTTTAGCTTACACTTGATCTGCATTTCAATTCTTATATTAAAGCTGCATAGTCTGTAACTTTTGATATTTTTCGATTTTTTTTTATTTTCTTTTTAAATCATTTGTAAAAGTAGAATTAAGTTACGTTTTCACAATAAATATGTTCACTATAGCTGAAAACTGCACGGAAAGGTGAATTATCTTATAAAGCAGGTGTGGTTTTCTCTTGTTGGTAATTATTTGCGTCCCTCCAATATTTATAGACAGTTAATTTTAACATAAATGCTGTTGTTTTGATACTGATAATTTGTGAAGATTTACGAAATTGGTAAAATGTTTACCTGAATTTTAGTTATTTTACTGTGTTCTTGAAAAATAGAAACATTAGTTCTAAAATTAAAAGATCAAAAGTTACAGACTATGCAGCTTTAACATTTTATATTACATGTATCACTCAAGTATGCAAGTATAATCTTACACCCAGCCCCGTTTGTTATCTTTTTTATTTTCAACGGGCAACCAGCGAAACATTAAGAAATGCAAAAATTTCATCCAGGGCAACTAGAATGAAAATGTAACTTCTAGCAGAAAAGCAAACAAATCATAAAACATAGAATGTAATCTGTGCACCCCTCGAAGTCTCGGGATCCAACGTCTGACCAGTCTTTGGCATGAGCTCAATGTGTAGCTTAGGCTCCTGGCTTTGTTCAGTGACAAGCGGACAGTGAAGAATGGGCGGATATCCTGGCTGATCTGAGTCTTTGCTAGGCACACAGACCGCATTCTTTGTTTTCTCAGGTGGCGGCTCATATAATTTTGAGTTAATGACTTAAGTCTTCTCAGGTGACGGCTCAGTCATGCATTAGGTTATTCAAAATTTCAATTGTACCCTGAAATCTATTCAGAGAAACGGCCAAATAGGGTGAAGTCCCTGTCCGCAAAAAAGAGACACATGCAAAAAGTTCAGACCGTCAGAAGCTGCTATAAATGAGGCATAATATGACCCAATGGCGAGGCCAGAACTCTGAAAAAGTTACGCACATCAAAGGGAGACTACTAGATCAAGCAGTGATTCTCTTCAATTGTGTTCCTTTTCAAAATGGGAGCTTATCTTAAAGGAAAATCACGTTTTACAACATTACGTGACCTCCCTTGAATATTATTATTTTTATTACGCCTGTGATCGACTGAAAGATATCAACTAAAGATAAACCAAAGGCTTTGAAGCGTGACTCTATTTACAATATTGATATGTTGTTCCAGAAAAAAGGGTCTCAGACGTTTATTTACATGTACTATAAAAGCTTTCAAATTGACATACACATATGTTCCATTCGGACTGGCTCATTTTACACATTCTGCATCAATCGTTTGAAATAGAAAGATCCAAAGGTCATTGGTCAGAGGTCGTGGTATACAACAGGTCACGAGTTTATAAAGGTAAGAAAGACGGCAATATCAGGAAACGATACAATCAAGTATCACTCCTATGAAAGACCGGAGGTGACTTCACACTACGTAGTCCAGAATTCACAGTTCATACTTCATAGTTCACAGTTCTCACTTCACAGTTCTCACTTCATATTTCAAAGTTCATACTTCACAGTTCTCACTGCATACTTTGCAGTTCACACTTCATACTTAACAGTTCATACTTCGCAGTTCACACTTCATACTTCACAGTTCATACTTCACACTTCACATTTCATACTTCATAGATTATACTTCATACTTCACGGTTCATACTTCATGCTTCACAATTCATAGTTCGTTCTTTATACTTCACAGTTCACACTTCCTACCTCACGCTTCAAACGTCACTGTTCACACTTCATTATTCTTAATTCAAAGTTCGTACTGCATGCTTCACAGTTCATAGTTCGTACTTTACACTTTACAATTTCCAGTATTTAAACACGTGACTGTGACGTATTACTAATAAGCATGGAATGTGTTGTTTGTTTGTTTGATTTGATTCTTTACGTCCAATTAACAATCTTTCAGTTAAACAGAGACGGGTCTTCCTGGGTTTTACCAGTACTTAGCTGGAATAAATGTGTCTTGCTCATGGACCACAACGCAGTGACGCCGGTGAGGCTCAAACCCACGGCCCTTCGGTCTCGAGTCAGACACTCCACCACTGAGCCACTGCGCTCCCATGGCGTGTGTTGTTGTTTGATTCCATTTTGTTAGATATTGTTAAATGCAAATTGCTTGTTATTAATTGCCGACTATCGGTACCGTTGTCATTATTCATATGTATTTGTTACATTCATATTACAAAGTAAGTAAGGTTGCAAAGATCAGGAATTTATACAATCAAGTACCACACCTGACCCAGGATACCAATGGGAAAGTGACAAACTCACAGAAGACACCACAAACGAGAGCCAAGAGGTCAGCCCTTTCCCAGCAGGTGACCACGAAGCACATATAAACAGACGCGCACAAAACATAGCAAACACAAGACAGAACAAAAACGAAAAAGATCCACAAAAGAAGTACCGCCTTGGAACGGTCAGTTAAATATTTTACTGGAGGGCTTAAACCGGTTTAACGGCGCCAACCTCACCCTTAATTCAGATGTGGATCAAGACACATAGATATTAGGTTTGCATGAAAGACCCCTAACTTATCAATGCATCATCTCCTAAAACATATAAATCAAGATATAACAAGGAGATAAAGCAAGGATAAGGACTCAACAGTAAATTAAACTGAATACCGGAGCAAAAGAAATCCAACAGGTAAACCCCGGTGGGCCCGACAAACAGCCAAAGCATCAGGCCCCTACCATCTCATCAATAGATAAGTCTTTAAGTCGGAACCATCATAGAGTCTGAAGTCCGACCCACCGGCGTGCAATTAAAGAGGAAAGCAAAGTTGCCAACTGTGATTGGGTTGACTACCAAGCATGCAGTCTGTTGCAATACATTAATGTTATAGCCAATCTTTTTATAATGGGAAATTATTTTAATGAACTGCGCTGAAAAATTATTAGAGCCAACAATCTTCTTCAACTTATACACCAAGTCACCATAGAAATCAGGTTCCGAAAGTCCTTGGCGCAAGAGAGATTTAAGTCCAACTTGGAATTTAGAAATCAAATCAAAGTATCGTCTGTAAAATTTTGAAAATGTTTTGCGAAGTTTATGATACCGATAGCCCTGTTTAAGAAGTTTCTGAGTTAACAATTTATTGCGAGTGTTGAAGTCAGTAACATAGCTAGATGCTCTAGCAAAACGAATGAGTTGTAAAACCATATTTCGATGTCACGGTTTAAAACTCCAAAAATCAGAACTGCATCTGTATCTTCCTCTTTGCATTGCAGGTTGCATAATAAAAGGTTCAACTCGGAACACAGTCAAAGGTGCATAATTGATTTTTGCCTAAAACTAGTCCATAAATAGGAACTGGGTTATCATGTGGCTATACCTAAAAGAGTTTAATTAGCAATCAACACTTTTCATTTAAGAATATCCATTTAAATGGACCGTAAAACCAACACACGCCATTTGTATTAGTAATATACCACATGTTTAAAGATTAAAAACTGTGGAGTGTGAAGTATGAAGTGTGAAGTCCAGACTTGAAGTATGAAGTTGGAAGTCTGAAGTATGAAGTCTGAACTGTGAAGTATGAAGTGTGGACTGTGAAGAATGAAGTACGAAGTGCGGACTATGAAGTATGAAACGTGAAGTTTAAACTGTGAAGTGTGACGTATGAAGTGTGAAGTGAGAACTGTGAAGTATGTAGTACGAACTATGAAGTATGAAGTTTGAAGTCTGAACTGTGAAACGTGAAGTATGAAGTGTGAACTTTGAATTGGCACTTTCCGTTGTCTTTCATGCATCAAATAACGTATGACGCTTTGAACTTTGTTTATTTGTTTGTTTTGTTGCTTTACGTCCCAAGTCAACAGCTATGGTCATTGCAGGACGGTCAGTTCACCTAACCACACTTTTTCCTGGGCAGGCTTGAACAAGCGGTTAACCAGTAATTCGTGCACATTTCTGAGATTTTACCCTGGGATAGAAAATCTTATCTTACTCATGCTAAAGTAACGTCATCATGTGAAATTGCATCTTAGCGTATTCTGGGACATCTGGAAACTTATTTTAGAATAAATAAATAAAAACAGTGGTGAGCAAGAAAAAGAATCCACTATTCGTGTGAAGGTAGGATAGAAAAATCCGCCAAGTCTCGTGATGCCAAACGGTGACCCTCGGGCGGATTTTTGTATCCTAACCTCACACTCAAGACAAATTCTTATATTCTGTTTGTTTGTGCTGATGCTCTACGTCTCGGTCAACATCTTTTTTTTCAGTCATGACGGGGCGTCTCCTGTGTTGAACTAGCACTAAGCCTCCCGAGAGGCTAGAGCCAGATACCTATCGACCGAAATTCACATACTGACAACAAAATATTCGAGTATATACATTGAAAAGCCACACAGACGAAAGTACCTTGTTTATAATAGAAAATGATAAATTAAAAGACATGTAAGTCAGCTCGTTTTTATCATATTTATCATATGACGTCGCGTCTGGGAGTGAAATAACGCCATGCAATAAAGTCGTTAAACCACTAGTGGTTTATAGATTTACGGGAAAAGTTATGACGTCCATAACAACGTTGCGTCATAATGACAAAATTATAACGTTTTCACGCCAGAAATGAGATTTCATAGTATTTGTCATATGATAAAAAGAATCTGCCATTCGTGCTCTTGTACATGTATTATTGAATTTATTAAACTCGTTGCGAAAAACAGATAAAATGCTCGGCAAGCCTCGCATTTTATCTCTTTTTTCCCAACTAGTTTAATAAATTTCAATAAAACATGAGCACTCATGTAAGGTCCTCTTTATATATTAATACGTGTACCTTTAATAATTGTCCGCCGTAAATACCACTAAAGTAGTAAAGACAGCCGAGAAAAACACATGTAAATCCCATCAATGTCACCAATACATGCGTATATGTCCGCATGACTTCTGCTTCTGTATCTATAATACGTAGCAGCTTAATGCTACATATACACCCAGGTAAACCGCATGGACAGATCTCGGAGGGTGTTGCCTATCGGAGGTTAACAAAGGATTTTGGGTATGAACATGGTCTGTATTGAGACGATTTTATTTCATTTTAGAATCACTTTGAGGGATAAGAACAACATACAGGTCGATAGTATACAGAATGATGAGAACTCTGAAAACAATTCATGGTTTTGAACTGAATCTGTTCGAGTTTAAATCGCATTTGAATTCGGAAAGGCAGTAATTTTAAAGGAATATTTCGAATTCACCAGTTTATATTCATATCTAAACTCTAGTTTTTATGTTTTTCAAACTGATTATCGGCGATAACTTTTTTATTTTTCATGTTAGCGAAACGGGATCGCGATGAAAGTTGTACAGGAAAATTAGCGCCAATTTCTCCTAAAGGTCCGAAGTGTGTGACTCAAGCTTGAAACAGATTTTTGGATACATAGATGAGGAATTTGCGAAAAATGGAATTCAGCCAAAATTTTTAAGTCTTTTATTGACAAGTAAATTTCGTAGAGGCGTGACAGAGAGGGTTCGTCTCAAAATATACTAAAGGAATAAAGAAGAGCAACAGACAAAAATATAATTTTTGCGTGTTTGAATGACGGTTTGGTGAAATCTCTTTTGAAAATTTCTTATTGAGTATTTATAGCATGTGATAAAAGACCAAAACGTCATTTTAACGCTACATTTTACACCACAATATGAAAACATAATGAAAACGTAAAATGTGACTTTAACGTCAGAATAAAGATAAAGAAACCCCGTCTTTTCCATGTTTGGTTATTTGGCGTCGACTTGACAATATGCAAATTAAACAAACGTCCAATCATATTCGTAATGCAGTCAAATATTGCGTCAAAATATGCTACTTGAATGGCAAGATACACAATGGTAGTGAATAAACGATAAACGTCACTTAGAGCCGTCGGGTTTGGGTCGCTGGTAAATATACGGGATAAGATAAACCTAGAGACATCAGAACATGCTTTCTTGTGAAAAACTGACTTTTCAGATACAGAAGAAATACGCTGGTAAGGTGTTTATATTGACGTTAGCCAAACAAAACACGGCACAATGCAAGAGAAAACATCTGATTACATGTTGAGAGTGAACACCAAACTTGTGAACTGTAACCTTAACTTTGTCACTGGACCATTTTATCATTAGAAAAAGCACATAAACATCATGGAAACCATTAAAACGTAGGATATCGAATTTTTACGTCAGAATTGTGGTTTTTTGACGTCTGAAGATCTCACGTCATAATTCTTGAACAAAACGTCCTTGTAATGAATAAATCTCAAACAAAACAGAAAGTTTACGCATTTAACGCAGTATTCAGAGTTGACGTTAATAACGTTAAGCCGTTTCAGTATCCTACAGAAACGTCGCCATTTGATCATTACCTTGATCCGCAATCTATGCCAAGACTTTTTAAAACAATTAACCGATGGTTGATTCAAACTTTGCTTTTATTGACCCTGTTTCAGCAGTTAATTACGGGGGTCAGGCTGGTTCGGCGCATGCCAAAATGATTACGTAATCGATTATAACGTTGAACCTGCTGTATTTTGATGGATTGATATCATTTGCACTAAAAATTGCATCATATTGTATGCTTACAATGACTCGAAGTGTTTGTTGCGTTTTTTAGTCCTTAAGTATAATATTCATAAGCGGCGTTCAGCGGCTGTGCATAGTTTGCAAACCCCAAAGTACAGCATCTAAGATGAGCGTGATCATTTGTAGGAGCAGAAACTGTGATTACGCATGACATGCTAGTTTTCTCTTATGCACGTGCTTCAAAACGGGCGGTTTCGAGATGACCCCAGTAGCTTAACGCACGAGCGAAGCAGCCGCCATTTCCAATGTATACTGAACAAAAAAAGTTAAGGAAATCCCAGAAAACCATGCAACATAAGAACAGCAAAGCAAACAATTATTCAATTTTTATTTATTTGTTTAGATACGTGTCATCGGTTGAAAAACATGTTTACTTTAAGTTGCTAGCACCAATGCCTTTGTTGTGACACGGTGTCAAGTAACCCAGGGGTCAAAGTCATTTTTCGCAAAAATGTCTACAGAGTATTCACCCATTAACACATGAAAAACATGTAAGTTTTCAAAACTTGAAATGCAATCCCTTTGAATGTCACATGAAATTAACTTGATAGCCTTAAACATCACATTTCGAAGATGAGAATGCCTTCAGTAATGAGTGTGTTCCCAGCCGGTGGCAAATAAGGACTAGCACTGGTTTAGCATACTCTGAATAAGTCTTTTGATTTGGTGCTGAGCTGAGGGATCAGCATCAATATCTCCTGCAACACTGTATCGAGGGGCTAGGAGTTTCTTGATGCCATTATTATGCGTCGGACCCTCTGCCCAAAGTTGTCATAGACATGTTAAAATTGTAGACATGTCTGACCAGTCAATACGCACAACATTGCTGATTCTAGTGAGGTGTGTTCTGGCACTGTTATCCTAGGCCAGATACTGTTACTGGTTTTCACACAAAAAAGGCAAGGAAAAGACCTCAACATCTCATCCATGTACAATTGACTGATCAAATGTCCCTGTATAACCACCAGAGCTGCCGTCCTACGTTTTAAACATCTCCATCTCTTGAGGGACTTTGCGAACATTAATGCACGAAAACCTATGTTTGCTCTGTAAATTGAATTTTTGCGAAAAATGGAGTGAAGACCAGTCAACTTTGACATTGATTTACTAAGCTGCTGTGGACGCTACAGACCCAGATGAAACGCCATTATAAATAAATATGGTCACATTATACTATTGTGAAATTCAAAAGTCTTTAATCGCTATAGATATTTTGTTATAGCCCCTCAAACACATTTTCCTTAACTTTTTTGTTGAGTTTATCTAAACAAGCCATCGTGAATTAGGCGGCGCAATGCAGTTTTTGACTGACATATTTATCTTAGTTTATTTGAGCTTTGATTAAAAATCTCAAAGAGTGCATCTATGCGCAGGGTAAACTGCGGCATCTCGGATTATGGAACCATTTGGAGAAATTGGCGCTAATTCTTCTCTACAACTTTCATCGCGAACACAGTTTGCTAAAACTAGTAACAAAAATTTATCGCCGAAAATCAATGTGAAAAACATAAAACTAGAGTTTATTATTTTATTTTTACTACGCTGGAATGTATAATAGTCCAGGCGCTGATTTCTGTACAGGCCTTAGTTTTTGACTTGGCACAACTTACCTGCCAGAAAAAGTTTGACTGCAGAAATGCAATTCCGAGGTCATCTGCAATACTCCTAGGTACGTCGTACAGTCAAATTGTGGTAGCAGCTTTACTGTAGGACGGCATCTTTGAACCTATCCTACGCTAAATGAGGCTTAGGTAAATTGAGAGAAAGCGCGCCTCACGTTCACCCATTGCTTCCTATTCAGCGTGTTTCCCTTTAATTTTATACATTACATGTATGCAATGGCATACGACAGTAGCGCAATATAAAAATTCTGTATATATGGTATATAAGACGCGAAAATGTCCAACGAAAGGGGTGATTTACCCCATCCCCTGAATATAATGTATCCAAATTCAAAAAGAAATGAAATCTTCCCCATTTCTTAATTTATCAAGTAAAATGCATATTAAGAATCGTATTTAAACATTATTCTTATAGAATGTTTGTCATGTTTTACATTTGTTACAAAATAAAGAAAGAACATACCACCTGAAATGGCAATTCAGGAATGCGTGTATTACACAATTTTCAGTGTTAATTCTCTGTTGCAATATATTGTATCTGTGATCTCTGCTAAATTCTTATATATGGACATGACGATAGCCTTAAAATCATTAAATGAAATGCAGCAAACAGTCAGTATGCGTTTGACCATTATACTACATGAAATTACAGTTATATACGTTACTTACTTTCAAATGTATTACTATTTAATGCAGCAATATCATTAAACTATTTCACCAAACGACCTCCACAAAATGAGGTTTGTATATTGTAGTTTTCTAAAACTAAATTATACTGGCCAGATAATGAAGTGTGTTAGCATTTCAGCGGATAAAGCGTTTCCCTGCAATAGCTAAATTAACTACGGTAACGTTACCCTAAAATAATAGGAAATCCTCTTGTTAATATCCAGTTATTTCTCATTCTTACGTATCAATATTATCTTTTAATTGAAAGAAAATGACTAGCAATATGATTTTAAACTAATTTTGGCACCTGTTATTACAGTTAGATATGTTACGTTCTGTTAAATACAATATTTAATGCAAGGAAAACACTATATTACCAATTGTGTAAGCCACCAAAATACATGCTATTACAGCTTGTCAGCTATTGACTACAATAACTATATTGATAACTATGATTCGGGGAAAAAACTTATACTTAAGTCCTAAAATTACCTTTTTATTTACAATTATATTGGTTGAAATCAAGAAATGAAATATTAAAGCAGACGTTAATCCTTGCCATAGCAAAAACTGTTTTAATCGTTACGGTTTCTGTCCCACATATGGCAAACGCCATGCCTATTCATATAGTTAAAACCGCTCTATATCCAATCATTATCCAGTTCGATGAAGAAACAATACAATTGATGTGAGTAACATAATTATAAAACAAAAGTATTTAACCCATATTATCCTAGCGTTCTTTTTGTGGGACATAGACAAATAGTACAAACCAAGATCAGACGCCACAGACTGCAATGTCTGATCAAGCTCTCTATTAAAATTTTGATAAGAATGAAAAACAACACCCAACAACCCTGAAGACGAAAATGGACTGGTCCATTTCATAAAAGTGGGAAGTTTCATTCGACTTAAAGGAGATGATGACATTTATCATACGCTTTGTCTTTTTCTGCAATGTTATAGGGCATTGAAACAGGACAGTTTTTCCAAGGTTTTTTATGGTCATACAATTTAGAGGTCAAGGCTTATCACTTAGAAAAAAAACTCTCTTGCATTGTAAAAATTATATTGTAGCTGTGGCAAAATGAATGGACTCAAATAAATTATTGGAAACTTTGTTTTTGATTATTTCTATCAATTAGACTTAGTCTAAACCTGAAAATTGTTCATAGAAAATCATTACGATATTCAACACGTCAAATGAGGGCATAATCATTGATGCAAGAATGGCAGCCCATTAATCCTTTGTACGTTCCAAATCAAACTAAATTGACTATAAATAGAAACGTAAATAAAAATCAAATTAGTAAGCGCATTTGATTTTTGTTCAGCATGAAGGCTCATGCGAGCCTGTGAAAATATGTCATTAGACACACCAAAGCATCTGCTGCGTGTATATGTAGATGAAGACAAACACTAGCTCCACTGCATCAGCATGGGGGATTAAACGGTGCATTTGTCAATGTGAGGTAAGTACCAAAATCGCATATGGTGGTTCAAATCTTCAATTGAGCATGTATAAATTGCATCAAAAAGTTCAGCAATTGTTTTTCTTTTATCTTATGGTAGCGAAATTTATACTTGCGCTACTGTCAAAGAACATATCGAAGATAAGATATTCAAAATCTCGATATTATATCACATAACATATACAACAATAGAGGCACTACTCTATCAACCTCTAAGATTTATACTTACCTTAAAAAGTAATATAAGTATGGTTTCTTTTGGAAGGAAGCATTGCAAATATGACATGTATATATATTTTAATGCATCCATTCTAGGCATTGCATTGAAGTATTTCATTGATGACAAAGACTATACTGCATAAATTGTTTGTAGGAACGATTGACTATTTGTATAAATCACTACCCTCAACATGTTTTGTGCTTTTATATAATTTCCTACTTATGTGTAATGCATTTGTAATGCATTTATTTTCTATCTGAAGAAGCAAGATATTTTTTTCAAAAAGCTGTGTTGATTTTGATTTGATATCACTTATTCATTATTATGTTTATATACATATAGCGCTTTGTTATCAAGAATTCTGTTTACAAGACTCCTGTAATAATTTGGCCATGCCACATTCTGTATAGTGAAAATTAGCACCGTTTATGTATAAGCATTGATTGCTAAAAGTGAGTAAGATCTCATGACTGCGTGTTTTAAAACGTTTTATTGTTCCATCCAATATCTAAAAGGACATTTTAAAATATATTTTTCATAACATACTTGAGTATCACAATGTCTTATTCAGCCTGACATAACTCTTGACCGATAATGTCGTCTGTTTTTTAACTAGTGTCCTAAGCAGCGATTAACTTGTGTTCCTTGAATATGATCATATCACATGTGATCGTTGTCATTCATTATATCTGATGTTACCTATTTATGGAAATGTTTCTTCTATATAAAAACTCTCCTTATAAAGTGATATTAGTATAGCAAAGGTTCAAAGGTACTAACAGTTTCGTTAAATAAATGCTGAAAATAAACTAAAATCAATTAAAAAGCTTAAACAAGTAATGTGTCATCATCTACATATGTATATAAATGTCAGTATACAATTTGATTTTTAGACATTCTCTTTAAAAAATAACTGATTACAGACACGTGTAATGCATAACATCTATTGTAATATATATATATATATATATTGGTAATTGATTCTGTCTGGAATGTCAGCAAAGAAAAATAGTATAGCACCATCTCTCTAAACATTTAGTAATTTGTATTCTTCTATGTGACATTAGCCTAGGTATTATACAAGGAGCTAATCTATATTATGTTACTGACTTTGTTTGTATAATGTGTACAATAGTAAACTGGGTACATAAAAATATTTTTGTAAATGACTGATTTGACTTCATTCAATAAAACTAAATTATGTTTTTTCTTCTGTGATAAATATTACAAATTCTACATCCTTAATATTTTAGCTTTTCAGGGGCCAATCGTACACTGTCTTTGATAACATTTTGGACAAAGATAGGACCTTATGATATTTGATACGGTTATTTTATGTTACTTTGATCAATTTGACAGGAATGGAATGTATTATTCTACTACTACTACTACTACTACTACTACTACTACTACTACTACTACTAAATAGCTATCTATGTCTTTATTTATGTGTTTTAGACTCTTTAACTTTGGACAAATCAAAATAATATTTTGTGGAGATGAAAACTTCAAAAATTGCTTTTTTTAAATGTAAATATTTTAGAACAAACTGCTGTCTTGTTATAAATTTAAAACAAAACAGGTTTGAAATTTAACAAACTATCATATGAAATATAATTTAAGGTATTTAGCATATATATAATCTTAAAGTTTGTAATGTACGTTACATATTGTCATTCAAGCTTCAAAATATGAAATTTGACACCAGAAACGCAGTTAAGAATAGCTTTTTACTATCGTGTATCGTTAGTGATCAATTATGGTTTAAAAAGTCAGCAGATGGTATTACATGCTACCTTGCAAGTGAAATGGTTCTAACCATATTCACCATTTTATTTGGGATAATCATATCTAAAAGCTTATAATTCTTTAAGTAATTATGATAGAAACAAGATGTATGCAGTTTTGAAACAGCCAGGTTATTATCTTTTCCAAACATGGTATGTAAAACCTTTATACCCACCATAGAGCATATCAAATTAAACTTTGACCAAAATCAAACGATTTTATAAGGTGTAAGTGAAGATATGACGTAAATGACATTTATAACCTAAAAGTTGTGCTTCTGGATGCAAACAATTTATTTTCATAAATGTTTAGGTCCCTATTGAGGTTTTGGCGGTAAAGAACGGCTGTATGCACCACCAGGATACCACCTTGATACCAATTCTTATTAAAATGTCGCAATTTTGTTTTTTATAGTAAAAATGGGGTAGGTGTACAAAATGACTCCTCCTGAAAAACTGCTATCACAATTTGACTATACGATGTGCCTAGAAATGTTGTGGAAGGGTAGTCCTAACTATTTCTGAAGTCAAACCTTTTCTGGCTGGACAATTGTGCCAAGTCAATTTTCAAAAACTTAGCTCCTTTACTAATACCTCTCTTTGGAATGTATTAGTCAAACATAGTTCAAAAATACTTGTTAAATACCTATCTATTTGCATTTATATGACGGTGGTATCATGTTTATGGGTAGCTCTCCGTTCGGAGGTATGTTGGGTAGCTGTCAGAAGGAAGGCATGTCCATGCTAATATTGATTTCGGAGAAGGGCAAATTAATTATGCTCATTTAACAAGCTCTCGCATACGGAAAAGAGTGTAACACTCAAACACTTTCAAAAACAAGTGGTTCCATTGACGAGGAAAATATCAAAGGAGAATTAAGCTAAATAAATCAATTTGCTAGAGTTTTTTCAGCATTGAATGGGTGTTTGTGTGTAGTTGCTTGTTTTGTTTCATTAGCATATGGTATGACCTACCATATCTATTTAGCCCTTTGCATCACATTAAGCAAACAATCTGGCAGTTACATAACATGCCAAAGCATTATACTATGAAATGGACAGAGGTGACATATCAAGCAGCAATGCAACTAGTATACCAGATGTTTAGAAGAGCACCTGTACTATCTAATCAGTCATCACTAGATGCATGAATATAACTAGGTGTTTTCGGTTTCACACAGCATAAGTTACCCCGCTTTAAACAACGACCTTTGGGTTTAAACAAGTATAAATGACCAGAAAATGCACAAGCCCAGACAGACACGTGGCACCAAGAGACAGGGACACTGGGACACAGACAAATAAGGGATACGCACAAAAGTCAGAATGCAATAAGCAAAGCATCCAGCTCCCTTTATCTCAGTGAGAGTATTGCCAAACTAGTAATGACACAATATAAGCATTTAACACGAAGTGCTAAACACAAACCCAAGCAAATACAACAAAATAGTAAGTGAGTATGATCAGGAAATACCACAATCACAAACTTCAGACAAACCCATGACACCGTGAGGAAGAGCAACACAGCAATCACGAGATACTAGGAAGACAAACTAAGCAAAGCAACCAGCCCTCTCTTCCCTATCAAGATGACCATCGTCTGACAATGATAATTACCAGGAATCAAAATGCATGGGTGCATGCATGTGTGTGTGCGTGGATGTTTGCGCGGGCGAGTGCGTGCGTTGTTGTGTGAAAGATATAGAAAGAGACAGTGAGAGGGTGGCTTAAATTCATTCGATGACAAGCCAATATTTGACCATGTTGAGTGGCTAATTAACTTATTAAATGCGTCGCTAAAGAAAAAATGATCAAATACAACTAGCTTTAATGAAACAAAGGAAAATGCTCATAGCTTAAGCCCTATTTCCACAGAGCTTGCAACAGCGCTGCGTGCTCTCTAGGACTGAAATATTGACAATCTCAGAGAGGTTGCAGAGGTCGCGGCAAGGTTTACAAATTTCGCAACAAGGTTGCAGCAAGGTCGCTGACCAAAATCAGTCGCCGACAGTCTTTTGAGCATGCGCAAAGACTAGCCGCGACTGATTATGTTGGCCAACTAGTTGCAAAGGTTTTCTAGAAGTCGCCAAACTGCCGTTGATCGATCGACGATCAGTCGCCGATCGATTTCATGAAAACTTTGGCTCAAAAATCTTAAGCAACAAGTCTGTGACTTATCGACGACTGATCGGCGACCAATCGGCGACTGGTCGCTGATAGGTTGCAGAGCCAGCTTCAACAAAATGCTATCTTGCCATCATAACATCGTTTCGCCACAAGCGTTGAAAGTGTTTACATCATGGGGCATAGAGCTGGTCAAAACTAGACCGTAGCACCAAAACAGATGGTAACTTACTACCAAAATTTAGACTCCTGAATATGTTGATGAATATTAGCTGTCCTATAGGTGAATTGAGCCAGAAATATCAAATGCTGAAAGTAAAAAGCTTAGAGCTAAGTAGGTCCCAGCAGAACCGACATAACCATAACTGCCATGTTCTGTTTTGTTGTAAGCGAAGCATCTGCATCTATTGTGTTATCATGATGGTCAATTGCACAGAAATAGTTTCTCATCAGTCGCCAGTCAGTAACCGATGAGTCTCCAATTAGTCGCCGATTGATCAGCCGCCAACCGAATCAAACGATCGCCGAATGTGCGGCGACTGGTTGGCCATTGATCGGAGACTGGTCGGCGACTGGCTGACGATCATACCAGTAGTAGAAAATTAGTCGCCAAGAGAATGCAGCGCGGTGGCATTTGAGCTCTGTGTGACTGGGTCTTTACATACAGCTGTGCTAAAGCAAAATACTAGTAGAACCACGGTGGACCCAAACAAGGGAAAAGGGCATACACCAACTCATCGATGAAACGCTGAGGCCAGTACTCAATTTATGAATTTGATGCCTAACACCCCCCCCCCTAAGTGCAGTCTAAATTGTCGCCACAAGCGAAAAGTGAGGTCGTGCCATTCCCCAGTGCATCCCTGCATACACGTCGGCGCCGACACTGTCACCATGACGACGGGCCCTAGCCAGGGCCGTGCAAGTCCAACTTTCACCGTTTCAACAGAATAGACCAATGGTAGACTGTGAGAGGTGCGTCCATAATGACTGAACAGTTGTTGTAACATCATTAGTCAGACACTGTTTTAAAAAAAACGGAACAAAACCTCAGGTCTGTTTGACAAAGCACTCTATCGCATATTTCAGTCAAGCTTCACTGAGACACAGCGTCTGTCCAATCAGACGCATTATCTTACTGAACTCTTCACTGTAAGTTAGTGTTTAACTCTGGTCCCTCATTGATAAATTATTTTGGCCATCGCGTATATAGTTTTTTTTCTAAATTGAACCATAGAGACCCTGCTAGGAGGTCGCGCGTTATGGCATCCCATCTAGGTCTAGGATGACTGCTTATGTCCCCTTAGTGGCACGCTATTAATGCAGCAGTTATTTGTATGCTTTGCCTCTTGGGGCCGGGGATAACAGGGACATAGCGGTGTCCAAGTGCAAGGATCTGACTTACGATGCATGAGCGAAAAAAACGATGCGTTAATCGCCCATGCTGACATATTATCCAGCAGGGATATAGCTCTGATTATTTTTTATCTGAGCCTTCATCTAGTTACAGATTTTGTGAATGCGATAAGAAAACGCTTTTTTATAATGCAGCACTAAGTGCCTATTCTAGTTTTGCAATCATCTTTGCTGATTGTATCCCCTGCATTTTGTAATAAAAACGAAAGGACATACCATTTAGCATTGCACCGTTTTATCCTTCAGTTTGTCTGTACTTCTGTCCCATAAAAGTAGTAGGTGGCTTGTGTGCGCAACTCCTAAAATTTTATCCTGACCATTTTGAAACTTTAAAGATGTTTTGTCATGGTCTGAAGGTGTGCATGGGAGCCAACGACTCAGTGATAGAGTGTTTGACTCGAGATCGATCAGAGGGTTGCGTGTTTGAGCCTCACTGGGAGCACTGTGTTGTCTGCTCGGCTATAAATACCATCTAGAGATTGCAATATCTGAATTATGCTATCTAGATAGCTAATAAAAAGGCGCTGGTCGGCTTGCACCCAAACAGTCTAAACAGCACTTTAATTTTGTTATTCGCTATCTGGAAAGAAGAATGATATTTCTTGCTACTGTCGAAATCTAACAATCTAATTCATATAGCTGAGCAGGCTAGTTTGAATTTTACCTGGTCTGATTTTCTCTTAACGAGGCATATATTCAACAAAACCGTCCATCCGCCAGCCTGTTCGCTGTCAAAAGTGTGGCAGATATCATCAAGAATTAATGAAATGTACTTGCGCATGGAGAAAAAAGTTGTAAACTGTATGAATATTTAATAGCAAAACAAAGCGAAATAATAATATAATAGCATTTCCAGAATGTTTCCCCCTTGCTCGAAATAATCATCTCTCCGTCTCTCTCTGTCTCTTTGTCTCTCTCTCTCTCTCTCTCTCTCTACTGTCTTTATATTCTCCACTCTCTTTATCTCGCTCTACTCTATTTCTCTCTCTCTGTCTACTCTATGCCTCTCTCTCTCTACTCTCTGTCTCTGTCTCTCTCTCTCTACTCTCTCTCTCTACTCGCTTTATATCGTTCGACTCTGTTTATATCTCTTTACTCTCTATCTAATCTCTCTCTCTCCCTCTACTCTCTCTCTCTTCTCTCTCTCTCTTTCTCTACTCTCTCGCTCTCACTCTACTCTATTTTCTCTACTCTATTTCTATTCTCTCTCTCTCTCTCTCTCTTTACTCATTCTCTCTACTCTCTCTCTCTCTCTCTCTCTCTCTCTCTCTCTCTCTCTCTCTCTAATGCATTTGGTAATTAACTTAAAACATTTATTAGCAGTACGGGAATATAATGAAATGCTAGTGAGTGTTCGACTCTTATGTTCAGTCCTCCTCTGTCAATTTCCAAGTACGTCATCCAATGGTAAAGAACTGTAATAACGTGCTATCAGGAAACGTTCTTACATGAAATTGCTAGAGGAGTTCTCTGTATGCCTTAGCATTTACAATGAGGCCCTCTCAGGAGTTATGGTGTTTTAGTACAAGCCGTTTTATTCTAGGGAAAGAAAAAACTGCCAAATTGAGGGGAACAAAATTGTCAGAGAACAGGGAAATAATTAAACATGAAACATGGATACAAGTCAATATTTAAGAAGAAAAAGGGAACAGGTACCTCCTGGGAGGGCCTCTATTATAGATAACACAACAATCATCACAACTATAAAACCACTAAACTTGATATGCTAAAACAACGAGTAACAGCTAGTTTACAATCACTACTGTAGAAGATAGCCATTAAATTTCCATAAAAAATCCAGGAATAAAACATGATTTTGCTCAAAAACATTAACTCAAGGCATTAATCCTTGGTTACAAAAATGATGTTATTTACAAGATCAAGAGCGTTGCAAGTGTTCCGGTTATGAATTTATGGTACCCCATGCAGTTTCAATTGTAGAAAATAATCAGACCAATACCGATAAGACATACTAGCTCGATGGTTAGCCAGCACTGGTACATGTACACTATCGTTTGCTTGTTGGATCATTTTCAAAACTACTCCAAAATGTTTTGACTCGTTGTATCAAGGCAGTTCTATACTTTAACATGGTCTTGTCTTCTACTGGACTGTGGTCATCAATTTGGTCATTTCTATAATGATGAAGCAGACCTATATTGATATCAACGCCATTAGCTGTCTCTTCTGTTCCACTCACATTCTGAGCAACAAAGTGTATATGCATAATTTCAACCATCTCTGGGCGTATGATTACCTTTGATCGTTTTCTATTTGGAAAGGTGTAATTGGCATGTTTCAAAACCGACATGGTCAAAAGATTATCTGAATTGTTGTCTGTAGAGGCATTTCCCTTTGCAGCCCATTTCCTCCAAAAGAATGTATTTCGAAATGAATAAGAATTACCATACTTTAACTTTAACATCATGTCAGCCCACGTCGTTGTGTCTTGACCTCTGGGAATAATGTACTCATCCAAATCATTAAAGGCTAAATATTCCGTGAGGTTTCTGTTTCTGTATAGGCAATCATTGATGGCAGCTAGCTGATCATGATAATGACAATGACTATTTTTCTGCAATTCCGTTGGCAATTGCCAAGGCATCACTTCCGCCAAGCCTCGTTTTGAATAATATGACAACACTTGCCCCGTTCTTTTGGATATTGACTCATTATAGAATGTAAAATGTTCCACCCCTAGTAACATGGTCAACTCGATCCATTCAATAAGTACTTTGAAGTTCGATATTTTAAACATAGGTGGTATGCAAATCGAAAATGTTCTCTTTACAACAGGGTTGTTTGGCCGCACATATACCGGAAGTAAAGGTAGATCAGCTGGTGTGTTGTTTAATAATACCACAGGTTGTGTCGGTGATGATGAGATGTTGATCGTCAGAGGAGATATAAATATAGGGTCCTCAATGTTGTTAGGCAGCGGACAGAGGAAGAAGCACGCTGTATATCTGAAAGCAAATGGCAAGTGGTGATTACATAGGGGATCTTATATTAGTGCAATGTTTCATTAAACTGATTAAACCAGTTAGGGAAAAAATAAAATGCGAGGCATGCCAAGTTTTTTTATTTTTTTTTTCAACGAGTTTAATAAATTCAGTAATACAGGAGTACGAATGTTAGATTATATTTATCATATGACATTAAGGATATTTTGACTTCATAATTTTGGCGTAAAAACATTAGGGGTTTGTCATATGCGTAACTATAAAAGTGTCATTTCATAATGTTTCCCGAAAATCTATAAACCATAGTGGTTTATCGATTTTAACGCTTGTTTACCACTTCTTTTGTCTGTCCAATATTTATAGATACTAGGTCAAGATACTTATTAGCAAACTTAAACAATATAACGACCAGGGATCTTTTGTTATCCATGGAAAACAAACCAAACCACAAAAACGAGGCGCTATTTATGCAGGTACAAGAGTTCATAGTGGAATCAGGCAGGTTCGCTCGAGACTATGTCAAACATGATGAAACACTATCCACCATGTTCAATGCGAAGCATTTAAACCTTGTAGTCATTCACTTCCCCCTCTCTCCCCATTTTATCTTCTTTTTTTTCTCTTCATCTGCCATGCATTAATGTTGATATTACTTAGCGTACATTAATTGCCAGTGCCATTCTCATATACTTTTTATATGATCCACATTGTAATAGGAAATGACTTTAATATAAGCTTAAGCTTACTGTCAAATCCTACTACTATACATATTGTAATATGCTTGTTAATTCAGAAATAAAATATTGTTCAAACTAAACTAACAATTGGCGTTATTTCACTCCAAGACGGGACGTCATATGATAAATTAATTAAAAAGCCTATTCACTAAATGGTCGCTCAGACATTGGTAGAAGGCATATTTAGTCCATTAAATTTGGACCTGCATATCAAGTACATAATGCTGTATTGGTATAATTTGAAATAATAGACACTTTTAGCCACCTCATAGAATTTTAGTTTTGGGCAAGGACTCAATTAAGCCTGTGTATCAACCATGTTTGAACAGGGCATTTGACGTGCGCTTAATGAGTGGCTGAAAGAACAATGTTTTTCATTCATAAGGAGTATGACGACCCTGGTCAGAATGAGTGATTGACCAGGCTAGTCTCAGTTTTCACTGCGAGAAAGCGCCGTTATGTTGAATTTATCATTCATGATATCACGGTAGCACATAATCTTTTGTGTGCATCTGTTTGGAATAAGTAGGAAATATACACTGAATAATCTGAAAAAACCCCGGGTCCTTCAGAAATAGAGAGACACTACAATATAAGAAAACAGCAGACTCGGTTTTATTGAGTCTGTTAATGTGAACTAATGGAAAGTGCAACAATTTTCACTTCCCCTAGCACCGGCTTAAGTAGTATTCTGCTTTTCGTCAGAAAACCATGCCACCAATTAAAACAATGGATTTTACGCACAATTATAAATAAGGAGCTAGGGGTTATGAAAGATAGTTACCTTAGATGATCCTTACCAGCAGCAAATAGAAAACGAATTGATACATGGTGCGTTATAGCTGTGTAGGGTAACATTACAATACAGGAGCAGTAGGATTTAATACAACTAAATGATACTAAGAACTACACCATTAAACAAGAACCAAACACAACACACACACATATGTCACCCGACGGTTGGTTCATATATGGACAAACTCCAAGATACAACAAATACCGATGATCTTTAATATTAACTCCATGGTGACTCTGAAATAATGTATATAAAATAAAATAAATAAAATGTCTATGACGTTGAAGCAATACAGCGAAGTCCACAACTTCGCTGTGTTCAACTGCTATATTGCAAGTGTACTACAATAAATAGATATACAACCAACATGCTCAAAGTTGATTGTATATATGCTCACTGTATGACTTGATGGAAAGCATGAAAAATGACACAGATTGCAATATTAATGGATATGAGTACGGATTTGTGATAAACTGACAAACGAACACCTCTTGTAATTCCATTACACAATATCAAAATATCTAAATATCAAAATGTCAAAACACTAACTTAGCTTATTCTAAATTCCATTTATTAATGCTAAAACACTTAAATTTACATACCTGAAATAATATATATAAATAAATAGAATACTACTTCTATGAAGTCGAAGCAGAACAGCGAAGTCCACAACTTCGATGTTCAACGGCGATATACCAAGTGCACCGAGGCATGCTAGTGCTCATGCATATAAGTGACGTGACATAGATGTAACCGCACATGCAGTTAGTATTAGTGTAATAGCAGGGGGTACAAGGAAAATGAATGGAAATGGGAACCATCAGGACAAAGGTGAGTAGATCACATAGTGAAATAATAGCATTTCTTTCTTTGACATTTTGCAGCCCGAAACCATCCTATAACACAAACACATACACCACAATGGTAGCAACAGCAAACACTGACTGGACGGCAACAGGATTGATGCATAAGACGGACAGGAGTTATGCATGTGGGGTACTTTAATGTGTTTGTGTTGAAAAAAAAACAAATAAAACATCCAATCTGCTCATATTTGGTCTCATAGTAATCAGCTTCTTTTAACTCATAAAACGAGTACCCACACTTTATGTTTCTGATAGTATACAACGAAGTTATTGGCGTTGCAACGTGCCAAACCCTGCCTCATATCCGCCATTGCTGTATAACGTCTCCTGGCGTAAACGAACCGTAAGCGCATCTTCGTCACGCAGGTCGATGAGCCCCTTCGTGTTATTAGCAACGAAGCAGGAAACCAGGTCATGGTATAGTCCCAGTCAATATCAGGGCAATAGTTCACTGACTCATCACATAGCAAAATAAGTCCTGAATCATTCCATCTAAAATAAAATTTGTTTTCCGGATATACCTTCTTTCCAGTTTCCGAATGGGGGAACCTGCTGTCAATGGAAAACGGTTTCTCATTGGCTATGTTAATCATGTCAAATCAATTCAGTTGTCTCAAAACAGCATCCCAAAAAAATAGAGTTTACACAAAAACTGAGGGGTTCAAAATAATTACACATATTTCAGAAGAATTTATTCGAGGAGAAACCGCTGTAGGGGAGTTTAAATAAGGGTGGTATAAAATTCACGGCTGTAGACAGATTTAAGAAAACACCAATAGGAAGGCAATTCCGCGAAAAGAATGTGATTCTCTACGTGATTTCCATATGAAACGAAGGACTAAAGCAGAGATTAAGTACGAAAGTCTATAAAATAATGATTTATGATTAAAAAGAAACTTAAAACAGAAAAAAAAACTTACAATAAAAGTCATTTCTAAATGTCATTTTTTGCACGGATAATCCCTGTGTGAATAGTGGAATGTAGATTTCTGTACAGAAAAAAGGGTTTGTAGCAAGTTTTTTACCACATTAAATCTATGAAATTATGATTTGTGATAAGAACAGGAGCAGACCAGGAAATTTTCGCCAGGGATGGGGTCCTACGCCAACCGAATCAAAATCCATGATAACCTGATAGCCGCAATATTGGGTTCAGATGGAAAGCAGAATTACCTCTTAAGCCGTTGCTCTGGGGCGTGAGAATTGTTGCACTTTCCATTAAATCTCAGAACAGACTCAATAAAACCGAATCTGCTATTTTCTTATTTTGTAGATTTCTCGTTTTCTGAAGGATCCGTTTTTCAAATCGTTTAGATGGTTTGTTGGTGCAAATTAGGTTGCTTGATCTTGCTAAGTTGGCTTCATTACTCTTACGTAATTTATGCTTTTTATGATGTTCTGAAGGCTTATTAATCAAGTCAGTATCTTTCTTGAATGAATATTAAAGGGAAACCTTGTATGCTCCAAAACAAATCATATCATTGAGACATTTAATACTATTTGGAATTTTTTCTCTCTCATTCCTTCCGCTAAATTTGATATATTAAGGACGTTTAAAGAAGGTTACTCCGCTTAACCAAGTGCTTAAGAGGGTTAGCCGAAATAAAAAATGAGTAAAGTAGTTGAATGATTTGTACAGTGTGAAAAGAAGGTAAGTTTAGTTAAAAGATAAAAACAGATTATTGTGATATATTGGGACGCATGTTCCACCTGGCAGACGTGACTTAATGTACCACGGTAGAAGCAGGACAATGCAAATAGCTCGAAAGAAAATACAAATGCAATGACTATAATTTAATGCCTCCCAAAGTTTTTTTGGGGGAATAAAATTCTTTTTAGTATTGCTATTATGGCAGACAAAAGCATGAAGTATTCAAAGGTTTTGATAATGCCTGTTCCAGAGCGAAGATTTACATCATCCTAACATCGAGGCAAATAGGGAGAACATTCCTGTGCATGATATTTCTAGGCATAAAGTTGTATTTAGAGTAGTTTATAGAAGGGGTCTGCTTGTGTGTCAGAGGGTGGATGAATTTAGACTCCCTGTGGTTAGGTATCAGGTACTCATATACATTCATGGATAATTACCATGTGCCAGATTCGCTACTCCCTTTAATGATCGGGCAATACAAGCCCAGGACATCTCACTTACCTCCAGACTGATAAATGCCATGTGAAATGAAAATAAAATATCCAGGGTGTAACATGTATGATGCTTATCTGTTTGATAAGTTGTTAACTAAATTTCTGTTGACCCAGATATTGGAGATATTGATGGTAAACAAGTTGTTGTAAACAAGGTGTTTATTTGATCAAAAGATTTCTCTAGAAGGGTGACTAATTTAAAATGTATTGTCATGGAAGTTTCAGTAAAAGTCCAGAATTTCCTAGAATTTCCTTTTCCATGCCAACAGCAACTTCTGGAAGTAAGTGGAAATATTGAGAAGTTTCTGTAAATATCCAGAGTGATTTATATTTGGCATATGAAATCATAGTTGTTACTTGATTGTTCTGGAACTTTCTTAAACAGTATATTTAAGAGTAAATTTTTCATAAGGGCATCTTGGAAATAATTTTACCATTTAAAAGTTTAAATGTTTGTTTATATGTGATTTGTGGTCACCTGCTGGGAAAGGGCTGACCTCTTGGCTCTCGTTTTTGGTGTCTAACTGTGAGTATCTCATTTTTCAATTGGTATCCTTGGCCAGGTGTGGTACTTGATTGTATTGATTCCTGATCTTTGCACCCTTACTTACTTTAAACCTCTTGTGCTGGAATTCTATACTTTAATACTGTGTTTATTTTTTTTCATTCTGGAATACTTTGGATTACTCAGATTTTGATTCAATTCAGACTTAGTGTTCATTTGGATTAAATTTCGAAAATCTGGGAATCAGAAGTTGCTGAAAGACTTGTGATGATAAATATTCTGAGGGACACCTTGGACATACATGTATAAGGTACTGTAAATAAGACTTTCTTTGATTGTATTAATATTTCCATTGCTTTTGTAAATGATTATTTAGTTATTTTTAATAAATTTTGTTAAATTTAAAAGTGCTTTTTGCTGACTTTCCAAATACCAAATTTTAGTTTCCTGAATTCTTTCTAGTTACGCCTGGCACGTAACAGAAATTGGGGACACGTCCTGGATTGAAATTAAATTTCTTCTGCATCAAATTAGTTTGAAAGAGCTACGTGCATTAAGAGACTATTTTTGCCCCCCTATGAGGCCAAGAAATGAAATTCGCTTTTCACCATTTTTTTCTTATTAGACTAGTACAAATAAGGATGAAACTAACGACTATAGACTTATGACTAAAAACCAAACTCACTATGTATAATAGTGTACACTATGTAGCTAATTGTATCGAAGGGAAACATGAACTCAACATAAAAAAGCGACAGCTACGTGCTACAACCTTTATAGTATAGTGGCTAGCAAACATGACTCGTATGCATGTGGTAACGGGTTCGAGCCTCATGCCGGACACTATTTAGACCACTGTATATCCATACTGATAGGGGTTTAAACAAACAGCTATTATTAAAAGATAGTGTTCTCCATCCACGTTTTCGGGAGCGCAGTGGCTCAGTGGTAGAGTGCTTTACTCGAGACCAAGGGGCCGCAGATTCAAGCCTCACCGGCGTCACTGCGTTGTGTCCTTGAGCAAGAACATTAATCCAAGCTAAGTACTGGTTCAACCCAGGAAGACCCGTCCCTTTATAACTGAAATGTTGTTAAAGAATCAAATCAAACAAAGTTAGAGCAACTGCGTGATTGACCAACTGTTAATGACAGGTCAATCCTATCGATGTTAGTTCGATCGCCATTCGACTAAACGTGAATGGATGGGCACCTTAAGTTTGCCTCCCCAATGAGAGCTAGAGACTGTTTGGTAATGTAAAACATGTTGCAGTACAGACTATGCTCTATCTACCTTCTTCTGGAGGAAAATATGCCGTTCCAAAACAACGGGGCTTCGGTCGTAAAATCATGATCGTCGAACGCATTTTTGCGATCGAAAAAGTTGGTTTGGGCAGTGGAAAAATGCAGTTTTATTTAAGCAAAACAAAAACTTTCACGGATCATCAGTTGACTGATGTGTTTACCGAAGTAGTAGAACGTTGGCAGAAGTACAGCTCTACTGTGTGTGGCAACCCAGCACACAACTCGACTATCACGGTTACTTTTCGTCTATGGTGACGGCAGAGAGTTTCATATATGAAATACCATACTTAATTTATTCAGTAGTTAGATATTATAAGGCTTAATTTAATACAATAAAGGATGGCCAATAATAGTATATATTGAGGGACCACAAGTTCTATTTCGAAAAAAATGTATTCTTTCACTGAATATCGTTCTTTTCTTAGCAAACAGTGTAGACTCAGATCAAATGCCGCATCTGGATCTGCACTGTTTGTCAAAATACGGATTTAGGAGCCAAAAGTAGATCAAGGGTTAATAATGAATGCGACTTATTTGGTCGTTTTATTAACACTGCCTACACTCAAACCAATTAAGTGAGTGAAGAGCTATTCTTACAAATGTAAACGCGAGAGCAAGTAGTGTTCGAAATGTCATATGTGTTTGGTAAAAAAATGAGTATTGCCAGGACATCATAGAATCATAGACCACCAGCAAACCCATACCACCATGAGGTAAACACCGACCACTGACAGCTACACGAGAACAGAGTGAGACTGCATTTTAATGAAATGTTTAGGGATATCTTCCCAGAGGTAGGTGACCTCGCGCCTCTCTCTGTGTGTGTGTGTGTGTGTGTGTGTGTGTGTGTGTTTGTGTGTCCGTGTGTGCCCGTCAACAGCTTAGGCTATATGCAGCCAGTACCATGGCTTAAATCGCATCTAACAAACCGAAGAAGCCGGATAACCGTAGTTGAAAGGAAGGCAAAGATTCAACTTCTATAACCGATATTTAATAATAGGTCAGTCTAAGTCTGCACGCACGCACGTGTTTGTGTACATCTCCATACCCAATATCTCAACGAAAAATCATTTACGACCACATCACTCCATCTGGCATATAAAAAAGTATGGGCGTGTGTGATGGTGTTTGTGCGTGTACTGGTTTTCCTTCTTTTAAGTGGAGACCAGGGCCCGGAATAACAATGCCTCCTTAGAGTTAAGGAAGACTTAAGTTAAGTATTGATTTTTCAGGATGCGAAAAAAAAAGTTTAAAACTAATTAAAATCAAAATAGTTTTAATTTTTCTGAAGATCACAATGATATCTTTGATCTCATACCACAGCGATACAGGCAATTTATTTAACATTTAATATAGCATGTTGAAATAACAATACTTAAATAAAGTCTTGCTTAACTTTAAGGAGGCATTGTAATTCCGGGCCCAGGGCTGATGTATACAAGGCACTATTTGGGCCCAGGTTGCAGGTGTGCAGGGACGACTGTTTTACTCCCCGTCTGACAGACGCAGTAGTAGTATAGGCCCCACTTTAGCGTTTTTGACGTCACTTCCGGTCCAAGATGGCGGCCCCCATTACTTCCGATCCAAGATGGCGGCCCCCACGAAGTCAGATACGAGATGGCGGCCCCTGTGACGCGTTCGGTTACACCTCGGAGGGTGAGTCAACGCCCTAGACCACGAGAAGGTAGCGTCACGTCCTAGAGCGCGGTGTCGTTCTTCTTCTCTATATACAAGGGTGAGGGGCCTCTCATGTATCGAACGAACACTGATCTGGAGGAGTCTATATTGAGGATTTCTGGGTGGTTTTTTTACACAGTTCAGAACGAGATCCAGTCTTTAATGGTGTAGCGCGTCGCAGCGCTCGGTTTATCCCGTTCCCCTGGTGGACCCTTTTTTTTCAGCACGGTCCTTTCACGTCTTTTGGGCGGGTTCGGCGTTTTCTTCTCAGAAGATTCCATTATTTGTTGTTCGTCCTTTAGTATCTTAATGAATTCCAGTCCGAAGTTGCTGTCTTACGCCCTCCGTCCGTTATACTATCCTCTCCTTTTCGCTTAAGCTCCGATTTTGCCATTTCTAAAGCTTGGGCTACTGGGGTGACCAGGTTCACTACGGGTTTTTCCTTTTGTCTCATTTCTTTCAACTCTCTGTATTTTTGGCCACTACCCACAATATAATGACCCTGACTGTCGCGTTCCGCGTAGCCATCTCTAACATCCAGCAAGTGCTGATACCATTTGTCGGGATCCGAGACGTACGGAATCCATTTCTGCTGTTGGTAATCGTAAACGAGTCTAGTGCCCATCTCTTTTCATCGATTTCCTCCTTCGTGCTCGAGTTATTCTTATGCTCTATTCATACCAATGGGCGAGAGTCTAGTTCACTATCCTCAAGCACCTCGATTAATCGCTCAGCAGCCTCTCTGGCTTCGCGCCGTAGTTGTCTACATCTCATCCGAAACAACAGTTCATCAAACAAAGCTATACACATAAAAGTAATGGCGAACATATTTACGCCTACTCAATACTTAATCCCTTTTCTTAGTTACCAGTTTTGATAGTCATTAGGGTTACACTCCGAACACCTTAATGCCCCTAACTGATTCATGTGATCACTTTGCACGTAACAGGGTACGACCCCGTCTAGTTGGGGTAAGACCCTTCCAATTTCTGTTAAGAGTTCTTTGACGGCAATGTATTCTAGGGGTCTCAGGTATAATCCCTTTTTCGTAGGTATCACCTCTTCTTGCGACTTCCAATACTGCCTTATATCCATACATGCGCTGCCCTCGGTGATGGTACAATAAACGTTCCCTCCAAGATGACTCTTATAGTTTTGTTTCTCTGTCCTCGCTTGATCCGCGTATTCTAAGTAATCCACCCAATTCTTCCATCTCATCAAGGTTAAGCTGATACCTTTTTTGGTCCGTTTGTCATCTTTCCATTCTCTCAGGTCAACACGCAGTTCACCTTTCCATTCTGTGACCTCGATAAAGCGATCGTTTCCGAGACTGAATCTGCATCTAGACATGTTAACTGTTTGACTGTCAGAATAGATATGACTAGATTGCTGCAAAGCGCCTTATATAGTGAGAGGTCTCTTCTGATTGGTCAATTATCCAGTCATCCGATTGGTTTACCTCCTCACTCCTGATCCCTCCTCCTCATTCTCCTTCACGATGTAGTAGAGTCCTCTTGGTCTTCAGAGGCTTTCTCGGTTTCTATATTATGATTCGGCCATACGTCCATAAATAAATCTTTTCTGAGTTTGATGGCTTGTCTGATAGAGTCCGCCTGATTCATATCGTGTTGGTTCTTAAACGTTTTAGCCGATTCCAGTATTCGCTGTTGAACAGGATCCTCTTGTAGCTCGTAATAATCTATTAGAAATTGGGCGTAATCTCGTCTGAGTTTTTTGCGGAGAGAAGGCAAATCATCATTGGCTGCGAGATGAATAGCTTTATCCGAACTAAAACCTCGCTCTTCATAAGCATTCACTTTAGCTTTAAACTGCTCTACGTTCTCCTGTCTGATCGGATTTTGAAATCTCCTGTTCCAGATGTCGGGTTTAGAGCGCTCATCTCTTAGTTTTCTTCCTTTACCTGGAGGGCTTAAATCGCTTACCCTCCTATTCCATATATTCGGTTTATAACTTTCATCTCTTTCTTTATCCGGAGGGCTGATAGAGCGTATATAATCTAGGGACTCCACACTGTCAGCATCTTCATCATCAGAAATATCTCCGTCATCGGGAGACTGTTGATTGACAAATATGTCAGTTTGTAGTCTGTCCTGTTCGGATGTACTCAATTTAAGATCTAGGACGAGGTAACCATAAGGTCTTGCCGTGGCATCTTCAAATTTCCTCATAAATGTGGCGCAAGTGGACAGATAAATTCTTCTTGCCAAGGTCGCAACTTGTTGTCTGTCGATCGGATTATTAAACAAGACCAAATATTGCGTAATAAAGCGATATCCCTGCAAGCTCTACCTTGAGGAAATACGTTTTGAGTCAAATACACAATAGATATATTTCTGTGGTGACTGCCTTTCGTAAAAAGGTCGGCAATTCTCTGGTCACACTTTGCTTTGGTCATCAGATCATCAAAAATGATTAGGTTCCTTTTTGAGGGATCGATAAACTGAGCATTATCGAGATAGTCTGGGATACCCCGTATAAATTCTATACACGGAATTCTCTTTTGAAGGTCTTCGTACAGGGGCTGCCATTGTCCAAAACACCATAAGATTCGTTCCGGTTGCGGTTGTACTAACGAGGAAAGTAACAGTTTTCTAGTCCATTCCGTTTTCCCCGATCCACTGGGTCCAGTTACCATCATAGAGAATGGGTGTCTAAATGTCATTTTCTTCAATGGTTGTGATTGGTCGGTATATTTCCCACTGTCATGGACATTGCGTTCATGTCTTTGCAATGCATCACGCCTACTATAGGACTGGTTGCAGATCAAACACCTGATCATTTTGTCTCAGTTAGTATTATTTCTCTACATTCATACGGGTGCCATCCTTCTTACGATCATTGGATCATTGTTACCACCACCACCACCGACAACACCACCAGCACCGACACCAACCACCACCACCACCACCACCACCACAGACACCACCACCCACCACCACCACCCACCACCACCACCACCACCGACACCACCACCACCCACCACCACCACCACCACCACCACCACGGACACCACCCACCACCACCACCACCACCACCCACCACCACCACCACCACCACCACATGGTGGACCATTGTTTCCTGACTGTACATTCACTACATCCTCACTGTATCCCACACTGTGCCCCAATATACCCTCACTGTATCCTCACTGTACCCCACTGTACTCTCACTGTATCCTCCCTGTACCCTCACTGTATCCCACTGTACCCCAACTGAACCCTCACTGTGCCCCAATGTACCCTCACTGTACCCCACTGTACTCTCACTGTATCCCTAATGTATCCTCCCTGTACCCTCAATGTATCCTCCTTCTCTCCTCCTCCTCACCCTCTCCTCCTCCCTCCTAATCCCAATGTACCCCAACTGAACCCTCACTGAGCCCCAATGTACCCTCACTGTACCCCACTGTACTCTCACTGTATTCTCCCTGTACCCTCAATGTATCCCACTGTACCCCAACCGAACCCTCACTGTATCCTCACGGTGCCCCAATGTACCCTCACTGTATCCTCACTGTACCCCACTGTACTCTCAATGTATCACCACTGTATCCTCCCTGTACCCTCAATGTATCCTCCTTCCCTCCTCCTCCTCGCCCTCTCCTCATCGGTCCTAATCCCACTGTACCCCGACTGAACCCTCACTGTGCCCCAATGTACCCTCACTGTATCATCACTGTACCCCATTGTACTCTCACTGTATCCCCTCTGTATCCTCCCTGTACCCTCACTGTATCCTCCTTCCCCCCCCCCCTACTCCTCACCCTCTCCTCCTCCCTCCTAGCTCCATTATGAATTTGAACTAGCATGATCACTGTTTTTACGGCCATTATACTCGTTGTAGAACGTTCTATCATCGTAGGTTCACCGGTAATTGTTGGTTGACCATGATTATATAATGATTAAGCATAACAGTTTCGCTTTAAACAACCAGTCGTCAGCATTTGAGCTATGTATAGTCTTAAGATGATGTACTATATTTAGCACATACTTTCTATCGCATATTGGACACTGGATCTTGTATCTATGAGGCATAGTTTTGATCTGTTTTTAAACACCATTTAAAACGAAACTTTATGTATACCAGCTTGCTGGGCAAGCCTTTCCTTTTAAATCGAAACTTCTATAATACAAACGCGAGCCTTACTTTTAAAACGACACTTTTATGTATAACCTGGCAAGCCTTTCCTTTTAAATCTAAACGCTTGTAATACAAGTGCGAGCCTTCCCTTTAAAACGACACTTTTATGTTTCAGCTTCCTGGGCAAGGCTTTTCACGCAGTCTTATAACGCAAAGATGACCCACGCTATGAAAAAAGCGTGTGGTGTTCCAAATCACCAAACGTTTGAGCTACATCGTATCATTTAAACTGTTCAATTTGCTGTTCGATTGTCAGATCAGCTATGACTCGTTTGCATGCGATTCGCACTATATAGCGAGAGGTCTTTTCTGATGGGTCAATTAAAAGTAATATCGTTATAAATGTATATCATAAGCCATACATCTCGCAATTCGACTCTAGACTATGAACAGTCGATACGTAAGTTGAATTTAGGGGTTAACTGTCTCATGTACCTACCTGTACACGAACAGCGCAGACTCGCCCCTGCGCGAGTTAGGCTAGCTCTGTAATGCGATCATGAGTCGACTATTTAATGTCTACATACGATGATGTCATCCAAAATGGCTACCGCCCATGTGCAGTGAAAGCATTTAATTAAACAACATCTATATCCGTACTTTGTACATTAGTTCTCAGGTAAATGAAGACGTCTAACCATGCCATCTAAGCAGACGAATGAATGAGAAGATATGAAATTGGTGTATTTATATGCCCTAGACATTTAGAATGAAAAGGGCAAAATTGCCATCGCCTTTCCTAGTACATAACATAAAACGTCTGGTCCCATGGACAGACTCATCTTGCAGACGTTAAATACCGCACTCTGATCAGTAAATTCGATGTTGAACAGCGAAGACCCAACGCAATGATACAGCACAGTCGTGCGTATTGAAAAGGTGGGTTTTCCGTGGGCCTGTCTCAATTCATTCACCAATATAATCAGCTGCTGACCAGATCTGACCAGATGCCTCCACTTTGATCCATGTAATGAAATCGCTTATCGATTTTACAATTCAGGAGGAATTGAGACAGGCCCACGGAAAACCCACCTTTTCAATATGCACGACTGTGCTGTATCATTGCGTTGGGTCTTCGCTGTTCAACATCGAATTTACTGATCAGAGTGCGGTATTTAACGTCTGCAAGATGAGTCTGTCCATCGGACCAGACGTTTTATGTTATGTACTAGGAAAGGCGATGGCAATTTTGCCCTTTTCATTCTAAATGTCTAGGGCATATAAATACACCAATTTCATATCTTCTCATTCATTCGTCTGCTTAGATGGCATGGTTAGACGTCTTCATTTACCTGAGAACTAATGTACAAAGTACGGATATAGATGTTGTTTAATTAAATGCTTTCACTGCACATGGGCGGTAGCCATTTTGGATGACATCATCGTATGTAGACATTAAATAGTCGACTCATGATCGCATTACAGAGCTAGCCTAACTCGCGCAGGGGCGAGTCTGCGCTGTTCGTGTACAGGTAGGTACATGAGACAGTTAACCCCTAAATTCAACTTACGTATCGACTGTTCATAGTCTAGAGTCGAATTGCGAGATGTATGGCTTATGATATACATTTATAACGATATTACTTTTAATTGACCCATCAGAAAAGACCTCTCGCTATATAGTGCGAATGGCATGCAATCGAGTCATAGCTAATCTGACAATCGAACAGCAAATTGAACAGTTTAAATGATACGATGTAGCACAAACGTTTGGTGATTTGGAACACCACACGTTTTTTTCATAGCGTGGGTCATCTTCGCGTTATAAGACTGCGTGAAAAGCCTTGCCCAGGAAGCTGAAACATAAAAGTGTCGTTTTAAAGGGAAGGCTCGCACTTGTATTACAAGCGTTTAGATTTAAAAGGAAAGGCTTGCCAGGTTATACATAAAAGTGTCGTTTTAAAAGTAAGGCTCACGTTTGTATTATAAAAGTTTCGATTTAAAAGGAAAGGCTTGCCCAGCAAGCTGGTATACATAAAGTTTCGTTTTAAATGGTGTTTAAAAACAGATCAAAACTATGCCTCATAGATACAAGATCCAGTGTCCAATATGCGATAGAAAGTATGTGCTAAATATAGTACATCATCTTAAGACTATTCATAGCTCAAATGCTGACGACTGGTTGTTTAAAGCGAAACTGTTATGCTTAATCATTATATAATCATGGTCAACCAACAATTACTGGTGAACCTACGATGATAGAACGTTCTACAACGAGTATAATGGCCGTAAAAACAGTGATCATGCTAGTTCAAATTCATAATGGAGCTAGGAGGGAGGAGGAGAGGGTGAGGAGTAGGGGGGGGGGGGGAAGGAGGATACAGTGAGGGTACAGGGAGGATACAGAGGGGATACAGTGAGAGTACATTGGGGTACAGTGATGATACAGTGAGGGTACATTGGGGCACAGTGAGGGTTCAGTCGGGGTACAGTGGGATTAGGAGGGATGAGGAGAGGGCGAGGAGGAGGAGGAAAGGAGGATACATTGAGGGTACAGGGAGGATACAGTGGTGATACAGTGAGAGTACAGTGGGGTACAGTGAGGATACAGTGAGGGTACATTGGGGCACCGTGAGGATACAGTGAGGGTTCGGTTGGGGTACAGTGGGATACATTGAGGGTACAGGGAGGATACAGTGAGAGTACAGTGGGGTACAGTGAGGGTACATTGGGGCTCAGTGAGGGTTCAGTTGGGGTACATTGGGATTAGGAGGGAGGAGGAGAGGGTGAGGAGGAGGAGAGAAGGAGGATACATTGAGGATACAGGGAAGATACATTAGGGATACAGTGAGAGTACAGTGGGGTACAGTGAGGGTACATTGGGGCACAGTGAGGGTTCAGTTGGGGTACAGTGGGATACAGTGAGGGTACAGGGAGGATACAGTGAGAGTACAGTGGGGTACAGTGAGGATACAGTGAGGGTATATTGGGGCACAGTGTGGGATACAGTGAGGATGTAGTGAATGTACAGTCAGGAAACAATGGTCCACCATGTGGTGGTGGTGGTGGTGGTGGTGGGTGGTGGTGGTGGTGGTGGGTGGTGTCCGTGGTGGTGGTGGTGGGTGGTGGTGGTGTCGGTGGTGGTGGTGGTGGTGGGTGGTGGTGGTGGGTGGTGGTGTCTGTGGTGGTGGTGGTGGTGGTGGTGGTTGGTGTCGGTGCTGGTGGTGTTGTCGGTGGTGGTGGTGGTAACAATGATCCAATGATCGTAAGAAGGATGGCACCCGTATGAATGTAGAGAAATAATACTAACTGAGACAAAATGATCAGGTGTTTGATCTGCAACCAGTCCTATAGTAGGCGTGATGCATTGCAAAGACATGAACGCAATGTCCATGACAGTGGGAAATATACCGACCAATCACAACCATTGAAGAAAATGACATTTAGACACCCATTCTCTATGATGGTAACTGGACCCAGTGGATCGGGGAAAACGGAATGGACTAGAAAACTGTTACTTTCCTCGTTAGTACAACCGCCACCGGAACGAATCTTATGGTGTTTTGGACAATGGCAGCCCCTGTACGAAGACCTTCAAAAGAGAATTCCGTGTATAGAATTTATACGGGGTATCCCAGACTATCTCGATAATGCTCAGTTTATCGATCCCTCAAAAAGGAACCTAATCATTTTTGATGATCTGATGACCGAAGCAAAGTGTGACCAGAGAATTGCCGACCTTTTTACGAAAGTCAGTCACCACAGAAATATATCTATCGTGTATTTGACTCAAAACGTATTTCCTCAAGGTAGAGCTTGCAGGGATATCGCTTTAAATACGCAATATTTGGTCTTGTTTAATAATCCGATCGACAGACAACAAGTTGCGACCTTGGCAAGAAGAATTTATCCGTCCACTTGCGCCACATTTATGAGGAAATTTGAAGATGCCACGGCAAGACCTTATGGTTACCTCGTCCTAGATCTTAAATCGAGTACATCCGAACAGGACAGACTACAAATTGACATATTTGTCAATCAACAGTCTCCCGATGACGGAGATATTTCTGATGATGAAGATGCTGACAGTGTGGAGTCCCTAGATTATATACGCTCTATCAGCCCTCCGGATAAAGAAAGAGATGAAAGTTATAAACCGAATATATGGAATAGGAGGGTAAGCGATTTAAGCCCTCCAGGTAAAGGAAGAAAACTTAGAGATGAGCGCTCTAAACCCGACATCTGGAACAGGAGATTTCAAAATCCAATCAGACAGGAGAACGTAGAGCAGTTTAAAGCTAAAGTGAATGCTTATGAAGAGCGAGGTTTTAGTTCGGATAAAGCTATTCATCTGGCAGCCAATGATGATTTGCCTTCTCTCCGCAAAAAACTCAGACGAGATTACGCCCAATTTCTAATAGATTCTTACGAGCTACAAGAGGATCCTGTTCAACAGCGAATACTGGAATCGGCTAAAACATTTAAGAACCAACACGATATGAATCAGGCGGACTCTATCAGACAAGCCATCAAACTCAGAAAAGATTTATTTATGGACGTATGGCCGAATTATAATATAGAAACCGAGAAAGCCTCTGAAGACCAAGAGGACTCTACTACGTCGTGAAGGAGAATGAGGAGGAGGGATCAGGAGTGAGGAGGTTGACCAATCGGATGACTGGATAATTGACCAATCAGAAGAGCCCTCATTATATAAGGCGCTTTGCAACAATCTAGTCATATCTATTCTGACAGTCAAACAGTTAACATGTCTAGATGCAGATTCAGTCTCGGAAACGATCGCTTTATCGAGGTCACAGAATGGAAAGGTGAACTGCGTGTTGACCTGAGAGAATGGAAAGATGACAAACCGACCAAAAAAGGTATCAGCTTAACCTTGATGCGATGGAAGAATTGGGTGGATTACTTAGAATACGCGGATCAAGCGAGGACAGAGAAACAAAACTATAAGAGTCATCTTGGAGGGAACGTTTATTGTACCATCACCGAGGGCAGCGCATGTATGGATATAAGGCAGTATTGGAAGTCGCAAGAAGAGGTGATACCTACGAAAAAGGGATTATACCTGAGACCCCTAGAATACATTGCCGTCAAAGAACTCTTAACAGAAATTGGAAGGGTCTTACCCGAACTAGACGGGGTCGTACCCTGTTACGTGCAAAGTGATCACATGAATCAGTTAGGGGCATTAAGGTGTTCGGAGTGTAACCCTAATGACTATCAAAACTGGTAACTAAGAAAAGGGATTAAGTATTGAGTAGGCGTAAATATGTTCGCCATTACTTTTATGTGTATAGCTTTGTTTGATGAACTGTTGTTTCGGATGAGATGTAGACAACTACGGCGCGAAGCCAGAGAGGCTGCTGAGCGATTAATCGAGGTGCTTGAGGATAGTGAACTAGACTCTCGCCCATTGGTATGAATAGAGCGTAAGAATAACTCGAGCACGAAGGAGGAAATCGATGAAAAGAGATGGGCACTAGACTCGTTTACGATTACCAACAGCAGAAATGGATTCCGTACGTCTCGGATCCCGACAAATGGTATCAGCACTTGCTGGATGTTAGAGATGGCTACGCGGAACGCGACAGTCAGGGTCATTATATTGTGGGTAGTGGCCGAAAATACAGAGAGTTGAAAGAAATGAGACAAAAGGAAAAACCTGTAGTGAACCTGGTCACCCCAGTAGCCCAAGCTTTAGAAATGGCAAAATCGGAGCTTAAGCGAAAAGGAGAGGATAGTATAACGGACGGAGGGCGTAAGACAGCAACTTCGGACTGGAATTCATTAAGATACTAAAGGACGAACAACAAATAATGGAATCTTCTGAGAAGAAAACGCCGAACCCGCCCAAAAGACGTGAAAGGACCGTGCTGAAAAAAAAGGGTCCACCAGGGGAACGGGATAAACCGAGTGCTGCGACGCGCTACACCATTAAAGACTGGATCTCGTTCTGAACTGCGTAAAAAAACCACCCGGAAATCCTCAATATAGACTCCTCCAGATCAGTGTTCGTTCGATACATGAGAGGCCCCTCACCCTTGTATATAGAGAAGAAGAACGACACCGCGCTCTAGGACGTGACGCTACCTTCTCGTGGTCTAGGGCGTTGACTCACCCTCCGAGGTGTAACCGAACGCGTCACAGGGGCCGCCATCTCGTATCTGACTTCGTGGGGGCCGCCATCTTGGATCGGAAGTAATGGGGGCCGCCATCTTGGACCGGAAGTGACGCCAAAAACGCTAAAGTGGGGCCTATACTACTCGCAGTTATGAAAGGTGTGAAGGTGCAAGGAAGACTGTTGTGAGTTGGGCATGTAAGCTCTTGTACAGCTAGTCTATTGTACAGCCAGAGTTGGTGTTTTGGAATCTGAGCTGTTCAGAGCTTCAAGAATTACAGAAACAGGCTTTTCTGACCTCATTTCTATTGCCTTTATAACAGCCTAGCAATCATTTATCAAAGAGGGTGCATGTCAGGGCTAGTGTGGGTCCCGCCCATATCGGCGTTGCCGTCCGAGTCCTGAATTGGACTGTTTCAGCTTGATTTGGGGTTTTGGCTGAAGATATAATTGCGGAGACCTTTGCGGATTGAAGCGCGAATGCACTGCCCTCTGTGTTTTGGCCGAGTCAGGTGGCGGTATATATTTCCCTAGGGACTTCTTCTAACTTGAATAGTTTTTACTGCAGATCGCCGATAAAACCAACAGCAACCTGGTATCTGAAGGGCCACTTGTTCGAGACTCACCAGGGGCCAATGTTTTGTGTCCTTTAGGAAGACACTTTATTTGTTATGCTTAGAACTTGTTCATCCCAGAAATTCATGAAACGTCCCGATATGACTGAAAGATTGTTGACTGATGCGTAAACCATCAGCGCAGACAAAAAAGACATTTAGACATTATTTGAACACAGTCAGTTAGCCAAAATAACGCCGAGCACCCATATAAAGTAATTTGACAAACAATGCAGATCCAACGTAGACCCAAGACAGATGGTGAATGAAATAATGTCTGAAAAGGGTCTACAATGTTTGCTTAAATGATACAGGTACAATTTCTGTAAAAGCTAAATATCACTGCCGTTACACCCTATAATTACAGATCGATCCGTCAGTTTAAATTGATAGAAGACTCCAGCAGGCCTAAATGGGTTAACATATCTACTCTGTTCCAGGCAACCGCCTAAGTAGTTAATCACTATGGAGTACCCACTCTTTCGCAAGAAACATATAGCTGCTCTAGGGGAAAGGATGACCGTAGAAACTATTTTTAAAACGATTTTCCACCAAAACGGGGTGTCTGGATTCGCAGTCAAGCACATTGAAGATTGTGCTAGCGATCCCATCAGTGTGTTGTAAAAAAACAGGTCTTTTCGACATCCCAAAGTGTTCTAAAACTATAAAATGTTACAATTATTATGTGATATTATAAAACACATTTTTGGAACTATATCGGCACAATCTACAGTCCCAGTGAAAAAAGAAAGAAATATATAAAAACCATTTGAGCGTTAGACTGGGAATCGAAAGGATGCTAGTTCGAGACTCACCGCCAGCGCAGTCAATATTGGGTCCTTCAGCAAGACACGTTATCTACTGCTCACTACTAATTCAAACTATGAAAACAGTAAATTGTCCCAACATTACTGAACATTTGTTGGCGTGGACGTTAAGCTCCAAAAACAAACCGAAAAAATGAAATTGAGAAAACATATATGTTAGGTAGGAATCGAACCATGGACCACAGGTATATGAGTCAGTTGCTCTAACCACTAGACCACAGAATCTGTTGTAATGATTGTCTCTTACTTCGTTGTTCTTCTTTGGACGTGTTTGTAACTTTAGACGAGTACAACTATCCATAACAGTGATAATACGTCATTGTATGCGCATGAATAATTTTCTAAGCTAGGCGGATCTAGTTTCCATTAATATGTGTTTCTGTCAAAATTACGAATAAACAGGAAAATTATTTAAGAAATACACTGGAAGTAATGATACAGATGTTTGTGAACTTATTTACACGAGCAGAAGCTTGAAATGTAGCAAATTTGTTGTGTTTTAAAATGTTGTTAAGTATAAGTTGAATCCGCCACCATTCCTTAGTCATAAACTTTAGTCTTAGTCGTTAGTCAATCCTTATTTGTACTAGTCCAGTAGTTTATTAAAACAATGGCCAAAGTGTATAAGTCTGATATTAGTTTGACTTTTGTCGTTTCTTTGGTAACAAAAATGGCCACCAAATTAGGCTGAAAATAGGAAATTGACCATTTTGGAGCAAATTTGAGGCGTTTGACAGAGCAATTGACATAGAGCACAAGCAAATACCAAAATATATTTTAACAGATGATGAAACTTATTATTGCACACAACATATTAATGGGAGTTTTTGATATTTAGCTGTGCTGATATAGAATTCTTAAAAAGTCGGTCTCTAAAAGCCCTTAATTTGGTCAAATATGGCAATTTCTCTATTTCATGTCTATTTTTGGCCACTTTCGTTAACATAGCAATGGTAAAATTAAAATGAATGCCCAAATTTTACACTTCAGCCTTTCTTCTAATAAACAAATCAAAAGAAACTTGTGAAAAGCAATTTTCAATTTTGGCTCCAAAGGGGGCCAAATTAGCCCCCTTATGCACGTACCCTTTTAAGATAATCTTCATTGATTGTTGTTTAGCTAGATGAAGCCAGAAGAAAGAAAATATGTCATTCAAACTTAGTGATTTTACTGCGTAGCTCACTCAGGAGCTGTCAGACTTAGCAAATAGCCTGATCTATAGAAATTGCTGATCATTTTGGCCTACCTAATATCAAAAAGATCACGTTAAAACATGAAGTTAAGAATATTCTCATTCAGTTCTTTGTGGATGAAGAAACTTTGATTCCTCAGCCACATCTCAGACTCTGGTTAGTACCCAGACTGACTTGCAGTTGAGGGAACTAGAAATTAAACGGCAAGTTGAGATGGAAAAAATAAGGTTAGAACATGAAAATGATATAAGGGTAGAAAATGCAGAGTGTGAAGAGAGATTAAGACGAAAAAAAGAAGAGCGAGAGGACAGAAAAAGTCTGGAAACAATTGAGGGAGAAGATAGGTTGTTAAGACAAAATAGAAATGGAGGAAAGAGAGAAGGAAAAAACACAGAGAAATGGAAAAAGAAAAAAAACAGAAAAAGGGAAAATAAGGCTAGAAGTGGAAGAATGAGAGAGGGAAAACAAAGAGAAATAGAAAGAGAAAAATAAGAACATGAGATATTAAGGTTTGATGCTGAAGAACTCATTTAATTGAAAAAGAGAAATAACAATTTGAGTTGAAAATGAAAAAGCTTGAGTTGCAAGGGAAATCTAAACCAAAATATTTGCCTTTGGGCTAAAGCAAAACGTTTGATGTAACGAAAAACATCCGACTCCTTCCTCCATTTTTACACCTCAATCAAGACCATATTCCCCTCAGTCAAAAACATATTCTCCTCAGTCAGGTCCAAAATCCAACCCCGGTTATCGATCTGATTATTCCAGTTATTCATTTATTCCAAAACCCAGATTTTCTGGTGAAAATAAATGTCAAAGTCCTTTATCCCAGCCAATTTGAAATTATTGTAAACAATCAGGTCATATCATATCTCAATGTATAGCTTTGAAAAGAAAGAGAGAAAAAGAAAGACAGGAGAGTCCTAAGCCCACAGGTCTCAACTCTTTAAGGTAAAAATCACAGTTTTTTATTCAGGATGAGAAATAGTAAGTGAGTATGATCAGGAAATACCACAATCACAAACCACAGACAACCCAGTGGCACCGCAAGGAAGATCCTCTCAAACACCACGAGACACCAGGAAGACAAATTAGGCAAAGCAACCAGCTCTATTTTCCCCATCAAGATGCTTGCAATACTAGAATGGGCATAAAGTAACGTACAACAAAACATACAACAATTACATACTCCCACAATAGGAGTAACAACAAACAACAGAACCTCCGCCTTAGAATGGACAGCAGCCTAAGCCACCAGGGGCTTAGATGCATTTTACTGGAACCAAATATTCGCCCTAGATTCTGCTGTTGTTGAAGTACAAGAATTGTTCAGCTCGCATGGAGGCCATCTTACTAATGCAATGTATCATCATGGAGAAACACTCTAATCAAATTAACACACCAGGATGAAACAAAGAAAAGGGCTCATGACTAACAGATAGTCAGAGCTAAAGAAAACCTCAAGTTGAGCCACAATGGGTCCAGCTACAGATAAGCATCAGGCACCAACCAATCGATTAAAGCTTTACATCAGAGCCGTCATAGAGTCTGAGGCCTGACCAACAGTCGTGCAATTAAAGAGGAAACCATATCTATAAACCGTGATTGGGTTTTAAACTAGGCATGCAGACTGTCGCATGATATCCAAGTTATATCCAACCCTTATATAACGTTTTATTATCTTTTTGAATTGATCACTAAAATTAGGTTTTCCAACAATTCGTTTGAATTTATAAACTAAATCACCATAAAAATAGGTTCTGATATGCCTTCTTGCAGAAAAGTGTTTAACCCAATGTTGTATTTAACAATAAACTCTGAGTGCCTGTGGTAGAATTTAGAAAATGCTTTTCGAATTTTATGATATCTATAACCTCGTTTTAATAACTTAGCAGTTAAAAATAAGTTTCTGTTGTTGAAGTCATCAACATTAGAACACACTCTAGCAAAACGAATAAGCTGATTTATATATACACCATAGGAAGGAGAGCGAGGAACATCTCCATGAAGAAAGGGGAAATTTACTATTTCAAAATTAAAATCATTCTGTTTATCATAAATTTTGAAAGAAACTATGCCATTTGTTATTGACAAGTTCATGTCTAAAAATGGAGCTTCAGTATCAGAAGAATTCGCCGTATTTAACTGAAGGTCAGTGTGATATATCTGACCTACCATTTGTTCAAAATAAGGATTATCAATATTAAGTAAGTCATCTAAATATCTGTAGGTTGAGTTAAAAGCTTCAATAATATCAGTTTGATTATTGTCTGACAGAGACAACATAAAGTCTCTCTCATAACAAAACAAAAACAAATCTGCAACAAGAGGAGCACAATTAGTACCCATTGGAATGCCTACAATTTGTCTATATAATTTCGAGCCAAATCTTATAAAGATATTGTCCAAAAGATAATGGAGCGCATCACACATTTTCTGACATGGCCACAATTTATATCGTTTAGGTTGTTCAGAAGTAAGAAAATGCAGTTTTATCATTACAAGCCAAATAAAGTGAGCCCTCTCTGTTAAATGTTTGTTCAATTAATTATGTTAGTTTTTCTTCGATTAGATTATGAGGCAATGTAGTATAGAGAGTAGAGAAATCATATGTAGACAAACCAGAGGCTAGAAAACCTCTAGACCTCAATTTATTAAGAATTTCACCTGAATTTTTAATAGACCAAAATACTTTTTAAACATTTCTTTCATAAACTGTTGTGCAATATTTAATGTCACGGTTTGTAATCGCAGTGAGGCAAGAAGACAAACGAATGGACAACTCAGTAGTTGAACATGCACTAGAATTAGCAATAAAACGCGATTTATAGGGCCGTTTATGAAGCTTAGGTAACCAGTATAGCGTAGGAAGCTTGCTTTGGTCCTCATCATTAAACAACCCAAACTTAGCTGCCATATGACATCGATGCCTATCAACGATAGACGTCGCATCAAGCCTGTTATGCTCATATGTTTTGCAGTGCTATGCTTTAGGGTGTTAATATAGTATCTGTTTCAAACGACTACAACATTGTAAGCAGCCTTATCTGCGGGGGGCCAAAACAAACCTCCTATGGAATTCTTGGATCCCTTCATTCAAGTGTCTAAAAGTAAATTTAGGTTTAGGTGATCGAAGATCTAAATTGTTGAAATAAAATGAATTTCTACCATCAAAAATAATCTTAAAAATGTTTAGTTTCCAACTATTAAAGGCATTAGACTCAAAATGCTCTCGTTTACACCAGCGATTACAAAATTATTGTAAGGCTCCTGCAATTTCCTCACGACATGATTTGAAGTCTTTTGGCACAGGAATCCTGTTTTGGCTAAAACATATGAGACTGATGCTGTTATGGAGATTAATTATCTTTTTTTTCAGATATTTCCATGGCACTAAATAGTGACTTTGCCCAGTCTACCCATATTAAAATCTTACAAGATACTGAAGCTTCTCAATCCCACATCTTGGCAGATACCCTGCCCTTTTCTGAGAAGACTTTTTTCTAGGACAAGTGTCCTTATCCAGTTTGTAGAGTGTAGATTATTAATGTACCGCTCCATAACATTTGTTTGTCCTCCGACTTAGTTACTGGTCTCATGGCTGTAAGTATAAGACCTTTACCTTTTCTAGGTGTTCACTTGCTATTAGGCAATAATTTGGTTGTAGATAAGGTTGTGGTAGACCCGCTTTTGACCAGCACACCTTGTGTTGATCAACCGCCCGATCCTATTGAGCAGGAAATTCCTTGCCTTTACCCTTCTTGTGTTGTCACTAGGGCAATGACAAAGATAGCCAAACAGAATAATGGGGTGTAGGATATTAATTTAGCTGATACTTTGATAGGTCAGTCCTTAAATGATGAAATTTAAAAGTATTTTTCACCCAGCCACTCTGACATTCAGACTGATTTTGACACTTCAAGGTCAAACACTAACATTTCATCTTCAATTTTAAATGACCACGGTCATTACCAGCTGTCAAGGTCACAGCTTTGTAACGAAAAACACAGTGATGCTAAGATATCACCTTTATTTGAAAGAACTTTAGATGAAAGTGAAATGTCACAAGTTCCTGTTTGTTATTATGTCAAAAATGACATTTGATGAGAAAATGGCGTCTTCCTGATGTCTCAGCAGATGATTAGTAGACAGTTAATCACCAGATTGTGGTTCCTAGGGCTTATCGTCCTGAAATTTTGAATTGGCTCATGAAACTCCCATTTCAGGCCATTGAAGTGTAAATAAGACCTATCATAAAATTCTTATTCATTTCTTTTGGCCAGGATTAAAATAAGATATTGCCCTGCACTGCAAATCCTGTAGCACTTGACAAATGGTAGGAAAACCCAACCAGACCATTTTAAATGACAAAAGCTTATTTACAGCGAATTCCTGCCTCTGATGAACATTTTAGCAGAATCATTATTGACTGTGTAGGTCCCCTTCCCAAAACAAAGTCAGGTTGTCAATATATTTTGACTATTATGTGTGCTTCAACAGGCTACCCTGAAGCCATTCCACTCAGAAATATCAAGACTAAGACATAAGTTAAAGCACATGTGAAAATTTTCACTTTTGTAGGCCTTCAAAAGTCTGTACAATCTGATCAAGGTTCAAATTTTATGTCGCGAATTTTTCAACAATTCATGCATGAACATGACATAAAAAATACAAATAATCCGCTTATCAATCTGAAGGTCAGGGTGTCTTAGAAAGATTTCATCAAACTTTGAAAAACATGATCAGATCTTACTGCTTTGTCACAGAAAAGGATTTGGATAAAGGCATGCATTTGTTCTTATTTGCTGTAAGGGAATATGTACAAGAGTCTCTTGGGTTCAGCTCATTTAAACTAGTATTTGGACATACTGTACGTGGACCCTTGAAACTTTTGAATGAAATTTTCTCTCAGATATTTGCAGGTCTTTGAACTTACTTCAGTCTGTGTCTGATGTAAAAAAACAAACTATCAAAAGCGTGTGAAGCTGCTCGGTCCAATCTCAAATCAGCTCAAATCAAAATAAAACTATGTTATGATGAAAATGCCAGGATAGAAATTTTGAACCTGGAGACAAGGTACTTGCTCTTTTGCTCATTCTTGGTAAGCCAGTGCAAGCTAGATATTATGGTCCTTATACTGTTGACAAAAATTAAGTGATGTTAGTTACATTGTAAACACTCCTGAGAGGCATAAACGAAAATAGTTATGTCATATTAACATGCTTAAAAAGTACATAGGTAGGGATAGTTCTGTTATTTCATCAGTGAATCTAGTTTAAGTTGTCCCTTTTGAACAAAATCAAATGGAATCTGAGAATATGAACTTTGTGAAATCTGATTCCTCTTTGTTGAAACTCAAGAACTCTGATATCTTATAAGATTTTAATCAGAAATTATCTCATCGTAGTTCAGACAAACGACTTGAACTGAAGCAGGTAATTCTTGAATATGAGCACTTATTTCCGGACATTCCATCCAGAACTGACAAAATGTATCATGATGTTGAAATTATTGATGGTTAAAATCCTGTGAAACAACATCCATACAGAATGAACCCTGCAAAACAACACATTCTTAGAGAAGAAGTTGAATATTTGCTGGATTATGACCTTATAGAACCAGTCAAAGTGAATGGAGTTCTCCTTGTATTCTTGTACCAAAACCTGATTGGACATTTTGCATGTGTACGGACTACCGTAAAGTAAATTCTGTCACAAAAACGAGCACATCTCCAATTCCTCTAATTGATGACTGCATCGATAATATTGGACAAGCCAAATATGTTTAAAAAATCGATCTGCTTAAGGGATTTTGGCCAATACCTCTGACAGACTACTAAGGAGATCTCAGCATTTGTTACTTCAGACGGACTGTATCAGTACAAAGTTATGTCATTTGGAATGAAGAACTCCCCAGCAAGGTTTCAACGCTTAGTAATTAGCTTGATATTTAATCTGGCTGGATGTAAAGCCTATATTGACGACGCTATCATCTTCAGGGCAGAATGGGATCATCACTTATAAACTGACAAAATTTTCTTTGACAGACTTTGTGAAGCTACGCTTACAGTTAACTTAACAAAGAGTGAATTTTGCCATGCAAATTTGACATTGTTAGTCCATATGGTGGGACAAGGTCAGGTAAAACCTGTAGAAGCTAAAGTTGAAGCTATCTAAAATTTCCCTGTACCTTCTAGCAAAAACTACTGATGCGCTTTCTTGGTATGGCTGGGTATAACAGGAAAATATGTAATAACTTCTTTGTCAAAGCAGAGCCTCTGACAAATTTACTTGGCAAAAGGGTCAAGTTTATTCGGACTGATAATTGTCAGAAGTCTTTTGAAAAGCTTAAAGCCATACTTAAAAGTGCTCCAGTTCTCTTAGCACCAAGCTTATACAAAGAATTTAAGTTGCCCATAGATACCAGTGATGTTGGTGCAGGCAGTGTATTGTTACAAGAAGATGACAATGGTATTGATCATCCTGTTTGTTACTATTCAAAAAAGTTTAACAAACATCAGAGAAATTACTCTTCCAGAGAGAAAGAATGCTTATCTCTCACCCTTCAGTTGAACCTATTGCCATTTTCACTGATCACAATCCACTGACTTTCATTCATAAAATGAAAAACAAGAATCAGCGTTTACACAGATGGTGTCTCGTGTTGCCTGAGCACAACCTAGATATCAGACATATTAAGGGAAAATATAATATCATCTCAGGTGCGCTCTCTAGGGCTTATATGCCTCAGCATTACTGATATTATGCTTTGTGCTATTGCTCTGTATTGATCTTGTTTGATTTTACATTATGTTTTAGTATATTATTGTTCATTATAGCAAAATAAAGCTTTATTTCATAAAACTTTCTTTTCTTTGAGGAGGGGAAGTGTAACATGTATGATGTTTATCTGTTTAATATGTTGTTTACTAAATTTATGTTGACCAAGATATTGGAGATATTGATAGTAAACAAGTCGTTAGTAATAAGGTGTTTATTTAATTATAATATTTTTCTAGAAGGATGACTAATCATCTAGAAATTAAAAATGTATTGTCATGGAAGTTTCCAGAAAGGTCCATAATTTCCTAGAAATTCTTTTTCAATGCAAATAGAAACCTCTGGACGTAAGTGGAATCATTGAGAAGTTTCTGGAAATTTCCAGAATGGTTTATATTTGGCATATGATATCACATTTGTTACCTGATTGTTCTGGAACTTTCTTAAAAAGTATATATAAGAGTATTTTTTTCATAAGGGCATCTTGAAAATAATTTCACCATTTAAAAGTCTAAACCTTTTGTGCTGGAATTCTATGCTGGATTACTTTGTGTTTAATTTATTCATTCTGGATTACTTTCAATTATTTAGTTTTGGGTTCAGACTAAGTGTTCATTTGGATTTAACTTCAAAATCTGGGGATCAGAAACTGCTGTAAGACTTGTATTGATAAATATTCTGAGGGACAGTTTGGGCATATAAGGTGCTATAAATTAGACTTTCTTTGATTGTATAAATATTTTCCATTGCTTTTGTAAATGATAATTTTGTTATTTTTAATAAATTTTGTTAAAATTTAAAAGTGCTTGTTGCTGTCTTTCCAAATACCAAATTTTGGTTTCCTGAATTATTTTCTAGTTACGCCTGACACGTAACAAAGGTAACCACCAGTCAATATAATACTATTTTTGACTAAGCCAGCTGTTTCTAGCTTTTAAAGAAGCTATCCTTGTAATATAATAAATCAAATGAGGAAAATAATAGTTACATGTAGCGCATATGCAAATACTATTGCTGAACATTACCTTCATATTTTTCACCCTGTATTAAACCATTGAAGCTGAATGGATATTCAAGCTCTTATCAATTGGACCGGTTCATTTTCATTTTATGGGTTGTTTGGGGGATAAAACTCACTTTGAAATCAAACTCAAAAAGGTCTTTCTGAATGAAAACGGTAGTCCCTGATCAGATGCAGCGTTATGCTTCGTCTGGTCTAGGGCTACACTGTTAGCCTTTTACTTAGTATGTTTCAGGACGCTAATTTTATATGCGATAAAGCCCCCATCATTTAAGTATTAGCTTCCAGGACCGCTAATTGAGTGTGCTAACATGATGAATAAAATGGCAAATTGACGGAAAGAATAGCTGCAAACAAAGGTGGGAACAATTGTATCAATGGAGGTTTTTTTATCCTCTGACGTCATATCTGGTTGGCCATATTAGATGTCGACATATTGTCCATCATGATGATCGCCCAAATAGCTTCCGGTTGGTTACGTTGGATGCCCTCATTTCTGATCTGCTATGTTGAATAACAGGTTCTCTGGTCATGTGACTGAAGGGTCTTGTAATTGATATCCGATTTGCTAGTCCATTTTACACTTATTGTCACCTTGGATATGGTATGCAATAATTGATATGCGCCATATGCTTTATAATTATATAATTACAAAAATGGTCAGTGAGTATGATCAGGAAATATCACAGGCACAAACTACTGGTAAACCCATGGCACCGCGAGGAAGAGACACACAACTATCATGAGACACCATGAAGACAAACTAAGCAAAGCAACCAGCTATCTCATCCCCATCAAGATGACCGCGAAAACTAGAATGGATATAAAGTAATGCACAGCAAAACATAGAACAATTACATAATCCCACAATGGGAATAACAATAAACAATGAATCAACAACAACATAATCACTGCCTTGGAACGGAGAGCAGCCTAAGCAGCTGGGGGGGGGGGGCTTAAATGCATTTTACTGGTACCAAATCTTTGCAGTAGATTCTGCACAAACCATGTTAGGCTAGCATGGAGGCTTCCTAACTATTTAGCCTTTAATGTATCTTTAGATTTTTGTAACCGTTCATAGCCTCATGAAAGACATGCATTTGATTGACAGCTGCCAAGCTCACTTGCCCGTTCAAAACGCTTCGAACACCGAATTCGTTCACCGGAAGTGACACTGGTGTTGCGAATGACAGCGAGCCATACCTAAGTTGCACGTGAAAAACATTCCCTTTGTTTGCTCCATTGGTTGTCCTTGTTCACACTGGCTGCTCGTATTAAAGATAACATATTTAATATCAATGTTGAGTTTAATCAGGAAATACCAAAGTCACAAACTGAACCAACCCACGCACTGTAAGGAAGAGCTACAGGATATTTACAGATTTACAGTAACAAGACTCCCAAAAGACAATAAAAGCAAAGCAACACGCACTGTAAGGAAGAGCTACAGGATATTTACAGATTTACAGTAACAAGACTCCCAAAAGACAATAAAAGCAAAGCAACCAGCTCTCTCTTCCTCGGCAAGATGATTACAAAACTAAAAAGGACAAAAGTAATGCATATCAAAACAAAGACTAAACAGACACCCCCACACCCCCCCCCCCCAAAAAAAAAAGAACAATGGGAAGTACAAATTTCAATAAATCAACAACAACAGAACCATTTCTAATTCAAACGGACAGTAGCTAATCTACCAGGGCGCTTAAATGCATTTTACTGGGGCCAAATCTTCACCCTAGATTATGTTGTTGTTAAAACACAAATATTAGTTAGCTCGCATGAAGGCTTGCTAACTAATGCAATGCATCATCACAGAGAAACGATCTAATAAAATTAACACACTATGATGAATCATAGAAAAGGGCTCATGAACACAGATAGTCAGAGCTAAAGAAAGCCTTAAGTTGACCTACGGTGAACCCAGCCAAGGACAAGAATCAAGCACCAAACAACGGGTTAAAGTTTTACGTCAGGATCGTCTTTGAATATGAGGTCTGACCTATCGTCGTGCAATTAAAAAGGGCACCAAAGCTATAAACCGTGGTTGGGTTTATAACCAGGCATGCAGACTGTCGCATGATATCGATGATGTATCACACTCTTGTATAACTTTTTATTATATTTTGACCACTAAAACTAGGCTTTTAATCAATTAACAAAATCACCATAAAACGCATGTTCTGATATGCCATGCTGCAGCCGAGTTTTTAATTAAATATTGTATTATTAAATTTGAGTGTCTGTAGTAAAATTTAGAAAAAAAAATCTGAAGTTTATGGTATCGAAAACCTTGTTTTAATACCTTAGAAGTCAAAATCGGTTTCTGTTGTTTAAGTCATCAACATTAGAACATTCTCTCACAAAACGAATGAGTTGGGAAATGAATACACCCATAAGAAAGGGAGAGGGGAACATCTCCATCAAGAAATGGAAAATTAACTATTTCAAAATTCAAATCATCCCGTTTATCATTAAATTTAGAAGAAATTATGACGTTAGTAATGTACCAGTCCAAGTCTAAAAAGAGGGCTCCAGTATCTGAAGAATTAGCATTATTTAACTGGTGTTCAGTGGTATATATCTGACTTACCATTTTTTTCAAAATAAGGATTATCAATATTAAGCAAGTCATCTAGATATCTTAAGGTAGAGTTAAATGCTTCAACAACATTGTCAAAATGAGACATCTTGAAGTCCCTCTCATAACAAAACAAAAATCAAATGTGCAACAAGAGGAGCACAATTAGTACCCATAGGATTACCTACGATTTGTCCATACACTTTGAGTCAAATCTTATTAATATATTTGCCAAACTGTTTTGTTTTCTAAATTGTTAATACTTTCTATATTTTAGATATTTATCATAAAATGTAAACATAAGCAATAAAATTTAATTCGATTTATGATCTGTTCATGAAATCATGAATACTTCGAGCATCACCTACTTTCCAAGAGACCTGAAGTACTCTCGATTCCATGAACATTCCAAAAATCAATAGTCGGGTAACCAAGGTCGAAAAAATGCTAACCCTTGCACCCGAAAGGTATACAGCTAAATTACAAAGGTAATTCTATGGTGTATCTGAAATAACTGTATAGCAGACTCGATCAACTTGCATAACGCCAAAACAGAAGCCCAGCAAGAACATGTCAAAATATTATTTTTCAAAATGTTATATGTTTTTATCAAAAAAGTTCAGGACAGAAAAAAATATTGATTTTATATAATAAAACAACATCGGCGTAGACCTCAGAAGCAGTGGTGGTTATCTAAGAACACTGCTTATTGATTTTTAAAGCATGTAGATTAGGGCATCCCCATTTTGAAATTAAATTTATAGATTTCTTTGCTTCAAATCGCATTAAAACTGCATTTACTGCCCAAAAAAAAATTGATGAATATTTATATATCGCTTGGAAGTATATCTCATAAAACATTGCGTGCTTACTTATTCACTTTTATCTTCCCGCTGAAGTGGTTTGAATTGCACTTTTTTACATAAATAAATAAATTTTAAATTGAATGTGTTTAAATACTGCATAGAGTTAAACAGACGTTTGGGACATAATTTAAAATAATTTATTTTATTTTCTAAGGCAAACTAGAAAAAGTAGCTGAAAAGTAAACATATGAAACCACGATAATTTGATATTTAGTAATTAAGTCCATGCCAGGTGGTGCATAGTTAAATACTATGTACAACTTCAGAGCAGTTTAACACATACATGAAATGTATCAAGGTTTAAAGGATGTTTAACTTTCATATTTACAACAACTTTAAAACAGAGGGTCATTGTAGGGACCAAGGGGATTTTTATCTACTGAAAACAATTATTTTATTTAACAGTGGTAAAATAAAGATGAAAAAAAAAAATCCTATAACTATTTTCATATCACCATGGAATAACCGTCTGTCCCCGTCTAAGATGCAGAAATGTAACCGCATAGTATTTGTAAAGAAAAAAGGTCCCTAAGAAGACTATTTTGGTGCGCAAATGACTGCCCATACTTTTAAATGCATTTGATAGTGTATTATTCCATTATCGGACAGTCAAACGGCTTCTCATTCCCATCCTCCAGATAAAAGTGCGTAATAGAAAATTATATTTGTTATTTCTCAACCAAAACATATGTTCTGGGTACTTAAATGGACCTATTAAATGAAGCGGTTCTTTTGAAGTCCAAAAACACACTCTTTAACTTATTGATAAGGGAAACATCATGATATCTATGCTATGAAAATTTGCTTAACATGACCTATGTGGTATACAAAAAATGCATTTTCCCGCAAAATGCTATTCTAGTCGCATTGCTATACAGTGGTTTCATATCAAGCTTTATATAGACTATTAGTATACAAAATTCCAGCTGTATACCTTTTGGGTGCAAAAATGTGTGTTTTTGCACTATAGGCGACTTTGGTTCCCTGACTACAAATCTATTTCTAAAATAAATCATTGAGCATCCTGCTTAATCATAGAGACACTTAGTCAAGGACTTTATTATTTATGCTTACTATGATTGCATATATATTTGTATATAATTGAATATTCCATGCCCGCTGTTTTACGCGATAAGACATAGAGTGTGGTTTGATTCAATATTGTAATACCAGGGGAGTTCAATATGTAATAAAAACGCATTTACAACTCCGTCCACGAACGCGTTAGGATTCTATACTATACTCGTATATACTCAGAAGAAAAAGTTTAGTCAGTATTTATGTTTTCTCATAAAATCAACAATACTCAAAATATCATTGCCAAATTGTATGCATGAGTTGTATTATCGTAACTTTACATGTACCTGTTTATTGTGTGATAAATAATGCCTCTATTAGACTGTATCAACCAAATTTCAAAATACACGACGTGCACGTGCTGCGGTAAACCGGCAGAGTTATTTTCTGGAATGATGTTTGATATCAAAAGAGAGTTGTTTCTATTGCAATTTCCGGAGAAAATTCAGTGTTAGCAAGCTTAAAAGTCGCCGTCCAGGCTATCGACAAATTACAGAAATACAACGTTTGGACATTTTGAAGCAGGTGCACGTGCTGCTGACGTACCACGTAGTTTTGGATGTAATGAACGATTAATTTATCGTCTGAAAACATGTTTTCGACAGTCTGGCAGTAAAAATAACAAACCTCCCCCAGGGAGACCACGGATAACGACGCTACTTGAAGTTAGGGTCATAGTGACGTCAACATGACATAATCGTTTCATGGGATTCGGAAACTTCTTAAACGTTTTAGACATGCAACAGGTACGAGAATTTCCGTCTATACTGTCAGAAATCTTCTGAGGGGTGCATCACTGATTTTTGAGTTTTGAAATTTGAATTTTTATGTGTGATTTTGTTGAAGAAAATGGGTTAATTTTCAGAATGTTTTGTTGAAAATATTCACATTTATAGGAAATTAAATGAATTTTATGCCGAGTAAGGTTTTTGCCAATATTAAGACTGTCTAGCAAAATTATTGCACACAGTGCCTGTACTGACTAAACCTTTTCTTCTGAGTATACAAAACAAAAGCTCAAAGCCTGGTCTTTCAAATGGTACATATAACCCTTATTTTATCTAACTTATTAAGTTACATACTTTTAAAACACACACACGATATTCACTGCTACAGTATATATTTTCTTCTGTATTGCAAAGAAAAAAAATAACAAAGGTAGGAAGGTATGCTGTATGTTCTAAAACAAACATTTAACAAGCATGAATCGCATATCCGTTGTTTTCAGACTCCATTTTCTTTTACCTGCTAAAACACTGTCAACTTTTGACCCGTAACAATTTCTCGCATGGCGCTTTTATTCAGTTACCTGATCTTACTATCCAGAATACCACAAACATAAACTAAGTTATTTTCCAATAGCCCAGGAAACTATCACAATTAAAGAACCAACCAGAATAGTCCTCAAAAATAAACTAACTTATTCTCAATAGCCCTAGTGTAACATGTATGTTGTTTATCTGTTTCATATTTTGTTTACTTAGTTTCTAATGACCCAGATATTGGAGACATTGATGGTAAATAAGTTGTTGTAAACAAAGTATTTATTTGGTTATAAGATTTTTCTAAAATGATGACTAATAATCTAGAACTTTCCTGAAAAGTCGGGAATTTTCTAGAATTTTTTTTCCATGCCAATAGAAGCTTGGAGTAGTTTCTGGAATTAACTGGAATCATTGAGTAACCTCTGGAAATTTCCAGAATAAATAAACATAGCATATGATATCATGGTTCTTTCCTGGTTGTTCCAGAACTTTCTTAAACAGTATATATAAGAAACAAACAATATTTTAAATTGAGAAAAAATATTTTTTTCCTGATTTCATCATTGACTTTTAAAAATATTTCGGGAATATATAACGATTTTTAGGGCCAGTATTCAAATTTAATGGGAACAATTCAATTTATTCATTTATAAAGAGACACTTCATCAAAAAAACTGATGCGTTTAATGGCTTTTTCTGTTATGTAAAGATGTTTACTCGGGATCAATCCCGAAATTACTTTAAATAAAATTTTAAAAATCACTTTGAGCATGATCTCAAAAGTGCTTTTTGGGCACGATCCCGAAACTTTTTTCAATCAATCGAAAAAATGTTTTGGGATCGTGCCCGAAAAAGAACTTTCGGGATCATGCCCAAAGTCATTTTTAAAATAAAAAAAAATACTTTGGGTATGATCCTGAAAGTTCTATTCAGGCACGATCCCAAAACATTTTGATTGAAAAAAAATTTTGTGATCGTGCCCGAAAAAGAACTTTCGGGATCATGCCCAAAGCCATTTTTAAAATAAAATTTAAAAAACACTTTGGGCATGATGCCAAAAGTTATTTTCAGGCACGATCCCGAAGCATTTTGATCGAAAAAATGTTTCTGGATCATGACCGAAAAGAACTTTCGGGATCTTGCTCAAAGTAATTTTTAAAATTTTATTTTAAGCAGTTTATCATTTAAAATTACTTTCAGGATTGATCTCGAATTATCTTTTACTAACGTTGTAGAAATTTTGCTCCAGCACAATCATTACTGACTGCGCTACGTGGCTTCGTTACTTCAGCTTTTAGACTGGTAGTTTATGAATACAAACAGTGACAGCCCAGTGAGCAAAAGTCAAAACAGTCATGTCCACTTCACAGGTAGGTAATATCATTTTCTTTAATAAATGATAAATTTATTTTTAAATAATGATTTCTTTTTTCTCCTCTTTCCATTTGTGATTACTGATTAGGTGAGGGTTACTAAGACAGAAGAGATGAGACTAGCTATATGAAATCAAATTATACTGTATGACTAGAATTCTGATAGTCAGATCCCAGGGGGCACGAATTTGTTGATGTTGATTCAACGTTGACAATATATGTTGAAATAAAAACGAACATATATATGAATTTGAAAATATTAAGTGAGTATGATCAGGAAATACCACAATCACAAACTGCAGACAACCCCGTGGCACAGTGAGGAAGAGCCGCTCAACCATCACGAGACACCAGGAAGACAAATTAAGCAAAGCAATCAGCTCTCTCTTCCCCATCAAGATGATTGCAATACTAGAATGGATATAGAGTTACGTACAACAAAACATAGAACAATTACAGACTCCCACAATGGGAGTAACAATAAACAAAAAGTCAACAACAACAGAACCACCGCCTTAGAACGGACAGCAGCCTAAGCCACCATATCATGAGGCTAAATCAATGCAGACTCACAATGTATTGCATCCATCCAACAATTGGGGTGCAGCAGGCATAAACCAGGGGTAAGAAAATAAATCTGTAACAAGAAAATGATAAACCCCAGCTAAAATGTGAGGACTAAACAATTGAAAACGTATGACCCATTTTAAGAATTGAACCACATCATGAGAAAGCCTTCTTTATAAAAGTTCTTTTCTGTAGGGACTGGTCATCTACATACATGTAGTAACAATGTAGCTGATCAGAGTCAGTGTTTTCACTAGGATTTAGAAAGCAGAAGTTATAGAATCCATTCCTGGAAAAAAGTTGGGAGTCAAAACTGAAAATGTGGAGTTTGATCCAGAAAACTTGGCAGCTTCAGCTGAAATATTATTTTTTTATGAATTATTTCAAAATACTTGTGAGAACTCTGACATTGCATCGGTGTGTCATACCGACTGTGAACCAAGATGTTTCGATTTTCATTAAAAAATAAAATAGTTGTTTTTGTTTTTATTCATCAAGATAATCACTTCATACAAAAATATTTAACAAAGCAGTGCTGTCTGCTTATAATGTTTCTGTGCATTTTAAGTTTTTCTCACGAAAAATTGTATCATGCAAACACTATGAACACTGATCAGACTGCTCCTAAGCATTCTGACCTGGGTCAATACTGTTTGCAATATAGATCACAAAATCACACCAAATTTACTCCAAAATAATTTCATCATGTAAGCAAACATTATAAACCGTGATCAGACTGCTCATTAGACTGATCTGGGTCCATACTGTTTGCAATATTATATAAGCGTTATATTTAAGTTCATTTGGTCATTAGCAGATGACAGTATTAAATAAAGAGTGTTGTCTGCTTATTACATCTGCTGCATATTTTCATTTTCCCCAAAACGAATCGTATCATGTAAGATAACACTATGAACCCTGATCAGACTGCTCCTACCGTTTGCAATATAGGTCACAAAATCTCATCTGATTTACACCAAAATAATTCAATCACATAAGCAAACATTATGAACCTTGACGAGACTGCTCAAAGGTCTGATCTGATCCATACTGTTTGCAATATAGGCCACAAAAATGCATTAAGCAGAAGAGCATGTAAAATATTTAACAAAAACTGCTGTCTTTATAATTTTAAAATTTATTCCAGAATAAATATATATCATGTAAGCAATCACTATGACCACTGATCAGACTGCTTCTAAGCAGTCTGACTTGGATCCATACTGTTTGAAATATATAGTTCATATAAAAATATCAAATGAATGTAAAAATATTTTACAAAACTTATTTTGCCTGCTCCAGAATAAATGTATGATTTCCAAAAATGTGTAAGCAAACACTACAAGCTCTGATTAGACTGCTTCTAGCCGGGTCAATACTGTACATACTAAAAAAACTTCTCAATGGATCAGTTCTTTTGAGCACCCAAAATACAACAAAAACTTTTGGATAAAAAAATAATCACAAATTTAAGATTTAATAATTCGCTAATCTGGACCTATGCATGGAACCAAAGAAACCTTTATGCCATATGCCAAAAATGACGTGTAATCCTCATAGTCTGATTGACACCAGCCCAACCCCCCTGAAGATTGTTTTAATTTTAACAAACAGTACAGACCCTGAGGAAATACCACCTTATGCAGTATTTCACTAGGGTCTTCACTGTTTGCCAAAGATCCTGTTTACTGTATCCAGAATGAAGAGGGTTTATATAGTATATGCATCAAACAGACCTCCAGATAAGAGTGTGAATATTTTTTTTATACTTATTTCTCATCCAAAACATATGTTGTGGGTACTCAAAAGAACCGTCACAATGAGACCAAAAACGGCTGTTAAAACTGATGGGTAAGAAAATATTAACATTTTTTTACTTAAAAACATTGCTAATCTAATCACTAAGCTGGTGGCAGCTCTTCTGTTTCCTCAAATCTTAAGTGCACTAGGCTCTGCGTCAGTTTTCTTTGAGTCATAGAATTTGGAAGTAAACAGCGAGGAATATGGCGCAGTTATAGTAAATTTTAAAGGGTTTGCTGGCTGGAACTGACTGTTATTCAAATATTGTTGTGTCTCCCATGGAGCTAAACTGCTCAGACTTTCCGACGACCTTGATCTTTTAAATATGGTGTGCAGGGTATTCTGCTGTCACCTGGTAAACCTGTTCTTCCTGAATGACCTGAGCAGCCGCCGAAAACACACTTGTCCGCTTGCCGTGGCGAGTGCCTTTAAGCCCTTATGCTGTAGGATGAATAGAAATGTTGAATGTTTTCAATGTCAATTATTGAATTTACCAAAACATATGGTGATGTAGAACAAGTAGAAACGCTGGATCCAGTCTGTCCAAATGTAAAGGCTGGTACTTCAGTGCCTGTTGAATTTCTGGAAGTAAAGGGAGCCTCATAGGTTTCGATAAACAAAATTTTTGAGCAAAAAATTGTAAATATTTTTAAACCCATCAATTTTAACAAATGTTTTGGGTGCTAAAAAGAATGCTCTCAATGAGACGGTTTCTTTGAGCACCCACAATATATGTTTTGTTTGAGAAATAAGAAAATTCTTTTTTTTGGTATGAACTCTTAACTTAAGGCCTGAGCCTCTTAAACACATTACCAAAGTTTATACCACAGCTATTTAAAATTTGTGGCACATGCTAAAAATAAATTACAAACAAATAATGTGTACTATACAGGGTTTCAGCTGGACTGAAATTTACTTTGGACATTTTGTCCAAGCAGCCCCAATATTGTTCGGACTTTTAGAATATTTTTAGGACATTCATTAACATTGAATTTTTACCACATTAAACGGAAATTGCCATCTCCTTCTCAAAATGAAACCAGGGATAGTTTTGCTACCATTACGGATTGTAAGTGCGGCCTGATTGATTGTCTGGCTTTTTATTTCATGAGGAGACTGGAGCTTGTTGATCGGTGGAAGTGGGTGGGGTACTGTTTATTGCTGCTTTTTGTGGCCGCTGTACGACTCGTTAGCCATGGAAAATGACTGTTCAGGTAATGATGGAGCGGACAAACTGTTTTGGGGCATAAAAAACTTGAGTTCCTGTTATGTCTTGGTGGCAGTTAAGTTTTTTAGTCATTTTATCAGTAAATGTCAAGGCAAACATGCTTTCTGCTTCGAGACAAAATCAAGGGAAGTAAACTAAGGATGCAAAAGACCAATCAGGCACAACGTAACAAAACACTATGACTAGTTTGCTTTAGTGAATAAGTATTTGCTGGGTAAAATAAGTCAAACCAGTCTGAAGCATACAGAAATTTGGCCAATCATCGATCGTTTTTTAAAACAAAAATAATACTTCATCACTGTGCATTACTATACAGTGTGCGTTTCCGAAAATCATCTCGGACAAACTGTCCAAACTGGTCAGTAAACTCTCAGACATCTGGAACTATAGTACTGCCGCATTAATAACGCGAAAATTCGACTTAAATTGCATCTGTTCACGTTATTTTCTCTTGATATTTTTGTTATCCGGGTAGAAAAAGCTGCAGTATTTTTTGACAAAATTTTCAACCTGATGTTCTTGCTGCGTTTTTTCTGTAATTAGATAGAATTTCCGAATATTTTTCGTTCTTTTAGATGGGGGAGTATTACTGTTGGTAGAATGGACATAAACTGACCCAGTTTATTAATAATATGCAACGGTTGACTAAATAATTTGATGACGTTTCAGGTCAGTGATCGCCGTGTAGGTTATATACGGAACAAAGTGAAAACGCTACACCTGAATTGTTACTATTTATAGGCTTTTGTTTGTTTGTTTGATTTGATTCTTTACGTCCCATCAACAATCTTTCAGTTAAACAGGGACGGGTCTTCCTAGGTTAAACCATAACTGAGCTAGGATCTTGTGTCTTGCTCAAGGACCACAACGCAGTGACGCTGGTGAGGCTCGAACCCGCGGCCACTCGGTCACAAGTCAAGCACTCTACCACTAAGCCACTGCGCTCCCATCTGTTTATATGCGAAAGGCTGCAAGACAGTAAAGTAAATTGTATCTTAATGTTCAAAGACAAGGTTGTGCATAAAGTGAAATGTTTACTAATGTGTCACGAGGAAACACATGGAAGTCATTTAAATGTGACAGGGGTCCAATTTTTCAGGATACAAATTTGAACAGAAATCTCACTTAGTTTAGGCCTTCAGACATCCACTGCCAACCAGATCCGACTGAACGAAATGGAAATCTTAGACATTTGACAATCAATAATGTGTTTTGATCGTTTAGAAAAGCAACCCTAGAAAGCGGGGTTTTCATCAAATTGGCCAGGCTTAAAATAACAAGCTTGATCATATTGGATCAGTTGGATCTGTGTCAACGCTGATTAAATCAAAAATTTCAAATGAATGGCAGTGCTTAAATAATAAAACTGGTATGTACAAAGCAATCATGCTGTTAAAATGTGTGATGCTTATGACACTTACCTGTAGAAATTTAAGCAAAGCTATATAGGCCATCACATGGCTGTTACACTGTTTAAATCCCCCCCCGCTTTTCAGAACGCCTAAAAATGTCAAAATTCCCAAGAGATTAGGGGTTAGTGCAGTGGTAGTAGAACCTTCAAACAATTTTTTCCTGACACTGCAGGATTTTCTAAATCTGGATATGTGCTTAATGTTCGGAAAAATGCAAGTAATAAAAAATTTTCCAGATTTTCGCGTTTCTTATTATTGCGGCAGGACTATATTTTCGGACTATGTCCGATGGTGACGCCAAACTGAATGACTGCTATAATAAGTGATATATCAAAGAGTCAATTATTTTACTCGTGCCAATATACATAAGAGAAAATAGTGATTTTCCCCAAAAATATAAATATACATTGTGGCTTCTCACAGGATCTAGGAGCAAAAATGAAATTCTAACACACCTCGCCTATAGAGTAAATTGTAAAAAATAACAGTGATATATCAAACGATAATTCACAGTTTTGAAAGCACCAGGAAAACGCATGCTAGTTGACGTCATTTGTGACGTAATTCATGGCGTTAGACTGTGTAACGTCATTTTTACGCTTAAAAGAAGTTACAAATACATGTACACGTATGCGACGTAGTCTAACTATCGGCGGGAATTCTTCAGTGCAATGGCGGAAAGTTGGATGAAGCTGAAGACTTCAAATGAGTTTTTGTCGTTTATTGTGTGTTAGAATCAAAATAGATCAGCTCTAGTGTGTGAGTTGTTGTGTAATAATTCAATATTTGTCGGTCAGTTGTACAGGATAAATCACTCTCGCTGCATGCTCGTGGTTTGATCTTCTTAACAACTGACCTCCAAACAGTGAATTATTACACAACAATTCACTGCTAGAGCTGATCTATTTCTTAAATAAAATCTATCTGAAATCCTCTTATATTTACAAAATTGAAAGGAAGACTCACAGGTTTAGATTAACAAAAATTGTCAGCGTAAAATTGTCAATATTTTATTACCCATCAATTTTAACAGATGTTTTGAGTACTCACAACATATGTTTTGGTTGAGAAATAAGAAAAATAAAATTTCCTTACACACTCTTAACTAAAGTCCTGCTGACCTACACTTTTCTAAGGCATTTTCTCATTTAACACCCAGATATTGTATCATTTGATCCCACTTGGAAGAATTTTGTATTTATTGCATAAGGTGACCATCAAATGCTTGAGTGAGTCTGAGCCGATGAGCTTGTGGACCTGATGCTCACACATATTATGACATAATATGGATGTTCATGAAGGTTAAAACCCACAGCATTGACTAGCTACTCATGCATATAAAAGAATGACATTGCTGTGCAGATTTATCTCATTGACTGTCCATCTAAATGCGAGAAAACCAATGTTTGGGATTTGCGACCATGTAAGACTCAAACCAGCCTGCTCAGCTACACAGACTAGCTAGAATCTTGAGGTTTGGGGACAGAACATGTAGCCAATTTACTTTCCAGAAAGCTAATAACAAAGGTGCTGATCAAACTGTGCAGATGATCAGGCTAGTCTGCACCTTTGTTGTTTGCATACAACAATGTCAGGTTTTCTCACATCCAGGCCCAGATAATATATCATATGTGCTGCAATGTGTAATGAATTACAGTAAAACGGCCACTGAAATAGACAAAACAAAGATCTTAATGACAAATAGTAGCTTAATGTGCTCCCCATTCTGCATTTCTTTTGACCTGCATGAAGCAATAATTGCTTTTGAAAACCAATTTTTGATCTTTTAGAGAGTGGCCATTTTAAATAGATTTTACTGCATATTCAGTGAGGATCGCCCATTATACTAACCTTTTTTGCCTAGTTCTAGATTTTCTATTGACTTGGGATGACATTGACATGTAAAGGTCTTCGCTGTTAGCTTCTATACTGGCTGAAGTGGCTGGTGACTTTGTCTGATTTGAAAGGTACTTCAAGCTCATAACTGCCAGCAAACTGAGACAAATACCCATCTTTCTCTGAAAATATCAATTTTGACCCATTTTTACCATACTCAACATAATACATAGGTCAAAACGATTTTTTAGCGTAAAAATGTGAATATTTGTAGGGTGCTCAAAAGAATTGTTTCATTGAGACGGTTCTTTTGAGTACCCACAACTTATGTTTTTAGTTGAGAAATAAGAAATTTGAATTACACTCTTATCTAGAACCCTGCAGGGCTTTAGATAAGCTTTATTTTCAAAAGAGTACAGTACTCGTCCACTTTGTAAAAAAAAGGAGTAACGAGAGATTTTAAGGAGTACTGACTGTTTGTCTTAAAAACACACACAAAGAAATAACAAAGCTATCTCAACACGCTGATTAATTGAGCCTGTGCTTACTGCTTGTTTTCCTAGGCTATTCATTTACAAGAAAGCAAATAGTAAAGATAATAAATTTGAATTTCATTTTGTTTGTTTTGTTGCTTTATGTCCCAAGTCAACAGTTATGGTCATGGCAGGACGATCAGTTCACCTAACCACACTTTTTCCCTGGGCAAGAATGAACAAGTAGTTAACCAGTAGTTCGTGCACATACTTTCGATTGTAACCGACAACAATCCTTCTTGATTCAGCAGAAGGGATTAGAATGACAGTAATCAATCTCCACAAAAGTATGGGACCAGGCAAGGGATCGAACTTGGACCCCTGGATCTGCAGTCAGACTCGCAACTGTTGCCAGACACGTAACCGTTACTGACTGGGCTAAGTGGCCTGTATGAATTTCTTTTTGGCCTAGTAGGTTTTTAGTTTTTCAGGAATACAACAGATGCAGTTGGGAGATGGCGGTGTGGGTTTGGGAAATAAGGTGCCAATTGCAGCATTCTGTGTCCCATTTTGGTGATTTTTGCACACTTTGGGAGGGGGTCAGTGAGTGAGGGGTTAAGTTGAAATCATCAAAATATATTATAGGATGTGAACTACACAGCTACTTAAAAGTTTAAGAAAACCTGATCTGAATGAGTTTATTCTCATAAACCATTAGACAGACCGAAACACAACAGGACCGACTTTTGCATAAGCCAGTACTTGTTTGGATTTTGTGTATCAATTTCTAGCAACACCCATCACCTCTAATCACCTTTCTAAAAAGAAAAAGCAGCTGGATTTCAGAAATGTTAAAATAAATTACTGTGTTTTCTTGAAAGAAAGCAAACCAGCCTAAGTCACGGGTGGTATACCTAGGAACTACCACGAAATTGTGTTAACGTAATTTTGTTCCCAAGCCACATCCGGGACACGTCGTGGTAGTTTCCAGGCCGAAAATTGGATAAAGAAAGGTTGGTGTCACTTTTATTTTTGTTTTATTTTACAACTTAGAACAAACAATGGTGAAATCCGACAATGTGGTTCCGTGTAAGTATGTCTCAGCGTCCCCTCTAGCCCAAAATTTTGTTTGAAAAGTTATTTTCTTTCTTTTGGTACGTGTTTCCCCACTGAGCATCGGACCAACTTTCCCCAAAGTTCGAAGGATTTTAGCCCATATCTGTCAAATTGAATGGAATTTGATATCATTTGACGATGGAAATGATAAAAAGACCCTGAATAAACATTCCTGCACAGAAAAAAAATCTGAGCATCTGAGGATGTGGCTTGGGAACAAAATTACGTTAACACAATTTCGTGGTAGTTCCTAGGTTTACCACCCGTGTAAGTGGCTTGTATTTTTATAACTTTCTGTGCTGGCATTTTTTAGACAGCGTGTTGTGAAAGGGAAAGTAAAACAAAGTCGGTGGTTCATGAGCAGATCCAGGAATTTTCGTCAGGGAAGGGGGGGGGGGGGTCCAGGTCAGTCTGACAAAAAAAAGCTCTGACGTTTTTTTTTTGCTTTTTTTCTTAGTCCTCAGCTTATTTTACAAAAGTCAAATGGTCAATTTCAAAGCAATCTATCATTTTTCAAGGTTACAGAGGGTGTCTAACATTTTCCAGGGAGGTCCAATTTTTTCCAGGGGGAGGGTTCCAATTGCTTATTCCCTATAGAAACCCATATAACTTGTGATTTTCCAAGGCGGTCCGGAAACGCCCCCCCCCCCGTCTGGATCCGCACTTGTGGTTTTCGATTGTTTTGGCAGGCTACAATATTGATCCACCGGATACTAACATGTATTTCATTTCTTACTGGTCTATATTTAGAATGCGGTTACGAATGGTTTGTGATGTCTCCGTAATTAAAAGAACATGCCCGAAGGGAAACCAATTCGAATTTCCTCTACCTTTTCCCAAACGTGTAAAAAAGAAACGAAATATAACATTTCGCACATTACCATCTGAAAAAAACATTAATTGCGCAATGCTCATTTTGATTTTCGTACATGATATATACGCACAAAAATTTAAATAAATGCATATCCTGCCAAATATTTTCGTTTTTTACTGGTACGCAGGCTTATCTAAAGACCTGGGGCCTCTGATAATAGCAGCCTAGGGAGGAAATGGTATTGGGGTAAAACGACTAGGGTATGGGTGCGAAACCACCAAGGTTGAAAATAAATAGAGGTCAATAGACTAGGGGGGACGTCTTGGGGGCGAAACGTCTTATTATCAGGTTAGGCAAATAATAAAAATACCTGTGTTTCCGGTTCCCCGACCGACCCTAAAAGTTCAGGGCCGACTCTATACTTTTTTCTTTTTTTTTCAAAAAAAAATTCGATTTTTTTTTGTATCACAAATTTGATAGAAAACTGACAAAAAATGGATAAATCAAAGTAAAATATGAAGAAATGTTGTATACTGAACGTGCCTTCGGGCTAGATTAATAATTCAGAAGCATTTGCAGATTGAAAATTGCTCTTATTTATGTGAAATTTGCCGAATTATTTGTGAAAATTTCGGAAAAACCTACCCACGAAAACAAATGACATTTCATATTTCAGTACTTTAGAAATGAACAATGTGAAAAAAACTTTATCAGGCAACCTGAAAACCATATATACCCAACAAAAAAAGAAACGCACCACTTAGAACTGTTCAACTCTCAGGAAAACCACAAGTGATAGACCAATTTAGTTTATATCAGATCAAAGGTATGTCAGTTATTGCTGCGTCACACGTCTTTTGCAATCAGGCGTCGAAATTGTGTTAAAGAAAATTGGTCACGAACCAAGTGGGGGTCAAATTGTAAAGTCACAGGAAATAAGCGTTTTTATTGTGCTCTCTTGCTGGATGAGTTCAAGCAATTGGATTCATCTCAGTAGGCCGAATTGTACCCAGACACTTATTCTTTGCAAATTCTATCTTTAAATTCATCTTTCGCGATAATTGAACGCTAGGTAGCCCATGTTTTGTGACTACCCTTTGGATAACGAATCCACATTGGAGATAAACCTTACAAACATTTAAAGATTTCAACATTGTTTTAATCAATTTAAATGATCCCAACTGATGAAAATGGGTTTCGGAATAACAAAAAAGCATCAATATTAACACATTGGTTGTCTCACATAACAACAACATATCGTTTTCATAATTTGCTAATGTAAAACATACTCGGAATATCATGTAGACAGTAGCGTTGAATTAACGCTTCCAAACCTCCCTTATCCTTCGAATTGATGTGTTTTGTGCATATACAGTGAAATTACAGATACTCATCTACATCACATTAAAGTTTTAGTAAAATTTGATCAAAAATGAATATTTCATGACAATTAACATTTTTGTAGTAAAAGGAGATCTTAATGGGAAAATCGTAGTGGTGCGTTTCTTTTTTTGTCGGGTATATTATTTAAGCTCTGGCCTCAACTTCTCTTATTTTCACCTTTCCAGTGCGCTCTGTAATGGTGTTATTTTCATTGTCTGCTCAGGCGCGAGTATTTTGAAGAATCCTTCTGGGCTTAGACAATGTGTTATTTTGGTCACCTTCCTTTATAGGAACATCTCACACCTTCATCAGCAAAATCGTGATAATCAGTGATGATTTATGAAATAATTGTAAAAACTAAAGCAGAAAACAACAATTTAACCTTGATCAAATATTGAATATTAAAGTAACTGTACAAGCAATGGCTTTTGAGAAAAAAAAAAACACTATGAAAACAAAAACTGGCTTTTAATTCAATTCTCAATATAATAATAATAATAATAATAATAATAATAATAATAATAATAATAATAATAAAATAAAGTCACTTTACACATAATATATTCTGGTCTCCTCTGTCTTTGAAACAAAATAGATTTATTGCGATTGTTGTTACCAGACGGGACACGACAGTCCAATGTTTGTAATGCCAGGGTGCACAAATTTAGAACAACAACATCTGCCATAGTATATATCACCAGGATCCACAGCCTGATGACATTGCCTGTACTTTTTTTGGAGAAGAGGGACAATTCACTAAGCAGATTTCAAGAAAGGAGGGGTAGAAACAAACCAGAGACATGCATACTAGTGTCTCTTTACTCCATTGCCTGCAAGACGCTGGAGCATATAGGGTTCAGTACATGTAGCATATACACAAACACCGTAGAGACTCATAGCATACTCACACTTTCAAAAGAGACGGTATTGTGAGACACAGCTGAAAGCCTTTGGCAAATCCCCCACCACCACCTACTGCATAAACTCCAATTATGATGGGGTTACTTATTATCAGCACCCGATGCAGTTGAGTCAGGGGGTGCCCTTAGGAAGCACTCTGGGACCTCTGCTCTTCCCACTGTTTATAAAAGATCTGCCATAGTACATATCACCAGAATCAACAGCCTGATGACATTGCCTGTACTTTTTGGAGAAGAGGGAAAAGAGCTGTTTTGTACTGTTAGCAAAAAAAAGTAAATCCTACCTACCGACCCTGTTTTTTTAACTGGCAAGGAACCTGGAACACAACTTTTTTATTTGCCTAATCGCCAAAATGAACACGTCGATAAGCAATGGCTGATTTCTCACAGTTAACACTTTACAGTAAGATTTAGTGGACATTTATCTTGTGCATTTTGGTAATTCAACTACTTGCAATGAGGCTTAAAAGTGTGCTTTGGTAAATAACTCAAAATGCATTTCGGTAATTCAAATGGGTCATCTATATCTTCTTTCATAAGGCAGCTACTTCTTTAAACGAAGATTTATTTTATATACAAAATTAAATAATAAGAATATAAAAATAATAATAATAATAATAATAATAATAAATATAGAAATAGCAATTTAATCATGTTTAGCATACAGATCCGTTTCGGTAATTCAAATGCTTTCTGTTATGACATTTTGAACTTTCTCTGTTGACTTTTAATCTTTCTCTTTTTTATAATTTATTTTGAGATGAGTTAATTTCTGTAAATCATACAAACAAACCCGTCTCAAATCTCAAGAAAACGTAAATACGAAGTGCGTTTCTGTAATTCAACTACTTTCAATGGATCTCAAAGTGCATTTTGGTAATTTGCTCAAAGTGCGTTTTGGTAATTCAACTGCTTTCAACTAATCACCCATATCCCCTTAAATTAGTACAGATATAAACAGCTTCTTCTTAATTCAAATATATCTATACACAAGCATCTTATATTTTTTTTTAAAAAAAAGTAAAACAATCCATGCTAATTGACACTCATTTGCATTTCGGTAATTTAAAGCTTTCCGAAATAGTGATATATTTTCTTTCTGTCATTATTATTAACCTCTAAAAGGTGCGTATAAATTCAAAAATACTCATCATAAATACATTATTATGAAACAAAAGCATTTGCATTATCCATAAGTCATTTAGGCACCTGTATATGTTTCCCTATTATGTTAATGTTTAGTTCAGGTATTTCGGTTTCGTTCCAGTATTTCGGTTTCGTTTCGGTAAGTCTAGGGACCCGTGGGAAACAGAGGGAAATAATCATTACCTGCATTATAGATGGGGAAAACAATTTAATGGGGTGTTTTTAATAGCACGTGAGACTTCTCTAATTTCAGGAAGTGGATTCATCCCGGCGTTTGTTGTTGTAATTGTTGTTGTTGTTGTTTGTCTATTTTGGCATTCTTCCGCTGCCTATAAGCTCATAGTGCTCTTGTGCTTCTTTTCACTTGCTGCAATACTCATGTACCGTAGCAAGCAATAGCTTTTTAAGAAAAGTTCGTAGCGCTTTGAACTATCTTGGCAAACCCAATTTGCTACGGATGCAATATTTGGCCCAAAACTTTGATGTTCGCAGACGCAATAAAATGCCCCCCCCCCCCTCTGAAAAATCGTAAGTTATAAGGGTTTCTATAGAAATCAGCATTTGGGACCCCATGGAAATGTTGGACCCCCAGACCCCCTCTGTAACCTTGCAAAATCATAGTTTTGAAGAACCATTGACAAACACCACTGTAAAACTGTAAAATAAGTTCAGGACTAAAAAAACGTTGTCAGAGCTGTTTTCTGGCGATCTGGCCTGGGCAAAAATTGTGATAATCGATCTAAAAGCAGTGCGGCGGATTTTTGTTGTGGGAAAATTCTCGAAACTTGGTCAGAGGTCAAGGTCACATTGACCCAAGGACGGTATACATCACTCTATCATGCATCTGCACAACGAGATTGGGATATCTCCCTCAAATAATATAAGAGTTATGCTCCAGACAGGATTTTTTTAAATACTAGGTCAGAGGTCAAGTTCAGAGTGACCCTTAAAATGGTACAGAACACTCCGCAATACCAATATACATCCACACACCAAATTTGGGATTCCTACCTTAAATTATGTAAGATATATGCTATGGATATCATTATTCTTAAACTAGGTCAGTTCAAGGTCACAGTGACAAGAAAATGGCATGTGACACTCCACCATCCCAAGACGCATTCACTGATCTGCACAACGAAATTGAGATTCCTCCCTCAAATAATAAAAGAGATATGCTCCAGGCAGGATTGTTTTAAAAACTATGTCAGAGGTCAAGTTCAGAGTGACCCGTAAATGGTACACGACACTCCGTCATACCAATATACATCACCACACCAAATTTGGGATTCATACCTTAAATAATGGAAGCTATATGCTCGGGACAATATCATTCTTAAAACTTGGTCATAGATCAAGATCACGTTCACAGTGTCCTGAAAGGGTATATGACACTCACACCACAGTTGAAATTCCTACCTCAAAGCACCGTGTAGCATCGACTCCGGAACTTGCTACCAACTTTATCGATTATAAACAAATGGCAGGCATGACGACGGTAAGAAAAAGTTGTTATTATGCTGTTTTATCACGGCGTTATGCGTTAAGATGGATATATTTTTATCTGAACATATTTATCTTTGAAATATACACCCAACAATGATATGAAAGTGATTTTTAGTTTACTCTTTACTATAATTGTAGCTGCCTGGTACCGCGAAAAATCATGTCAGCTTCAAAACTCGCCTTGTAATCTTGTAAGTGGAGGATGCCAAATTCAATCCGCTGTTATGCACATGTTTTGACATCACTAGTGTATATATTGAAGCAAAAGTTTTCTCCAAAAACTTACCGAGTTGGATATAATCAAGAGAAATTTCCGACGACTTGAGTACGGCAACTTGCGACACAACACAGAATCACAGGACGGCGTCTTGCTAGTGAACAGTACGGCGACTTATTTTGAAAAAGATAGAATTCTATTCGAAGAAGCTGTTGTTGGGAACCAACCAATTTTCGTAATGATTCAAGAGGGCCTGTATGGTCTATTATGGATACAGAAAGTATTCAATCAGATGTTCACGGGTTTGATCCACATCTGAATTAAGGGTGAGATTGGCGCCGTTAAACCGGTTTGGGCCCTCCAGTAAAATATTTTACTGACCGTTCCAAGGCGGTACTTCTTTTGTGGATCTTTTATGTTTTTGTTCTGTCTTGTGTTTGCTATGTTTTATGCGCGTCTGTTTATATGTGCTTTGTGGTCGCCTGCTGGGGGGTGGGGGGGGCTGGCCTCTTGGCTCTCGTTTGTGGTGTCTTCTGTAAGTTTGTCACTTTCCCATTGGTATCCTGGGTCAGGTGTGGTACTTGATTGTATCGATTCCTGATCTTTGCAACCTTATTACTTTTACTATACTGAGCGAGACGTTGAAAGGTGACGTCATAAGGCATTATTTGTGATGAAATCAGAAATGTTATTAAAACACCAAACCACCACCAATCCTGACTTCAGTTTTCAATTTTCCCATTCCCATTACACTAACTCAATTGTAAATCCTTTACTTGCCCAGATAAATGAAATACTTCGACAAACCGTTGCCTCGTGTACTAACATACTTGGGGTGGGGGGGGGAGGACTCTGATATTTTCACACATATGTAGGCTCAGACCATTTTTGGGGGTTCAAAATCTTTTAATTTCAATATTTTTGGGGATTTTCAGAAAAAATATTTTATTTGGGGGTATATGTATATATAAAGAGAGTACCCCCCCCCCCACACACACACACACAAACACTGGGCATACATGTACGTCTAAGTGCACCAGGGTTTGGTGCTCATCGCATTTGCGCATGCCCGGATCCAGATTTTCACTTTTTTATGCCTGCTAATTTCACAGAGGGGCCCATATGCTTAGATCCCTTACCAGTTTCTTTTTTTCTAACGGAAAACTAAAGTACTTGTATTAATCGCCCTGATAGAGAGGCCCACGCATGATGCGCAAACGTCTGGTTATCCTGGTCGTGAGATTGTATGCAATACGTGCTGGTTAGTTTGCGGTTGAGCCTGGTCCGATAAGGTTTTGTGGAGGTTTGGGGGTGCTCCCACGGACCCTCTTGTATTGTACTGAAAATGCTGCAGGTACTCATGCGTGTATCCGAGGGAGGGGCAGGTGTCTCTGGATCTCCCTGAAAATCGCAGAAATATAGTATTCTCTTACAATGCTGGTCCAGATCCACTGAAGAATCACAAAGTTGCCAACTTAGCATTCCATGTTGGGCCATCATCGGTTTGCTAGCAAATTCAATGGCGTTTCGCTGGTGGCCCAATGTCGTCACGCTAACAGTGTCCCCTATCAAAAAAGTAAAAAATGGACCCCTCTGCCAAAACATCGTGCCCCCCTCCCCACAAGTATTGAGGCTTAACACCCCCTCCCCCAAACTTCCTAGCTACGTCTATGTGGTTTTCGTCTTAGTGTAACCTCTACTTAAGTTTGAGTTCGGTTGTGGGCTTCGGCTCGTATTATTTCCCTTACTATAACACAAGTTTAAACTTTTTCAAAAAAGCTTGGTCTACGCTGACCAATTCATATTTCAGACCCTGACTGGGCATCTTATCTCGATGCACTTACAATACAATTTAAGTCGAAATCGAGAGTACAGGTTAATTTTACAATTTGTAATAATTATTAGCAATACTGATGGTCCTTTGGTGTCTTTTGGGATCGTTAGACTGCTCCATGTGACTTGATTTACCAGGATCAAATCAAATCTTTGTCTACGCGCTGGCATGTGGATAGTAAAAAAATATATTAGATGTAGTTTTGTGTGTTTTTCAGACGTTGGACCTTGACGCGTCATTTGAGGCAACTCCATTAGAAGAAAGTATTAACACAGTGGGCAAAAGTCAGTTATGGGACTGTGGCTATGCCACAATTGACAAGATACACCGTCCCGCAATGTCCATAGCTGTTGACATGGGACGTAAAGCAACAAAAACAAACAAACAAAAACAATTGACGAGAGCAATTTTAATAAGCACATGAAGCGCTGCAGTCAGTCCACCCTAGCTGTAGCACCTGCCCCGGGTGGTCCTTCAACATCTGGCACACATGTATGTGATCAGTGCGGGAAATCCTTTACGAGTCGGTTTGAGATGTCATTACACATAAAAAAATAAACATCTTGAAGAAAGTATGAATGCGTTGTGCGAGAAAAAATCAACCAGCAGAGGCCATATAGATAGGCCTACCACTGTGCTAAACACCTAAAGGTGTCAGTAGACAAGTGCCATTACTGCAAGGCGGAGTTTAACTCCCCTGGATCTCTTTCTCGCTCACCTGACCACACTTTTTTCCTGGAACGGTTAACCAGTACGGTGCACATACTTTGGCTTTTAATTGACAACAACCCTCTTAAATGGTTTTTCGGAAGGGATGAGAATGGCCGTAGAAATTATTTCATGGTCAATCTCCACGCAGGCGTGGTGTGTTTGGGGACATGAGGTTGTTTGAAGCTGGAGAGGCTGGTTTTGGTGTTCGTTTATGGTGATTTGGGTGGTTTGGGGAGTTTTCACGGACAAACATGTCGATGCAAATTGCCGTACTATAAATTTAATGTTTTTTCAAGTTGCCGTACTTCGGACTGGTAAATTGCCGTACTCAAAGCGTTTTCTGTTTTTGATAATATATCAGTCAAATCAAGATCATTACAAATAAAACTTACACTAAACGTGATTTCCAATATGCTCATTATTTTGGCATTGAAAATGAGGTTGAAAACGGTTTTAACAATGCAGAAACAAACATTTTTCGATGGGACATGCTGTTTTTAGCGGTACCAGCTGGCAGTGTTTCACGATGTTTTGTGACATACAGCAAGAATTGATCATTTTGGCGGGCACGGACAAGTGCTTGACTTCTCTAAAGGTGAATTCTATTCACTTCGAAGGCAGGCGCTCATTGCAAACCACTAAAAAAAACGTTTGACTCACCCCACTACATGCCATGTCTGTGTTGACATTCGATTCACCTGGTACCAAGTTCAGGAGTCGATGCTACACCGTGCAAAGAGAATAGAAGATATGCACCAAAATTCATGACAATTCTCGAAAATTGGTCAGAGGTCAAGGTCACATTGACCCAAGGACGGTATACATCACTCTATCCTGCATCTGCACAACAAAATTGGGATTCCTCCCTCAAATAATATAAGAGATATGCTCCAGACAAGATTATTTAAAAAAAAAAAACTAGGTCAGAGGTCAAGTTCAGAGTAATCCGTAAATGGTACACGGCACTCCGCCATACCAATATACATCCACACACCAAATTTGGGATTCCTACCTTAGATAATGTAAGATATATGCTCCGGATATCATTATTCTTAAACTAGGTCAGTTCAAGGTCACAGTGGCCTGAAAATGGTATGTGACACTCCACCATCTCCAGACGCATTCACACACCAAATTTTGAATTCCTACCTCAAAGAATATGAGAGGTATGCACTAGACACAATTATTTAAAACACGAGGGCCCAAGGGCCCTGGATCGCTCACCTGAGTCCATGCACATGAGTAGCTGATGTATTGGCCTGTGGCTAAGGAGATATTATATGATTTAAAGATATTTCTATTTTTAGCTCTGGAAGCCATGTTGTTCAGCCAAGCTGAACATTCTAATCGATTTTGGTAGAGGGCAACTTGAGACAATTTCTGTGAAATTATTTTGATTTTGGACCAGTGGTTCAGGAGATTTCATTTGAAGATATTTCTTATCTATAGCTCTGCCAACCCTTTTTCCACTGAGCAAAACTATTTCTGCAATTTTGGTAGAGGGCCTTATGAGGAACATTTCTTTGACATTATTTTGAATTTGAACCAGTGGTTCAAGAGGAAATGTCATTAAAAGACATTTTATCTAGAGCTCTGGCAGCCCCATTGTTCAGTGGAGAGTAACTATTTGTGCAATTTTGGTAGAAGGCATCATAAGTAAGAATTCTGTGAAATAACTTTTAATTTGGACCAGTGGTTCAGGAGGAGGTGTCTTTTAAAGATATTTCTTATCTGGAGCTCTGGCAGCCCTTTTGTTCAGCAGAGCGGAACCATTTGTGCAATTTTGGTAGAGGGTATCAAGAGAAACCAATTTTGTGAAATTATTTTGAATTTGCACCAGTGGTTCAGGAGAAAATGTCATTTAAAAGATTTCTTATCTGGAGCTTTGGCAGCCCTCCTGTTCCATGGAGCAGAACCATTTGTGCAATTTTGAAAGAGGGCGTTATTGGAAACATTCATGTGAAGTTATATGAAGTTTGGACAAGTGGTTTAGGAGGAGATGTAGTTAAAAGATATTTCTTATCTGGAGCTCTGGCTGCCCCTCTGTTCAGAGGAGCGGAACCATTTGTGCAATTTTCTAGAGGGTATTATGAGGAACAATTCTATGAAATTATTTTGAATTTGGACAAATGGTTCCGGAGGAGATGTCTTTTAAAGATATTTCTTATCTGGGGCTCTGGTGGTCCTTTTGTTCAGCGGAGCAGAACCATTTGTGCAAGTTTGGTAGAGGGTATCAAGAGGAATAATTCTGTGAAATTATTTTGAATTTGGACCAGTGGTTCAGGAGATATCATTTTAAAAAATCTTTTCTGGAGCTCTGGCAGCCTCACTGTTTGGTGGAGCGGAACCATTTGTGCAATTTAGAAAGAGGGCATCATGGGGAACATTCATATGAAAGTAAGTAAGGGTGCAAAATTCAGGAATCGATACAATCAAGTACCACACCTGACCCAAGATACCAATGGAAAAGTGACAAACTCACAGTTTGACACCACAAACGAGAGCTAAGAGGTCAGCACTTTCCCAGCAGGTGACCACAAGGCACATATAAACAGTTGCGCGCAAAGGCATAGCAAACACAAGACAGAAAAAACATAAAAGATCCACAAAAGAAGTACCGCCTTGAAGATATATGAAATTTGGACCAGTGGTTAAGGAGGAGATGTCGTTTGAATAGAAAGTTTACGGACAGACGGACGCACGACGGACGAAGACCTATCACAATAGCTCACCTAGAGCCTTCGGCTCAGGTGAGCTAAAAACTAGGTCAGAGCTCAAGGTCACAGTGACCTGAAAATGGTACGCGACACTCCGCCATCCCAGGATGTAACCACACACCAAATTTGGGATTCTTTCCTCAAATAATATAGATGCACCGGACACGATGCGAGGCGGACGGATGTACCACGAGCCCCACCACCCGGCATGGGCCCTGGGGTCTAATGTCGTTGAATGATAGCTTACCCTACAAGCGTATGAATGTTTTCTGACATGTGGTTGTCAAAATAAGGACTTCCAGAAAACATTAATGCAAAAATCCTATCTTTTGAATATGTACTAGATTTTGACCTCTAGCAGAAGATAAAAAAAGTATTTGAGAGGAAGAAATAGATCAATAAGAGCGAAAATGTATTTGCAAAAAACCCATCTCATCAGACTTTATAAGTCTACCTACAAGTTTAAAGTATCTATGGTGCAAGTATGAATGCATTTTTGACAAGCGGTTATCAACATATGGACTTTTAGAAACTTTTAATTTACCCTGTTAGCAATTGACCCCCCAAGCAATAGTTGTATTTAGCTGGGTGGAAGATTCTGTCTGTCAAGAAAGTGTTAATAAATAGTTAAATTTGATCATTCGATTTAGGCTACGTACACGTTTTGTACACATAAAATATCAAGAATCCATCAGAATTGTGATAGAATCTTCACCGATATGTTTTGTCCAAATGTGTACGCACATGCGTTATTGCCTATACGTAGCTACAAAGTATTTATCTGAAATAAACCGTTTTGACCCTGATCAGACGCAACCTATTCTTCAAATAAGCTGTTTGACAATCTGACGGTATTTCCTGATTTTAAAAATAATTGGCAGACGACAAAAACTTATGGTAAAATGAAAAGTTGCCCAGCAGGCAAAGAGTTGTTCGCCAATTATTACTGCAGCCGCCTATATTATTTTTTTTGCATTTTCTTTATGAAAAAAATGCTCGATATAGCATTTAATTGTCTCCAGGTGCTTCACATGAAACATTTTAAGTTCGTTTGGCTATCAAATACTGCAGCAGATGGAAAAAAATTGCGGCGGGAAAATAATGCTTGCTTGATATTTCATTTAAGAAAAATAAGGCATAATATTCCATATGAATCATTAGCAGACAATTCACAATAAATATTATACCTATTGTCCCCCAGATCAATCATCAGGGTAGCTTTTGAGAAACCAAACAAGGGTTTCTCGTTAAATGTCTTCAAACTTAGTCTGTTCCCAGTAAACATCGAAAAGCGGGCCACTATCGGCCCACCAGCGAAACGCTATTTGAATGGCGTTTCGCTGGAGGGCCGATGGTGTCCCGACACTGCATGCTGGCTGGGTTTTCCCATTTCATCTGTCCTTTAATATATATCAACTAATTTCAAATAGTTGAGAAATTGAAATAACAATTCATCTAAAAATGGCATGGTTAAATGTCTCTAGCCAATTAACAAGATTATTGAAGGCACGCCCTTGTCTGATGCCATGACAAGAATCTGCTCACTAAAGAACTAAAATGCGAGAAGTTTTGTCTTCGTTGACCAGTAAATGAGAGTGAGAATTTTTACAGAGGAAGTGCAGGTTTTTATATATGTATGTGCACATATATTACTATTGCTGTTGACATGTATGATGCCAGTCTAGCACTCCAGCTGTGATAATCCCATTTAAAAATGCATAACCTGGTAATTTTGCATTTTTGTCATTCTTAAATCATTGTTTTACGAAAAACTGTGTCACGATTACCACCAGAGTGTCATACAGTTTGGAACCAGGTTAGGCTTGACTTTTTCTGGCACCTGATTTGGGTCCGGACTTGATTCCCTGAAAGATTCAAGCAAGTCTGCAACATAGGCTAGCTAGAATATTGAAAGATTGGTTACATTAAAAGATACATTAAAGAGTGCGTATTGAATTTTTTATTTCTCAACCAAAACATATTTTGTGGGTACTCAAAAGAACCGTCTCTGTAGTGACCATAAACGTCACTGATTTCCGATCTCGCATATTTTATAGATCGATGTAATGTTATAAATATAAAATACTTGTTTTTGTCGTTGTTTTTTCGATTTGAAATGCAGCTTTGAGATAAATGAGTGTATTCTCAGTCGCCGCCTACGCGGTGTGGAAATTGTTGAATGAAATGAAAATGTTGCATATCCTAAAGAAGTATATTACATGTACAAATTACGCTCAATTTGATTATTTTTATGTTCCATCAACAATCTTTTAGTTATGTAGGGACGGGTCTTCCTTGGTTGAACCAGTACTAAGCTAGGATTAATGTGTCTTGCTCAATGACACAACGCAGTGACGCCGGTGAGGCTCGAACCCCAGCCCTTCAGTCTCAAGCCAAGCACTCCACCATTGAGCTTGCGCTCCCACTGCTGACTTTTACTAAGTTCTATTTTTCGAGTAGTACGTTTTGAGTAAGAAAAGCGAGTTTTGAGTAAGAAAAGCGAGTTTCGGGTAAGAAAAGTGAGTTTCGAGTAAGAAAAGTGAGTTTCGAGTAAGAAAAGTGAGTTTTGAGTGAGAAAAGTGAGTTTCGAGTTAGAAAAGAGAGTTTCAAGTAAGAAAAGCGAGTTTCAACTAAGCTTTCTGCTACAGACAGACGCTAGACTGATCTCTGTATCCTACGAGCTTATATGATCTGAACGGTCTGAACCCAAACATAACCTTGATGGCTTTTTAACACTCTGGTGTTTCTGAAAGGAACAATGAATAAAAACACATGACGACGACAAAAAAAAATGCGAAATAACCAGCATGCAAAGAAGAGTAAAAAAGTTTACTTGCAACTTTTAGGCAGTGTACTAAATGGACGCCATTTCCTCTCAAATACCCCTAATCTTTCACTCTGTGTACAAGAAGAATGTGTAAGGCAAGGCTGGATAGGTCATGCATAACATATCTCCTCCCGAGATGGCTTATCAGTAGAATAAAAACACACACACTCTGATAGATAAATATTGAGTGTGCACTGACCAAACCACTGCATTTACCTACTTCTTTCTTCTTGTTTGTCGATAGCTTATTTTATGTGGGCGGTTGAAATTTCGTGCTCGGTTGAGTCGGGCATGAACGAGAATTTGAAACCTCACTAGGTAGCTGCACATGTATATTTTGGAGAAAGGTGTCTTATTATTCATCTCAGAAACTCCTCCTATAGTGTCTTCGAGATTTTGCCTACGACGTGGGAGGACCTAAGGGTTTGTGGCCGAGAGAGACTCATACCAGTCTGCTCGGTTACAGAGACTGGCTTAAATATAGAAATATTTCATGTAGCAGGCTGGCATAATATGGGTCTCGACGTGAGAAAACCTTCGGGGGTTTTCGAACAACAAAGGCATAGACCAGCCTGATCAGCGCCTTTGCTTTCAGTCGCTTCGTAGAAACTATGATATCTAAATTTGCTACGAGCGAAATTTCAATTTTTGTAGCTAGTCTCAGTAGCTTGGGAGACTGGTATAAGTCTCTTTTTATCGGAACCCCGAAGCAGGGTTTTGTTTCGACGAGGCGGATATGCTTTCGAGAAAGCGAACAACAGGGGTGCTGGTGCGACTGCGCAGATGCGCAGACTGATCTACGTTTGTGTTGTTCGCATTCTCTCGTAGAGGCCAATTACTTCATAAACGGGTACGTATACAAGCAGCGAGGGCTCAGAAGTGCCTGCGCAAATGTACAGGATCTTCAGAGCCTAGACCGCTGGTAAGCAGACCATACAGACTTGCATTAACCAAAATAGAGTAGTCCGGTAGAAAACAAGAACGACCTGGAACTTGATTTTAAAAGTTTTTTTCTTCACGGATTCTTGTTGTTCAGACATTGTACATGATGAATCCAACTGATGCCACTCTGGCATCATTGAGCGTTTTGAAAAATTAAAGATGGCGTCCAAGATGGGCGTCAGTTATGCTCCTAACACCTATCTGACTAACAGGTTCGATAAAAAGAGCTCTAATGTTGACTTTTTATGAATGTTTAGAGGCTAAATGATGCAGACAATAAAATTGGAACATTGATTCGATTCAGAAGTTGAAATATTAAAGATGGCGCCCAAGATGGCCGCAATTTAGTCCCCTAAGACCTATCTGACCAAAAAACGCAATAAAAACATTTTAATATTGACTTCTTATGGCTTTTTAGAGTCTAAATGATACAAATAATTAAAATGGAACATTGTTTGATTCAGAAGATTGAACTAAGATGGCCGCCATTTTAAAGCAAAATCCCACTTGAAATCAGAATCACAGTTAATAACCTTTTTTCTGATAGTTTTCAACAGTAGTTGCATTCGGCGAATTTGACTGGCATGATGTTGTTGTGTTTCAGCGTTGTAAAATATCCAAGATGTCATCCAAGATGGTAGAAATAGCATGATGTATATTGTGGAATCACATGGGTTTTTATTATACACTGCACTGAAAAAATAACGGACTTATTTTTTCATCATGGTAATGTTTTTGTGTGTCTTTGTCCTGGTAATCGTATCCATCAATTCATGCACTATTTTCAAGACTACTTTGACTGGATCTGATAATACGAACCTTAATATCATACTATTCTCATAAAAGTTCCTACTTTTGGCAAACATTCTGTCAAGAAATAATGAAGTGATAAATGCCAGGGTATGCTGAACGAACGATATCACCGAAAACTCTGTGACAGCGTGCTTGCTCAAAGTACACACCTTTTTTAATCAATATGCGGAAAAAAATCAGCTTGAAAGTAGTTTATGGATGGATTGCTAAAAAATAAAATTACCCAAAAAAGAGGGAAAATACTATTTACTTATGGAGTGCAGTGTATCAACAAACCAACGAGTAAGAGATATATCTGCATGCTGCGGATGTTAATTACCATCATGACTGCTGGTTGGGTGTAACCATTAAAGACATTCCTGCTAGTTAGGAGAAACTGTAAAATACAGGCCTGTTGGCCGGTGCAGTTGTAACAACCATTACTACTGTACTGGTCTGGTGCAAGTGCAACAGACAGCACAGATGGTTGGATATTTCTAAAACAAATATGAATACTAGTACTGGTCCGGTGCAGGTTTTTCAGACATGCATGGGTGTGGGTGCATGTTTAACAGACATGACTGCTGGTTAGGTGCAACTGTTAAAGACATGACAAATGATCGGATGCAATTGTTACAGACATGGCTGATGGCTGGGTGCAAATATAACATTCATAGATGTTACTAAGATGAAACTGTAAGAGGCATGCGTGCTGATTCTATGCAACATATAAAGACATGACTGCTGGTCAGGTGCTACTGTAACATACATGCCTGATGGTCTGGTGCAATTGTCCTTAACAGCCCAGTGATCGGGTACAAGCATAGAAGACATAACTGCGGGTCTGAGGCAAGTGTAACAGATATACCTGCTGGCACAGCCCCACAACTACAAATGTGTTTGCAAATCTTACAGAAATGCATGCTTGTATTCGATGTGCCAAATGGCCTGGTGTAACTGTCACAAACACGCCTGCTGTTTCAGAGCAAAGTTTAAAGACACGGGTACTGCAACAGGCCTGACAGTCTCGCGAAGCTGTTACTTATATAACTGCTGGCCTGGAGTCTTGGTTTCAGACATGTGTGCTAAATCAAACATGGAAATGGTAAAGATGTCTACTGACCCTGTGGCAATAATGGCTGGGTTGCTGGTCTAGTACAAGTATAACAGACATGCACACAGATCCAATACATGAGAACCCAGCATTCCTGTTAGTCGGGTGCAATTGTAACATACATTGTTGCTGGTGTGATGTAACAAACACACATGCCTGCAGATCCTGCGTCTCGGCAACAGGCATACGTGTGTGCTGTTTCAGTACCACATAATTTGCATGCGTGCTGGTAAGAATGTCTGATGTGATGTCCTGGTGGCAATACATGGATGCCGTTCGATGAAACTTCAACAGATATGCCTGAGAACTTGATACCATTCAATCAGACATTTGTTTGATTTGATCCTTTATGTCCCATCAACAATCTTTCAGTTAATCAGGGACGGCTCTTCCTGGATTGAACCAGTACTAAGCTAGGATAAATGTGTCTTGCTCAAGGACCACAACGCGGTGACGCCGGTGAGGCTCGAACCCGCGGCCTCTCGGTCTCGAGTCAAGTACTCTACCCATGAGGCACTGCGCTCCCCATTCAATCAGACATGTGACCTTTGAAAATCAAAGATAAAAGCTACTCGATCGATGCCTCTCCTTCAGACATGCCAACTTAAACTGTGAAACTTTAGTGGGCAAGACTATTGCTACGTTGACAATGCAAGATACATGCCTGCTGGCCAGTCCAGTGAGACTCCATTGCTATGTCGCTGCAGCTGCAACAAATATGTTTTCCGGTCTAGTGTAACTTCCATAAATACCACTGCTGTTCAAACATGCCTACTGGTTGAGTGATGTGCAAGATGGGTGCTTGCTGGACCGTTGCCACTCAACCAGTATGCCTGCCGATCTTTTACAACTCAACCAGTATGCCTGCCGATCTTTTACCACTCAATCAGTATGCCTGCTGATCTTTTACCACTCATTCCTGCATGCTTGCTGGTGTTGTGTATCTCTATTTGCCATGCCTGCGTGTATGGTGTCTCACTATAAGCCGTGCCTGATGTTGTGGAGCCTCACTATAGGCCATGCCTTCTGGTGTGATGCCTCTTTATCAGCCATGCCTTCTGGTGTGTTGTCTCACCATAGGCCACGCCTTCTGGTGTGGCCCCTCATTATCAACCTGTGGTGCCTCACTGTAGGCCATGTCTGCTGGTCAGTTGCCACTGCAACCGACATTTTTACTAGTGGAGTGCAGATAGAAGGTTGGCTACAAATACGGTGCTACTTGTACAGAGGTGTCATCACATCAGACATGTTTGCTGAACTGGGCCCAAAATTACAATGCTTCCTTAAAGTTAAAGACGATTTAAGCGAAGTACTGATATTTCAAAATGTTACATTAAATGTTTAATAAATTGCCAGGATCGATGCAGTATGTATGGTCAACGACACCATTGTGATCTACAGAAAAAAACGAAAATTTTGATTTTAATAAGTTCGAAACCTTATTTTAATCAAATTACTTAAGTCTTCCTAAACTTTAAGGCAGCACTGTAATTTTGGGCCCTGGTGCCATTCTCAGATATGTCTGCATTTACAGTGCAACTCTATTATACACGCATACCAGGTTTGTTTAGTCAGATATGTGTGTTTGTAAAGGCATCTGGTCTGTTACAAATCTATCATTATGCCTACATGAAGGGTGCCGCTCCCACGGGTTTGATAAATTTGTTGGCTACGATCTTGGACGCCATCTTGAATATGTCAAATGCTGAGTGATAGCATCACTGGGATCACAAGGATGATGTCTGTAATCCAAGAATCAGTAAAATAAGCATTTTGCATGCAAATCCCTGGACTTTGTCGGTCTCAGGGAAGATTTTCTTATACTTTTTGTGATAAACTGCCAAATTGGCGGCCATCTTGTCCACATTTTTATTTCATTTGGTTACGAGCTAGTGTGTTCAGTTAGATTCCAACTTCATAGCAACAATTTAAGAAAGAAAATGGGTTTGAGACATTATTTTCCGTATCACACAATTTTTCTCTTATAATTGTCTTCCATCTTGGACGCCATCTTGGATATATCGAAATGCTCAATGATGCCAGAGTGGCATCACTCGGATTTTTCAAGGACAATGTATGCACTACCAGAATCAACAAAGAAAAAAAGTTTAAAATCAAGTTCCAGGTCCCCCTAAAATTCGCTTGAATACTGCCGGACTAGAGGGATCTAGTCTTTCTGGATGACTCAGATGGTAGGCCTATTCTGGTACTTTGCGCATATGCGATACGTCGCATAGAATTATCAAAAACACATGAAAATACATATTATCATGCGGGTCGAGAGTGCGCAAATGTCCAATCTCGCCTGAGCTTTTTTCTGCTTTTCCTGCTTATTAAATATCAAAGTAGGAATTTGACAAATACCTAGGTTCTTACACAATCAAACAAGCAACAAGACCCCGGGCTTGTAGGGATTTTTCATTCTCACTTCGCCTGAGCATGAGATTGAAATTACTCAAAAAAAAGCAATAATACTAAAAGATGAAAGCTTTTCTGTTGTTCAGGATTTCTCATGTTGTGTTTGTTATGCTGATTGATGATTGAATGCCAACAATTAGGGGCATTCGACATTCATGAGCATGATAGATATCATGCTAATTGGTCGTGCATGAAAATCTGTTAAAACCTATACATTGTTTTTGTTTCGCTTAGGATGAGAATGGATGGGATTGATACAAATGTAGCTTCGGACCTTGGGTGAATACACAGGCCGAGATGCATAGGCGTCTTGCCCCACTAGAAAGCTGTAAATGAATGTTTTTACGATTTATCCCGTCGCGTATGCGATAAATACCATGACTTGGCTGAACTATCTTTCACAAGCATTAAACAGTAGCTACATAAAAGTGCTGTGTTTGTTATGCTGATGGATGTTAAAATGCGAACAAGTTAGCTTTATTGTAAATTTTACGAGTGTATATACAAACGTTCCCTCTTGTAGGCGGGACGAGTCGAAGTCGAGTTTCCCGCTACAAGAGGGAATATTTGTATATTCACGAGTAGTGTACAATAAAATTCTTGTATCATGACCAATGAAACAATCACGATTTAATTTATTCATCAGATATTCAAGTCAATTATAAGCTCCACCCTTGACAGGGTCTTGTGGGGACATTATTGAACAGTTTTGCAAAGTCATGATACACTTTATTGTTTATATTTTAACATTTATGAGCATGATAAGTTTCATGCTAATGTATGTTGAGCATGAAAAAGGTTTCTAACTAAACATTAACTTTTACAAGTAATCTAATTAAGTAGCGTCATAAAAAGCGCCAAATGCTTTACAAGACAAAACATGTGCATGTGTCTTATTATCCATGGCGTTTAACATTTGTTTAACATTTATTTTCAGTGCTCGAGACAACCGTCTGATTCAGATCCACAATATAAGTTTTCGGTCGATCTTATTTGGATCCAACTGTTTGCAAGGATAATCAGCAGACGACAAAGGTCGCAAGCGTAAAGATTTATCCCATTTATTTCCACTTAGACAATGAAAATCAACTTTTAATCAAGACTCTATGCATGCTATGCTTTTTGTCGTCTACTGATTTAAAATATAACATTGAAATGACAATCAGTCTAGATCTAGACCAAACCGGACTCATCTCTGCTTTCAGGGATATTTCCTGCTTTCCACCAAGTCGGTGGTTTTAAATGCTTGCAGAGAGTGTTTATATGCCAGGCCATAGTTCGTTACCATAGTAACTAGTTGGTGTGTTGAATTTTCCTCAGTCCCTGGATAAAGATACTTTCAATTACTCTACAGGGTCAAGCGCAGCTAAACAGGGCCATTAAAAAGCCATTAGTCTGCCATACAGGTGCGAGACCTCTCTGATTCCGATCAAATATTCTGAGTCTTAGATAGACTGGCCCCAGTCTCTAATGTCAATGTTTTTAGTAAAACTGATAATCTCTCTAAGATAGCATTTATAAACTTTACTTTGAAGTAGAAGTCCTCGGCTTGGACATCATTTGACTATCAGAGAGGATAGATTTTTTAGAAGATGATTTTTTTCATAGTTAAATATAATTATAAATGTAATTATATATATTTAGTGGACTGATACCAGTCTAAGTCTTAGACTGAACTCATTACACTTTCCATGTGCATTAAACACTTTATGCTGTGTCTTTTGTGATTTTTGTTGTTTTTTCAAGAAATGAAGAATATGAAAGGAATCTTTTGTTTATCATAGCCATCTCTCATTAACTGTCGCTTGCTGATAACCTTTGCAAACAGTTTGGACCCAGACCAGGCCTGGGCCTGATCTAGATCCAAACTGTTAGACATTCCGATTGTATTCTGGAAAGACTGTTTTTAAAGTTGATTAAAGATAACAGCAGACAAAAAAAGAATGGAAATATACCTTGTAAGCAATGAGTTAACATACAGTTTTGGTACACTCAAGGTAGCGAAGACTCAGGGAAGCATACCCTAATGCTTAGTCTAGAAAGCCATAAACCCTATTTAACTGTCGTCAGTTTATAACCTTTGCAAACAGACTGGACCCAGATTAGGCCCGACAATATGTTGGATCCGGTCTGGATCCAAACTGTTTGACACTTGTATGGTATTCCCGAAACTATTTTAGGATTTATGGGACTGGGCGGGATCGAACTCATGTCTCCTAGATCTGCAGTCCGACTAGCTACCAGCTGCGCTACAGGCCCATTTATAAGACTGTTTTAGGCCGGATAAGTTGATCTGGATCCAAATTGTTTGATAAACGTACAAAATTAACCAGGACCCCTAGAAGTGTGGGGGCACATTGGGATAGGCTTGTGCAGCGACTTTTGAAAGATGTTCTTTTTCTACCATCTTTAAACAATAACACACAGGCTAACCCGAGCAAGCCTTTTTGTGAGGAAATCCGACTTGCTTGTATATGCAAGGAATATATAGATCAGTCTTCACATGTCCTCATTCGAATAAGCACACTTATTATTAGAACATAACTAAACTTCGCCAAACTCCTTGCGATAAAGTGCAATTTACAGGGTCAAGTACTAGCTACTGCATACTGTATCATCCCAGCTCTCTCCCGTTGCATCAACGCTGAAAGGCCCTGCAACGTATATATTCAGATTCAGATTCAGAATTTACAATGCTTGTGTATTATATGAGCCTCATCGGGAGAAAACCTGCTCTATTACGTATGTTAAAAAAATCATTACAAGGATACGCCTATGAGTTTGCTCAGTCTGTCCAGCCTCTTGAATATTCATGCATATTTTAATAACCACTAGTTTCAATTGCCAAAATTGCAAGATTCAGCTGGTCTTTGTAGCTGTACCAACTGATTTGTGCCTTGTCTGGTTGAATGCTCTCGGTACGGGGATTACATTTAAACACAGTTCGAAATATGTTTTAAAACTTTTAATGCATCTTTGGATGACCATGTCTTCCTGAAAACAGTCGTGTACAAGCTGCCTCTTGGTTCATTACCTAACAGTGCCATCTGCTTATAATTTGCAAACAGTTTGGATCTAGATCAGGACCGACAAAACTATTTGCCACTGTGATGGTAATCCTTGGGAACATTTCGAAAAGGTTTACTTGGAAAAATATAATATATATCCAGCAAGCAAATAAAAAAATCATGAAAACTATCCCAGCATGCAGATGTCAGGGAGCGACCATTTGATTTTTGTGGGGGGGATTACTTTGGTCTTGGAATTTGTTTCCTGGCTTTATTAGTTTTTGCGCGGTACTGTCCTGGATTTTTTCAGCCAGGATCATGCCTATAAAACAAAACAAATATTTATGGTGTACCGAATGGGTCAAAAATAAGATTGACCATCCGAATTAAATTATTTTTAGTTCCACCAAAAGTTTATATTATATATATAAAAAAACATCCTACCATAATTGATTTTCAATCTCATGTACTTATTTTATGTCGAACTAAAACTGATTTTAGTCCTACCAAAATTACTTTCAGTGCGACGTAAAATCAATTCTAGTCCGTCGTAAAATAATTATGGCGCGACTCAAAAATTTGATATCTAGTCGAACAATAATTATTGTTTTAAGTTGGACTGAAATTAATTTCGGTTGGACTTAAATTGATTATTGTTCGACGTAATCTAATTATGGTGAGACAGATAAAATTTATGGTTCGTGTTATAATAAGTTTAGTCGGGTATTTTATTTACTTTTGACCCATTTCATACACCATATTTATGATATAAGCGTTGATAGTGACCTGGAGATGGACACGAGACAAATTAAAAGTCTTGATTTGTAAAATTGGGATACAAGAATTAATAAAAGTCTTGTTTTGAAAAAAATGCAATATTAATATTGAGTAACAATTCTCAATGTTCATCTGTTTGCAGTTCAGACTGTCCAAATATATTCATAGATTGAGCATGACAAGTTCACTAAAACGGAGCCATAAGAAACGTTGGTAATTTCAAGTGAAATATTGTCCCAAAGATTATTTATCAGCAGATGCCACTAGGAGATTTATAGCCATTCCTGTGCAATGTGCAAAGTAGTGTCAAATATGTGTATATTTGTAACAAGTTTGAATCATATACATGCATAAGTTTGTTTTCAATATTTCAGGGGTGTCCTACAACCACAATATCCAAATTCTGATTCTTATTGTACCCTGTCAAAGCGGATCTAGAAAAAACGATTAAAACTTGTGTCTGGTGAGGTAGACATTGATAATCCTGACATTATTATTTTTCTTTTTCTTTTGATGCCCTATGTCCAAATCAAACTTTTTACAGTCATGCCGAACAATTTACTGGGCCCGGAATTACAATACCTCCTTAAAGTTAAGGACGACTTAAGTTAAGTATTGATTTCTCAGGATACGAAAAATAACGTTTAAAACTGATTAAAATCAAAATATTTTTAATTTTTCTGAAGATCACAACGATATCTTTGACCACAAATACCACATTGATCCAGGCAATTTATTTAGCGTTTAATATAGCATGTTGAAATATCAATACTTAACTTAAGTCTTGCTTAACTTTAAGGAGGCATTGTAATTTCGGGCCCTAGTCTGTTGATTTCGAAATAATTAACTTTGTCGAAGAATGCCAAACAGATTGAGTCCAAATTAGGTTCCCACGTTTTGTTGGGACCTGATCTGGGTCCAAACGGTTACAACTTTTGACAGCGCATGACAAAAGTCCCACTTGCAAAAACACTGGACATATTGGTTTCATGATTTGAACCGTACATGTATTATTCTAAGTGCCAAGTGAAGACTGGTCAGCCAGAGCATTTGTAGTCTGATCCAGACTGGGACTATTCAGTATACAGTCTAGGAGAGGAAACTTCATCCAAAACACCACTAAAGTGGCATCATGATGGGCCTTGACGCGAGAAAAGCTGTTTGGAACCAGCCAGGCCAGCTTGCGCAGCTTCAGAGAATAGTTAAATTGTCCAAATTTTGTGTGTAGCAGACTTTAAAATAAGCCTAAACTTTCCAGAGTATTTCCATAGTAGAATTTCCAAGGTATGATCATACTGTATGGATGTGCAGGCTGGTCTGAGCTTTTTTGTTCCGACCTTTTCTCATGACATGACCCATATTGTATAACTGACCATAAATTGCCCATTTGGAAATAACTGTGGTCTGCAGCAAGCATGATAAATTGATTAAATATGCTATTTTGGTGAACTGTTAGACACTCTCAGAGAATATTGGTAAAAGTAGGGCTTTGGAAATGACTGTCCTGTGCTATTTACTCCCATGAAAAGTCCTGACATTTTTGGTAAAAAAGTAAATGAATATGGTCAGGATATACCAAAATCACACACAGCAGACCTACCCACTGCACCGTGAGGAAGAGCCACAGGACATTTAAAGTAGCAAGACATCCACACGCAAAGCAAGCAGCTCTCTTTTCCTCGTCAAGATGATTGCAAACTTAGTAAGGACATAAAGTAATGCATAACAACACAAAACCCCACAAACAATGGGAGGAACGCAATAAATCAACAACAGAACCGCCACCTGATAAAGGACAGCACCCTAAGCTACCAGGGTATGGGGGGCTCATATGCATTTAATGTCCCTTAATCTTCGCCCTAGATTCTGTGGCTGTTAAAACTCAAACGTGTTGGCTTCGATGGATAAAGGTCTGCTCAGACAATTTGAGAAACAAGCACAGGCATATCAAGTTAAAAATATGGCATTTGTGATCTGGATCCAAACTGTGTGACGCTATGATAGTTATTCCTGACATAATTTTTTTGAAAGATGATTTTGAAAGAATCACCAGAAAAGCATGCACACTTACCCAGTAGACAAAGTGATCATTATCTTCATTCTGAACTTAGTCAATGAATACGTGGTATTAGTGAACGAGTTAAGATTGTTTTCCCTCAATTATTAAGTGACTATAACCAGCAAATGCAACACCCCTGTGTTGTTAGGAAGCGTCATGGAACGATAACAGGAACATGACATTAAGAAAACCACCAAAGTAACGCAACCATCTCTCTTTTCCCCAGCGAGACGATTGAAAAAAAAAGAAGTAGCGCCCAACACAATGCCTGTCAACAAGTTTCATTGTATGACATTTGAAGATTTTCAAGCTGACTTTCATGGCAGCCGCCTTGGATAGCGGATGGAATTATTTTATAAATTTTGATCTTCCATGCTGCCCCTATGCCTTCCACCAAGTGATACTTTAACTCAATCTAACATATGGTGTGAAGGATACATTGTTTGAAGAAATTCAAAATTCACTGGACAAAGTATTTAACAATTAACTCTGAGTGTCTGAGGTAGAATTTAGAAAATGCTTTTCGAATTTAATGATATCTATAACCCCATTTTGATAACTTAGCAGTTGAAATAAGTTTCTGTTGTTGAAGTCATCAACATTAGAACACACTCTTGCAAAACGAATAAGCTGAGAAATATTATACACCATAGGAAGAGGAGCGAGGCACAACTCCATCAAGAAATGGGAAAATTACTATTTCAAAATTAAAATTATCCCGTTTATAATAAATTTTAGAAGAAACTATGCCATCTGTTGTTGACAAGGTCAAGTCCAAAAACGGAGCTTCAGTATCAGAAGAATTCGCCTTGTTTAACTGAAGTTCAGTAGGATATATCTGACCATTTCTTCAAAATAAGGATTATCAATATTAAGTAAGTCATCTAAATATCTTGATGTGGAGTTAAAAGCTTCAATAATATCAGTTTGATTATTATCTGACGAAGACAACATACAGTCTCTCTCATAACAAAGCAAAAACAAATCTGCAACAAGAGGAGCGCAATAAGTACCCATTGGAATGCCTACAATTTGTCTATATAATTTCGAGCCAAATCTTATAATGATAATGGAGAGCATCACATATTTTCTGACATAACCACAACTTGTATCGTTTAGGTTTTTGCAGAAGTAATAATGCATTTATATCATTACAAGCCAAATAAAGGGAACCCTTTCTGTTAAATGTTTGTTCAATTAATTATGCTAGTTTTTCTTTGATTAGATTATGAGGCAATGTAGTATAGGGAGAAGAGAAATCATATGTAGACAAAAAGATGCTAGAAAACATCTAGACTATAATTTATAAAGAATTTCGCCTGAATTTTTAATAGACCAAAATAATCTTTACCGTTCTTTTCATAAACTGCTGTGCAATATTTAATGACATGGTTTTTGATCGCAGTGAGGCAAGAAGTCAAAAGAATAGACAACTCAGTAGTTGTACATGAACTAGAATTAGCAATAAAACGTGACTTATAGGACCTTTTATGAAGTTTAGGTAACCATAATCACATAGGAAGCTTGCTATGGTCGACATCAAGAAACACCCAAAACTTAGCTGCCAAAGACCTAAAAAACGTTACCCCTGTATGTTTAATTCCTTAAAATGAGAAATACATACGTGCATACTTTACAGGTTAATTGCATGAAACTTGGTTTTTTAGCTAAAAGGGTAATTGAGATTCATGTCTTTCTCATCTTTTCTGGAAAATCGTAAATTTCGTTACATTGATATAATTGAATGTATAGTTTGGTTCTTCATTTGGCTTTTAAATAGGGCACTATTATGAAAGGTATATGTAATTCACTAAGTTATATTGTAATTCACGTAATGAGTTCACTTGTCTGGCTTAAACTGAAATGTTGAATGTAACAAAATATCACTGATTGTAGTTGTATTCTTGCTTAGTTATTATCATTTCTACTATTAATCATAGTTGACAAGTTTCATCTACAGTTAGAAATTTAATGACAAAAATAGTAAGTGAGTATGATCAGGAAATACCACAATCACAAACCGCAGACAATCCCGTGGCAGCGCGAGGAAGCGCCGCTCAACCATCACAAGACACCAGGAAGACAAATTAAGCAAAGCAACCAGCTCTCTCTTCCCCATCAAGATGATTGAAATACTAGAATGGACATAAAGTAACATACAACAAAACATAGAACAATTACAGACTCCCACAATGGGAGTAACTATAAACAAAAAGTCACAACAACAGAACCACCGCCTTAGAACGGACAGCAGCCTAAGTCACCGCTTTATACAATTTTAATTATAGCGTCTCATTTGCTCACCTGTCCATTCCTGTTGATTATATAGTGAACTCAAATTTACTTTATGCTTACTTTGCTGACAGCTCCTACAGTGTCTATGATTGATAAAATAAACACACTTCTGAGGCATTACTTTAATCGCAATTGGTTATATGTGTAATAAGTTACCTAGAATAATTTGGTACTCTTTCTGATAGATTTTTGTGTATATTTCAATCTTTACTTTTTGTGAGATAATAACTGAATATGTGTTTGGTGAATCAGGGTATTCGTTATTCATTGCTAAAGCGAATCACAGCAAGTTTTGGGTAATACGAAATTTAAACTAATTTGTTAGTTTTATTTTTTGATGCGTTTTGTATGCAAAATAAATAAAACCAAAACATTGGCCCATAACCAATGTGCAAATAGCAATGTAAATAGTGCAAAGCTTAAAATTTGGGCCTGATATTTGAAGAGAATATATATGTTTTACAGAGTACAGTCAAGGGTACCTATATGTGAATTGCATAACTCGTAAATAACCAATTGTCATATTTCATGACGCCACTTCAAATATTCTTTGTAATCATAAAAAAAAACATTTAAATCTTATTCATTCTGCTTCACATTAAACAAACTTTAACTACATGCATGCAAAAGACAAGTATTTTATTTGCTATTTATTTGATCATCGCGATATCTAAAAGTAAAATCTACAAATGCTGTTAAATTTCCCTTGTCATAGAAATATTGCGTAAAATTGTGATTTATCACAGTAAGGTTATTTTTCTAAAAGTCAGTACTGTTTTCTAACAAGCCGAAAGGTATATCAGGTTTCACCTGCTTGGAAAGGGCTGACCTCTTGTCTCTCGTTTGTGAAGTTTTATTGTGTTTTTGTTACTTTCCCATGTGGTATCCTGGGTCAGGTATGGTACTTGATAGTATCGACTCCTGATCTTTGCCACCTTTCTCACATTTAAACAAACCTATTGGACCAAATCCACTAAGTAGAAAATACACAGGAAATGATAATTTAAGCAAAACAATATATGGTTAAAAAAAAAAGGCTCATATTTTGCAAAGTTAAACCGTTTGGCTGTTCTGCCAGTGCAGAACTTTAGGATTTGCTATAATATGATATTTAGCTGCTAAAAAGGGTTTTGGCTGCCAGACTACACTACTGATGCTTCATTTGAAAACGAAGAGGAAATTGGACAATCATAGCTTTGTTTGAGACATAGTTATGTATTCATCCAATACCTTTTATAAATTAATTGTCTCCCCAAAGGTATTGGCATTGGTAAGGTTGCAGCCTAAGACCTCTATGACTAAGCATCTTCCGTGCTGCAAATCTACCTCTCACATAGGAAACAACTGGTAAAGCTAGGACAAATTAAAATTATTTTCCAAAAAATTCTAAACGGCGTTTCCCAGGGGTTCACCCTTGGACTACTACAATTTAGCATATTTTAAAGGACATTCCGTTACAAGGCGGTGTTTCTATTGTGGATCATTTTCGTGATTGTTTCGTGTTTGTTTTGCTTTCTAGCTTATTCATTGCAGCCTTGTTTCTCACGCTGGGAAGGGCTGGCCTCTTGGCTCACTTGAACGTGACATGATTTTTTTGTGTTTTTGTCACTTTCTCCATGTGGTGTCCTGAGTCAGGTGGTGTGCTTGATTGTACAGATTCCTGATTTTTGCCTCGTTACTTACTAATATTTTATTTTGTCCAAACAATAAGTATATATAATTATGCAGATGATAATTCTCTTTTTACAGTAGCCCTGAACGAACGTTAACATATCATTTTGTGTGGTTTGATTTAAACCAGATGCATGCTAATTTTGGAGAGTTTCAGAGAGGGAAAGGGAGGGAAAGATGACTTTTAGACCTTAAGAATACAGTACAATACTATAAAATGTGCAGCTTCTGTTTAACTTTTAGGTGTTTCATTTTTTATGAATATACATTTTAAATTTTGACTTGCATATCTTGTATTTCATATGTCTGTAAACAAAACAGCCAAGTAGATCAATGCCTTGTGCCGACTCATTCGCAACTTAAGCAAGGAAGCGAAACTTCATATTTACAAGTCTTTTGATATAATTTTAGGTATTGTCCAGTAGTCTGTTCCAAGTCAAATCTATGCAAATGAATAGGCTTCAATACAGATCTCTGAGACTGGTATTCAGTGTCAGTTTTAGGAGGATCTTACAAGGATCTTCTTAAGACAGCACACATTAATGCACTACAAATAATCAATTTCATAAAAATTGCCAAAGTAACAATTCAGATTCTAATTAATTTGTCATCTAGTTATATTCTTGACTACTATTGTTTTAAAATCGAAACTCCTCTTTCAGATACCACAATCTTGCCAAGTTTCCCAATGTCTTAAAATATGAAAAGATGGGGTCTGGGTCTCATGAACCCCTTTTGTCCCCCTTTCGACTTTTGTCCATTATGTCCTCCAAATAAACTCCAACGAAAGTCCTGATTTAACCATATGCTATGTGTATTTTTTGAATGGTAACTGAGCATAGCCACAAAATACCACTTTCACAAGCTATAGACCAACCCACTGTTCAGAGGCAGGGCCATGATATTTGGAATACTGCAAAAAGGTAAGAAATCAACTCTCTTTTCCCAGGCGGTATGATTGCAAAGCTAGAATGGACACTAAGTACTGCATTACAAAACAAGGAGCCAACTTAAAACCCCAACAAACAGTGAGAGAACAATAAACAATGAACCAAGTATTGCTAGAAACTGTCTGTTTATACAATTTTATCTATATTATTTTTTTCTTACATAGGATCTATTCTTTTAAATAACTGTGCAATATAAATGTAAATTTCTGTGATACTAATCCTGATTCCTGTTATTTTTGTTATTTTTGTTATTTTGTTTGATATGAATGCCTGCATAAAATAAATGTTCTTGTATCTTGTAAAACCAAACATTAAACAAAAAGTAAAGACATAAATCACTGGCTTACAACTTTCAAGTCAAGCCACATGCTTCTGCCTAGAACCCTTACATGTATACGAGTGAAAACATTTCACAAATGTGGGTTTAATGGGAGTTCCTGACCCAAAACACTGGAAACGAAGAAGTCGTGCCAGCATAACGGTCATGGTCTGTTTTACTGCATATTTTGAACACACCCACTATAGTAAAGACCGATTTACTCTTCTATTTCTTTTTTACTACTCGTTGTCCTATTTAATGGGTGGTTGGTTGGGTGGGTGGGTAGGTAGGACATGCGTGGATATTCAATTCTATTCTATTCTGTTCTGGAAGTTAACCCATCAAGGATTTACTTAGTGTATTTCAGCTTCAAAAACAAACATTTAACATGTTTAAGGTGTTGAAGCAGATTAACGGCACTGATTGAGAACAAATCTTTATAGAATGCTTTCAAGAGCTGGGTAAGTAAGATTTTTTTACTTCAAGGAAATTGAAAAATTCTGGTTCTGACCAAATCGTTTAGGCAAAATCGTATTTGCGCAATATCTGTGTAGGGTAAAGATAAAGAGATGGTACCAATGTCGTGACCCTTGACCAAAGTTTACAAGCATCAAAATTCTATTCAACATGCGAATATCAGCATGAAAATCGGATCACTTTATGACAGAAAGCGAATAACAAAGGCACTGAGCAGACCGCACATATGCGCAGGCTGGTGTGCCCTTTTGTTGCATGTGCGGATCCAGAAAGTTTTTTCAGAGGGGGACCATCTTTTTTTTAAGGTTATGAGAGGATCCAAATACCACTAAAATCGGGCCATCATCGGCCCGCCAGCGAAACGCCATTTAAATGTCGTTTCGCTGGCATGCCGGTGATGGCCCAACATTGAATGCTGGCTTGGTAGCTTTGTGATTTTTCAGGAGATACGGACCAGTTTTGCTAAGAAATCCTATATTTTTGTGATATTTCAGGGGGTCCGGACCTCCTGTCACCCCTCTGGATCCGCACATGTGTTGTTCGTATGCAAGTCAGCTTTGTCAGACCCGAGATAACCTCTATTATGGTCTGGATCTGAACTATTTGATTCTTGTCCAGGCCCCCAGATAAGAGGGGCAAACTGAAAAATTAGTTTTCTTATTTCTCAACCAAAACACACGTTGTGGGTACTCGATGAGACGGTTCTTTCGAGCACCCAAAACAGATGTTTAAACTGATAGAAAATAATCGCAATTTTACGCAAATTATTTTTGCTTATTATCCTATGTGGTCATACTCCGGAAAAAATATTTTGAAAACATATACCCCAAAAATATCAGCAGACCGTCGAGAAAATACATTAAAAACAGCACAATCTATTAAATGTGTGTAGTTAAATTCTTGAAGGCTATGAACTCTGATAAGAGGCTGGACCTCCCCTGAGATATCATTTATCTCATGATCTGACAGTAATCGAGAAACTGAGCATTGCAGTTGTTACCGTATTTATATTTATAATAACTCATGCTTCCCCTCACTTGGACGTCAAAAATGGTGATTTTTGGGAACATTTTTTTCATGATCGGTAGGCCGAAATGACCCATGGAGCAAAAAATGGTGGGTCATTTTCTAAATGAAGGGCTCAAGCATATCAAACTGAACAGTCGACATTCGGGTAGTATACTTTACCTACACACTGACATAGACACTTGTATGCATATATGTATATTGACTGCTGATTATACAGTAAAACCTGTCTAAAGCCGCCACTCAAAAAGAAGACAAATTATTGCTTAATGCAGGTCAAAAGTATTGCATAATGCTCGAAGGGGAGCATTCTGCAATCCTTTCGGTCTTCATTAAGCTACTATTTGTTATTAAGATCTTTGTTTTGTCTTTTTGAGTGGCTGCTCAAGACAGGTTTTACTGTATTGACAACCTACATGTACTTTCTGTTTTGTGGAGTTCGTAGACTCGCTGTAAGATGAATATACTTATAAAGTGGGATTTTTTCACAACTAAAAAGGATGGATCCACTAGGCCCACTACCTTGGAAAGTGATGGGTCATATTATGAAATCATGGGACCTTAGGGGTTTAAGAAATGGAAATCATGTTTTGTAATTTATAAGTTTCTCTAAAATAACCCTTCGCGGGGGATATAAATTCGACAAATTTGCCTTGTTTGACTTCTGTTTTGGCAGGCGACACATTAGATTCTCGGAAATCTAGTTGGACATATCAGGGGTGTAGCTAGTCTAAAATTCAAATTACGCACTTGTGGAGCAGGCTAAATACGTGCAAAAAGGGTCATATACAAACGGCTTAGCCCCAGATTAGACGCAAAAAACGGGGCGTCTAATCAGGGTCTGCGCTGCTTGCCAAGATAAACACACTCTTGGTAATGGTAGAATATAAAAGCTATATATGATCAGGCCCTCGTTCATTTTGCGATAAAAAATCGGTAGGTGGTTATGGGGTGTAATGCAACCTTTAGAATTAGCATACACCCACTGAAGCTGGCATCTATTTATAATAGGCGGAGCTTATATCCTATTGACTCAATGTACTTTAATAACAAGTCAGATACCCACGTTTACACAATAAATATAGATGTGTTTAAATCGCTCTGGCTCTCTCTGTTGTCTTAATCCATTCGAACATTACATGGGGACATACATCATCACAAAGTCTGTCATAATTGGAGATATTTAAATTAAGCAACACTCCTGAGTTTAAATCAACAAATTTTCAAAAAAGATAGAAATTGGTCCACTCTGGACATTTGCAATACGATATGGAGTATTAAATAACACTCAAACGGTATTCTTAGTCAAATCCATGATTTTTCAATAGTTTCAATTTTCTGTCTCACAAAAAATCATCGTGTATCTTCTTGGAATTTCCTATCTGTTCACGCGGGCATGCGCAGTAGTCTCGAGTTCTCAAAATAGATAACGGAGCTATATGCGCGAAAAGACATTACGTGGTTGGCAAAAACTTCATTGGCAAGGGACTAAATCAATATGGAAGGAATTAGAAACCCCAAGATATAGGGTATTCATGGGAAAGCTCGAAGCAAGGTGGGTGAAGTTAATAAGCAAACCTGCACTAAGAAGCAAAAATGATAGCTGTTTTTTTCTGGGTTTACGAGAATCTGATCTGGCAATATGTACATGTAAACATTCGGAGGCGTCTGAAGGGAATTTCATGTTGTTTAAGTGGCGTAACATCGCTGTTCGAATAATATTGTGTCTGTTATTTACCAAATATTCTTCGCTAAATTGGTGCCCAAATTCTTTTGAGTTGCAAACAACATAGAACATTTGCGTGTAGAAATGGTCATCATTCAGCAGTGTAAATTAAACTGCCCCTGTCACATTCTCGCGAGACCTGACGATACCTCATCTAGATCTCTCGCATTTCGCCCTTTGCATCATGGGTAACTAGCGATATTTCGCTAGTCCCGTTCAATTCTCGCACTCCTGTAGTGACAGAATTTAGTGTTGAAAATAGCAAACGGTTAAATTTTTGACAGTTTATCATTTCTCTTGTAGTCAATATTTTCTGAATGTAAAACCCTGAGTCATGCAAGCAGTAATCGCATAATATCTATAATACTAAATAAACGAATTACCGCATAAACTGAAAAATCGAGGTCATTTTCATGCTTGATTTCTTTACTGTTACTTTAAGATATTGCTTTCATTGATAATCTCGGTTAGGATGAGTTTTCATTTAGCATAGATTTAGAGAATTTTGGAATTAAGTGTGTTTTCTAAAAGAACTGCGCCCTCTGGCGAATGTTTCTATATTTAGTGTATGTCACGTTCATGGTCACGCGTCACTATTTTTAGATCGATTGGGTTTCCAATACAAACTGAATGGAGATGACCGAAGCGTTCCGAATTTTTGTGTATATGTCATATGTATATGTGTATTATGCTGTGTCAAGTCGGCCATATTATAAACAACAATGGGGAAAACGCCGCCAAACTCGCCAAAGAAAAAAAGATATGGCTGTAATTTTAAATAATCCCTTATCAAAACTGATTATTAGTCGCGGTAATCATCACACCTTTCTTCGACACGCGCTTAATAATCCTAAGTGTCAAGGTCGCTGCGCATAATGTACTGTTAACATCGATTGGCTTGGTCGTACCACTTATATCACGGTAGGCAATGACGCTATCAAATATTATTAGTAAAAGGCGCCTCGCTGAAGTTTTTCTGTGATTTTCTTGACGAGAAGAAATAAACATAACCGCATTTACAAGTATCAGCTTTTGTAAAAAGAAAATAAAAAAAAATCGTCGGTTCCGGGTCATTTCGGCCCTTGGTCATTTCGGCCCAATAATCCCTTTTTGGTTCTTAGAAAAAAATAAATCTCACTCCTAAAAAATTTGGTAAAATTGGTCCGCGCGGTAAATGCGAGCAGAAAATAACCATTTTAAGGGCGTCGCGCGCAATCTCACTCTTTAAGATTTTAAAAAGTTGACAGGTATGCAAATAACGAAGTAAGAACTACACCAAAATCACCACCTTAGAACGGTCAGGTGCAAGCTACTGGTGAGGGCTTGAGGTTGAATTTGTTTTTAGCTCACCTTAGCAGCATATGTCAGCTTATAGGTAGGATGCCCATGGTCCGTTGTCGTCAACAATTTCAAACATCTTCTTCTCGGAAACCATTTGACCAATCAAAGACAAATTTTATGTGGAGCCTCTTTGGGTAGGGGGAACAAAGTTTGTTTGTTGCATCTGGGTCACATGACCAAGATGGCCGCCACGCCCATATATGGTAAAAACCCTTCAAAAATCTTCTTCCCCGGAACCGGTGAACCAATTTCCACGAAACTTGGTATGTAGCAGTGGTGACTCTGCCCATCATACTTTGTTCAAATGATGACCTACGGTTGACCTTGACCAATTTTACAACAAGGTCAAATTTGTTAACTTAGGCTTTTCTACAGGAAAAAGTGAAAGCTGTTGATTTTTTCACAAATATTTCAGCCTCTGACCTGAAACCAACTGAAATAATGAAGAATTGTGAGTATTGAAGGCTGAGGTCATTTCTTGACCTTGGCTAAAGGTCATTTACGTATATGAAAATTAAAACTGGCTTTTCTCGGAAATTGATGGGCCAATCAAACCCAAATTTTATATGTTAGCTTTCAGGTACAAGCAGGGTTCCAGTTTGAGGGCAAATCGGCGAAATACTTCGCCCCAGACCGCTCCGTTTCGCCTATAATGGTCGTAAAAAGGGAAGTGTATTTCGGCATATGGAGGCGCGGTGGCTCAGTGGTAGAGCATCGGACTCGGGACCTAGAGGCCCCGAGTTCGAACCCCACGACCGCTGTGTAGTGTCCTTGAGAAAGGCACTTTCACCTTCCCAAAGTACTAATAATACCCAGGAAGAAGTGGCTCCGTCTCAACATGACTGAAAAATTGTTTACCGGGACGTAAAACACCAATCAATCCAAACCATTTCGGCATCAGTGTTCCTTTTCAGGCCATTATTGGGGGCGAAATTCGGCCCCACTCCCAAAGGCGAAACACCTCCTTTTTCCCAATTGGCACAGTAAAATTCCCAATCAGAAGTTGGAAGAAAAATAAGGAGAAAAAGTTTGTTTTTTAACCACGAAAAGTAACGACATTTCCAGGTTTGCCTTTGAAGAAGATAATTTGGTATACAAAAATTTCCTTAAATATTGTATTTCTTTGCATTTTGAGTGTGAAAACCACTCATTTATTGGTTTGGGCAGCTACCACTTAAAAAATTGCAGACTAATTTTTCCGACATTGTCCCTATTTTTGGACAGTACCAGTAACCAACACAACACTAAACTATAATAATCAGCAGACCTTAGTATAAACTTAAATTGACACTAGCTTTAAACAAGTACAGACTTTTGGGGGGGGGACTCACAAAACAGTAACAAAACAAACAGAACTTCTATAAAATAGTTAATTACTACCATTGATGGCAACTAGAGTTATGAAAGTTCAAGACACCTTTCTCTGACTCACGCTCAATAATCCTAAGTTTCAAGGTCGCTAAACAGCTTACATTGATAGGCTTGGTCGTACCACTTGACGCAGTAGGCAATGACGCTATCAATAAAATCTGTTTAAAAAAGTGCATTGTTCAGAAATAAGAACCTGGATTTGAGCGATTTTTGGCATTGTTTGGAGGAAAATTAATATAGTAAAAGTCACCTCGCTGAAGATTTTTAGTGATTTTCAAGATGAGAAGATATAAGCATAATCATGTTTACAAGTATCAGCTTTTGTAAAAAAAATTAAAACTCGCCGGTTTCGGGTCATTTCGGCCCATACCTATTTGGGCCCATGGTCATTTCGGCGACTAGAATCGCCAATACAAGTTTCAGATTTCATAAAGCTGTGAAAAATTAACACACATGAAAGGGGGATACAAGTTTCAGCTTTTTTAAATGCAAAATAAAGGTAAATTGACAATCATGAAATATTTCCGCGCTTGCATGGGCTCTTTTCTAGTATTTTTAATAAAAATGGCAGTTCAATCCCGGTGTGCACCGAGCGAAAGGCGACAGGTGAGTACGTGCTAGCGTGCTTCATGTTTGCGACAATGGCCCCTGTCATAAATACTTTACATGTACTGATTACACTTGCCCGTGGAGAACCTCAATTCCGTTTGTATAGTGGTCCGTCCCGCTTCGTGTCCAGTGCATATCATTTATATTCTTTGAGGAAGGAATCCCAAATTTGGTTTGTGGTTGCATCTTGGGATGGCTGAGTGTTGCGTACAATTTTCAGGTCACTATGGCCTTGACCTCTGACCTAATTTTTTGATATTCTTTGAGGTAGGAATTCCAAATTTGGTGTTTGAATGCATCTTGGGATGGTGGAGTGTCATATACAATTTTCAGGTCACTGTGACCTTGAACTGGCCTAGTTTTTAGAATAGTGATGTCCGGAGCATATCTCTTACATTATCTAAGGTAGGAAGTGTGGATGTATATTGGGATGACAGAGTGTCGTATACCATTTTCAGGTCACTGTGACCTTGACCTTGAGCTCTGACCTTGTTTTTTTAATAATTATATCCGGTACATACCTCTTATATTCTTTGAGGTAGGAATTCCTAATTTGGTGTGTGAATGCGTCTTGTTATGATGGAGTGTCACATACCATTTTCAGGTCACTGTGACCTGGAACTGACCTAGTTTTAGAATGATGATGCCCAGAGCATATCTCTCACATTATTTTAGGTAGGAATCCCAAATAATGTGTGTAATTGCATATTGGGATGACGGAGTGTCTTGTACCATTTACCTGTCACTCTGAACTTGACCTTTGACCTAGTTTTTAAGATAATCCTGTCTGGAGCATATGAGAGAGGAATCGCAATTTCGTTGTGTAAATGCATCTTGTGATGATAGAGTGATGTATGTCTTCCTTGGGACAATGTGACCTTGACCTCTGACTAGTTTCAAGAATTATCATAAATTTTGGTGCATATCTTCTATTTTCTTTGAGGTAAGAATTCCAAGTTTGGTGTGTGAATGCGTCTTGGAATGGTGGAGTGGCATGTACCATTTTCAGTCACTGTGAACGTGATCTTGATATGTGACCTAGTTTTTAGAATAATGTTGTCAGAGCATATCTCTTATATAATTTGAAGAGAAATCCCAAATGTGGTGTGCGGATGCATGTTTGGATGACGAAGTGTCATGTTACATTTAAGGGCCACTTTCAACTTGACATCTGACCTAGTTTTTAGAGTAATCATATTAGGAGCATATCTCTTGTATTATTTGAGGCATACATCCCAATTTTGTTGTGTAGATGCATCTTGAGATGATGGAGTGTCGCATACCATCCTTAGGTCAATGTGACCTTGACCTCTGACCTAGTTTCTAGAACCAGTATTAAGTCTGGTGCATATCTTTTTATATTCTTTGAAGCAGGAATTCCAAATTTTTGGCTCAGTTGGTAGAGTGTTCGACTGGGGATCAAAGGGTTGCTAGATTGAGACTTACTGCCGATGGAGTCACTGTTGTATTGATGCATCTATGGATGGGGGAGTGTCACGTACAAATTTGGCGTGTGGATGGATCTTGGGATGACCGTGTCCTGTACCATCCTTAGGTCATTGTGACATTGACCTTAACCTCTGATCTAGTTTCTGGAATTTTGCATCGAGTCTGGTGCATATCTCCTATATTCTGTGAGGTAGGAATCCCTAATTTAGTATTTGGTTGCATCTTGGGGTAGCGGAGTGTTGTCCTCCATTTTGGGTCACTGTGACCTTGACCTATGACCTCATTTCTAGAATAATCGTGTCCTGAGCATATCTCTATTTTTTTTTTGAAGTAGGAATCCAAAATATTGTGTGGATTGATCTGTGACCTTGACCTCTGACCAAGTTTCTAGAATCCACTTCGGTGCATATCTCCTAATACTATATTATTTGAGGTAGGAATCCCAAATTTATGGCTGGATTTTTGGGGTTGCGGATTGTCACAAACCATTTTTCGATCACTGTGACCTTGATTTCTGATCTATTTTCTAGAATAATCGTGTCCTTAGCATGTCTATTATTATAATCCCAAATTCGGTGTGTGATTGCATCTTGGGATGATGGAGTGTCATGTACCTGTTTTGGGGTCATTGTGACCTTGACCTCATTTTAAGAATACTCGTGGCAGAAGCATTTCTCCTATATTATTTGGGGTAGGAATCCCAAATTTGGTGTATGGATGCATCTTTGGATGGGGATATGTTGCTTACCGTTATGGGGTCACTGTGACCTTGACCTATGACCTAGTTTCAAGAATAGTCGTATCTCGAAAATATCTCCTATATTATTAGAGGTAGGAATCACAAATTTGGTGTGTGGACTCTTCTTGGGGTGGCGGATTGGTGCATACCATTTCGTGGTCACTTTTACCATGACTTTGACTTCGAACCTATTTTTATCCCCACACTTTTTTAAAAAAGCGTCGGGGATATTGCAATCACCTCCATCCGTCTGTCCATCTGTCCATCCATCACGCTATCTCCTCCTAAACCATTGGACGAAATCCAACCAAATTTGGTGTGTGAGTTACTCACATGAATCGGGCGCACAGCGGCACATTTTTAGCCCCGCCCCCTGGGGCCCTGGGGAGGGGCCAAAAGTTCAAATAACATTAAATATCATAAAATTTCAATAACAAAGTCAATTTCAAAGTTTTAAAACCAAACTTTGTATGTCTTCTCACAAATGAAAGATACAAAACATATCAGACGGGATTTTCATTTGGCCGCCTGGGTCATACCCCAGGGGTGGGACTTGAGGGTACCTTGGGGGGGTTGGGGTCAAAAAAATTCCAAAATTCAACCAGATTTGGTGTGTGAGATACTTACAAGAATGGCACATGCACCAGCACAATTTTTTGGGTCCACACCCCCTGGGCTTGGGGTGGGGCCAAAAGGTCAAATATCATTAAATCTATATTACAAAGTCAGTTTCAAAGATTTTTAAACAAAACTTTGTGCATCTTCTCACAAATGAAAGATATATAACATATCAGACGGGATTTTTATTCGGCTGCCTGGGTCATGCCCGGGGGTGGGACTTGGGGGTACCGTGGGGGGTTGGAGGGTAAAAAAAAAATCTTCCAAAATTTAACCAGATTTGGTGTGTGAGTTACTTACATGAATGGCACATGCACCAGCACAATTTTTTGGGTCCACACCCCCTGGGGCCTTGGGGAGGGGTCAAAAATTTAGTTTTCTGAACATGGTCATGTGGCATATCAAATTTAAGGGGATGAGCAGTAGACCAGGATACACTGAAATTTTTTTACCTATGATCAAACTGGTGACCTTGGGATGGGGTCAAAGGGTCAATTACCATTAGATTTCTTTGAGAGCATGGGGATTTGCGATGGCACGCCATCGAATGTGTTCTAGTTTACCCTTTTTATGTGTCTGGAGCATATCTCCTATATTACAAATAAATTTCCTCAAATGTGTCTTATGCTAGACCAAATCCTTTTGGGGCATTCATCACGTTACTGTATTTTTTTCATTGGCCTAACCTGATAACAAGACGTTTCGCCCCCAAGACGTTCCCCCCTAGTCGTTTCACCTCTATTTATTTTCAACCTTGGTGGTTTCGCACCCATACCCTAGTCGTTTCACCCCAATACCATTTCCTCCCTAGGCTGCTATTATCAGAGGCCCCTGGTCTTTAGATAAGCTTGCGTACCGGTAAAATACGAAAATATTTGGCAGGATATGCATTTATTTAAATTCTTGTGCGTATATATCATGTACGAAAATCAAAATGAGCATTGCGCAATTAATGTTTTTTCAGAGTGTAATGTCCGAAATAATATATTTCGTTTCTTTTTTACACGTTTAGGAAAAGGTAGAGGAAATTCGGATTGGTTTCCTTTCGGGCATGTTCTTTTAATTACAGAGACATCGCAAATCTTCGTAACCACATTCTAAATATAGACCAGTTAGAAATGAAATGCATGTTAGTCTCCGGTGGATCAATATTGTAGCTTGCGGAAACAATCGGAAACCACAAGTGCGGATCCAGAGGGGGGGCAGGGTTGAAATTGACCATTTGACTTCTGTAAAATAAGCTGAGGACTAAGAAAAAAGCAAAAAAAAAACGTCAGAGCTTTTTTTTGTCAGACTGACCTGGACCTCCCCCCCCCCCCTGGATCCGCTCATGAACCACCGACTTTGTTTTACTTTCCGTTTCACAACACGATGTCTAAAAAAATGCCAGCCCAGAAAGTTATAAAAATACAAGCCATCCAGGCTGGTTTGCATTCTTTCAAGAAAACACAGTAATTTCTTTTAACATTTCTGAAATCCAGCTGCTTTTTCTTTTTAGAAAGGTGATTAGAAGTGATGGGTGTTGCGAGAAATTAATACACAGAATCCAAACAAGTACTGGCTTATGCAAAAGTTGGTCCTGTTGTGTTTCGGTCTGTCTAATGGTTTATGAGAATAAACTCATTCAGATCAGGTTTTCTTAAACTTTTAAGTAGCTGTATAGTTCACATCCTGTAATATAGTTTGATGATTTCAACTTAACCCCTCACTCACTGACCCCCTCCCAAAGTGTACAAAAATCACCAAAATGGGACACAGAATGCTGCAATTGCCACCGTATTTCCCAAACCCACACCACAATCTCACAACTGCATCTGTTGTATTCCTGAAAAACTAAAAACCTACTATGCCAAAAAGAAATTCATACAGGCCACTTAGCCCAGTCAGTAATGGTTATGTGTCTGGCACAGATGCGAGTCTGACTGCAGATCCTGGGGTCGCGAGTTCGATCCCTGCATGGTCCCATACTTTTGTGGAGATTGATTACTGTCATTATAATCCCTTCTGCTGAATCAAGAAGGATTGTTGTCGGTTACAATCGAAAATTTGTGCACAAACCACTGGTTAACTACTTGTTCAAGCTTGCCCAGGGAAAAAGTGTGGTTAGGTGAACTGATCTTCCTGCCATGACCATAGCTGTTGACTTGGGATGTAAAGCAACAAAACAAACAAAATGAAATTCAAATTCATTATCTTTACTATTTGCTTTCTTGTAAATGAATAGCCTAGGAAAACAAGCAGTAAGCACAGGCTCAATTAATCAGCGTGTTGAGATAGCTTTGTTGTTTCTTTTGTGTGTTTTTAAGACAAACAGTCAGTACTCCTTAAAATCTCTCGTTACTCCTTTTTTTACAAAATGGACGAGTACTGTACTCTTTTGAAAATAAAGCTTATCTAAAGCCCTGCAGGGTTCTAGATAAGAGTGTAATTCAAATTTCTTATTTCTCAACTTAAAACATAAGTTGTGGGTTCTCAAAAGATCCGTCTCAATGAAACAATTCTTTTGAGCACCCTACAAATATTCACAATTTTACGCTTAAAAATTGTGTTGACCTATGTATTATGTTGAGTATGGAAAAATGGGTCAAAATTGATATTTTCAGAGAAAGATGGGTATTTGTCTCAGTTTGCTGGCAGTTATGAGCTTGAAGTACCTTTCAAATCAGACAAAGTCACCAGCCACTTCAACCAGTAAAGAAGCTAACAGCGAAGACCTTTACATGTCAATGTCATCCCAAGTCAAGAGAAAATCTAGAACTAGGCAAAAAAAAAGGTTAGTATAATATGCAGTAAAACCTATTTAAAATGGCCACTCTCAAAAAGATCAAAAATTGGTTTTCAAAAGCAATTATTGCTTCATGCAGGTCAAAAGTAATGCAGAATGGGGAGCACATTAAGCTACTATTTGTCATTAAGATCTTTGTTTTGTCTATTTCAGTGGCCGTTTTACTGTAATTCATTACACATTGCAGCACATATGATATATTATCTGGGCCTGGATGTGAGAAAACCTGACATTGTTGTATGCAAACAACAAAGGTGCAGACTAGCCTGATCATCTGCACAGTTTGATCAGCAACTTTGTTATTAGCTTTCTGGAAAGTAAATTGGCTACATTTTCTGTACCCAAACTTCAAGATTCTAGCTAGTCTGTGTAGCTGAGCAGGCTGGTTTGAGTCTTACATGGTCGCAAATCCTAAACATTGGCTTTCTCGCATTTAGATGGACAGTCAATGAGATAAATCTGCACAGCAATGTCATTCTTTAAATATGCATGAGTAGCTATTCAATAATGTGGGTTTTAACGTTCATGAACATCCATATTATGTCACAATATGTGTGAACATCAGGTCCACAAGCTCATCGGCTCAGACTCATTCGAGCATCTGATGGTCACCTAATGCAATAAATACAAAATTCTTCCAAATGGGATCAAATGATAAAATATCTGGGTGTTAAATGAGCAAATGCCTTAGAAAAGTGTAGGCAGCAGGACTTTAGTTAAGAGTGTGTAACGAACATATATTTTTCTTATTTCTCAACCAAAACATATGTTGTGAGTACTTAAAAGAACCGTCTCAATGAGAGGGTTCTCTTGAGCACCCAAAACATCTGTTAAAATTGATGGGTAATAAAATATTGACAATTTCACGCTGACATTTTTTGTTTATCTAAACCTGTGGGTCTTCCTTTCAATTTTGTAAATATGAGAGGATTTTAGAAAGATTTTATCTAAGAAATAGATCAGCTCTAGCAGTGAATTGTTGTGTAATAATTCACTGTTTGGAGGTCAGTTGTCAAGAAGATCAAACCATGAGCATGCAGCGCGAGTGATTTATCCTGTACAACTGACCGACAAATATTGAATTATTACACAACAACTTACACACTAGAAATGATCTATTTCAATTTTAACACACAATAAACGACGAAAACTCATTTGAAGTCTTCAACTTCATCCAACTTTCCGCCATTGCACTGAAGAATTCCCGCCAATAGTTAGACTACCTCCCATACGTGTACATGTATTTGTAACTTCTTTTCAGCGTAAAAATGATTTTACACCGTCTAACGCCATGAATTACGTCACAAATGACGTCAACTAGCACGCGTTTTCCTGGTGCTTTCAAAACTGTGAATTATCGTTTGATATATCACTGTTATTTTTTTTACAATTTACTCTATAGGCGGGTGTGTTAGAATTTCCTTTTTGCTCCTAGATCGTGTGAGAAGCCACAATGTATATTTAATTTTATGGGAAAATCACTATTTTCTCTTATGTATATTGGCACCAGTAAAAAAATTGACTCTTGGATATATCACTTATTATAGCAGTGATTCAGTTTGGCGTCGCCATCGGACATAGTCTGAAAATATAGTCCTGCCGCAATAATAAGAAACATGAAAATCTGGGATATTTTTTTATTACTTGTATTTTTCCGAAACATTAAGCACATATCCGGATTTAGAAAATCCTGCAGTGTCAGGAAAAATATGTTTGAAGATTCTACTACCACTGCACTGACCCTAATATTTTGGGAATTTCGACATTTTTAGGCTTTCTGAAAAGCGGGGGGGATTTAAACAGTGTAACAGCCATGTGATGGCCTATAAAGGTTTACTTAAATTTCTACAGGTAAGTGTCATAAGCATCATACATTTTCACAGCGTGATTGCTTTGTACATGCCAGTTTTATTATTTAAACACTGCCATTCAGTTGAAAGTATTGATTCAATCAGCGTTGACACAGATTCAACTGATACAATATGATCAAGCTTGTAATTTCAAGCTTGGCCAATTTAATGAAAACCTGCTTTCTAAGGTTGCTTTTCTAAACGATCAAAACACATTTCTGATTGTCAAATGTCTAAGATTTCCATTTCGTTCAGTTGGATTTGGTTGGCAGTTGATGTCTAAAGGCCTAAACTGTGCGAGATTTCTGTTCAAATTTGTATCCTGAAAAATTGGACCCCTGTCACATTTAAATGACTTTCGTGTGTTTCCTCGTGACACATCAGTAAACATTTCACTTTATGCACAACCCTGTCTTTGAACATTAAGATACAATTTACTTTACTGTCTTGCAGCGTTTTGCATATAAACGGATGGGAGCGCAGTGGCTTAGTGGTAGAGTGCTTGACTTGTGACCGAGTGGTCGCGGGTTCGAGCCTCACCGGCGTCACTGCGTTGTGGTCCTTGAGCAAGACACAAGATCCTAGCTCAGTAATGATTTAACCCAGGAAGACCCGTCCCTGTTTAACTGAAAGATTGTTGATGGGACGAAAAGAATCAAATCAAACAAACAAACAAAAGCCTATAAATAGTAACAATCCAGGTGTAGCGTTTTCACTTTGTTCAGTATAAAACCTACACAGCGATCACTGACCTGAAACGTCATCGAATTATTTAGTCAACCGTTGCATATTATTAATAAACTGGGTCAGTTTATGTCGATTCTACCAACAGTAATAATCCCCCGTCAAAAAGAACGAAAAAAATGCGAAAATTCCATCTAATTCTCGGGACCGCCGTGACGTCACAGCCTTAGCGACACAGGTAAACAATTGTACCGCGGTGATGTGAACGGTGATTTTAACATTACACGTAATGGGGAAAATGATGAAAAATGGCCCGTATTTATTCAAATTCACCGATTTCTTCATCAGTCTGCGCTTATTTCGAAGGGAAAACATTGTCGTTTGTCCCGCCACGATTATTTTGATTATAATAGGACCGACTTTTCACTAATAATTGAAAAAAATCGGGTGTGTGTGGGGTGAACAGCCATCGGTTTGCGATCATTTAGACGTGAAAAAAATGAGTGTCTCTAATATCATAGGAGCTCTAACACATTACAACGGTCTTTCAATTCCATATACCTTGAGATTTTATCATATTCCAGATAGATAAACGACTATTTTGAATCTAAATTCTGACACATCACACCTCCAAGTTTGACACTCAACACCTTTAATTGGTACAATATGCAGCCTGTCATAAGCGCTAATCTTTTCCAGAAAAGTCCCTAGTAATAATCATTATATGGCATTCCAGCATAGATGAAACAACAATAGCTCAAGATTTGTATCAAGACATGCGCGGATCCAGGAATTTTCGTCGGGGGGGGGGGGGGGGGGGGTCCAGGTCCATCTGTCATAAAAATCCCTGACAACGTTTTTATAGTTCTTTCTTTAGTAGTACTCCACTTATTTTACAGAATGCCAATGGTTTATTTCAAAGAAAATTATAATTTTCCGAGGTTCCAGAGGGGCTCGAACATTTTTCCAGGGGGGGGTCCAACTTTTTCTAGGGGGGGGGGGTCCAATTGCTTATTCCCTATTGAATCCCATATCACTACTGTTTTTCCAGGGGGGTCTCGGCCCCTTGCCCCCCCCCCCCCCCTCTGGATCAGTGCATGCAATATTTTGCTGTGAAAAAAGTTAACTATGAGAAAAAGTTATCAATTTTGACCCCCCCCCCCCTCCTCTGGGCACTCCTAAATGTATACATGGTGTCTGGGAAAACAACCATAGTGGCCTGACCAGGATCCAAATTGTTTTGAAAGTTTTAATGGGAGCACAGTGACTCAGTGGTAGAGTGCTTGACTCAAGACCAAAGGGCCACGGGTTCGAGCCTCACTGGTGTCACTGTGTTGTGGTCCTTGAGCAAGACACATTAATCTTAGCTTAGTACTGGTTCAACCCATGAAGGCTCATCCCTATATAACTGAAAGATTGTAGATGGGACGTAAAGAATTAAATAAAAAAAATGTTTTTCCAGGTTCTGACAACTTTGGGTCAAATCCATTGTAATATACCTTTGGACTAAAACTTTACCTGACATGTCATCTGCTGATAACCTTTGCAAACGGTTCGGACCCAGATCGGGTCCAACATTCTGTTCAGGCCTGATTGGGGTCCAAACTGTTTGCAAAGATTATCAGCAGATGACAATGTGAAGTTGAACCGATGTATTTTATTTTTGCGCTAAACCTTTACATGCTGATAACCCTTTCAAACAATTTGGACCCGGATCAGGCCTGGCATCTTGTCCGGACCTGATAGGGGTCCAAACTGTTTGACACTTTAGAGGCTATGACAATGGAAAGTTGAACCGATGTATTCTAACTTTGCATTAAACCATTACATGACATCGTCATCTGCTGATAACCCTTTCAAACAAATTGGACCCAGATCAGTCTCGACATTCTGTCCGGACCTGATAGGGGTCCAAACTGTTTGACATTTTAGAGGTTATGACAAGTAGAAGTTGAATCGATGTATTTTAACTTTGCATTAAACCCTTACATGACATTGTCATCTGCTGATAACCCTTTCAAACAAATTGGACCCAGATCAGGCTCGACATTCTGTCCGGACCTGATAGGGGTCCAAACTGTTTGACACTTTAGAGGTTATGACAAGTTGAAGCTGAACCGATGTATTTTAACTTTGCGTTAATTCTTTACCTGACTTTGTCATCTGCTGATAACCCTTTGCAAACAATTTGGACCTAGATCAGGCTCGCAATCTGTCAAGGCCATATCGGGGTCCAGACTGTTTGACACTTAAAAGGTTATGACAAGCTGAAGTTGAACCGATATATTTTAACAATGCGTTAAACATTTACATGACATTGTCATCCGCCGATTACCCTTTGCAAACAATTTGGACCCAGATCAGGCTCGACATTCTGTCGAGGCCTTATCGGGGTCCAGACTGTTTGACACTTTGAAGGTTATGACAAGCTGAAGTTGAACCGATATATTTTAACAATGCCTTAAACATTTACATGACATTGTCATCTGCTGATAACTCTTTGCAAACAGTTAGGACCAAGATCAGGCTCGACATTCTGTCAAGGCCTTATCGGGGAACAGACTGTTTGACACTTTGAAGGTAATGACAAGCTGAAGTTGAACCGATATATTTTAACAATGCGTTAAACATTTACATGACATTGTCATCTGCTGATAACTCTTTGCAAACAGTTTGGACCAAGATCAGGCTCGACATTCTGTCAAGGCCTTATCGCGGTCCAGACTGTTTGACACTTTGAAGGTTATGACAAGCTGAAGTTGAACCGATATATTTTAACAATGCGTTAAACATTTACATGACATTGTCATCTGCTGATAACTCTTTGCAAACAGTTTGGACCAAGATCAGGACCGACATTCTGTCCAGGCCTTATCGGGGTCCAGACCGGGGGTCCAGACTGTTTGACACTTTAAAGGTTATGACAAGTTGAACAGATATATTTTGACTTTGCGTTAAACCTTTACTTGACATTGTCATCTGCTGATAACCTTTTCAAAATATAGTGTTTTGAGTTATTATTCTTATTATTATTATTCAGATTAATTGTCTATGCTTTATTGTCTATGCGTGATTAACATATCAGTACTTAAATGTTCTTTTGCTGTCAAACAGTCTTGTTGCTTAACTGTTGACATATTAGTGCCAGCTGGTTCCCGTAAGTTACTAACGTGACTGCAAAGACCGATATTTCTAAGTGTTTGTCATTATTATTTGGGAAGCTAAAACTCTGTATTTTCTTTTCTATCATCGTGTTATGCTTGTTGCAACCTACTGCAAACTACGATTTGGCCATTATTGAAGATTATCTTGCGTGAAACGCAAAAATCAAAATATCGATAAAAAACAAAATGGCGTCGTTGTCATATTCGGCGAGCCTTGGCAACTGTTGCTAACCGGAAGTGCGGTCCCGAGAATTACAGAAAAACGCAGCAAAAACATCAGGTTGAAAATTTTGTCAAAAAATACTGCAGCTTTTTCTACCCACATAACGAAAATATCAAGAGAAAATAACGTGAAAAGATGCAATATAAGTCGAATTTGCGCGTTATTAATGCGGCAGTACTATAGTTCCAGATGTCTGAGAGTTTACTGACCAGTTTGGACAGTTTGTCCGAGATTATTTTCGGAAACGCACACTGTATAGTAATGCACAGTGATGCAGTATTATTTTTGTTTTAAAAAACGATCGCTGATTGGCCAAATTTCTGTAAGCTTCAGACTGGTTTGACTTATTTTCCCCGCAAATACTTATTCACTAAAGCAAACTAGTCATAGTGTTTTGTTACGTTGTGCCTGATTGGTCTTTTGCATCCTTAGTTTACTTCCCTTGATTTTATCTCCAAGCAGAAAGCATGTTTGCCTTTGCATTTACCGATAAAATGACTAAAAAACTTAACTGCCACCAAGACATAACAGAAGTTTTTTATGCCCCAAAACAGTTTGTCCGCTCCATCATTACATGAACAGTCATTTTCCATGACTAACGAGTCGTACAGCGGCCACAAAAAGCAGCAATAAACAGTACCCCACCCACTTCGACCGATCAACAAGCTCCAGTCTCCTCATGAAATAAAAAAGCCAGACAATCAATCAGGCCGCACTTACCATCCGTAATGGTAGCAAAACTACCCCTGGTTTCAATTTGTGAAGGGCAGATGGCAATTTCCGTTTATGGTGGTAAAAATGAATGTTAATGAATGTCCTAAAAAAATCTAAATGTCCGAACAATAATGGGGCTGCTTGGACAAATTGTCCAAAGTAAATTTCAGTCCAGCTGAAACCCTGTATAGTACACATTATTTGTTTATAATTTATTTTTTGCATGTGCCACAAATTTTAAATAGCTGTGGTATAAACTTTGGTATCGTGTTTAAGAGGCTCAGGCCTTAAGTTAAGAGTTCATACCAAAAAAAGAATGTTCTTATTTCTCAAACAAAACATATATTGTGGGTGCTCAAAGGAACCGTCTTATTGAGACCATTCTTTTAAGTACCCAAAACATTTGTTAAAATTGATGGGTTTAAAAATATTTACAATTTTATGCTCAAAAATTTTGTTTATATAAACCTATTAGGCTCCCTTTACTTTCAGAAATTCAACAGGCACTGAAGTACCAGCCTTTACATTTGGACAGACTGGATCCAGCGTTTCTACTTGTCCTACATCACCATATGTTTTGGTAAATTCAATAATTGACATTGGGAACAGTCAACATTTCTATTCATCCTACGGCATAAGGGCTAAAAGGCACTCGCCATGGCAAGCGGACAAGTGTGTTTTCCGCGGCTGCTCAGGTCATTCAGTAAGGACAGGTTTACCAGGTGACAGCAGAATACCCTGCACACCATATTTAAAAGATCAAGGTCGCCGGATAGTCTGAGCAGTTAAGCTCCATGGGAGACACTACAATATTTGAAAAACAGTCAGTTCCAGCCAGCAAACCCTTTAAGATTTTCTATAACTGCGCCAAATTCCTCGCTGTTTACTTCCAAATTCTATGACTCAAAGAAAACTGACTCAGAGCTTAGTGCACTTATGATTTGAGGAAACAGAAGAGCTGACACCAGCTCAGTGATTAGATTAGCAATGCTTTTAAGTAAAAAATGTTAATATTTTCTTACCCATCAGTTTTAACAGCCGTTTTTGGCCTCATTGTGACGGTTCTTTTGAGTACCCACAACATATGTTTGGATGAGAAATAAATATAAAACAATATATTCACACTCTTATCTGGAGTTTTTTTTTTATGCCTATACTATATAAACCCTCTTCATTCTGGATACAGTAAACAGGACCTTTGGCAAACAGTGAAGACCCTAATGAAATACTGCATAAGGTGGTATTTCCTCAGGGTCTGCACTGTTTGTTTAAATTAAAACAATCTTCAGGGGGATGGGGGCTGGTGTCAACCAGACTATGAGGATCACTCTATATTTTTGGCATATGGCATAAAGGTTTCTTTGGTTACATGCATAGGTCCAGATTAGCGAATTATTAAATCTTAAATTTGTGATTATTTTTTTATCCAAAATGTTGTATTTTGGGTGCTCAAAAGAACCGATCCATTGAGAAGTTTTTTTAGTATGTACAGTATTGACCCGGCAAGAAGCAGTCTAATCAGAGCTTGTAGTGTTTGCTTACACATTTTTGGAAATCATACATTTATTCTGGAGCATGCAAAATAAGTTTTGTAAAATATTTTACACTCATTTGATATTTTTATATGAACTATATATTTCAAACAGTATGGACCCAGGTCAGACTGCTTAAAAGCAGTCTGATCAGTGGTCATAGTGATTGCTTACATGAAATATATTTATTCTGGAGTAAATTTTAAAATCATAAAGACAGCACTTTTTGTTAAATATTTTACATGCTCTTCTGCTTAATGCATTTTTGTGGCCTATATTGCAAACAGTATGGCTCAGATCAGACCTTTGAGCAGTCTCGTCAAGGTTCATAATGTTTGCTTATGTGATTGAATTATTTTGGTGTAAATCAGATGAGATTTTGTGACCTATATTGAAAACGGTAGGAGCAGTCTGATCAGGGTTCATAGTGTTATCTTACATAATACGATTTGTTTTGGGGAAAATGAAAATATGCAGCAGGTGTAATAAGCAGACAACACTCTTTACTTAATACTGTCATCTGCTAATGACCAAATGAACTTAAATATAACGCTTATATAATATTGCAAACAGTATGGACCCAGATCAGTCTAATGAGCAGTCTGATCACGGTTTATAATGTTTGCTTACATGATGAAATTATTTTGGAGTAAATTTGGTGTAATTTTGTGATCTATATTGCAAACAGTATGGACCCAGGTCAGAATGCTTAGGAGCATTCTGATCAGTGTTCATAGTGTTTGCATGATACAATTTTTCGAGAGAAAAACTTAAAATGCACAGAATACATTATAAGCAGACAGCACTGTTTTGTTAAATATCTTTGTATGAGGTGATTATCTTGATGAATAAAAACAAAAACAACTATTTAATTTTTTTAATGAAAATTGAAACATCTTGGTTCATAGTCGGTATGACACACCGATGCAATGTCAGAGTTCTCACAAGTATTTTGAAATAATTCATAAAAAAATAATATTTCAGCTGAAGATGCCAAGTTTTCTGGATCAAACTCCACATTTTCAGTTTTGACTCCCAACTTTTTTCCAGGAATGGATTCTATAACTTGTGTTTTCAAAATCCTAGTGAGAACACTGACTCTGATCAGCTACATTGTTACTACATGTATGTAGATTACCAGTCCCTACTGAAAAGAACTTTTTTAAAGAAGGCTTTCTCATGATATGGTTCAATTCTTAAAATAGGTCATACGTTTTCAAGTGTTTAGTCCTCACATTTTAGCTTGGGTTTATCATTTTCTTGTTGCAGATTTATTTTCTTACCCCTGGTTTATGCCTGCTGCACCCCAATTGTGGGATGGATGCAATACATTGTGAGTCTGCATTGATTTAGCCTCATGATATGCTTGAAGAAACGTTAATTCAGCATTTATTTGGCTCCTTTTTTTAGGTTGAATTAGTGTTGTATTTGAGGTTGAATCAAAGTTGATACAGCTTTGATTCAACGTTGAGTCAGTGTTGAAATAGCAATGTTGATTCAATGATTGAAGGTCAACGTTGAATCAACGTTTGTATGTCAGCGTTGAATCAACGTTTGTATGTCAGCGTTTATTCAAGTTTCAAAGTTTCTAATTCAAATATATTTTCAACTTTATTTCAACATATATTGTCAACGTTGAATCAACACCAACAAACTCGTGCCCCCTGGGATCTGACTATCAGAATTCTAGTCATTCAGTATAATATGATTTCATATAGCTAGTCTCATCTATTCTGTCTTAGTAACCCTCACCTAATCAGTAATCACAAATGGAAAGAGGAGAAAAAAGAAATCATTATTTAAAAATAAATTTATCATTTATTAAAGAAAATGATATCACCTACCTGTGAAGAAGACATGACCGTTTTGACTTTTGCTCACTGGGCTGTCACTGTTTGTATTCATACACTACCAGTCTAAAAGCTGAAGTCACTAAGCCACGTAGCACAGTCAGTAATGTGTGTCTGGCTGCAGATATCTGTCTGACTGAAGAAACTGGAGTCACAAATTAGATCTCCCGCCAGGTCCCATACTTTTGTGGAGATTGATAATTAATTATTTCTACGGTTATTCTCCCTGCCACTGAGCCAGGAAGGGTTGTTAACATTCTTTCGGGATTGTGCTGGAGCGAAATTTCTACAACATTAGTAAAAGATAATTCGAGATCAATCCTGAAAGTAATTTTAAATGATAAACTGCTAAAAATAAAATTTTAAAAATTACTTTGAGCAAGATCTCGAAAGTTCTTTTTGGGCACGATCCCAAAACATTTTTTCAATCAAAATGTTTCGGGATTGTGCCCGAAAAGAACTTTTGGGATCATGCCCAAAGTATTTTTTAAAATTTTATTTTTACAAATGGGTTTGGGCATGATCCCGAAACATTTTTTTCAATCAAAATGTTTTGGGATCGTGCCCGAACAGAACTTTTGGGATCATGCCCAAAGTAATTTTAAATCTTTTATTTTAAAAATGACTTTGGACATGATCCTGAAAGTTCTTTTTCGGGCACGATCCCGAAACATTTTTAATTGATTGAAAAAAAGTTTCGGGATCGTGCCCATAAAGAACTTTTGAGATCATGCTCAAAGTGATTTTTAAAATTTTATTTTAATTAATTTCGGGATTGATCCCGAGTAAACATCTTTACATGACAGAAAAAGCCATTAAACGCATCGGTTTTTGGATGAAGTGTCTCTTTATAAATAAATAAATTGAATTGTTCCTGTTAAATTTGAATACTGGCCCTAAAAATCGTTATAAATTCCCGAAATATTTTTAAAAGTCAATGATGAAATCAGGAAAAAAATATTTTTTCTCAATTTAAAATATTGTTTGTTAAGAGTAAATTTTTATTAGGGAATTTTTGGAATAATTTTGCAATTTAAAAGTCTTAAACTTTATAGTGCGGGGTCCAAGCATGCCAAAATATGGTCTTGTAGTACTCAGCGTATAACAGCAGATTTTTGGTAGAAATAAATATATAATAGGTTATATTTAATAAATTTGCATGTTGTCAAGATTAAATCAAGGGCAGTAACTCGCTAGACTGCTTTAAAGTATGACGTCACAAATATCAAAATTGCAGTGATTCATTTTGAAAGCCTCATTTAAACTTAAATTTCTCAAATTTTTTGCATATTTTCAAACAAATTAATGCATTTCTAAAATAAAATTATGTAGAGTTATTTTGACAGAATTTAAAAAATCGATACACTAATCTACGGTGGACTTATATGGTCATCAATAAGTATTATTGGGTAAATAAGTTTCTTATACATTTTGTAAAAGGGGGTTATCAAATGTATTATTTTCCTTATTAGTGATGGGAACAAAATAATTTTTACACATATTATAGTCTATTATATGCGCACTTAGTATGCAGAAAATCTTTCTAAAATAATTTGTTATTATTACATAATATGGCAAAGAATATGATAGGTATATTTCACGAAAAATGCTCAGTTAAGTTAGAATAAGAGGCAAAAAATCTGTTAAATGTTTCTGGTGATCACAATGTCGGTAATAATGTTTCATGAAATCAGTACGTATGCTATGGAAGCACCAACATGCAATATTCACGCGATATTCATAACAATATGTTGTAACTAATAATTAGAAGATCATTAAATAATTTGTTTCGAATAAAACGATTGTGTTATACTTAAAAGAAATGGTTTGTAGGGTGTTATTCAATGAATAAGCTTTTATCCTACAATTTGAAAGCTCCCTTAATTTCTGATTCTGTTTCTGATACGCATTCTATTGGTTGGTTTGATAACAATCTATCAAGTTTGTTCTGATTTGTGAAGTGTTGATAAAACTGCCTGTGCCATTTAGGTTTCCTCTTGACCGATGATAGAAATTTCTGCACTATATCATTAGAACCATAGTCATGTGGATCATTTTCTAACCTCAGCTTACAGACTATTTCACGCGACATAAACCCTTGACAGCTTCCCTCCCTAGGCTATCTACACTTTCACTTTTGTGAGAGAACACAAAAAGTTCAGATTTATACTCTTCATACCTCCACTTCTTGAAAGGAAAAGAAATCTATCTCTGAATCTACACCATGTGATGATTCAATGGCAACTTGCCAAGGCTAAATAACTAAAGTGAAAGTGAATTTGAAAATAACTGTTTATTCTTAAGTAGCATTGCCTTTTGCTTCAATTCAATATCTATACCTTAAAGACGTTTTTAAAATTTTAAAATTATGCAGGAATGCAAATATCAAAGCTAAGTCCCAACAATTCTTATTTAACTCTCATGCAATCTGTACACCTTCAGTAGGCACTAGACTCCTGTCTTCTTGGCTCTGCTTTCCGGCGCAGGTACACTCTGACAATTCAGTTGCGCCACATTGGAGTTATTACTTGATTGTATCAATTCCTGATCTTTGTCGCCTTTCTTACTTATTATATTGGGTTTACTCATGGCTCATTTGGGAGACTGATAAACTTATTGCATTACAGCTGACACTAGTTCCCATGCTGAATTTAACAGCAGTGGTGTTCACCAGTGTACGTGGTATTGCAGGAAAACCACTTTACAATGTTGCTTGTGTGATTATAGTATACGAACAAAGTGTTTGAGCACGTGTAACTAAGAAGTGGCAATTAAAAATAAACCAAAACTAGTGTGAAAGAATAATGATTACGATAATTAGGTAAATGAAATAAGAAAGAGAAAAAAACAATCATGTGTAATGTACCTAATAAATAAATAAGTATGACCTGGAAATGCTACAATTACACACTGCAGCCCAACCCACGACACCGTAAGGAAGAGACACAGAGCACCATAGACGAGAAACAGCGCTAGCAAGAAGACAATTAAAGTAACGCAACCAGCTATTCTTCCTCGGCCAGATGATTGCAAAAGTGATACGCCGCTAAGTAATGCATAGCAAGTACCAATCACAACACCCACCCACCCACCCAAACAATGAGAGCACATATAGCCAGTGAATCAATAACAACAGAACCATCGCCTTAGAATAGACAAAAGCCAAACGTACTACATATTATGCATTTTACAGGCGCCTAATCTTCGCACTAGATTATGCAGTTGATAAACACAAACATTGTTTAGGTCGCATGTATATTCTCTTGCTCATACAATGCATCATCAGAGAGAAATGAAAATAAAATGGCTAATGACCCATAGATAGTCAGAGCTAGTGAAAAAATCAAGTTGAGCAAAGGTGGGCCCAACCAAAGACAAGCATCAGGCACCAACCCCTCGATGAAAGTTTAAGGTGAGTTTCTTCATTGAGTCTGAGGCCTGACCCACTGCCATGCAATTAAAGAGGAAGCCACAGAAAACCAGGATATAGGGTATACATATACATCCAAGCATGCAGACAGTCGCATAATATCCATGTGATGTATGTCACAATGACAATGTTTTAATTTAAAGTGAATTTCAAGTCCCATTAATAATTATCTTAATCATTACCTGTAAATTCCTTTGTAATTACTAATTTATTTTTACCACTCTGTTTCTTCATCAGTTTCTACCAAAACCTTCATTATTTGCAGCAAAACAAGTAGAATGTCCCGATGCTTTAAGCCACTTAGTACGATCTCCTGACCCAAACTCTCATAAAAAGCTAACTTAAAAATGTAATAGGATTTTGTCATAAGACATTGAAATTGACGTGCAAATTTCTTAGTTCTTATAAAGTTCACGCTTGCTACAAGGAGACGGTCTCTTACCCATGTTGTATGATTTAATGTTAAATAAGAAGACATTTTAGCAGATAACCAGTTGAATTAAGTGGGCTTGAATGACAGTTATTTGAATGAATGGTTATGTTGTTGCTAATGTTGTTGCTAATGAAAATATACCAAAAATAGTAAATGAGTATGATCAGGAAATACCACAATCACAAACTGCAGACAACCCCTTGGCACCGCCAGGAAGAGCCGCTCAACCATCACAAGACACCAGGAAGACAAATTAAGCAAAGCAATCAGCTCTCTCTTCCCCATCAAGATGATTGCAATACTAAAATGGACATAAAGTAACGTACAACAAAACATAGAACAATTACAGACTCCCACAATGGGAGTAACAATAAACAAAAAGTCAACAACAACAGAACCACCACCTTAGAACGGACAGCAGCCTAAGCCACTGGGGGGCTTAAATGCATTTTACTGGTACCAAATCTTCGCCCTAGATTCTGCTGTTGTTGAAGTACAAGAAATGTTCAGCTCGCATGGAGGCCATCTAACTAATGCAATGTATCATCATGGAAAAAACACTCTAATCAAATTACTACACCATGATGAAACAAAGAAAAGGGCTCATGACTCACATATAGTCAGAGCTAAAGAAAACCTCAAGTTGAGCCACGGTGGGTCCAGCTACAGATAAGCATCAGGCACCAACCCACCGATTAAAGCTTTAAGTCAGAGCCGTCATAGAGTCTGAGGCCTGACCCACCGTCGTGCAATTAAAGAGGAAACCATAGCTATAAACCGTGATTGGGTTTAAAACTAGGCATGCAGACTGTCACATGATATCCAAGTTATATCCAACCCTTATATAACGTTTTACTATTTTTTGAATGGATAAACCTTTTTTTAAAAACTTCCCAGCAAACGATTTAGATAGACAGGTTTTCATAAGATTTTGCTTTAAAATTCCATTCAAAGGATCAGTAATATACAAACGTTTATACATAGTCATAAGTCGTAAATGAAAATGGTCGGCTAACATCTTTTCATACGACATATATTGATAGTAGTCACAAGGCACTATCAAATTATACATCATGGATACTCATTTTATGTATTGTGTGAAAGACAAGAAACCTTACTGATTGTCAACAATCAGATACTATGGCATGCCTTCCTATAGGATATTAAAAGCATTTTACGTATTGGTTATGCGAATTCGACGAACAAATGGGAGCTACTGTAACATAATATGATCAAAATTAGGGCCTTGTCATATTATCCCACCTGCTTTCTTATACCGCATTTTCAGAATAGGAAACAAAGCATATAATATCAAGCAGGCACATGTCTTCAATACTAAATAAAAATAAAACATGATTACTGCGAAATTATATTTTGGCATATTTGGACCTTGCAAATTATAATTGGTTGTTGATGCCAGTAGTGACCTTAATTGATCATTCTCTTGATTATTGCTCGTATAAATTGTACCGTGACAATGTAATATTACAAGCGAATCATCCTGCCAAGAATTATCTTAAGAATAATACAATTATAGTATTTTGAAACAAAATAAACTTATGTTTTACGACCTTCTGATTATAAGTTTCAACAATTAATAATGAATATGACAGTTGTGTACTTTGATAGTATTAGTATTGATAATGTAAATCATTATTACTGACTTTGTGATCACCAGAAACATTTTATAGAACGTGTTTCTCTGTCAATGAAACTTAACTCAGCAATTTTTGTGGAAACTGGGTGTTATACGTTTTGTCCTTTATGCAATATTTGGGCCGTATTTCTTAATTAACTTTCTACATGCTGCTTGCCCATATAGTTGACTATAATGTGTGCAAATTTTATTTTGTTTCCTTTACTAATAAGAAAAATATTGCATTTGATACAACCCCCTTTGGTAAAATTGGTAAGAAACAAATATACCCATAACATTCATGACTTTAATAATCCACCATAGATAAGTATTTCCATTTTTTAAATGTTGTTAAATATAACCCCATATAATTATTTTTCTTAAATGCATTAGTATTGTTTGATAATATGCAAAACTATCTGAGAAATTAAGGTTGAAAAGACGTTTTCGAAATAAATAACTGCGATTTTGATATTTGTTACGTCATATTTTGCGGCAGCCTCAGGGGTAACTGCCCTTAATTTAGCCTTGGCAACATGCAAATGTATAAAATATAACCTTTTATCTAACCATTTTCAGCAAAAATCTGCTGTTATACGCTGAGTACTACGAACTCATTTTCTATGTGACAATTGTGAATTGGACCCCGCACTATTAGTACTGGAATTCTATAGTGGAATACTGTGTTTAATTTATTCATTCTGGATTACTTTGGATTATTCAGTTTTGGATTCAGACTTAGCGTTCATTTGGATTTAACTTCAAATTCTGGGGATCAAAAACTGCTGAAAGACTTATGTTGATAAATAGTCTGAGGGACAGTTTGGACATACCAGGTATTGTAAAGTAGACTTTCTTTGATTGTATAACTATTTTCCATTGCTTATTGTAAATGATAATTTTTGTTTTTTTATAAATTTTGTTAAATTTTAAAAGTGCTTTTTGCTGACTTTTCAAATAGCAAAATTTTGGTTTCCTGAATTTGTTTCTAGTTACGCCTGGCACGTAACACAAGACACTATTACAGAGCAATCAAAAATAGACAAAGTTATTCACAATAGCCCAAGAATTTATCACAATCAGATCTTTACGAAAATAAATAAGTTATTCACAGCATTCCATCGATGCGACTAAGAAATTTTCAAAATCATAGACCCAACCAAAATACCCCTAAAAATAAACTAAGTTATTCTCTAATAGCCCAGGAAACTATCACAATCATAGCCCCAACCAGAATTTCCCCTAAAAATAAAAATAAGTTATTCACATCTAGTCACTCAAGCTTACCAGGGTAGTCATCTCTGGGCCAAGTTTTTAGCCTGAAAAATTATAAGTTCTTTTCAGGCTAAAAAAATTGGCCCAGAGTGGCACCCTATACTACTGACGTAACATTAAAATATGCACGGTTGTTGAAAATCGGCATTTGGGCTTTGCGTCAGGAAATGACACCGTTTATTGTATCGAAGTTTGAAAACACAACGTGCATAGGCAGCCGACCAGTTAAACTGAAAACAGTACCTAAGGGTATCTTATCTCATCTGAGTGGTATGCCACTTTCATTTTCTAAAATTGTATTGTTTGAAATTGGCCAGCCAGATTATTAACATGTCAATATTTGTAAAAACAAATGTCCAATAAATGCATACCAATGCAAACATCAATGTAAAACGGTGTTTTTCTGATCCATTTCAGTGTAAACCAGAGAGGGCATTCTTTTAAGTGATTTTCTTAATTCAAATGACGTAATTAGAGGTACTTTATGAGTGAAAAAAGTGAAAATTTCAAAATCGGCTGTATTACTTCCAAGAATGTAAAGCAACGCCAAAGACTTTTTGCACTAAGTAATCACCGATATATACACTGAAGGACATATTTTGCTCCCAGAACATTTTTAAACTTCATTAACAAGTAAAATTAGTTGGTATCGATACTCTGCTTCTACATGTATCTATACCTAATCCTGGCGTTTTTACAGACACTGGCCACCACAAGCTATGCATCCCTGGTCTACTATGTTTTACAAGTTGCGTCCCCACGAATTAATGAATAAAACTAATTTATTAGTTCAAATGTAGATTGTAAGTAAACTTATTTAAAAACACTGAAGCTTTAGTTTTATGACTTTATTCGTCATGCCACGTTTGTTCGAAAGTGAACGATATGGCGCACTGAATTGGAAAATTACTTAGCCAGATTCGTATTGCTGATGTTACGCTATATGATTATTGCCACCATCAATTATACAGTAACTAGGCTACTTGGACAAATAAAATTCGGCGCAGGTTGGCTAAACCAAGAATTACAACCCGAAGTTAAGGTAGCAATTTACGTCGATTACATTGGCGATAATCGCATCGCAGAAATTCTTTCCAACAGGCTACCGTCAATGCCAGACAAATAGTAAGGCTCCGAGGGTAATTTGTTTCAGATTTTTAATAAAAATATTTCAATACATTACTTTAACTCGCATTTAAATTATAGACAAATTTCAAATTGCAACTTTAGAATCTAAGGGTATTGCTATTTGATAGACTGTTGCTCTGAAATCATTTTATATTTTGGTGTGAATTTTAAAACATGTTTAGCTTACATATTGATGTTCATAATTGCGAAATCACAATAAAATTGATACGTTAGAAATTAGTAAATTTTATGAATTTCAATTTTTGCGCTTTTAAAGTCCTTGGGTGTAGACATTCACCACACACAGCAACATACTGAAAATATCATTAGTGCATGCAGTATTCTGTCTTTGAAAACATTGCTTCATTTCATATTGCAGTGTATTTCAGTACCGGCCTATCGTGAAAGCGGCTTGTGTAAATTAGGAATGGAGCTGGATACGAGGGTTAGTCAAAAATAACTGAGCCCTACCTCATAACGTTTCAGTTTGGTATTGTAGACAACAAATGTAATTATTTTCTACAAGTATCATATGTCATCGATGTTTTGACCCTGAAGAATTATCCTGGTGAAGCTTCTATTATGGTTGCTAGGCAACTGAAGATCGTCAGTCAGATCGATGCGTTCACGATCTCAGCCACCAGGAATATACAGTATGTCTTTAAAAAGCTTGCATGTTTGATAGTTTTTATGAAAGACATATTTGACATTTATTTGAATAACATATATCATATTGTCTTTTCATTACACTTAGTTTGTTAGTGTTTAGGTGATCATTGACTGTATGCGTTGCCTAGCAACAAAAAACGCCAAAATTCCACAAATTTTCAACTACACGAAAATTGTGTTGCCATGGAAACAAAATTGTGAATTTGAATCATGGAACTCAATATGTCGGAGGGTTGGTTTGTGTATACAGTACTGTTAAAGCATTATTAGGCTAATATTTTATGTTTTCTATTAAAATTGTGTAAATTTCAATATGGGTGGGGTAAATTATAGGACTTCAGGCATGTTAAAATTTGATAAATTCTGAAATTAAACTACCACAGCATCTATAATTTGGGGTCAGTTGGTTTCTTTTCTGTGACACTGAATACGTACACGTTAAAGATATCAGACGGCAGTGAATAAAGCCTTGCATTAACAATGCTGTTTCCATAGCAACGCTTAGAATTAGATGTATGGCAGCGTGAGCGCACCCCTTTGACAGGTCATATTCTGTTGCCTAGCAACCGTTACATAAAGCCTACCAACAGAAATAAATTAGGTGATTAAATAGATGACATATAACCACAATGAAATATAATCTAATTAGATGTCAATTTTACTTGATTCAAATGTTATGAGGTAGGGCTCAGTTATTTTTGACTAACCCTCGTAGCTGCAATTTTGCATGCATAGCCAAGATACTGACCCTTTCATGAATAATTAAAATGCATGCAGATATAAAACTTTTTTGAATTAATGGCTCTTTCCATTACATATTGAACCACCCTCGTATATATCATAAATGGTGTTTATTTTTCACATGTCATGGAAAGGAAAAACGAAATTCCAGGACTTTTCGAGGCCTTTTTTTCATTTTCAAGGACTCAATTTCTTCCAATTTTGTAATAAACAACACGACAAAATGCACTTTTTCAGCCGGAAGCGTCTAAATGTAAAGACGCACTCGATTTCTTTGATTCTGACACCGGTGATAAAAGCAGGGCCTACCGCACAAATTGAATATAATAGAATACGAGTCGTACCTCGCACTTCCACGTGTATCTGTATCACTCAGTTTTTTGCGATTTCGATACAATTTTTTTGCGCATGCCATAAACCTGGAAGGACTAGCTGTATTTTATATTTTTCAAAAACTAACTCATATTTTCAAGGATGATTTTACAAAATTCCGGGACAATTCCAGGACAAAAGACACTTTTCAAATTCCAGGAGGTTTCAAGGACCAATTTCAAATTCAAGGACTTTTCCAGGTCTGTGCAAACCCTGTCATGACGTCGCGTCTGGGAGTGAAATAACGCCATGCAATAAGATTGATAAACCACTAGTGGTTTGCGGTAAGTGCGTAACGTAATGACGTCCAATATAACGTTGAGTAAAAAGTGGCACAATGATGACGTTTTTCACACCAAAAATGTGATTTTTAAGTCTGATAAATAGAATCTAACAATCGTGCTCCCGTATTATTGATTTATTAAACTCGTTGCGAAAAAAGGGATAAAATGCTCGGCAAGCCTCGCATTTTATCTCTTTTCCTCAACTCGTTTAATAAATTTAATCAAACATGAGCACTCGGGTAAGATCCTAATATTTCTGACTTATTTGATTGTTACCTTTTGCCTAAGTTGTCCGGTATGATAACATGTCGAGCCCTTGTTGTAGAAATCTTCAGTATTTTCTTGACATCATAATGCCACATATTGCAGAAGAGGGGGTTTTCTGTTGATTTTTCTTGGAGGCAAGTGCCGATTATCCTAATTTGATTCCATTCCCTGGATGCAGAGTAGACAAAAAGGTCTGTAGAGTTCGGCACTTTAACCCAGTCATGCGTAAGCCTCTTCCAAGGTATTAATTTGCTGTAATGTGTGTGGTTTCTAATCGAATTGTTTGTCTGCTGATCGAAGCCCATCAGTTTGACCAGTTTGACCTGAAAGATAACTGCTAGTAACATTGCGTAAATATAGCGTTTGTCCTGATGAGCCCAGACTGGCATTCCTTGTGCATAAGACGACATTCACCGGACAAAAATGACGTTATGCCCATTACACAGTGCATACATTCATGGGAATACATACGCGGATCCAGATAGGGGTGGTAGGGGGTCCGGACCGCCCAAAGCTATAGGGTTTCTTAGCAATACTTGTCAGGATCCCCAATAAATCACAAAACTACTAAGCCAGCATTCAATGTTGTGCCATTGGCGTTTCGCTGACGTTGTGAGAGTTGGACCCCCTCTGACAAAGATTCCGGGATCCGCGCATGTAATGCACTCACTAAACATATATAAGTGTGGGAAAGGAAATGCCAAGTCAAACAGGGTTTTAGAGTATTTCCAGAACAGGGATGTATTTATCACTATAAATCTGGGAGGTTTTCAATTATACCTGTCTGGAAGCGGCGTCGTGTGCTTTGTTTTAATTCTTTACGTCTAAGTCAACAATGTTTCCGTCATATTGTGACCGTCTTCCTGCTTGAACTAGTAATAAGCAGAGGTGGATCGTAGCCTTCTGTAAAAGGGTTGGTAAAATTTAACCACTTCTACTTTTCTCGTATGCTGAAATGTTTTAGAAGTCTCTATGGCAAACAGTGTGAACCCAGATCAGACTGCTCCTAAGAGCAGTCTGTTCTGGGTCCACGCTGTTTGCTTCTATACTTAATTCGTCAGTAATGAAACGCAATTATTTGCAGCAGAATACTTCAGCAGACAACATTTTCAGATGCATTAATGGTTAATTTATTATCAACTACTATAAGACAACACAGCAAATGACAAAGAAGCGTCGGCGGATTGGACTTCAGGATTAAGGCAGGGCTAGACTGGTTGACAGCAATTTTGACAGAGGTTGGGATGCACATTTAGGGACATGTAAGAATGCCATAATATATTGCACGTAGAAAGATGAGGTTATGTGTACACAGACAGAATCTGTATAAATTATACAACCTACTGCATCAGCACTGTTAGAACATGAAACAAGGGCGGTTTACCAAGCAAGCTATATGTGTGTTTAGTCCCTTATTCCTGAGCAAGCAACTGGAAATGTGATTTCATATATTTGCCCACGATGCTGCCTGTTGCCAAGAGATTGCAAAATGATTTGCTCTGCAAACTGTAAACATTGTATGTCCAGTCTAGCATGTACTGCACTCAACAATGAATGTCTAATCAAATAACTTGAAACAGGTTGCAGATAAGTAAATCAAACTGGCAACCCAATGATTTTGCATTTTACCCCTATTCCACGCCCGAATCGCCACGAATCGATTTGTTTTTTTTTTTATTCTGGGCGATTCGTGAGCTATCTTTTTTTCTCCAATCGTGATGTTCTACATGTACGAGTCAGTCCCGATTCAGATACGATGTCGTTACGAATATTCGGGGGAATCGGCTCAATTTGGCTGGAATCGCGCAAGAATTCATTACGATTAGCAAAATAACACTAGAATATGCTGCACGAATGTCAATTGCGAATCAGTTAAGGATATGCCCAATGCAGCACGAATTGGGCACGAATTAACAGAAATCCGCGACGATTTGCGAGATTTTCTCTAACGATAGTTATAAAAAAGGCCCATACATGCTTCGGGGCGTCAGTTCTTAAATGAATGTTCCTGTAAAGCGTCTTGAAAACGGCTTCTTAAAAAGCTAGAAGAAAACAACTTCGTTCAAGTCGAGAGGCCCTGACTCAGACTCTTTGACTTGGAAAAATATGGCAGTTCGCCATTGGCAAATTCACCAGCCAGTAGCTACTGATTGATCTTGGTTGTGCTCCAGAATCTGCCAAATATGTTTCAACTTCTAGGACTGCTCACATGCGCGTGACGGGGTAATTAATCTTAGGGAAAATCATTCTACTATCTCTTCCCTGGTTTTATTGCTTGGCTTAATCTCCCGATTCCCCACGAATGAGCCAAGAGTTGCTACGATTGTCCCAAAACGCTCCGAATCGATTACGATTCAGTTATGATGTCCAAGTATGCCTATGGAATTTGGTACGAATCACGCACGATTTTTCGAATGGGGGAATTCATGGCCAAAGTTTTGAACAGTTCAAAACTTTTGAGCCGAATTTCCGATAGACCTACGAATTGTAAGAACTCATTACGGACTGTGTGAATCAGTTAAAGCTGCATACTCTGTAACTTTTGATCTTCTAATTTTAAAAATAATGTTTTTATTTTTCAAGAACACATAAAAAATACTCAAATTCAGGTAAACATTTGACCATTTTCGTAAATCTTAACAAGTTATCACTATCAAAACAACTGCATTTATGTTAAAATTCAACGGTCTAGAATTATTGAAGGGACGCAAATAATTACCAACAAGAGAAAAAACACCTATTTGATAAGATAATTCACTTTTCCATGCAATTTTTAGCTGTACTGAACATTTTTATTATGAAAACATAGCTTAATTCTACTTTTACAAATGATTTATAAAGAAAATAAAAATTTTCGAAAAATGTTCATAGTTTATAGAGTATGCAGCTTTAAGATCTTCACGAACTGAGAACGATTCAGCCACGAATCCAAATATTTGTCAATTCGTTTCAATTCGTGTCAATTCATGGGATTCGGGGCCTGTCTGGAATAGGGGTATTAAGCGTGATTAAATAATTAATTCAGCAAGACTGCGAATGAATTGTTTAGCAAGTCATCCTATGTTTTATGACACATGTGACAATCGACGTTTATGATCAGACTATTAGAGCTGAAATTCCAAAAAGCAGAGGATAATCACTGTCATGTTGTAGTTCCCAATAGTTTGGATGATAATTGTGACAAAAGGCAAGATCCACTGAATTCTGTTTTATTTGGGCCTCTTCGCAAAGAAACCTGACTTTCAAAAAGGTAATCAAACGTTTTAAAATGTCGGATATAACATGGATAGCATGTGACAGTCTACACGCCTTGTTGTAAACCCAATCAGCAATTATAGTTACGGCTTCCTCTTTAAATACACGACGGTGAGCCAGGCTTCAGACTCATTGACGGCCCTAACGTGAAGGTTTCATCTGTTGGTGTATGTCTGATGCTTGTATTTGACTGGACCCACCGTGGTTCAAGTGTCAAAGTGTGCTTTTGAATAGATTGTTTCTCTTTGATGATACATGGAACAAGTTAGTGAAAGATTGTGCAATATCTATTTAAGCAGAGAGAGAGAGAGAGAGAGAGAGAGAGAGAGAGAGAGAGAGAAAGAGAGAGAGAGAGAGAGAGAGACTAAGCACTACCCTGGTAGGTTTATCCATACTACCAAGCCGGCCGATAGGAACTGCCTCTGCCAATTCCGCAAAATTCCGTGGAATAAGACCACGGATGTACATCGAGGATCTACTCTGATAACGCGGGTGATAATGTGACGCTGACATTATATAACGTGACGCTGACGTAACAGAAACCATGTTAACACAATAACAAGTGTGATTGCAGCAAAAACAAACGGCTTAAATGAAGTTTATGCTTTTCAATAAAATATCGCTATAGCATTTTGAGCCAGGGTTTAACAAAAGATCAATGAAATAAATATAATCAAAGCGACAAAACCAGGTTTTGTTGCTTTGATTATATTTATTTAAGTTACACATATAGATAAATTAATGAGCCGTGGCACGTGATTTCCAACAATGTGGCAATTTGACAAGTGTAGACTAAGACGAGCCTAAGCAGCACCTTTTGAGTTTAGAAACTCCTAATGATGTTCGGCCAGTAGCGTATCATTCATAGAATATTCAAGAGACTAGCGAAGGCTCTGATCAGACTGCGCGTATGCGCAGGCTGGTCTAAGGCTTGGCTGGTCGCACATACCACATTGTTGGAAATCTCATGTCAATGCCATAATGATAACTATGAAGTTTTTATAATTGTCTGAGAATGTAGGTTTTATTATTATTATTATTATTATTATTATTATTATTATTATTATTATTACGTCATAATTATGCACAGGCGATATGAAAATACGGGATTGTATTATTATGCAAATTTACCATTTTTGTACGTCTCGACATGATGAAAATCCCCTTAAGCTTCTGATAAAGATGTAATGCCTATCTTTGTCTATGGCATGTTTAATGGGCGCAGGACAACTAGGCCCAAAATCCAACTCGTACAAATAGCCAAGCTAATAGAAATATAAGCGCGTGCATGTATACGTGCGCATGTGTGTGCATGTGTGTCGTTTACATACATTGTACGTACGCGCATATGCAAGTACCGATGTATAGTATTCTTTCGATTTGGCTGTCCATTCGAACGGATAGGCGATGGATTAATAATTTATGTCCAAGTGAACAATTTTTCAACCCTGACAGGTTCATGATTCCCATGAACGACTTAATAATATGCCCGCCACTTCATCTGACCCATACTTTCAGTAGCTAGAGTTGATACAGACATGTTATAGTTCCTACATGTACCTAATAATCAAACCCTAACCTAACCCTAACTTGAGTAAACAATAGGCTGTTTGTTTGCGCTCGGTCAACATCTTTTTTCAGTCATCACGGGGCGTCTCCTGTGTAGAACCAGCACTAAGCCTCCAATAAAGCTAGAGCCAGATACCCCTCGACCGCAAGTATCAGAAAGTAAAACAAACTGCCATGTTAAAATATTCGTGCATACAAAAAGCTGTGTACCTTTAATAATAGTCCGCCATAGATACCACTAAAGAAGTATAAATAGACGAGAAAAATACATGTGCATCCCATCAATTGCACAAATATATGCTTATCTGTCCGCATGACTTCTGCTTCTGGTATATGTAATACAGAACAGCTTTATGCTACACGTATGTCGTATCTTGCAACATTTGTTTGGATTTGAAAAAATGAGGGCTTTCAATAACATCTGTGGCTAGAATAGAGACGAGGCATGTAATGAAAAGCGAAATGATAGTGGCAGGAGACCTGTTTAATGGTTTGCGATGAAAGCAAGGTTCAAACCAAAATACTATCTATGATGTTGATAATTTGCATGAAGATAAAAAACGAATACTAGTATGATTGGGTAATGCCGCAAGGGTATTTCACATCCCAGATCGATCTATGGCACATTTACATGGAGCGAATTGACAAAAGGGGTACGTGCAGTAAGGGGCTATTTTGGCCCCCTCTAGAGCAAAATCTGGATGATGCTTTTCATCAATTTAATCTCATTGGTTTATAAGAAGAATAGCCCAAGTGTAGAATTCTGGCATTTGTTTTACTTTTACCGGTTGCTATGGTAACCAAAATGGCCGACAATATAGGCTTAAAATAGAAAAATTGTATTTTAGGCCAAATTTGAGGCTTTTGGTGACCAATCTTTTAAGAATTAGATATCAGCACAAGCAAATACCAAAAAAACTTTAATATATTGTGTGCCGTGATAATTCTCATCAAAAATGTTTACACAGTCGTGTGTTTCCTTCTCGAATGGACTAGACGCCAGTTTACCAGGCTTGCGTCCAAAGCTCCTTACCCTGCTTGTAATGGTTGGAAGAAAAAAAAATTATAGTAATTTAACCATGTGCACGTATCCCAGTACACATTTAAAAGTAGGTCACCATTAGCCCGTCAGCAAAACACCATTTGAATGGTGGGTCGATGGTGGCCCCACACTGTATACTGACTGGTATCAAAGTTATGTTCCATTTTACAACTATAGGTAAAGTTTGACCTCAGACGGGTCAATGATTGGGCGAGTCAACATAGTAAGACTTGAAATGTTACTCAGATTAGAAGTTAAAAGTTTAAGACTAAATATCTACTATTCGCGCTATCGACATTGCTTTTGTGATGCGACGTCTGATTGGATAACGTCAAAATTGCGACAGTGGTATACGGTCGGAAATAGCTTGACGTCATTAAATATGCACATTTCGTTGGATGGCGTGATTGCAACACTCCAGTTTGAGACGAGACTGCAGACGCGCATTAGAATGGGGATAACCACATTCAAACTTTTCATTTTGGGAGGTAAATTGGCGCCGTTAAACGAAATGAAAGTTTGAATTCAGTTATGATATCCCATAATTTAATCGTGATTTCTATTTGATGTGCTCTACCATGGTGGCGTCTAACCTTTGATCCATCTACTGCCAAAATTTACATGCACAGTAAGCAGTACAGTATAGTTCCACTTTGAACCTTATCACTAATTATTATCAGCTAGAATTATGAGAATCAGATGTTTCGCCTGCCAAAACAAAAGTAAACCACGGCAAATTTGTCGAATTAATATCCCTGGCGAAAGGTCTTTTTAGAGAAACTTATAAATCACATAACATAAATCCCATTTCTACAACCCTTTACTTCACATTGGGTATCATACAGATCAAAGTTAAAAGCCTATCAACTAGTTTTCAGTGGTAACAAGTTCAATAAAAAAACTAATCTGTGCAATTCCAATATCTGACTTCAACCTGACCCAGAGGTCAGGGGTGTGTTTAAGATCAAAATAATTGCTTCTATGCTAGTATATACTTCTTTTTCCTAAATTTGATATGCAGCACGACCAAATTCAGATTTTTATATCTTTTTATCCAACCCACAGGCTGAGGGTATGTCTTGCACGGTGCTCTATGCTCCATTACCTTTAATTTGTTATGCAACATGACTATGTTCCAAAAAAATTGAATTTGACCTTTTGACCCCACCCGCGGGGTTGGGGGATGGTGGTCTGCTGGTAAAATATTTGCTACCATGTTGCTGTATTTATGTTTCCCTTAAACAATGATATGCAACACGACCATGTTCTAAAAAAATAAAATTTTGACCTTTTGTCCCCACCCCAAGGGTCAAGGAGTCTGCAGACAAAATATTTGCGACCATGTTGCTGCATTCGTGATTCCCGTTAAATTGATATAACATACAACATGACATTTTTCTGCAAAAAAAAATATAATTGACACTTTGACCCCTGGGGTCGGGGGGGGGGGGGTCTGCGGGCTACATATTTGCTACCAAGTCGCTGTATGTGTGATTCCATTTAATTTGATATGTAACATGACCATGTTCTCAAAAATTAAATTCCGACTTATTGAACCCACCCCCAGGGTCGGGCGGGGGGCTTTGCGTGCAAAATATTTGCTACCATATTGCTGCATTTCGTAAATCCCTTTAATTTGAAATGCAACAATTCCATGTTCTGAAAATTAGAATTTTGACATTTTGTCCCCCAGGATCGTGGGGAGGGTGTCTGCATGCAAAATATTTGATGCCATATTACTGCATTCGTGATTCCCTTTAATTTGATATACAACATGACAATGTTCGGAAACAGTTGAATTATGACCTTTTTGATCTCTAGGGTCGTGGAGTGGTCCGCAAGCAAAATATTTGCTACCACTTTGCTGAATTCGTGATTCCCTTTAATTTGATATGCAACATGACAATGTTCGGAAACAGTTGAATCATGAACTTTTGATCTCAAGAGTCGCGGGGTGGTCCGCGGGCAAAATATTTGCAACCACTTTGCTGCATTTGTGATTCCCTTTAATTTGATATGCAACATGACTATGTTTTGAAAAAAGTTGAATTTGAACTTTTGTCCCTATCCGCTAAGCTCGTGGGGAGATGGGGGTGTCTGCGTGCAAAACATTTGCTACCGTGTTGCTGTATTTCCTGATTTCCTTGAATCTTATATGCAACATGACCATGTTCTGAATAGGTTACATTTTGACCTATTGACACGACCCCCAGGGTAGGAGGGAGGGAGGACTGCAGGCAAAAAATTCGCTGTCATGTTACGGCATTTGTGATTCCCTTTAATTTTATGTGCAACATGACCATGTCAGAAAAAGTTGAATTTTGACCTATTGACCTGATCCCATAGAGTCGTGGGGGAGGCGGGTTTTCGGGCAAAATATTTGCTACCATGTTGCTGCATTTGGTGGTTCGCTTTAATTTGATATGCACAATGACGATGTTCTGAAAATGTTGAATTTTGACCTATTGACCCCATCCCAAGGGTCGAGATTGGGTAAGGGGGGTCTGCGGGCAAAATATTTGCTACCATGTTGCTGCATTCGTGATTCCATTCAATTTGATATGCATCATGACCGTACTCTGAAAAAGTAAATTTGTGATCTTTTGACCCCTCCCCCTAAGTCCACCCAGAGTGTGGGACACAGGCCTTTGATCGAAAATCACGTCTGATATATTTCATATTTATAGAACCTCTGTCTGCATGCGAAATTTCAGTAAAAATATTGACCACTGACTGAGTTATTGCGAAATTGAAATATTTGACCTTTGATCCCACCTAAGGGGTCAGGGGGTGCGGTAAAATTTTAATCACTTTCATTGTTATCTACAGACACTGGGTAATCATGTCCTATGATAAAAGTTGTCAGATATAATAGTTTTTGAGAAATGTAAAGTTAATTCCAGAAAATAGCTAATGTATTTTTGCATTAAGCTAAACCTCAGTCGAAAAAGAACATAACTCATTCACAAATTTGCGAACGACCTCCAAATTCGAACTTGTCCTCTATTTTATAATGATTTACCCTTCTGTAAATTTTGAATGCATTTGTTGCATCTATTCAAAACTTATAAATCGGAAACCACAATTTACCCAAAATCTAAGCAATAAAAGAGCCATCATGAACGAAAACGTACAGCAATACTTTAGCATTACTATGACTGTAAAGTAAACAAGATTCATGGCAGGTATTTGATATTTGTGTCTTGTTTTGCAGCCATAATGACAGCAATACTACCACACTAATTAATGGTAAAATATTTAAATTAGCAAGAGTTTGTAGGTAGATCGAATTTCATGTAGCAAAAATCGTTATGAGATTATCGTCGAGAGTATTGCCATAATTTCAGCCGTACTTTTAGCCAAAATACTGCTGGGTTTCTAACTATAAATATAGCTGATATCATTGCTATAAGTTTTACTTCTCAAATTGCTTGTCAAGATCATGGAGATTTATGTTGAAACTATTGCCAAAATTATTACTTAAATTCTTGCTTTCATTTTGCCTAACCTGTATGATATATTATTAAATTTTTCTCTGGCGAATTCACAATTTACTTCCGGTTTTGAAGCGCTCACATTTGAATCGTCTCGTGTTCCATTCTATGGTCTTTTTCAATTGTGTACACACACAACCAAAGTAGAATTCACGTGAGCGTTTTATGTTCCCTTTGAATCATCTCTTGTTTCATAGTTACGTCTATTCCACATAGGGAGATTCAATTAGCATCCTCATGCAAAGAATTACCAAATCGATTTATTTTACTAAACAAATCTGGATTACTAGCCAAAGCGCACACACATATACGAACACGAAATATTCCTAACGTTTCAACTAAAAGTCTCAGACTCTGCATAACAGCTGCCCGAGCGCCGCAATACGCGAATTTTATACCTACACAGTGATTGGATTCCAAATAAGGCAGCACCGAAGTAGTCTTAATATAACATATACAGTAAAATAGAAAAATCAGGGGACGCGACCGACCTCTGATATGCTGAAGATGAAATGGGGTATCAAACACAATCCTACTTAAAAAGCATGTCTAATAGTTAAAGCAACCAACTCTCGTGGTGAAAGACTTCGCCTGCCAACGCTAGTTGGTTGGTCGCTATTAAAGTAAATGCTTTGTGTGCTTACAAAAAAAACGTCTCAATGACGCACACACAAAATGTTTCGAAAGGGAATCTCAATGCTGAAAAATAATCTGTTTGGGGCGGGGAGCTTGACAGGGTTGGGGGACGGGGCTATGATTATTAATTATTTAACTTCGATTATTGCATAAAAAGCCGTGCCGCACGTTATAAACATGTTTTAACTGGCAAAAACAAAAGTATTCATCAGGCAACCCACGTGCTGTTGATGCATGGCTTTTGTACTTTACATATACCTATTCTAGACTATCTAAAAATGACGTCATCAACCGTAACGTACATAGAAATTAACAAAATATAGTGACGTTAAGGTGCCGTAAGTCTTTGCTCTGGATAATGCGTTTTTCAAAACTACGAATCCTTTGATGCTTTTGCGCGCCATTATAGTATTACAAAAAATGAACTTTTCGAAGCGTTTTTCCAGAGCTTTCTTGAAAGTGAAAAAATGACTTTATGCAATGATAACGTTCAAAAATGTTTTTCTAATACACTAACATTAGCTTGATCCCTCGGGGGTCTTTTAAACTCTCGCCTTTCAGGCTTACGTTTCAACACCACCCTCGGGGTCCAGCAGATGTTGCATGTAATGCATAAAAAAAACATGTTTGATCTCTATACGCGAAACTACTATTAATTCAAAGTGAAATCTCTGCTCCTGATGGCATCGAAAAATGTGATTCGGCAAAATTTACATGGCACATGCATGTAACCGATGGCTTACATGGTATACTTTCCAAATTGCATCGTATTATACATTCCCGAGAATTTATTGTCAAAATCTCAACGTGGGTCTTGTTGAGATGCTTTGTCATATGTCACCCATATGGTTTTGCAATAAAAGAATCAATGAAATTATAATTACACAACACTACAGCATAACAGCAACATATGCTGCTTGAATCCAACTGTCAATCTGCATTTGGGCCGCGACGCGAGAAGACCCTTGCGAACAACAAAGGCGCAGACCAGCTTGCGCATCAGCATAGTTTGATAAATAGAGAATACTAGGTGAGTGTCTTTTAATATCAAGTTTACCAGGCAAGGCTTTGAGAACGCTTGTTGACATTGCAAGGTTAAACGAGCGATTCAACATGCGTTCTCAAAGTTAAGCCTGGTAAACTTGATATCAAAACGCGAACCCGGTATTCTATTTATCAGTTTATGTATTGTTTTTCTCTTCAAGCTAGCAAATATGACTTAATTTTCGATTTTTGTGTTGATTCAGCGTCATTTACGACGTCATTCAAAAAGTGCAACATCATAATGACCTGATAAAGGCACATGCCGTGAGATAGACAACGTTTATCAGGCAACGTGTGACAATGCAGTTTATATGAGAGGTGACTGATACGCGCCTTTATTATTTATTGGAAAGTATCATATATAAACTTACTTCAGAGGAAATTTCAATATTCTAGCTAGTCTCTGTTGCAGTGGAGACTGGTTTAAAATATTCACCTGCGTGTGAAAATACCTGTATATACATGTAGTAGTTTCGAGCCCCATTGTGAGACAAAGGCATTTTGAATTAATTTGGATCACAAGCACACTGACTCGTCTAGATGTATAGGCTCAGACAATGTTGGAGATTATAACTATTGAAATTAAAACTATCATTCTGAAAAAGAAAATAACAAAGTGGTCCGCAATGAAATTTTAATCACACTTACGGTGTACTATAAATTGGTCAGCACATGGGATGATGGATCTTATTACATCAGCGTGTGGCAAAGACTCCGACGAGCCTGAATGTACACATGGCCTCGCCAGGGCTTTCGCTTCTCGCATAAACGAAGAATGCAAGTTGAAGAAGACTCCAAACAACTTTAAGACATCTAGTCACTCTGGATAAAGCAGATTGAGCGATTAATAGAGGCTTTTGCGAATATGTGATAAGACAAAATCTCATGTTTGTATGCCCTTTTTTCATAATCCAGATACTTAACCCTTGTCCCGCTGAATTCTAATTGGTGGTTTATTAGTACACATTCATGTCGAGATAATTTCCTGTCTCCCTGGGTTACCCAGTAATACATTTGTAAGCAGTGGATAACGTATCTTGCTCAAGGGCACAGCACAGTGACTCCATCGACGAAGAGTCTCAAACAAGCCACTGTCGATCCCCAGTCTAACCCTCTATCAACCGAGTAATGGCGGTCTGTCAGTGTGGGTATGTAAATACTAAATGGCGTATAGGCGGATTAAGTAGAGCATGTAGGACGTTTGACTCTGAACCCAGGAGTACACCAGGCAGGCATGCAGTAAGACAGATAAAAAGTTTCTTTTATCAAGCATACAGTTTTTGGTTTAAACTTTATTTTATTTGTATAATATATGACAAGTATACAAACAACACAGAATACGATTACAATACAACCACTATACAAATGGGATTCAGAAGAAAGTCAAATGACTTATTTGAATCTGTATCCCAAGAGTTCACATTACTAATATATGTACTATCATGTCATAATTGTCATTTATGTAGAGAATAATGGTCGCACTTTATAGCTGTTTGGCTAGTTGGCTGTTGGGGGCTCCACGGGGAATAGAATGTAAAGTCATAATTTCAGTGGTCTGTTGTTGGACTAAATTCATCCATAACAATTAGATTTTCTGAATAAAACACTATTGGGCGTATGCGTACCCGCAAATTAGTATCATATTAGGTTTTTATTTAGTTTTGATTAATTGTGTGTGCAACTATTATAAGAACTTTCAAATGTTCTTTGTTTTTTAGCAGAAACGTTTTGTTTTTAATATATAATCTTGCACAGCTGAGAAGAGTTCTGCATTTTCAACATCTGTCAGATCAGTATTACCATATAAGAAAACATTGACCGTTGGTTGACAGTAGGTCGAGACTCTATCTAGCAAAGCATGCCTTAATTGTCCATAGAGATTGCAGTGTAAGAAAAAATGTGAAGTATTTTCAATCTCACCGCATTCACATACAGGATTATCAATGATATTTTTTCTGGAAAAGATGATACCTCAGTGAGCAGTTCAATCGTATGCGTGCATGGTATATTTGTCCTAATCGTGAACCAGAAAAGAAGTAAGGTGGTGGTTTGGTAATGTTGTTGTTGAGTTTATGTTTAAAGGATTCAACCGATGGGGAGTTCTTAGTATCGTCTGGAAGGCTGTTCCAAATACGCGTGGTTGAAGGGAGAAATGAGTTATAGTATTGTTGGGATCTTGCAGGGATTGTCTGAAGGTTCGTCTCGTTACGCAAGTTATATTGACTTATATTACCAACAGTTGGTGGTACAAGTGAGGAGAGGTATTCAGGTGCCAAAGAATTGATCATCTTATAGAAGAGGACGAGTTTGTGCTTTTCTCTTCTCGATGTGAGACTTTCCCACCCTGTGTCAGACAATAGAGATTGAATTGAAGCAAGTTTGGTTGCTCCCGTAACAATGCCGGCAGCTTCATTTTGATTTTTTTCTAAATCGTTAGCCTCTTGTTGGGTACAATTGTCCCATACAACATCGGCATATTCAAGAAGAGGCCTTATAAAAGATATATATATAGTTTGGAGAGACTTCCTGTCAAGCTGAAATTTTAGTCTGCGCATAATATTTATACGAAACCATGCTTTAGTTTTCACAAGTTCTAAATGATCGTGCCAGGAGCAGTCCTGTGAGAATGTTAGTCTTAAATGTTTATGGGAATTTACGTTGTTAATCAGGTTCTGGTTCATGCTGAGTGGTGGGTGGAAAGGTTTATTATGTTAACGTGATAGTATCATAGACTCAGATTTTGCTGAGTTAAATGATACAAGCCATCTGACTGCCCAAGCATGTATTTTGGCAAGATCAGCGTTTAATTCGTCAGCCGCGCTTATGGGGAAATCTACAATAATATAGAGACTAGTATCGTCAGCGAAAAGCCTTATGCAAGAATGTATATCATCTACAATATCATTTATATAAATGAGAAAAAGGAGAGGGCCTAAAATAGATCCTTGAGGTACGCCAGCCTTAATAAATGCCCAAGTAGAAGCTGAACCAGGACGTACAACTCTCTGTTTCCTATCGTTGAAATAGTCCTTAAACCACGACAGAAGAGAACCAGAAATCCCAGCAGATTCAAGTTTATAGAGAAGCCCTCGATGCCAGACTCTATCAAAAGCTTTGCTTATATCGCAGAATACTGCTCTGACTTCTTTGCCTTGGTCAAGAGAATGACAGAAGGTGTTATATATGTCTACTAGCTGGTTAACTGTAGAGTCACCTGGAACAAATCCGGACTGTAGGGTTGTCAGTATGTTATTATCTCGAATGAAATTAAATAAATGTTTATGTACTATTTTTTCTAAGACTTTGCCTACTGTACTGAGTAGAGATATAGGTCTGTAGTTAGAAACAACTGAAGGGTCATCCTTTTTAAAGATGGGAGTTACATTTGCTTCCTTCCATATTAAAGGTACCTTGCTAGCGGTTAGAGAGAAGTTAAATAGATCGCTAAGAGGAAAAGAAAGGGGTTTAGCGAGTTCCTTTAACACACGATTGTTGATAGCATCTGGACCTGTTGCTTTACCTAACTGTAGGGACTTTAACATAGTTTCAACCTCAAAAGGTGAAGTAGAAAGAAGATTAAGGCTATGTTCAAGAAGAGTAATATCAGGTGGTAAGGTGGCTTGTGTTTCATCAAGTTTAGTTTGTGCTACAAAGAAATTATTCATCAGGGTTGCTTTATCATCCTCTTCGGTGTAAATAATATCGTCGTTATATAACAGAGGGACAAAGGACGATTGGCTAGGTTTGATAAACTGTTTTAGTGTCTTCCACCAGTCACGTGGCCCAATGTCGTTATTGCATAATTTTGCCGCCAGTTTGTCAGTTTCTTGTTGCTTTAACTTTCTAATTTCTGTTGTAGTTTTGTTTCTAAGGCGTTTGTAGTTATCATAGTCTGTTATGTTTTTTGTTCTTTTAAATTTCTTGAAGAGACGTTTGCGCTTTCTAATTAATTGTTTTGCTTCGTTCATTAACCAGGAGGGATCGGACTGTCTTATCTTAACTTTTTTGTTGGGAATGTGTTTGTCAACTAGTTCTGAGATACGATTGGTTATATTTGATGCGTATATGTCTATATCATTGCTCTTTAGTGATTCCCAGTCAGTTTCGCGAATGTCACGAGATAGAGATTGGTAGTCACCACGATCAAATAACATAATATGCCTGTAGAAAGCAGGCGCTACATTTTTATGAAAATTCAATACAAAGTAAACAGGGCAATGATACCTAACATTTTGATCAAGAAATGGTTCACCTACCCCACTTAATAGTATGCTATTCTTATTGGACGTAAAAATCAGGTCTATAATAGAGGAAGAGTGCTCAGTGAAGTGAGTCGGCTCCACAATCATCTGGGTTACACTGAATTGTTGACAAATAGCAGAAATTTTTTGGTTAGAGGTATTTTTAAGGGTATCGAGAGTAAAATCGCCTGTAATAAATACATCATTTATATTGCTATCAAAGGCAAGGCCGATTGAATCTTCGATAGAAGACAAAGTTTGGGCAGGAGAATTCGGAGGTCTGTAAAATGTACCAAGGAGGAATTTTCTATGATGAACAGTGATTTCAATCCAAATGCACTCAATATTAGGCAGTTCGAGATCATTTCTGCGACGTGAAAATACATTGTCCTTAGTATAAACGCATACTCCCCCGTGGTTGTCACCACCTCGATCACGGCGGTATAACTTATACCCATCAAGTGATATGGAATCGTTGGCTGTATGATCGTTAAGCCAAGTTTCAGTTAAGCAGATAACCGAAAAGTTGCTTAGCTCTGCTCCTATTAAATCGATTTTGTTCGTAACGCTTTGGATATTGTAATGGACAATTGAAAAATATTTTGATATTGACACGTCATCCATGGTTTTTGAATCTGATTCACTTTCCAGAAGATTGGGACCCGGGTTGAGTTCGATATCCCCAGATCGTATTAGCAGGAGAGACAGAATTATCAATAGTTCAAAAGAACTTAAGTATTTTAGACCTTTAACTTTACAATGAAGAGCATAGTGTAAGCCTATCCGCATTCTATACACTTGTATATTAATCATTTATTAATCAGTAACTTGACTTTCAATAGGAATCAGACCACAATTATGTCCCTTGATTGGTTGAATAGAATAAGGATGTTATTTCGCGCAAATAGTTCCCCTTTTAGTGGGCTGTAAATCTACCAATTCATGTGAGCATCCTTGTTATTGGGTATGTCTGAACTGCCCAATGAATAAGCTTTCAGAAAATGTTGCTTCTGTCCCGGTAACTGGTAATTCTAGGAAAATTGAGGCCTCTGCACACCTAAGTAAAATGCTGTTAAGCTAGCCAACACCACTGCTGTGTCACATAGGGTTTGTCTAAACTCCTGTGGTTCCAAAACGAGCCGGACTTGCCCTATCTAGTCAGTGATTAGAATGACTCCCAGGCCATGTTTGAGTGGGGAAAAGCTTCAGAAGAAAGCCAGCTTCATCATGTATAATAGGAGGTGTTGTAATGAATGATTAAATTATATAGTAAAATTAATTGTGGTCTCGCGCCAGTTCTATGGATGAGGCTAGATGAGGTAAGATGCGAGTATTAATGTTGCGGTGCATGCTAAGATTTTCCCTTTGAGTTAGAAAACACGGACTGCAGCATCGTCCCTGCAAAAGCGTTTTATGTACGTTCAAAGTCATGTAATGCAGTCAATAAGACAACGTCTTAGCTTGGACGATGCGAGTACCGGCTTTGATTTAATCATGTTCAAAGTGAAACCAATGGTATATGAGACTGTGAAAACATGAGGTTCCCCGTGAAGCAATGTAATGTAAAAATAAAAAAAAAACAGCTGGTATAATCAGAAAGTGCGACATACTATAACAGAAGAAGAAAAAAACACACACACACAAATCAAACATGATCGACAAGAATAAAGGATAACTATTTCTCAGTCAAAGAGTCAATACCGCCTTTTTTGTCATATGATGCAATGTGAATGCATTTACCCACTCGAATCAAGTGGACTTTCCTGTCCATGTTAATAGTACTTTTACACAATTTTCAATCCAAACTGGCTGTAAGTTAACAGTGAAGATCCTGATCAGACTCCACATGATGTGGCGTCTGGTCCGGGCCTGCATTGTTTTCCCATGCCCAACATGCATATAAGCCACCTGTTTTCCTGTAAGTTAACAGTGAAGATCCTGATCAGACTCCACGTGGTGCGGCGTCTGGTCCGGGCCTGCATTGTTTTCCCATACCCAACATGCATATAATAAACCCGTTTCCCTGTAAGTTAACAGTGAAGATCATGATAAGACTCCACGTGGTGCGGCGTCTGGTCCGGTCCTGCATTGTTTTCCCATGCCCAACATGCATTTAAGCTTGTTGGGCTTACCAAGGCAGCAAAATCACTTGGACAAATTTTGGTACTAGGGGTTCCATATTTGATCTTTGCTGCCCCTAAATAAAGAAAATGTATAACAGCAAGCAATCAGTGCAGAACCAGATGAGATTCAGCATTTGCGGATGCCCATGCGGGTCCACACCATTTATGAGACGCAGGCCTAAACGGATACGGCTCGCAAAAATCTCCACTGTTTTACTCTTGTCAAAAATTATATGGGGATTACTTCCCTTTGACCGATCTTTTGCAATACACCCTGTTTCTGCGTGGCCAAGGTTCTCCCGCGTTTGTATATAAATACCTTGTATGGCACGAAATTTTGCAGCTGGATAAATTCCGCGCCTTGAATTACCGTAAAGTTTTATCTCTATGGGATAGTGCACCAATCAAGCAACCGTTGAATCAGTGTCCGCTGGAATTGAGATCGATTGCTCGACCTGGCAATACACATGTTGAAGGTACACAAGAAAATCGTCTCGATGAGCCGGTTCTCCTAACTACCGAGTCAAATGTTTGAGTAAACATAATTTAGACCAAGATAGGCTGTATTCGTCGCCAAGGTAGCTGTAAACAGTTGCTCGACCAGGCAAAACACATGGTGAGGGTACACAAGAAAGTCGTCTCGATGAGACGGTTCTTTTGAGCACCAAGTCAAACGTTTGAGTAATCATAACTTAAACACAAGTAGGCTGTATTCATAACAAAGGCAGTGGTAAGAAGTTGCTTGATCAGGCAAAACATATGTTGAGGGTACACAAGAAAGTCGTCTCGATGAGACGGTTCTTTTGCGTACCAAGTCAAACGTTTGAGTAATCATAACTTAGGCCAAAGTAGACTGTATTCAATACCAAGGCAGTAATAAAAAGTTACTCGACCAGGAAAAACACAGATTAAGGGTACACACAAAAAAATCGTATCGATGAGACGGTTCTTTTGAGTACAAGGTCAAATGCTTGAGTAATCATATCTTAGGCCAAAGTAGGTTGTATTCATCACAAAGGCAATTAATAACAAGCTATTCGGTCAGGCAAAACACATGTTGAAGGTACACAAGAAAGTCGTCTCGATGAGACGGTTTTTTCGAGTACCAAGTATAATGTTCGAGCAAACATAACTTATACCAAGAGTAAACTGTATTCATCACAAAGTAGGCTGTATTCATCACCAAGGCAGTAATAAAAGATTACTTGACCGGGCAAAACACATGTTGAGGGTACCCAAAAAAATCGTCTCGATGAGACGGCTCTTTTGAGTACCAAGTCAAATGTTTGAGTAAATATATCTTAACCCAAAGTAGGCTGTGTTCATCACCAAGGCAGTAATAGAAGGTTACTCAACCAGACAGAACACATGATGCGGCATCACACGAAAGTCGACTCGATGAGACGGTTCTCTTGAGTACCAAATCAAATGTTTGAGTAAACTTAAGACTGGGTAAGCTGCATTCATACCAAGACAGTAATAAAAGTTGCTCGACCAGGTAGAAAACATGATGTGGGTACACAAGAAAGTCATCTCGATGAGACGGTTCTCATACAGTTTTTCGTTGGTTCAAATCATCGCCAGTAACTTTTACTGTGAGGATCCTCTTGGATTTTCATTGATTGTATTAAGGCTGCAAGTCCAAATCAACAGTATTTCAGTCAGGTCGGGACTCCACCCAGAGAGAGAGAGAGAGAGAGAGAGAGAGAGAGAGAGAGAGAGAGAGAGAGAGAGTACAGGAACCGGAAAGGTCTAAAACTAAAACTCCGCCAAAATTTGTCTCAAGTGAAGCAAATTTCATCTGGCAGCAGGCTAAAAGGTATGACAAAGTCATCTCTCTCAAAGTTGCTGGACGTTTCTATTTCACACTATTGCTGTGTGTCCAAGTTCGGATGAACTTTTTAAGATTGATTCTCTTTGAATTCTATATTGGTAAAAAGTATTGAATATGTGCAACTTGGTACCTATGGTAGATTAATCCAACCATATATACGAGACCTGTTTCATGTTTATTTGAACAGATGTGAATTTCACTTTTTGCGGTTGCATATAAGTAAAACGAACAAATTTTGCTTTTTCATGCATAAAGCACGTCGTCCCTGGTAACGCCAAATAGACGAGATGGCAATTTAAAGCATAGCCATAACACTGCGTCCCTAAATAAATTCCCACCCCCTTTTAACTGATTTTAAGCGCTAAAACGGGTGTATCTTCAAAGAAAATACGTATTTAAATGTAAAATTATCTTTTAAGTTTAGAGACACACTCAGTCTATCACTTAAATGAGAAAGAGCCTATGTGTGCCTGGTTTTGCTTGGAAACTGGGCTTAATAAGTTCTACCATACAAGCGCCCAAATGGGTATCTCATGTATAAAATATGTTTGGAAGAAGTTCGAAAAGCAAATTCTCAAAACTCACAGCCTACTCAATTTCTTAGATATTTCTAGAATCTTTTGTCGATAAAAATGGTCACCAAAAATTGCATTTGAGTATTTTGCATACAATCTAGTGTTGCTATGGAAACTGTAACACCTAAGATTTGATGTTCAAGTCGCTTCCAAAACGTAAACATGCTTTGTTTTCTAACAGAACATACTTTAATTATCTATGTACAATATATGAAAATTAAAAGAGAAAATCTTCATATCTTGTAGTGAAATTTTTCGAGAAAGATTTAGTACATCTCGTTTCAGACAGCATTTCAAACGCTTAAAATTTGACTACTCATCTTCAGAGACCAGTAAATAAAAAGTAAGAACTATTTTCTTGATGACTGCGTATTTCTGGAGATCAGACTAACACATGAAAATCAATTATTACCCAATGTAACGAGAAATAAATGAGTAACGGCATTTTAAAATTTGTTCAAATAAACCTGAAACACCTCATGTAGTCTACGCGCAAGCCGTAGACAATAAAACATGACAAAACTTTAACTGTTATAGAAAGTAACTCACTTTGTAGCTGAATTCCAAAGACTTAAGAAGTACTAATAAAGAAAATAAGATGGGCCATTGAGAACAATTTAACCATTTTCGGCAGCTGCACTTTCTGGCGTTCTGTTGTAATAAGGATAAAATACACTTGCTCTGATGCAAAATATTACCAAATAATAATTGAAACTTATTCGTGTGGTTGTGAAAAAGGAAGCGTTTTAATATGTTGTCTGCTTCTATAACCTGAACTCCCCGGAAACTGTGCCTACTCCCCAGTAGTTGTACTACCTACCTACGTACCTACCTGCCTGCCTGCACTGCCTACCTACCTACCTACCTAATCATCCACCCACACATCTACCGATATAAGTTGTACTATATGATCTATTTTTTCCAGATTATTTAGTGCATCGAAATCCTAGGCAAATATCATGCCACTACAACTTAAGAGCAATTATCTGTAACCACTTAAAAAATTGTGCCACGCATAGTCACCGATTTTGCTGAAACTTTCCTATCTTGGTTATTACGACACAAAACCAATCAATCAACACTCCTTTCATCCAAATGCATGCCCGTTGCCATGGAAACGGCATATGAACATTTTGGCTAAAAAGGTGGCAAAAAAATCACTTAAAATTGATGGATTTCCAAATGAAATCATTACTTTAGAATAAACCAAATGTCATAAATGATCCATATGTATGAGTATATAACACATCCTGGTTGGAAATAAAGAATCAACATTACATTTGGTAAACCTCGGTTTTTATCCATGCTCTGCAAAGTGGTGGGGTTTCAGAAATTTGACAAAGGTGATTTTTGAGCATTTTCAAAGGAATTTTCATATTGAGTGCGGTCGGTTACAAATATGCCGGCATATTCCAGACAAAGAACAAGGTTTCCTTAATTGATATATATAAAGGCATGTTGGGAAAGTATGGTTCCTGAAGCGTTACCATAGCAACAATCAGTGAACAGTCACAAAAGCAAATTTATCTGTGACTGTATTTCTGACCTCATAAAAATCTGCTGAATGGACATATTTGATTTTTAATTGAGTAAATATGTTTCTTATTAAGATAATGTGCCGAAAATAACATATTAAATTGTTAATGATCTGATATAGGTCAAGGTCAAGGTCACAGAAGCCAGAAATTGACTTAAAATGAGCATTTTTCGCACATATTTAAGTCTATTTCTCCATTATTTGATGTGACTTGGTTTATATATTTAATCTTCTTATACGCAGCTACTCTGCCCTTTAAAATAAAATAATTTTATTCTCCATATTCCTCTAAGGTCAAGGTCAAGGTCAATGAAATTTTATTTTTTTTGGGGTTAAAAATTGGAAATATTGACAATATTTGTTAACCAATTTCTTTAATTCAGCTATGTTTAGCTTCTTCCTTTAGAAATATGCTGCACAGTATAACATTGTTAAAATAACGTGACAATATGCCTTGATTATCAGTTTGAAGGTCAATGTCATGGTCACAGAAGCCAGAAATTACTATAAAGTGAGCAATTTTCGCGCATATTTAAGTCTATTTCTCCATTATTTGATGTGGGTTGGTTTGTATATTTAATCTTTACATAAGCAACTACAATGCCTTTTAAACTGAAATAATTTTATCCTCCATATTACTTCAAGGTCAAGGTCAAGGTCACTAAAACTTCAATATTTTTGGTTGTAAATTGGTAATATTGACACTATTTGTAAACCAATTTCTTTATTTCGGTTATGTTGAACTTCATGCTTTAGAAATATGCTGCATAGTATAAGATTGTTAAAATAACATGACAATATGCCTAAATTATCATTTTAAATGTCAAGGTTAAGGTCAAAGAGTCAAGAAATTGGTCAAGTAAATGGGGGATTTTCACAAATAATATTTTTGGTCATAAATTGGAGAAACTGACAATATTTGTTTACCAATTTCTTAAATTCAGTTGTGTTTAGCTTCTTCTTTTAGAAATATGCTGCGCAATAAGGCATTTGTAAAGATACCATGACAACAGGCCTTTAACAGGTATTTGAGGATCAAGGTCAAGGTCACAGAATAAATAAATTGACATAAAATACGCGATTTTCGCCATATTTTAGGCTATCTCTCCATAATTTGGTGTGGTTTGGTGTGTATATATAATCATAATCTACACAACTACAATGCATTTTAAACTGCAATATTTTAATACTCCAGATACCTTCAAGGTCAAGGTAACTAAAACTTTAATATTTTTGTACATAAATTGGAAAAAAATTACAATATTTGATAACGAATTTCTTTATTTCAATTATGTTTAACTTCTTCCTTCAGAAACATCTTCTTTTTTCTTTTTTATGGTTTGTCTTTCTATTCTTAGAAACATAATTTTCACAACAGCAGCTATAGACAACATAGATCATAACCCAACAGCTACAACAGTCATCGCTTCTTTGCATGGGACAAGTATCTTACCAGGTTAAAGCCTGTAGTCTCTACAAACTTTAAAAAAAAGTTGAAAAAGTTGGATATTATATGACGATCTTGCGACAGTCTGCATGTCTAGTTGTAAACTAAACCATTGTTTCTCTTTAATTGCACCACAGCGAGCCAGGCCTTAATTAGACTCGATGACGATCCTGACCCAAATCTTACATCGGTTGGTTGGTGCCTGATGCTTGTCTTTGGGTGAACCAATCTTGTCTTAACTTTAGGTTTTCTTTAGCTCTGACTTTCTATATGCACCAATTCTTTAGAAATATCTTGCTCAATATCACATTGTTAAGGTAATTTGACAATATGCCTTAATAAGAATTTTGGAAGTCAAGGTCACAGAAGCACGAAATTGACATAAAATGAGAGATTTGTACACAAATTTAAGATTTTTTTCCATAATTTGGTTTGATTTGATTTGTATCTTTAATTTTTTTCTACACAAATTGCCTTTTAAATGGAAACTATTTTATCCTTCACATAACTTCAAGGTCAAATTCACTGAAACTTTAATAAATTGAGACAGTTCTTTTTAGTGTCAACAGCATGTGTTTTGGTTGAGAAGTAAGAAAATAAGTTTCAAACTCTGATCATGATTAGAGAGACGCTCACTGTAATTGAATTGTAAACAATAAGCTGTCAGATGTGGTTAGGTTCTCTAAAGAGCCGTTTCAATGAGCTGGTTCTTTTGAGATCCCACAACTTGTTTTGATAATTTGCTAGTCAGTGAGATTTTTAGTCATGATTAATTAGTTGTCACGTGCTTTGGGTTCTCAAATGAGGTGTCTCATAAGGGCATTTTGGTAATGTTATGAAAGACAACCCTAACATCATTGCATAAAAATAGAAGATATTTCATGAGTGCTCATGTTTTATTCGGGATATAGTTTTGGCTTGGTCCATGCGTCCGTCCATTCCATCAGTCCACACTTTTTGTCCGTCAGGAACCATATCTCAGTACCTATTGGTCAGATTTAATTCATTCTTAGTATAAATGATATAAACTTGAGTTATTGCCCTTGTCTTAGTACAAGGAATTTTAATGCAAAACCTATATAAATAAGCTTTTTGTGTAAAAATGGTCACATTTCATCAAAAAAGGTTGGACTAAGGGGTGGGGCTGATGCCAAAATTAAACTTTTTCGGAATATGGTCATGTTGCATATCAAATATAGCTAATGACACATGCAGCAGCATGGTAGTAAATTTCGCAATAACTAACGCAGTTGTCAATATTTTTCGCTGAAATTTAGCATGCAGGCAGAGGAGCAATAGATATGGAGCATACCAAATGGGATTTTAGATTGAAGGCCTGGGTCCGATCCCCTGGGATATCTTAGGGGTGGGGGCCAAGGCCAATTTTTTTCGGAATATGGTCATGTTGCATTTCAAATAGAGCTAACAACACATGCAGCAACATGGTAGCAAATTTTTTGCCCACAGACACACCCTCGACCCCAGGAAGGGGGACAAAAGGTCAAACAATATCTTTTTCTGAAAGTAGTCATGTTGCATATCAAAAGAAAGGGAATTGGGCACAGACCACCATGAAAGCAAGTATGCCGCTGTTCTTACACATACCCTTGACCCCTGGGTTGGGGTCAAAAGGTCAAATATTTGTTTGTTTCTGAATGTGGTCATGTTGCATACCATGTTGCATATCAAACAAAATTGAAAGAAGTGTAAATTTACACACACCCTTGACCTTTGGGGTTGGGTTGAAAGGTCAGATATTAAAATTGTGCAGATGTAGGTGTATTTTTTTTATTAAACTAAGCTCTAAAACATACTTGACAGGGGTTTGTAATGATCTGAATGATACCGAAGGTGAACTTAGGGTTTAGATAAATGAGATTTATTTTTTGTGAGTTTCTTGTTTCTCTAAAATAACCCTTTGTTGGTGGATATAATTTCGACAAATTTGTCCTGTTTAATTAATTAAACAAGTTAAGGAGAAGTGATAAAATGCGAGTAAAATTATTTTGTAATCACATGTTTTGGCATGAAAATGTCTAGATTTTTGCAATCTATCACACACATTCTATCAGGGAGTGATATAACGCGTTGCAATAAAATTGATTAACCATTAGTGGTTTCAGATTTATAAGCATAATGTAATGACGATTTCACTTCAAAAATATGATTCATGCTTCTATACTATTGAATTTATTAAACTTTTAGTGAAAAGCTATATAAAATATTTAACAAATCTCACAGTTGATCCCTTTTCCCTAACTTTTTTTAATAAATTGATTTAAAAATGGGCACTCATGTAAGATCCTCTCTTTGGACCTCGTCAAGAGAAAATCTGTCTTTGGGGGGTTTGCGAACAACAAGGGCACAGACCTGCCTGCACATCTGGGCAGTCTGATCAATTCCCATGTTATTCGTTTACTGGAAACTTTCAGGTCTAGACTTACTACAAGCGAAATTTCAATTTTCTAGCTTGCCTCTGTAGTTGAGGAGACTGGTTTGAGTCTCACTTTGTCGGAAACCTTAAAGACAGGTTTTGTCGCGTGGAGGCCCATTCATATTTGACGCTGCCATGTTAAATTGACATGGACCAAATGTGTAAACCACTAGTGGTAAATCAATTTTAATACATGGTGATACATTTGTATATCACTCCCAGTCTCGACACCATAATATTGAAATTTTCCTCAGTATGTTTGTTTCAGGCTTATTTTGTCTATATGTTTATGACTTGTATCCCGGTTAGGGGTTTGGTCAATTAAAAATATGTCAACTCTTTCAAACTCTTTTTTAGAAGTTTGAAACTTTGTCCGCTGATTAGGAGATAATTAACTGTAGTCAATAATTTCATTTGGGGAGTCATATCATCAGATACATGGTAAGTTTTCAGCGTAGTCGTAAAGATGATTTCTGAACGTACTGACAATTGAAAAATGGCTATCTCAATTCCTCTTTAAATGGTAATCAGATCCTTGTTTACCTGTTCTGCTTATACACATCAAGAAGAAGGTATAAGTTATAAATGTTAGCTGCTAAGTTGACCAATTACATGTGATGTGGCTTATGGACTCATGTTTCCCTCGATATATGAAAGAATATACTGTCAGAGGAAGAATTTTCAAAGGAAAAATCTAAACATAACTGAAACAAAGAAATTGGTTAACGAATATTGCTAATATTTCCAATTTAAAACCAAAAATATAAAAATTTCAGTGACCTTGACCTTAATCTTGAAGTAATATGGAGGATAAAATTATTTAAGCCTTAACACCATTGTAATTGAGTATATAAAATATATATACAAACTGAATCACATCAAATAATGGAGTACAAACTTAAATATAAGCTTAAAGCGCTCATTTCATGGTAATTTCTGGCTTCTGTGACCTTGAGCTTGACATTCAACTTGATAATTCGAGCAAATTGTCGTGTTATATTAACAATGTTATACTGTGCGGCATATTTCTAAAGACATAATCTGTACATAACTGAAATAAATTGGTTTATATTGTCAATATGTCCAGTTTACAGCCAAAAATATTACAATTTCAGTGACCTTGACCTTGAAGTAATATGGAGATAAAATTATTTCAGATTAAAAGGCATTGAGGTTGCTGATGTAAAGATTAAAAATACAAACCAAATCACATCAAATACTCGAAAAATAGACTTAAATATGTGCGAAAATCGCTCTTTTTATGGCAATTTCTGGCTTCTGTGGCATTGACATTGACCTTCAAACTGATAATTAAGGCATATTGTCATGTTATTTTAACAATATTACATTGTGAAGTATATTTCTAACTTAATTGAATTAAAGAAATTGTTAACAAATATTGTCAATATTTCCAATTTTAATTCAAAAATATTAACATTTCATTGACCTTGACCTTGACCTTGAAATATTATGGAGGATAAAATTATTTCATTTTAAAAGCCAGTGTAGCTGATTATAAGAAGATTAAATACACAAACCCAATCACATCAAATACTGGAAAAATATACTTAAATTTGTGCGGAAATCGCTCATTTTATGGTAATTTCTGGCTTCTGTGACCTTGACCTTGACCTTCAAACTGATAATCAAGGCTTATTGTCACGTTATTTTAACAATGTCATACTGTGCAGCATATTTCTAAAGGAAGAAGCTAAACATAGCTGAATTAAAGAATTGGTTAACAAATATTGTCAATATTTCCAATTTTTAACAAAAAAAAAATAAAATTTCATTGACCTTGGCCTTGACCTTGAAGTAATATGGAGGACAAAATTATATTATTTTAAAAGGCAGAGTAGCTGCGTATAAGAAGATTAAATATACAAACCAAATCACATCAAATAATGGAGAAATAGACTTAAATATGTGCGAAAAATGCTCATTTTAAGTCAATTTCTTGCTTCTGTGTCCTTGACCTTGACCTGTAGCAGGTCACTTACAACATAATATGCTATTTTCGGTACATTATCTTAATAAGGAACATTTTCCCTCATTTAAAAATCAAATACGTCCCGTCAGTAGATTTTTATGAGATCAGAAATACAGTCACAGATAATTTTGCTTTTTGTGACGGTACACTAATTGTTGCTAAGGTAACGCTTCAGGAACCATACTTTCCCAAACATGTCTTTTCATGTATCAATTTAGGAAACCTTGTTCTATTTCTAGAATATGCCGGCATATTTGTAACCAACCACACTCAATATGAAAATGTCCTTTGAAAATGCTCAAAAATCACCTTTGTCAAATTTCCTAAACCCCACCCACTTTGCAGAGCATGGATAAAAACCGAGGTTTTCCAAATGTAATGTTGATTCTTTATTTCTCACCAGGATATTTTATTTATTCATACATATGGATCATTTGTGACATTTAGTTTACTCTAAAGTAATGATTTCATTTGGAAATCCATCAATATAAGCTTATTTTTGTCACTTTTTCAGCCAAAAAGTTCATAAGCCGTTTACATGGCAACGGGCATGCATATGGATGAAAGGAGTGTTGATTGCTTGGTTTTGTGTCACCTTGACCAAGATAGGAAAGTTTCAGCAAAATCGATGACTATGCGTGCCATGATCCTATGTAAAAATTTAAGTGGGTACAGAGAATTGCTCTTAAGGCAGTACCGGACTCACCGGCATATGTCAAAAAGTGTTTCATCTTTTAATATATTATAATATAGACTTATACTTATAATCTAAAACAAAAAAAAAAACAATACCTCACCGTTCTTTTTAAAAAGTTATTTGATTTCAAAAACTGCAAAATCGCAGGTTTTTGAAATAAACAAACACAGATATTATTAACAAATTAACAAGAAACGCAACACAGTTTTTTTCAGAACAAATACTACTCACAACCAGAGATATAAATAAAAACAAAAAATAGTGAAATAGCATGTATTTACACAATTTATTAAGCAAAATCCTAATTAAGTCAAACGAATAAATGCCAAAAAAACATTAATATTCAAAATAAACATATTAGAGAATGTAACTGGAACAACAAAAAACATATTTTTATAAAGATGTTTTCATGCAGAATCTAATGATTGAATAAAAAATATGTGTCACCGTGCTCGTTTTTTTTGTTTTGGTGACTTTTCTGAAAAATCCTGAAAAAATAAAGACTATAATAAGTGTTGTCTCCCCTTTCAACCATTTTTTTTGTCTACGCTCTATTTATATTACTGGGCGGAGACATAGCTATTATTGATTAAGCACTGACAAATGGGCGTAGAAAATGACAAAAAAGATTTTGACCTAGCATATGTGACCCAGCACATTACATTATGATTCTCATTAAAGCATGGCTATAGCATGTCTTGATACTTTCTTACACGTAGGATTTATGTAGATAAAAGCTAAAAATTATAGCTTTATTCCATATGCATAGATCTAAATGTCATTTAAAGAATAAACTTACAAATATGCAATAAGAGGATAGAAATTTTTTTTCCTTGTATTAATGTTTGGCAAACCTGAATGTGATGTGTTACAACCAGAACCACACAGCGGTGAGGCCTGCAACACATTATCGCACAAGGGCTTGACAAACGTTAATATACAGTCTGAGAAAGGAATGTTATATTGTCATTGTTATATATTATAGGACTTTTTGGGTACTGTAAAGGTGGCAACTTTAATTTTCATATCTGGGCTTGGTTCGGTTATTTCAACTGCTCAAGAATGGAAATCAGGTGCTATCCATTGATTAAGCGTTTAAAAGTTGCTTGAGCCGCGCAGGTCTGCGTGCATTTCATGAAAGTCCTGTCCGTTAATGCACTGAACCCACATTTATTAACCCTTAAAGCGTATATTACAACACAATCGTATGTTTTTATCGTCTATTGAAATATTATGAAGCCTCTTAAACAAACAGTGTAGATCTAGAGCAGTCTGATCTGGGTCCACACTGTTTGCCTCTATACTAATGTTAAACAATAAACAAACACTTCCGAATGTAGTTATAACGCCTCATTTTCAGATTTTACCTATGTCTAAAGTAGACTAATAAGGCAGTCATGAGGTGCCGCCTTTACAGTCTCCAAAAAGTTCTAGAATACTTTCCTTTCAAGCAAAAAGCATTTCCAAAAAAATGTCCACTGTAACATCGTGAAGCATACAACAAAACCACACCTTATAGGCGCAATCGAAAACATCAATACTATCGACGATTATAGACCAAAAATAGTTAGAATCATAGTTTTTTTATCACCATCACTCATCGAACAGGCGACACTTTGCAATCAAAACACTGTTTCTAGCGAGTTTTGATCCGCGTTCGTCAATGGTTAAGAGTGTTTTCGATTGCTCACTATCCGGTGTGGAAACAAACTTTTTTTCAACAGAAACATGACTGAAAAATGTAGATACATGTAACTCCTAGCTCTTGTTTCAGATTGTTTTGGTTACGTATTCATTGTATCAATACACATACCGGATAGGTGGCAATCGAAAACGTTGATGCTATCGACGAACGTAGATCAAATACCGTCAGAAACAGACTTTTTGGCTTGCAATTTGTTTGCCTGACTGGTGACAAATGGTAAATTCTAGCGATTTGCGATTCACGTTCATCGATTGTTCAAAGCCTTCTCGATTGTCGCCTATCCGACTATCCATATCTTATGATAATTGAATATTTTGGCCATTTCTCAATAACGCATAAGTGACGGTATCTTAACTCGCAGAGGATATCCGTGAGCAGGTTGAAATGGCAATTAAGCCCTCTGCAGTCATGTTTTATGGGAAATAAAGCCCGCGGTCAGTGATTGGTCAACTATCAACCAAAATATGACACATTATTAAATAAAATGTACAATTGTCAGCGATTGAAACACCTCAAGTTTCTATAGTAAACACTTATTATAAGGTATATAACAATAAAAGGATGATACATTCTTCTGTCTATTAACGTTTGCTAAGCCCAAATGAGATAATGTATTGTAGCCTTAACCATGAAGCTGTGAGGGCTGCACCAAGTGCTGATCCAGAGGGGGGGGGGACCGGACCCCCTCTTGAAAATCACAAATTAAATGGGTTTCTATAGGGAATAAGCAATTGGACGCCCCCCCCCCCCCTACCCCCCGGAAAAAGTTGGACCCCCTGGAAAAAATTGGACCCCATCTGGAGCCTTGAAAAACGATATATTTCTTTGAAATTGACCATTTGACTTCTGTAAAATAAGCTGAGGACTAAAAAAATCGTTGTCAGAGATCTTTTGTCAGACTGACCTGGACCCTCCCCCCAACCCCCCCCCCCTGATGAAAATTCCTGGATCCGCGCATCTGTACCATGCTTGCCAACCGTTAATATACAGAAAAGAATGTTATATTGTCATATATCTTCCTTTCAGGCACATGCAGTTCCAATTAATTTTATTAAAATGTATGCAGAAATGTCCATTTTATCATCATGAAACATGCAAGGAAACAAAATATTTTTTTCAACAGAAACATGAAATAACTCCTAGCCCTTGTATCAGATTGTTTTGGCTACGTCGTCAGTATATCAAAAACACACTAGATAGGAGCCAATCGAAAACGTTAATGCTATCGACGAACGTAGTTAAATATTGTAAGTAACAGAATTTTGGATTGTTGTTTGTAGTCCGATAGGCAACAAATGGCAATCACAAACACTGTTTCTAGCAATTTGTTATCAGCATTCATCGATTGTTTAAGACTGTTTTTTATTGCTGCCTATCGGTGTGATAAGGGAATTGAAATAGTTACGTCATTTCTCCATAAAACATTAGTGATCATGTACCTCCATGGGACCTAAAACATGAGAATGTCACATACAAGGCATGTGCACGTCTACAACCCCCCCCCCCCTTTTTGGGGTGGGAGTGGGTCTTAGGTTAGTGGCAGCATGCAGAAATAGCAACCGAGACATGTATATACAGCTGCTTTCCAAATTTTTATAGATAGCGATTTTTGTCATAATTATTTACATACCCTATACTTGTTTGATAGTCTGTAATAAACTTATGCTTTGTTTGAGATATGATTTATTTCTGCTCCTGTGTGCACGACATATCTAATTATAGTGAGTAAAAATATGGTTTGTTTTTGCAGATGTTTTGTATCAAGTTTTAACTTCTAAAAAAGTTGATCATATTTTTAGCAAATCAAATTTGCTTATCAAAACTCTATTTGGAATTATGGGATAATAAGGGGAGCATCAAAGAAAACTGTTGTGGGAATCTATAAAGTCATGTATACGGTGCATTGTGAAAATACTTTAAGAATTGAAGCTATCGAGTGTATCAACAATGAATCACTTGATTGACTTGGGTGTATGTGCACTAGTAGGTTTCACAAATTATATCATTTTATATTAAAAATAAATCATACCTCAAACAAAGCACAATCTTATTACAAACACTCAAACAAGTATAGGGTATGTAAATAATTATGACAAAAATCGCTATCTATAAAAAATTTGGAAAGCAGCTGTAGTATGTATATTTATACGGCCCGCAACTTTTAACATCAAAATACTGAATGACTTCATACTCTGGGTGATGTTTTTAAAAGCTAATACTTGCATTCCTTCTTTTTGTGAAAGCAAAATACTTACAGAATTACGTTTCAAGCATCAAAGAGTTGTCAGGGGAGAATAATGTCTACCGTCTTACAAATAAGTATTCTCTTTTAGAAACAAGATTCAGGAACGATAACTCTTACACTCTTACTTTAAAGTAAAAGTAAGGTTATCTTTTGACATGGGTCCCGCACTACCTTAAACACTTAAAAACAACTAGAACAATTCAATATCCCGGCCCTGTCCCATACATTTGTGGAAATTGATCATGATATAATTTCTATGGCCATTCTTCTACTTCTGCTGATTCAAGAAGAGTTGTTGTCAGTTACAAGCTCTAAGTATGTGCACGATGTACTGGTAAACAACTTTGTCAAGCTTGTCCAGGAAATAAAAGTCTGGTTAGGTTAACTGACCGTCTTGGCATGACCATAGCTGTTGATTTGGATGTAAAATCAAAACTAAAGAAACACACAAATGGACACCTCAAGAAATGGTTGGTATATACGTATGTATGACCATGAAGAAACCACAGTGGAAACTTTTGTCTTTAATGCAAAAGGGGGTCATTCATACATGTACTTACTTCGCAAGAGATTGTACGAATCGCCTTAAATATATAAAAAAAAATTAGCATACTACTGAATGAATACATGCATTCCTTGTAAATATGAGGTCGCTCTTATTATTTTAGACATAAGATCCAATTATGCACGAGGTTCGCTCAAAAAGTTATAGGTTTACTCCCATAACTTTAATGTTTCTTGTCAGATACAAGCAAAATTATATACTTAAACGCAAAAGTTTCGCAACTCTTACTAAAACGCTATTTCCTTCTTGTTGAGACAAAATTTTTATTCCATGATATTGTGATTAACAAGTCCAATTATTCGCCATCATAACAACATGAAATTCAGACCAGTGAGACTTACGATAGCCGATCTGCAACAAGAAATGTAAGGCAACCCAAATTTGAAAAGTCACAGAGTTACAATACCTTACATTTTATCAAGTCACAGTGTTACACCATCTTTCATTTTATTCAGAAAAGGTGTTAAACCATTATCTGTTTTCAAAAGCAGAAGGGCAGTCAAATAAAAGCAGGTTATTTTATGTATTTGCTAGCGTTCATTACGTCAACGTAAAGCCTTCAATATTTGACGTAATTGGCCGTTTAAGCACAACTGAATATCAATAATCGAATTTTAATGTCACAAGTGAAAGCCTTCAAAACATTGCATAGAAGACAGAAGATCGCGCGACATAAGGGAATAAAATTAACAATTTTGATAAATTGGTTGACGTTAACAAAGAAACGCAGCAACTTTGAGCGTTGATAAACGTTAATTGTTAAACCTTAAAATGTTTTACGTCAGATACGACATCTGGCTATCACACCATACAGTTTGTTTTCAAATCGAGATAACTATCTTTATGCTAGACGTAAATTGTTGAAAAACACTGACGTCATTATAACGTCAGAATGAAGAGTATGATCACAAACCGATCAATGGTAAATCATTCCATATTCAGCAGGGGCATAAAATATGATTATATGAATATTCTAACTTGGACCATACTGAAGAAAACACAGATATTGAACGGTTGCGAAACTTTTGCGTTTAAGTATATATGGTGAAAGATGAACACTCCCCCTACAGCTGGGTGGAAAATCGTAAATATTGAATTTATGCTGACTCTAAACATGTAATATTCAAATAAAGTAGGATGGCGCATGGAGCGCCTTGGAACGTTATTGTGACGTGATCGGTTAATTAGCGTTACGCTTACAATGTACCTCACTTCTTTCATTCTTTTTTGAATGCACCTCGAATGTCTTTCAACCCATTCACTATATATGTCTCTATAAAAGTCTGCAGAGAGCTTTGCCACTGCACTAAGAACTAACTGAGCATCGCTTATCCTCCGAAATCGCGCCCTGAGCGCTCTTAGCACCGACGGAAATACAGGGTCTCCCAGACTGATATCCACCGTACCATCCCGGAATTGCTTGTGCCAGTCAAACACGATCGTCCTTGAACACATTTTTACACTATCAATACAACTGAAAAACTTCCGTGTATCTGTGGGCGTCATACCACTAGTACGCCGCATACGAATAAGTATACGTAAAAGGAAAGGTATAACAACACCGTATTGAAACATGTACGCGATAGGTGAAGATGGGCGTTAATGATAGGTTACAGAAGAATTTTGACCTTTCTAAAGCTAACACTGTATAGCGTCTCAAGCTTTGATATACAAAAGTGATGCGCAATCAACTAATGCAGCATGTATTTAATTTGTATGTGTATACGCTTTACGTTCCAGTTAACGTTTTCAGTCATTTGGGGACGATTTTCTGTCTTCCTATATAAAATGTCTTTTCTAAAGAAAATAAAACAGCGCCTCCGGTGAGTCTCGATCTAGCAACCCGTCGATCCACTGCCTTATACTGTAGAAACTGACCCACTTCTCCCCGTGTGCAGCGTGTCTCCTAGATATATGATCTATCCCATACAGTTAAAATGTTAATTAAACGCCTCTTTAAGCAGATAAAGGTATGCTAGACAAGCAAATTCGATAGTGAGTTGATATTCCCCGCCGAAATTAAGAAAATTAGGCATGAACTCCTGTTCCATTGAATATTCATGTGCATCGGAATGAGTATTTACGTGTATTTAGGCAATCAGAGGGCAATAACTTCTCTACACCCAATGACATCGTTATGAATCTTCACCACATCATTGCCATATAAAAATTTCATGAAAATCCTTTTATTGCTTGCTAATCTATGGCTGAGGACAGGAAAAGCCATTGACATTTTGAAAGTCAAAGGGCAATAGCTCATATATTGCCGAGGAAGTCATGACAAAACTTCATGTGATTATAGTATCGTCACATATACTCAGACAAAAATCCATGCAATTTGATCAATTGTTTACTTAAATCACGGTTACATTGATCCCACCGACAGTCGGGCGACTGTCAGTGATGCGAAACGGCCGATAGTCAGCCGACAATCAGCTGATTTTTTCTGCGATTTAAGCTTCTTTGTAGGTTCAGCCGGCTGCCAAAAAATTATAACTGACCAGTTCTATTCGTTTTCGACCCCTGTAAAATGGTCTTGAAGTATTCTAGAAAAAAAATCTAGATATTTCTAGAACTATGTTCTAGAACTGCTCTGAAACTGTTCTAAAATGTTCTAGAATGTTTTTGGGACAGATTTAGAACGTTAAATGGGACACTTTTTTGTTCTACAATTGATCTAGCCAGGATCAAAAATATGTTCTAGACAAAATCCAGAAAAGTTCTAAAGGTTTTTCCTATAGCAGTTCTAGAATAAATCAAGTTTGTTCTAGAATAGTTCCAGAACGATTCTTTATAATTTTTATGGAACAACTGTAGAACACGCCTCAAAGATCTCCCATTTAACGTTCTATAAATGTCTCTGAATTGTTCTAGAACATCTTTAGAATGGTTCTAGAACTATTCCAGAAATGTTCACATGTTTTTTCTAGAACTGTTCTAGAATTAACCTTAAATTGTTCTGGAACTGATCTAGAACAAACATTCAGAATTTTTATGGAACAATTGTAGAACACCCGTCAAAATTATCCCATTCAACGTTCTATAAATGTCTCTGAATTATGCTAGAACATTTCAGAATGGTTCCAGAACAATTCCAGAAATGTTCTAATAGTTTGTTCTAGAACTGTTATAGAATATACCTTGGTATGTTCTAGAACTGATCCAGAACAAACCTTTAGAATTATCTAGTACAACTATAGGACACCTTTAACAATGTACCATAAAACATTCCAGTCTAGAATATAATGCCGAATTTCCAATAAGTTTAGACCTCAGAGAAAAATTCAGAGCTGGTCAAATCAGTTTATATCTCTTTGCAAGAAGGAATAGAGAATAAAGTTAGAAAATATACAAGGATCAGCTGCATGAGAAAGGCTGTTTTATTTATTCAGAAAAACAACACTTTGTACGCAAGAGTTCCAATTAAACAGAATAAATATGTAAAATTGCACCCTTGCTTAAAACAACAGTGCTTGCAAATGGTCAGTATATACAAATTTGAAAATATTGGGAGAGTTGAAACCTGATCACCTCATCTGCTGTATTAATGTATTTATTGAAGAAGCAGGAATTTTTCCATGAATGACTCTGGAGAAAAGGGGTACAAGTTAACTGAACAAATTTTGGTCAATTTCCTGGCTTAATAGACTAGACTTATTCTATAAATACCCCTAAATTATAGTAGAACACCTCCCCCAAACATGTCCCAGATAGGGTTCAATAAATCTCTCTGAATAATTCTAGTAGATATTTAATGGTCATACTCAGGAATGTCATTGAGCAGAAGGCACATGTCCCTAGCCCTAGTAGATCATTTGGAAATATGATTCCATGAAATGCCACCTTTATAATGTATATCTAATGTATATCTCAAATACTGTTGACATGAGGATAAACACCCAAAAAGTATTCCCAAAGTGTCTGTTAGTTCATGCAGGTGACGCAATAAATAAATAAACATCAACTGTAGAAGAATTATTATTGAGGAAACTAAGTTGCCCTGAATGTTGTCAGTTATTGCCACCCTGTTACTCCACCCTTTTCAAAACATTGTCATGTATTTCAGCTTGAAAAACCAGCAACCACAGCAACAACTAACATTAAAAACCTTAGAAACAGTATCATAGGCCTACTCACTGTCCAAGACGATAATACTATAGAAACTACAACACAAGTGCTTGTTTGGGAGCCTTCATAATCCCTCCAATTCTGGCAGCCATGTTTCCCCATCATCCATCTGGTTATGTCATGCTTATTCTAGAAATGTTTTAAAATAATCTAGATCATTTTCTAACTTTTGTAGAACTTACTGGTTCAGTGAATTTCAGAAAAATATATTTCTTCAGAATATCAGTGAATTGAAAAATAAATAACATTAAATTTGCAAAACTGCTACATTGCATTTTAAGCAAACTTTATTCATGTTAACTGCTCAACCTCTGTTTATGATAAACCATGCCATCTTCTCATTGTGGTAACATGCCATCCTGTTACCCAATCCATTTCAAAACATTGTCTTACATTTGCTAAAAAACAAACAAACAACAATCCCAGCAATAACCAACATTGAAAACCTTCGAGAAACTGTTTCTCAGATCTACTTACTGTATAAGGCAAAACTACTATCATGTTTGCTAATAAGAAACTGCCAAACAAATATTTTTTGAAGGGCCTCCATATTATCCCTCCAATTCTAACAGCCATGTTTTCCCATAATACATCTGGTTATGACATGCTTTTTCTGTTAATGTTCTAAAAATGTTCTAGAATTTTTAGAACATTTCTAGAACTTGCTGGTTCTTATAATTACTAAATACGTTCTAGAAATTAATTTGAATAGTAAATATAACAAAATTTCTATTACTTATTTTGCCCTTCAGATGTACCAAAAAGGTTCAAGAATGTAGAATTAGCAGGTTCTAAAAAGTAAGACAAATGTTCTAGAATTTAATTTGAAACATTTTCTAGAAGTTTCTTTAAACGTATTTTGTCTTAGAAATGTTCTAAAAATGTTCCAGAATATTATTAGAATATTTGTAGAAGTTATTGGTTCTAGATTTGTTCTAAAATGTTCTAGACTATTTCAAGAACACTTTTAGAATAAAAACAAGTTCTAGAAATTGTTTGATTTGATCTAGAATATTGTTCTAGAATAGTTGTAGAACAAGAGTTGTAGAACAAGCATGTTTACCTGGCTTAGAGCAGTTCTAGAACAGTTCTAAATGTTATAGAACAGTTCTAGAACACCTTCAACTTTTAGAACAAAATTTCGCTAGGGGATCAGCCAACTGTTTTGGGACTTGGCAAACAGTTTTGAGTCGACCGACCGTCTGTCGATTATCGGCTGCTCATAAGTCGACTGTCGGCTGACACTCCGCCAACTTCTATTTTTAAAATGAGTAACTCAAACCCAGCTGACTGACAGTCGGGCAAGTGACGGCAGATAAATAGAGAATACTAGGTGAGTGTCTTTTGATATCAAGTTTACCAGGCAAGGCTTTGAGAACGCTTGTTGACATCGCGAGGCTTGCCGAGCGATTCAACATGCGTTCGCAAAGCGGAGCCTGGTAAACTTGATATCATAAGACGCGAACCTGGTATTCTATTTATCAGTTTACCCATTGTTACACTCTCCAAACTAGCGAGTATGACGTAATTTCCGATTTTTGTGTTGATTCAGCGTCATTAGCGACGTCATTCAAAAAGTGCAACGTCATCATGACCTGATAAAGGCAACATGCCGTGAGATAGACAACGTTTATCAGGCAACGCGCAGCAATGCAGTTGGTATGAGAGGTAACTGATAATCTTTATTATAGACGGATTGTCCGCAGACAGTCGCCCGATTCTTGTCCCTTATAAACCACACCCATATCTTATTATTACGTTCATGTTTAACGTATTTGAACTTTCTGCTTTCTCTTAATGTCTTCTTCTTTAGGCGGAAAACGACTAAATACAAATTGTCTATATGCAAAACGCACATGGATACTGAGACCAAAGTAATACTAGCGTTTTATCAGTCGACAGACAGTCGGCCGATTGTCGGCCGATGATTGGCGGATAATCGAGCGTTGGTCGGCCATTTAAAAACTTTGTGGTTGATAAAATCAATCAAGGAGGTTTGTTTTCATTGTAACTGCTAGAGTTGGCCAACTTAAACCTCATTTTTCGTCCGATCAACATGAAAAAATCTAGTCAGCCGACTGTCGGTCTTAATGTAACCAGGTATTAGTTATGGCTGAGGACAGAATAGATAATTCAAATTTTAGCAATATAAGAGCAGTAACTCCGTTGCTACTTAGGAACTCTGACAAAACCATAATATGGTCATATATACTCAGTATAAGTTTCATTAAGTTCTCTCTCTCTCTCTCTCTCTCTCTCTATCTCAACATGGATGATTTGCTCTCCTGTATTCCGTGTAAAAAGTTTTGATATCGACAATATTATATGTATTATATAATTTTATGAAATACACTGCACTGCTCAACGTCCTCATTAGCTCCGTACTACTTCCACTATGGTGATATCGCTTTAACGTTTACCTATCCGTATTTGTATGCTTATGCCGCTTATGCCGGACAACTCTAAAAAAGCACAGAACTTAAGAGCAATTCTCTGTAGCCACCAAAATATTATGGCCACACATAGTCAGGGATTTTTTATAAAAAACGTTATTTTCAAGTAGAGATGCATCAATTTTAATAATAGATCATAATAAACTTTGTCTAGTTTTTCAAAAAGTGCAACCGTTTCCATGGTAACAGACCGAGAAGTTCCGAAAAAATGGCACTTTCATACCCTCGTTTTCTTTTCCTTATTCATTGAATTATGCTAAAAGTTATCAGTAATTTTATGTATATGTTTCAAAGCAGAGAGATTAAGCTTTGTGATTTTAAAAAAAGTTTAGAGATGGGAGCATCTTAGATATATTTAATTTCCAAAAATATTTGGATTTTTTATGAAAAAAAACGAGTTTGGGGGTCAAATTTGATAACAAACTATTCAAAATCGCAGCAGTTCTGTTTATGACTGCATATATTATTAGAATAAGGACGCTTTGGAAAGATAAATTGTGAAATAAAAGGCTCTGACCAGACTGTGAAGATGCGCATGCTGATCTGTGTCTTCATTGCTCGGAAATGCCTAAATCAGCTTACTTGCAAAGTAGTACACAGTTCCTGGAGTAATAAACGTATTATTCGAGTATAATTGCTTCTAATTTGGAGGAATTGTTGATTTGAGATAATACCTGCCCTACAGTTGTTGTTCTTCCTGATTACCTGTACTACAAGCACTGCCAAAGATTTTTCCAATGCATTGTGCGATTAATACCACATACAATTTGATCCTATTTACCATAGCGATCGTTGTTTGCATTCGTATTGCATCACACCCCCCCCCCCCCTAACACACACACTACAAGTAATACCTCAGATTTTTCCAATGCATTGTGCGATTAATACCACTTATATGTTGATCCTATTTAACATAGCGATCGTTGTTTGCATTCGTATTGCATCACAACCCCCCCCCCCCACACACACACACACACACATGTACTACAAGTAGTACCAACGATTTTTCCTATGCATTGTGCGATTAATACCATTTATATGTTGATCTTATTTACCATAGCGACCGTTGTTTCCTTTCGTATTGCAACACACACATACACACACACACACACACACACACACACACACACACACACACACACTTCAAATAAACGTCATACGAGGTACCCTCCATTTATTTTGATATGATATTTTTTCTGTTAATTGTTTTAGTTTGTATTGTTTGCTCCTTGGATGTGGTGATGGGGGTCCTGGTGCAGCAGGTTTCCAATTTTCAATTACTGGTTGACTTGGTGTCTGTCTTCGTTTTCTTATTTCTTATAAAGGAGATTACTTAAAAAGTCATTGAAGTCAATGGGAAAAACGAAGCCAGCCATCATGCCAGTATATCGTCGCATGTGTCATTATAACATTTGCGTACATTTCTTGTTTGTCTTTGCCTTACAAAGTAAAACTCTGTGTACCTACTCAATCTTACATTTGTCATTAGAGAACATACATCCGAAATTAAGACCGATTGGCCAACTTCAGCGCGTAAAACCTGGCAAAGCATGTACGTCAAATACCAGGTTTACCATAATCAGTATGTGTATTCTAGCAATTCTAACTTTATTACATGGCTTTCTCGTCTTTATATCAGGTGATATACAACCTAACCCTGGTCCATCTTCCATACCTTCAATATCATCGTCTAGTAATCCCTCAAACTCATCAAACATTTCAAATGATATTATAAGCTCCTTAAGCATAAATCATAACTTATCGTTTGTCCAGTACAATGTACAAAGCATTCTTAATAAACTAGATATCTTACAAACCGAACTGTTCGAATTCGACATGCTTGCTTTTAGTGAAACGTGGCTAAATCAATCGATCTCATCTGACGACTTACTATTTCAATCATTCAACAGACCAGAACGTAAAGAGAGAGTAGGGGATAGTCACGGTGGCGTAATGATTTATGTTAAGGAAGGGATATACTACAAGCGTAGAGACGATCTTGAAATCCAAGGAATAGAATGTATATGGATTGAAGTTGCAAATCACAACAAACGTATTCTTTTCGCATTGTTTTATAGGCCACCAAATTCAAACATGAGCTACCTTAATGATATAGAAGATTCCATTGCACTAGCTGTTGACACAGGTATATCAGAAATTATAATTACTGGCGATCTCAACTTAAATTTCTTGTCTTCCCCAACGAGGCGAAAAATTGAAGCATTATGCACTCAATTTATGCTCTTTCAGTCAATCACTCAACCAACACACTTTACTGAAACCTCTTCCTCCCTCATCGATGTAATTCTTGTAAGTAATAAAGATCACTGAGTGATAAGTGGGGTAGGTGATCCCTTTTTGCATCAAGAATTAAGATATCATTGTCCTGGATTTGGTATACTGAAATTTTCTAAGCCCAAAATCAAAGCATTTAAAATTATGAACTTATGCGTAACAAAGCACGAGACACTGATTGAGATTCCTTAAGGGATGAAAATATAGACACTTATGCAACAAATATTAGCAACTCAATCCTTGCAATTGCATCTGAATGTATACCAAATAAAAGCATCACGGTTAAACCATCTGATCCGCCATGGATAACCTCAGGTTTAAAGCGTCAATTACGTAAGCGTAGAAGAGCCTACCGAAAAGCTAAGGCAACTAACCAATCACATCACTGGGCGAAATTCAAAAGACTACGTAATGAAGTAACTACACTGATCAGACATTTCAAACAACAGCACACAGACAAAATAGCACAAAAACTCAAATCTGAAAACCTATCCTCAAAAGATTGGTGGTCTACTCTTAAGGCATTTATCTCCCCTCAGACACATTCTGATATCCCACCCCTCGAATCAAATGGCAATGTATATACCAATGAAATGGATAAGGCCAACCTTCTGAACGATCATTTTCAATGTCAAACCATTCTGAATATGCAAAATGCTATACTCCCTCCTCCACCCCCCCCCCCCCCCAGCATATCACACACAATTGAATTAAATTATTCTTTCTCCGCTAGAAGTTGAATCCACCCTCCAAACATTGAAAGTTGGAAAGGCCTCTGGTCCAAACGGTCTCAACAATCGCATTTTGCGCAAACTGTCTTCACAATTAGCTTCACCTTTATGTTCTCTTTTTAATCAATCATTGCGCTTAGGCATCATGCCAGCTAGTTACAAGGAAGCAAATGTATGCCCAGTTCCTAAAAAAGGCAACTGTGGTTTTATCAAAAATGCTCAACATTACTTTTTCCACTGCAGATTCTTTCAGCATCAACGCACCTTACTTCTTAATGATATACGACTATACAGAACACCAACTTTGAATTTATAACTATATGGTGATCCATTACTATCTAATGAAATAAACCAAAGTAACTTCCATCATGTCCACAAGTATATCTTAGCAACGCAGCGTTTCTAATTCTCTCATCTTTAATGTGCATTAAAAGTGTTACCATATCATGTGACGACAGAAGAAAACCTAATATTAAACATGTCCTTAAGTCTGCACCACTCCCCACATCCCTTCAACATTCAGCAAAGCAATACAATCTGAAAATATGTCATGCTTTTTTCCATCGTTATTTGTTTGTAATTTGTATCATTTTCTTAGTGTTTGTTTTTTCTCAATCTATTTTTTGCAATTATCTTCTTTTCATATTTATAACACTAACTTGCATACTCACTTTGCTATATATATATATATAGATAAAATACTGCCATATGCATGTACACTATATAGTTACTCTCGACAGGAAAAGAACTCTATAAGCTTTTATGCTTTCGTTCTAATCCTTTGTATGTTTACGATGTATGTATGTTGTATACCATTTGTATTTATTGAATAAAATATGTTTAAACTAAATAAAATTCATGGGAACTTTTAATACTGCAAAGAAATCAGAGTTTTAATTTTGTCCTCCATTATTGCTCTCAGAGGTATGCATTTTATGCCTTAACTGTATCATTTGTAGATAAATTAAGCCATTTTATGCATGATTAAGATTAATCAGCAGTAAAGACTGGTGTAAAAGCATACAAACAGCATTGAATGACACCGGAGACACCCTGGAGACCTTAAAGGGAGGGACAGCCTAGCAACAACACAACAGTCAAAATTCGGTATGACTAATAGGAGTAATCAAGTTGATTTCGCGAAATCAACTTTTTATTTCGAAATCAGCCTATAAAACCGTTTTTGGGGGCAAGTGCGTAATTTCTTTCTATTATATGATTCAATATGTGTTTTTGCAGTTGTATGCGAAAATTCATGCAAAAATATTAAATATCAGGGTTGATTTTGTCTATTGTTTCACTTGGGGCACAGATCTATATAACTCCGTACTATCGTGGTATCAAATTTCTTTGCCGAAATCAGCCTATAATACCCATTTAAAAGAAACAAAATGATTTTTTTTTCTTTACCATATGATTAAACTTATGATTTTACAGTAGCATGCAAAAATTCACGCGAAAATATTAAAGTTAAAGCTTGATTTTGTCCAATGTATCCCTTCTGGTACCAATAGAACTCCGTAATATCGCGGTATGAAATCAGGCTATAAAAACCAAGTTTTTGTTGTAAACTGATACTTTGCTTTATCATATGATTTGATGTGTATGTATTTAGTATTTTAACAATTATCAATAATATAATATTACGTTTGGGGTTGATTTTGTCCAATGTAAATTTCCCTTCAGATGCGGATATTACCTTGTAATATGCCTAATGCGAAATCAATTTCTTTTAAGAAGATGGACTTAACAAAACAAATATTTTTGGTGAGGGGTTTCATTATTACTTTACCGTATATCTAAATATCTATGTTTCCCAATTTTCATGGAAATTGGAACTCTTTTGGACCAATTTTTCGATGATGGAGAGAAGTTTAGGATAAAATCCGTTGCCGCAAAATCATCACGTTTCTCTGCAGAAATTAGCCTATCGAAACCAATTTTAGCGACATAAACACAATTCATTTTACAGAAGATTATATTTGTGTGCACTAAATTTTATTATTAAATATTAGAATTGAAGGGTGACACTATCAACAAGAATTTCCTTATGAGTTAGTAAACCGCGAAGTCGACGCTAAGACGAAATCAGAGTATAAAAAAGTTGCGAGCATCGGTAAAATGCCATTCTCCGTAATGAATTTAAATACTTTATTTTTTGTAGAACATTTCTGTAGAATAATGGATTTCGGCTAAAGACCCATTTGCTTCATTTTCCATGATCAAACGTGATTTTTTTCCGTGCTCCTTGGAACTGAGTATAAAATTTTAAATTTTATTGTGACGTTACTGAATGAATGAATGAAAAGACGGACGGGCGGATGGATGGATGGATGGGCGGACGGACGGGCGGACGGACGGACGGGTGGATGGACGCATTGAATTGTTCACGGCGGTAAGGCATTAAAGACAACCGATAATCAATTGATCCTTGATAAGGCAATATGATTACAACCGACATGGTCACCAGGTGTGATGACTAATATCTTCTTTAATTGTTAATAGGTGTGAATTGCCACCGTTGTCGGTAAACGGTTTAAATGAACACAGGCTGACTTTCCTTAGACAGTCAGCCTCTGAGTGCTGAATTCGGGAGATTTTAATAGGGTTTCTTATTTATTTAGGCATTACGGTAGTACCCCCATCCCCCTAGCCTTTGGGACTAAGATCAGTCTCCGAAAAAGTCCTGAACTTTAGAAAATCAATTCAGTTTTAAATCTTAATTTATAAATATATGTAAGAAGCTGTTTCAATCATTTTGGATCCAGACCACGCCCGCCATTTGGTCTGACCTGATCTGGAATCAAACTGTTTGGAAAAGTTACTACATAATGACACAATAAGCATCTACATTTAAGCCGCGACATGTTATTTCCAACAATGTGGCATTAGTCAAGTGAAGACTCAGACGAGCCTGTGCAGCCTCATTTTAAGCTTAGAAACTTCAAATGATGATCGGTCAGTAGCTTGATATTCATAGAACATTAGAGCGACTAGCAAAGGCTCTGATCAGACTTATTTCTCCTTTGTAGCTCTTCAAATAAAGGGGCATTTAGCCTTGTAAATTACAAACAAGTTGAGAAAGAAACAAGCCTTTTACAGGTTGTTATCTCTTCTCATATGTGGTTTTGTTCCGATGATGGACATGAGTTGAAATATTTGATTGTCAAATCAAAGTTTCTACTTACTGAGGATCAGTTTTAAACGGATAATATCCTTCAAACGATTTTTACACTTTACAAGTTTTGATTTTTAGAAAAGTATCTGCCATACATTTGATCGGTTTTCTTATGGAAATACCAGTTTACTGCCAATCGTGAGTGAACTATTTTCTTTTTAAAACAAAATGCTTTCAAATTAAATAATCTGCAATGTGAAATAGGGCTGTTTGTGTGTTTCTGCTCCGGGTAATGGCTCTGGGAACCTTGCCTGACTGCTAGAAATATGGTGCATGTGTAATAATAACCAGAAAGGACTGGAATAGCTGGTGAGTAGGCCCTATGTTTAATCAAAGGCTTAGTTGCTCTGACCAGTCTCATTTACAGAAAGGTACTCTTTCCAAACAAAGTAAGCCCCCACCATATGTTTAAACCAGATAAAAACAACCATTCACCTGTATGAATCCCCATCTCTTCTGACAATTGAAAATACATTTTATTTTTAGACCGCCTGAATGAAAAGATCAGGCTTCTGCTACAATGCAGTTGCGGATCCAGAGGGGGTTTAGCCAAACATGGAGAATTCTAAGAAAAATCAGGAAAAGTTAATAAATTAATTATCTAACAGGTAGATTTAACAAACCAAACCCCCTTTGTAAATTTGAACCCCCTCTCAAGAAATCCTGGCTCCGTCCCTGTACAAAGTAATAAAGCAGACTATTTATGCATTTACTAGATGCACCTTCTTAAAATGCATGTCCTGTGCACTCTACACATTCTCTTTCAAGTTTACACATTCCCTTTCAAGTTTTTAGATCCATCTCTCAAACCTCACTTTAGGTTCAGAGTCAATAGGATGGTTCATTTGCAGTAACCTCAATAAAAGTTGGTTTAAACGCAATCACCTTAACTCCCAGCCTGTTGGATAATTAATGCAGTTAGTATAGGGTCTGATTAGTAGACTGCTATAGTCCGGTGGCATACATTCCTAAAGATTATTCTCTATACTTCTTACTCATGTATAGCAGTTGTCAGTAACTGCCAGAACTTCACAGACGTATGATTGAGCACGTGTTGTGTAAATATTACTCTTAGTACTGATACACCATGTAAATTATATATATATATATATATATATATATATATATATATATATATATATATATATATATATATATATATATATATATATATATATATATATGAGAATAAGGATAACTGAATTTATTGATCATCTTGAGATGAAACAACATTTGTTTAAAGCAATTCAGAGCTCCAAACAAATCAAAAAACTTTTGTTTTACCTGGCATAAAAACAAAACACCTCAGCAGAGTAGTTTTTGCGCCTAAAATGAATGATTTTCTTTCCCATGAATTTAAGCGGGTGCTTTGGATGTGCAAAGGAACCGTCTCATTGAGATGGTTCTTTTGAGTACCCACAACATATATTGTGGATGGGAAGTAAGAAAAATATCATTCCGTTTCACACTCATCTGGAGGCCTGCCTCAATGGTCACATTGTTGATTAGAGTAAGAGCATATTCTTTTTATGGAGTTTGGAAAAATAGTTCTTAAAATGGATGTTTAACAAGTGAAAGTACATGTAAGTTTTGGGCAAAACAAATTACATGTAAATTTTAGCCGTTTTTATATATCCTTTCTTGATGGATAAGATCTCCAATCAAGTTTGAACCAAAATAGACTAAATGGATGCATCATTTATATTTTTAGGGATCATAGGTATATATACATGTATATTAAATGCTTTGATCAATGAATTTTCCTCAAGTTGTTTTATCAGATGAGATGCTGTATTTCTATGGCATCTCATCTGTATCTTTATTGTTTATCTATGTTTCCATTCCGACATTCATACTCACAGTTCAACAGTCCCATAAAGCCTGACCAGTGGACAAAAAAAAATAAATTGGTGAATTTGGACCTAACATTTAAGCCTTCACAAGAAAGACTAATCCATCAAAAATATCAAGAAATTACATGTACATGAACTAAACAAGACTTGAGAAGCTATTTACCATACATACATGTACATGTATCATTCTAGCATAGAATCAATATACTGACTTAGATGCAATTCTGTGGACTATAAAGGAAGAAATAAGGCAATTAAAGAACATGAATAGATACAATCAAACCCAGGACACCATAATTAAGGGAAATTGACCAAAACACGAGGAAATACTACATACTAGAGAGTAAATAGCTAAGGTACATGTATTTCCTTCCTTAACTCACCCTCAACCCTGTCAAAAAGGTCAAAACATTTTTTTCTGATCATCATGTGGCATAAAGGGAAAAGTGTATAACAAACTGCCAAAATTTGTCCAGACTATTTCTCACCAATAGAAACCATTCAAGGGTTTGTTCTGTTTTTATACAATAAATTGTTATATATAGATTTTTAAAAGAAAGTTTGAAATATGAAAACCTGGGCTCAAGGGCTGACCAGAAGGCATGCCCAGGTCCAACCAATTTGTAAAAGTCCTATTATCTCAGAAACCATTCAGATTTTCATCCCTAAACATATATACTCATATATCTTATGACAAAAAGTATCCAGAAATATTGATCAGGAAGTCCCCCAGGTGTGCCCACACATGCCCCACCTCCATTACTTCATAAAAGGGCTTAGTATCTTGGAAATAGCTTAGATCCTTATCCATAAACCAATTATTTTCATGTTTCTTATGACAAGAGACATTCAAAAGCACTTTCTGAGAAGTCCCTCCAGGGTCTGCCATGATCATTCATATATCTTATGATACCAAGCAATCAAGTAATAATGACCTGTGAGACCCCGAGGTGTGCCAACCCATGGCCCGCCTCATTTACTTCATAAAAGGCTTACTATCTTAGAACTGCTCAGATCACTACCCATAAACCATAAATTTTCATGTTGCATATGAGAAGAAAGTATTCATAAGCACTTACTGAGAAGCTCTCCAGGGCATGCTCAGCAATTCCCCACCCCATTTACTTCACTAAAAGCTAAATATCTGGGAAATTGTTCAGATTTTCATCCTTAAATCTATAATGATGTTCCTAATTATAAGATACATTCAATAACACTGACAGTGATGTGTCCACGGGCATTGGAGTGGTTTGGTGGTAGATTTTATAATCAGTAGATTACAATCATATATCCGCTGTTCCTCATGAAAATGCATAAAATATCAACTTTTGGAAACTGGTTCTAATTGATAATTGGAACAATTATCTATATTTTCTGGATATTTGCTGGCAAGGATTATTTAATGGCTGGCTTTTGTTTTATAAAAATATGAATAATTTTCTTGCAAATTAAAGTGAATGAAACCACTTTTACCTCCTGAAATTGCTCAAAAGGCCAATATTCCAAAACTAGTATCGCTTGATTATTAGAGTGTTAATTACAATTTTTGATTTTACACAGATAACAATTGTTTTATGATAAGATCTGATAGAATAAATCATTTTTACACAAACTTAACTTTTCTAAGAAACTTCATTCCGCATAATGCTGCTTAAAAATTCAATTTTCCATTATTTGGTACTGTCTGATTATTTGTACAATTATTGCTATTTTCTTAAAATTTTACAGCAATTTCTATTTTGCTGATGAATTCTGACATAATAAAGTAAATCCCTACTCAAACCAAAGGTTATCTTATCTTAATTTGGCCTAAAAATGCACATTATCCAAGATTCCAAAAACTAGTACTGCATGATCATTAGGACAAAAATACATTTTTCGCATATTTCCAGGCAGTAACTGATGATAAATGATAGAATGAATAACTTCTTATAAAATAGAATAGTTTTGTAATACTTTACATAATTTTCATTGTCTTATATTGCCAAAATCATGTCAGTAAAGTCACATGTACAAAACAGCTTTATTTAGAGAAATCAATTTGTTGGTCCAATTTAACCAGACATACCCAAAAAACTTCAAATATCCCCACAGATTTTATTGCAAATATTTTATGACCTAAGGTTGGATAGTCAGAATCTTTTGAAGTTGAACACCAGTATTGCTGCATTTTTTTTTCGAAAAATTTCCCTAAAAATTGCCAAAAAAACATTTGTTCACATTTTAGAATTTTGCCAATTTTGGTAGATTTTAGGACTCTACTGCAAGCAGCACGCGCATGATAGAACCAAACTACATATATCAAGAGTTAGAGTTGATACAATATCGTAGTTTGGCCTAAACCATTTGGTTACAAAATGTTTTTTGAATAACTGCAAATACTTTCAAATTAGTGTTTTTTCATAATTTCAAAATACAGATTCTTCGAAATATGCCCAAAATTAACAATTATGGTTTCCATAGCAACCAAGGGTAACAGGTAAAATAAAATTTGGTGGTTTTGGGTTATATGTACAACAAACAAACAAAAATCAAGCTAATCTGAGACTATGCATGCCGGACCCCTATTTAGATTTTTTGGTGGTTACAGAGAATTGCTCTTAATCACAGCTTGCTGTTCTAAACGCTCCGTTAGCGTACATTTTTCATAGCTGCTGCAGCTAGCGAACTTGCACTGTGAAAGAACAGTTTACGTTATGACGTCAGTTTTTTTCCATGCACCTTTAAACGTTACACACGTATATGTGACGTCATACGCCGTTTCACATTTATAGCGCGCCATACAGGATAATTACTAAGTATTGTGCAATTATAAAAAAAATGCCCAAAATGTAAAGTGCATCATTTTCTCGGTTCATATTTCGTGTTAAATTTCAAAAATATGGACGTTACCACGCCTACCAAACGGTCCGATGCTCAACCCCTGGTTGAGAGAGAAAAACAATTCAAGTGTCGTCCGGTTGAGATTTCGAGGAGCTAAAAAAGTAAAGAATTGTTGCATGTTCTGTATATTATAATCAATATTTCTTGTCCTAGGAAGAGCATCAAAAATCGGGGAATGTCATGCAACCTCTTACGGGTCCTTACGTCTAAGGTGTAAATAGGAAGTCAGAGAATTTTCTCCTTTTGTCATATTTACGCTTTGCGTGAGGAAGGTGTACCAGAAGCAGATATAAACGTGTAGAAATTCGTGTTGTTTTGGGCTGTGTATTCAATTTTATGATGTGCTCGAAGGTGATATATACAGGCCTGATCAAGACTGAGATCGGCAACTGGAATTCAGATGGTTATTTTGATCGAGCTTGTGCAATAAGCGAAATATCATGGTGGAAAGTCCCTGAAAAAATCTGGTTGAGCATCAGATAATAAAAATGATAAGAAATTTAATTGCATCATTTGTCGTTTTTTCGCACCCCATAGTCAAGACAACGCATTCAATCTGTTATATGTATAGGGTGAGAAAAAACGACAAATGATGCTATTAAATTTTCTTATCATTTTTTATTATCGGATGTCTTGCTAACAGGTTCGACCCAGATCAGACCAAACAAAACGTCGAGCCTGATCTGGATCCAAAATGTTTGACACTGTAACGATAACAATGTCATCCGCGGATGGTGGTTCGTTGACGGGCCGATAGTGGCTTGTGATGGGCCCGGTGATGGGATGCTGACTCGCTAATCCCCTTTTAAGTACTCAAGACGTCACAGGTATTTTCCTATACGACGTTTTTTTGTGTATGCTATAAATAGACGCAATGGCGACTAGTAGCAACCTGTCAATATGCTGACAAGCTATTATAGGGGGAGAACCAGTCTAGAACAACACACCAGCTGATCTACCTTTACTTCCGGTATACGTACAACAAAACAACTCTGCTGTGAACCTTACATTTTCAATGAAACGTTTGCTGATCTTCGCTGAATGCACACGCCATTTGCCTGATTTATCATGAGGTCAAATTGTAAAATTTGCAAGAACAGCTTGTATGTACTTCATAGGGACAGTTTAAGCAAAAGTTTTCAGCGTGAATTTGCGATTAGTTTCTTATTCATCAGTTTTAACATGTGTTTTGGTTGCTCAAAAGAACCGTCTCATTGAGAAGGTTAATTTGAGTACCCACAACATATGTTTTAGTTTGGAAATAAGAAAACAATTTTCAGTTATGCACTCTTATCGATGGGCCTGCATATTCATTTAACCTGAAATTAAATCTAAATCTACTGAACTTACTTTATTGAACGTAATAATTACTATGTTAACTTATATTTTAGGTATGCAACATGTTCTTCCTCTGTCCGCTGCCTAACAACAATGTGGACCCTATATTTATATCTTCTTTGATGATCAACATCTCATCATCACCGACACAACCTGTGGTATTATTAAACAACACGCCTTTACTACCGGTATATGTACAACCAAACAGCACTGTTGTGAAGAGAACGTTCTCTGTTTGTACACCACCTATATACACATATTCGAACTTCAGTGAACTTATAGTCCGGCGGAAAACAAGTTTGACCTGGAAATGGCGTATAAAGTTTTTTTTTGTGTGATTCTTGTAGGTAAGACCTTGCCAATAAAGAATCCAACTAATGACACCTTGTCATCATTGAGCATTTTGAGAAAATCAAGATGGCGTCCAAGAGGTCAAGCATACAGGAAAAATGCTGGTTTTGTTACCTTGTTCACACCAAAAATATACTTGCATGCATTAATATTTCGTACTTTTGCTAATTAATCTAGATTAGTACAAGGTATATGAAAGATGGTGTGAAAGATGGTATCAAAGATGGCTGCCAAAATACAATTTTGTCTAAGATTTTAATCGTTTTACATAATACAAAAATGGTTTAACTGCGAAATGGGACATACAGTTCTTTTTCTTTATTGATTTATGTAGATGGAGAACCTAACTGATGATACCCTGTCATCATTGGGCAACTTGAGAAAAAATTAAGATGGCGTCCAAAAGGGCAAGCATATAAAGGAATGTGTTTGTTCTATTATCTTGTTTGCCCCTGAAATAATAAAAATAGTGCTTTTCACCAAATGTTTGTAAGTATTAATATATATAACATTTCAACAAAACACAAATGTTTTAACGTGTTATCTGTTTTCAGATTTATGATGCACAATAAAGTGTGTGACCTCTTTTAAGTCAAATCATTGAAAGCTCTGTAAAGTTGGTATCAAGAGGTCCTTGCCCATTGGGGTTTTGAGGATTGCTAAGTTGCACACTGACTTAGCATAAATGTGTGTACTGGTTCATAAAATAACTTTTATCTTAGGCAGACTTATGCCTTCTCAGCTATGTAGCTGAGTAGACTTAAGCTTGTCCAATATAAGTGTTATTTTGGATTAAATCTAGATGACTGAAACTAGCAGTGTGTGTAAAGTCAGTAAGGGTGCAAAGATCAGGAATCAATACAATCAAATACCACACCTGCCCCAGGATACCAATGGGAAAGAGACGAACTCACAGTTAGACACCACAAACGAGAGCCAAGAGGTCAGCCCTTTCCCAGCAGGTGACCACAAAGCACATATGAGCAGACGGGCACAAAGACATAGCACACACAAGACAGAACAAAAACATAAAAGATCCACAAAAGAAGTACCGCCTTGGAACAGTCAGTAAAATATTTTACTGGAGGGCTAAAACTGGTTTAACGGCGCCAACCTCACCCTTAATTCAGATGTGGATCAAGACACATAGATATTTAGTTTGCATGAAAGACCCCTAACTTATCAATGCATCATCTCCTAAAACATATAAATCAAGATATAACAAGGAGATAAAGCAAAGATAAGGACTCAACAGTAAATAAAACTGAATACCGGAGCAAAAGAAATCCAACAGGTAAACTCCGGAGGGCCTGACAAACAGCCAAAGTATCAGGCCCCTACCATCTCATTAATAGATAAGTCTTTAAGTCGGAACTATCATAGAGTCTGAAGTCCTACCCACCGGATACGCATCAATAAACAATGGAACCACATCACAAACCAAGGCCACGTTGCAAGAATGTGTTACACTTGTTGTAAATGTACAAAATATGAAACTTGTGCAAAATTGCACAGGTTTCATATTTAGTACATTACACGCTACTGTGTACCTTCAATTCCAACTGCATGTCCACGGGTCGCGAGTTTGATCCCAACCCAGTTCCATACTTTCGTGGAGTTTTATTATGAAAAAAGTTTAGGGTCATACTCCTCCTTCCGATGATTCAAGAAGGGGTGTTGTCAGTTACAAGCGAAAGTATGTGCCCAAATTACTAGTTAACCGCTTAGTCAAGCTTGCCAAGGAAACAAGTATGGTTAGGAGAACTGACCATCTCAGCACGACTGATAGCTGTTGACAGGGACGTCAAACCAAAATACAAACAAAATTAATGTAAACTGTGATTTTGCTCAAAAAAGAAAGAAAATATTCAAATCTGTTACGCATGCTGGAAATGTAAAAACATGTGAAATATTTGGTGAATTCCACTTTGTTGACACCTTCAATATGTAAGCTGTGTATGTTGCTCTAAAAAGGAAGAAAATATTCAAATATGTTGAATTTGTTGTAAATATACAAAATATGAAACCCATGCAACATTGCACAGGTTTCGCATTTGGTACATTCCCTTTGGCTGTACACTTTTAATGGGTAAGCTGTGTTTGTTAATCAAGCTAGAAATGTACAAAATATGAAACCTGGGCAACCTTGAACAGGTTTCATATTTGGTTGATTGCACTCGACTATAGACCTTCAATGGGTAAGCTATGTTTTTTTTTCCTCCCAAAAGAAAGAATATAATCAAATCGATGAGACGTGATCAATGATGAGTTGAGAGACTTCATTTGTCCCTCGCTGAAGATGTAGTATCGGAAATCTTTCAAGACATTTAAGCAAGTATCATGGAATCGTTTGTGCTGTAGCTGATCTGTGAGATCAAGTATCATTGTCTAGATTAAGCCAATTAAAACATGGTTCATGTGTTTGTTTCTGATTAATTAGACAATGATACATAAATGGATGTGATTAATGTACCTGAGATATTCTGTTTTGTCTCTAATATTTGTGTCTAACTGTTCCAGGCGAGAACTTACTGGATGTTTATGCTCTATTATTCATTTAAGATATACCATGAGAATGCATGTTTTTTTCACAAAATGCAAATAAAACATGTTTCTCACATGACGTTGCGTCTGGGAGTGATATAATGCTATGCAATTAATCAATAAAACACTAGTGGTTTACAGATTTCGTAACGTTATGTAATGACGACCATTATAACGTTGCGTAAAAGATGACAAAACATTGACGTTTTCACTCTAAAATGCGATTTTAAATAGTTTAAGTGTCATGTGATAAATAGAATATATCATTCGTGCTCCTGCATTATTGAATTTATTAAACTCGTTACAAAAAAGAGATAAACACTCTGAAAGCCTCGCATTTTATCTCTTTTCCTTAACTCGTTTAATTAATTCAATTAAACACGAACAATATTTTAAGATCATCTATAAATGGGCCTCGACGCGAAAAAACCTGTCTTCGGTGATCTGCGAATAACACAGGCGCAGACCAGCCTGCGCATCCGCGCAGTCTGATCAGCGCCTTTATTATTCGCGTTTTGGAAAGTACCATATGTAAACTTGGTACAGGTGAAATTTCAATTTTCTAGCTAGTCTCTGTAGCTGAGGAGACTAGTTTGAAACTCGCTTTGTCAGACACCCATAAGACAGGTTTTCTCACGACGAGGCCCAACTAGAAGGCGTTAAAAATAGGTTGGTGCCAATATGGTAACTTTTCCATCTCGGTAAAGGTCACAGTAGAGATTAATAATAAGCTTAAACCGCTGACGGCATTTCTTGCCACAACTGCGAGGTTTAGAGGACACCAAACATGCATTGTTAAAATGCGGCTTTTATATGAATAATGTTGCCTTTCTATACGATTGTGCAGTGGGAAATCAGGCGAATTAAATATATTCTTTCAATACAAGTTGGAAATTTGCTAACTATTTTTTCATGCGTTATAATGTATCAACATTTGTACAAGTTTTCATTGTTACTCGAATTTAGGAGGTATGGTCAATTAAAGTTTATCTGTAGCGTTTCTAATGCTAATACAAGATAACAGTCTGGAAGATACTTCCCCCTATATTCCTGTTTCATAGGGTTGCATTTTCACACCTTATTAATTTGCAGGTTTTCTTCAGAAAATAACCTCGCACGGTTAACAATCTCAAAGCTCTGTACATAGCTTGAAAAAACATACACACGAACCTTAACTGATTTTATGATCAAAAGTCAAGATATAAAAACAAAATACACATAATAGAATTGAAAATAAAATATGAAAGAGAAAAGTTTGAACTTTTTTGTTTGTAGCGGTCATCCTTAAAGCAGACAGAAGACCTATGCATTGGATTATTCAGCCAAGAATCTGTCGATTTTCGCAATTTAGCCTAGAATATAATGCTGTAAACACATTCGCTGTTAAGCTTGCATTTATATATAGCCAGAAGTTTTTTTGTTCAGCCGAACTCTTTGATATTTAGTATCTGTTCGTGTTAAACGGAGCTACCACTTTTTTTGCCCCATATAAAGTTATAAGTACAATTGCATAAAGGTACCTCTGATTCTACGTAACATTTTTATTCTTTCTTGCATACGATTAGGTCCAGGGCTATAGCTTTAAAGCCAAGGGCGAAGCCCTAGGTTTTCAATATCTATCGAGGGTCTTGACGAGCGCTAAAGCGTCAAAAATATTATTGATCGATCGCTATTATTGCATACTATATTATACATGTACCTGTTGTCAAAGAAATATTTACAAATATTTACGAAAAATATGGCACTTTGTGGCTGGACATTTTCATCATTAATTTCCGTCTTCTAGGGCCAAGCAACATGCACCATTAGAAACGACGTAGAAATAAACAGTTCTCAATGGATGGTCAGTTAAAAATAAATATAGTCACCAATTATGATTTGTCCAAAGTTTGACATGTTCCGATCAAACGTACATGTGGTCTTCAGCCTGATGAACATACTCTTCTTGAGTGAGCATTTGACAGGAATAAATAGTGAACATGCAGACATGCGGACAGACTGTGAAGCCATGGACTATGTAGCTACCAAATGGATAGATGGGCAGGCTGGCAGCACGATCGTCGTGGAAATAACAAACAAGGTAAAGTCAACAGTTCCTCGCATTTCCTCGAAGTCCTTGAGACCAGAAATTTTACCATCGCCTTTTCAGTAGCTGAAATTTTTGTTTCTGAGATTTTTTTATTTATCCCATATGCGCAAAAGTTTGATAAACCAAGCTCATGTATCAAGAGGGGTTAGAGGTCTAACTATTGGTCTGAGCCTTTATTTTTATCTATACGTCTGTACGCTACAGTACAGATTTAAATCAGTTACCCCTGGGACTGGTCAGGGATTGGACTGGGATTGGTCCAGGAACGCAATGGCAATGCCGTCTTACCAACTCGCTTTCAGTGGTCCATTTCGGTGCATTCCTGGAATTGTAGCTGAATTGGTTGCGGGTAAAACAGATAAAATGAACAATTTTTCATTTTCATATCTTTCTCTCTTGCTATTTCCAACCACAAGTTTAGTATTTAGACATATTCATATTACTTGAAGTTATATAATAATTATGTTCAATTTCAGGGGATTAAAACTGGATCAAGGAGATTATCATGTCTTGATGAATGGGCCTCAATGTGAAAAAAACAACTTCCTTGTTGGTCTCCTATCATGTAAGAGAATAAGACCAACCTGATCTACAGGGTAGCTATAATGATGAAATTTTGCATGCAACAAGTTAAATAAAATATACTTACCAGTGAGCGAATGGTCAGGCACTGGTCAGACTGCGCAGATGCACAGGCTTGTCTGCGCATCTGTTGTGAGCATGCAACTAAGGGTTTTACTCATTATGTGGCTTAAACATTCATTAAAACAATCGTTCAATGATTATGAAATGAATCAAGTATTGCCAGATGTTTTCATCTGATCAGAGACACAATTGATGACATACGCAAAGGCGTTATTGAAGATTCAATAAAATGATTGATTAGCTCGAAAACAAAATTCTACAAAAAAGCCAACATTTGTGCACGACCTTGACATTTTCACCAGCGGTGGCATCTTTGGGGTGGCCAGAGGGTCCATCATCCTCAACGCTCTCCCCCCCCCCCTTAAACTCTGCTGCCCATTTTTCACTTTGCTATAAGAAGGAGACTCCTTCCCACCTTCCCAAGGGTTTCCATAAAGTAATCATGTATTTTGTTTGGAGTATTCCTATCTTACAGAAGTAATTGATAACCGCTCTGATTTTCAAGTTTCTCCATTTGCAACTGTGTCGCACCCTCCTCTTAAAAGTGTTTTACATAAGCAAACAAGCATGACCACATGCTTTTCACACCCCTTCAATTAGATCAAGTGACTAATTGACAAAGATTTTAATTCAATGAACCTCACAGAAGCATATCAGTCCGAGAACTTCTTGATCACACCTACTATATATATGTATCTTAAAACTCATTTTGTCCATCACATGACCCTTAAAATGTGTTCCTTGAACGTTAAACGAACGTTTTGTTTGTTTTGTATACGTTACATTTTCATTGTATGCATTACGTTTCTGTCAATCCATCTTAGTTGACGTTTAGGTCTTTCCTTGTTTCATAACAATTTGGTCATCGCAAGCATTGTGCACTCTATACACATACCACGAGAGCATCAAATCGCCATGGAGATGAATATTATCACCTGGTTAATATCTGAGCATTGTGCAGTCCATTTGAAACCCGTCGGTTGACGGCGGTAAGCTATGACAGCACATTTAAAGTACATTGTAGACATCGAGCACACTTTTTTAGTATTCTTGAATATACTCTGTATTATGGGCCACATACCAAAATAACAGAAAATATATAATGGTCCGCGGCATGAGATTTCCAACAAATTGACATTTTGAAAATTGTAGACTTGGACGAGCCTCTGCAGCCTCTGTTTAAGCTTAGAAACTCCAAATGGTGTTCAGTCAATAGCTTAACAATCATAGAATACTCAAGCGACTAGCAAAGGCTCTGATCACATTGCGGGTATGCACAGGCTGTTCTAAGGTTTTGCTGGTCGCACATATAACACATTGTTGGAAATCTCATGCACTGGCTCTTATTATATTGTATTGTATAGAAACATTATCAGTTAGAACGCTTCCTTTCCAAATCACACGCCTGTATTTGGATTCAAATCCAAACTTGATGTGCATGTGTTAGATTACCAGTAGTGTACCTAAACATTTTATAAAATACGCACTTCGGATTGGGGTCAAAGGCAAAGCCCTGGCTTAAGAGCATTCACTGGGCTAGAACCGGGGCTAGAACAAGCTAATAAGGCACGTTATTATATTTGCCTACTGAATATCGTCTGCTGATAACCTTTGTGAAGAGGTTGGACCCAGATCAGGTCAGACAAAATTTCGGGCCTGATCTGGATCCATTCTTTTTGACGCTCACATAGTAGGCATATTCCTGAAGGTTTTTTTTCTAGATAGTTTATTTTGAAAAAAGAAACAAAATAAAAACAGAAAACGAAAATAAAGCATGAAGAATTTCCAAAAATTAATGTAAGTAGCTTAAGAAACTATACTGGCGGCGCGGAGTTGTATGCTCATGCGTTTTTGCGTACACGTAGGTACGCCCCTGATTACATTTGCTTTAGATTAAAAATTAATGAGAACAAAACGAATCAGAAATCATCTGATGTTCTTATATTTAATACGCTTGATTCTGTAATTCAACAGGAAAATTACCATTCCCTGTTTGGTTTAATCTCCATATAAAATCTATAACTATTAATAATGTTACTGAAATACAATTTGTATTTTCCAAATATTGAAATATCAAAGAAAATTCGATTGCAAATTAAGGCATTTATCTCGAAACTATGAATTCATTTGACTTTTGAATCTATTTGCATGCTTTTCTCATTTTATGAGACATGTTTCATTCTAATTTAACTTTTCAGAATATTTTCATTAGCTTTTCGGAGTCTCAGAGTTATTTGAATATTTTTGTACTAAATGACATTGATCAATATATCTCGCCAGACATTTCAAATAACTTGTTTTAATGACAATATTTGCCGACGTTCTTGAAGTAACCTCATAAAATACATCATCTTTAGCATGTTTAGTGATTCTCGTTTTCAAATTCCATTCAATGATTACGCCAAAGAAAATGGTATGGTATTATTCAGCTAAATTATGTCATTGTATCTCCACGTTGTTTTCAATGGATTGGTCTCTTGTAAAGCTAACGGAGCTAGGAACCAGTTTTTGGCGTGGCTAGGCAGTGACCTAATAGTTGAATATTTACATTTTCGAAGCAATCCTTTAATGAATTTTAGAAGAACTTCTAGCGATAAGGCGTATATTTTCCCTAGTTGACATGATTACAAACACCAAATTTTCAAATTGCCCTAATGTTTTTAAAATTGGTGTAGTTTGGCAGTAAAATATGCACAGCAGGCTACAAAATACATTTCAAAGTGATTCACTATTTACAATACCGTGAAAACGTGCACTTTCCACTCCCACCCCTCAATTTACGTCTTTATACTGGGTGCCGTTTAGGCCAAACTTTGAGTAAATGCATTGCTAGTTTTAAAAAAATAAAAGTGCTACAATGTTAAGGATAGGAGTGCTCTTCATTTCTAAAACGTTACCATATTCCTTCTGCGCATGCGTACGAAATACACCTAAAATTGTGTCGTTTGTCATTAGAAAGCGAACGTTTTGTTTGTTTTGTATATGTTACATTTTCATTGTATGCATTACGTTTCTGTCAATCCATCTTAGTTGACGTTTAGGTCTTTCCTTGTTTCATAACAATTTGGTCATCGCAAGCATTGTGCACTCTATACACATACCACGAGAGCATCAAATCGCTATGGAGATGAATATTATCACCTGGTTAATATCTGAGCATTGTGCAGTCCATTTGAAACCCGTCGGTTGACGGCGGTAAGCTATGACAGCACATTTAAAGTACATTGTAGACATCGAGCACACTTTTTTAGTATTCTTGAATATACTCTGTATTATGGGCCACATACCAAAATAACAGAAAATATATAATGGTCCGCGGCATGAGATTTCCAACAAATTGACATTTTGAAAATTGTAGACTTGGACGAGCCTCTGCAGCCTCTGTTTAAGCTTAGAAACTCCAAATGGTGTTCAGTCAATAGCTTAACAATCATAGAATACTCAAGCGACTAGCAAAGGCTCTGATCACATTGCGGGTATGCACAGGCTGTTCTAAGGTTTTGCTGGTCGCACATATAACACATTGTTGGAAATCTCATGCACTGGCTCTTATTATATTGTATTGTATAGAAACATTATCAGTAAGAACGCTTCCTTTCCAAATCACACGCCTGTATTTGGATTCAAATCCAAACTTGATGTGCATGTGTTAGATTACCAGTAGTGTACCTAAACATTTTATAAAATACGCACTTCGGATTGGGGTCAAAGGCAAAGCCCTGGCTTAAGAGCATTCACTGGGCTAGAACCGGGGCTAGAACAAGCTAATAAGGCACGTTATTATATTTGGCTACTGAATATCGTCTGCTGATAACCTTTGTGAAGAGGTTTGACCCAGATTAGGTCAGACAAAATTTCGGGCCTGATCTGGATTTATTCTTTTTGACGCTCACATAGTAGGCATATTCCTGAAGGTTTTTTTTTCTAGATAGTTTATTTTGAAAAAAGAAACAAAATAAAAACAGAAAACGAAAATAAAGCATGAAGAATTTCCAAAAATTAATGTAAGTAGCTTAAGAAACTATACTGGCGGCGCGGAGTTGTATGCTCATGCGTTTTTTGCGTACACGTAGGTACGCCCCTGATTACATTTGCTTTAGATTAAAAATTAATGAGAACAAAACGAATCAGAAATCATCTGATGTTCTTATATTTAATACGCTTGATTCTGTAATTCAACAGGAAAATTACCATTCCCTGTTTGGTTTAATCTCCATATAAAATCTATAACTATTAATAATGTTACTGAAATACAATTTGTATTTTCCAAATATTGAAATATCAAAGAAAATTAGATTGCAAATTAAGGCATTTATCTCGAAACTATGAATTCATTTGACTTTTGAATCTATTTGCATGCTTTTCTCATTTTATGAGACATGTTTCATTCTAATTTAACTTTTCAGAATATTTTCATTAGCTTTTCGGAGTCTCAGAGTTATTTGAATATTTTTGTACTAAATGACATTGATCAATATATCTAGCCAGACATTTCAAATAACTTGTTTTAATGACAATATTTGCCGATGTTCTTGAAGTTACCTCATAAAATACATCATCTTTAGCATGTTTAGTGATTCTCGTTTTCAAATTCCATTCAATGATTACGCCAAAGAAAATGGTATGGTATTATTCAGCTAAATTATGTCATTGTATCTCCACGTTGTTTTCAATGGATTGGTCTCTTGTAAAGCTAACGGAGCTAGGAACCAGTTTTTGGCGTGGCTAGGCAGTGACCTAATAGTTGAATATTTACATTTTCGAAGCAATCCTTTAATGAATTTTAAAGGAACTTCTAGCGATAAGGCGTATATTTTCCCTAGTTGACATGATTACAAACACCAAATTTTCAAATTGCCCTAATGTTTTTAAAATTGGTGTAGTTTGGCAGTAAAATATGCACAGCAGGCTACAAAATACATTTCAAAGTGATTCACCATTTACAATACCGTGAAAACGTGCACTTTCCACTCCCGCCCCTCAATTTACGTCTTTATTCTGGGTGCCGTTTAGGCCAAACTTTGAGTAAATGCATTGCTAGTTTTAAAAAAATAAAAGTGCTACAATGTTAAGGATAGGAGTGCTCTTCATTTCCAAAACGTTACCATATTCCTTCTGCGCATGCGTACGAAATACACCTAAAATTGTGTCGTTTGTCATTAGAAAGCGAACGTTTTGTTTGTTTTGTATATGTTACATTTTCATTGTATGCATTACGTTTCTGTCAATCCATCTTAGTTGACGTTTAGGTCTTTCCTTGTTTCATAACAATTTGGTCATCGCAAGCATTGTGCACTCTATACACATACCACGAGAGCATCAAATCGCTATGGAGATGAATATTATCACCTGGTTAATATCTGAGCATTGTGCAGTCCATTTGAAACCCGTCGGTTGACGGCGGTAAGCTATGACAGCACATTTAAAGTACATTGTAGACATCGAGCACACTTTTTTAGTATTCTTGAATATACTCTGTATTATGGGCCACATACCAAAATAACAGAAAATATATAATGGTCCGCGGCATGAGATTTCCAACAAATTGACATTTTGAAAATTGTAGACTTGGACGAGCCTCTGCAGCCTCTGTTTAAGCTTAGAAACTCCAAATGGTGTTCAGTCAATAGCTTAACAATCATAGAATACTCAAGCGACTAGCAAAGGCTCTGATCACATTGCGGGTATGCACAGGCTGTTCTAAGGTTTTGCTGGTCGCACATATAACACATTGTTGGAAATCTCATGCACTGGCTCTTATTATATTGTATTGTATAGAAACATTATCAGTTAGAACGCTTCCTTTCCAAATCACACGCCTGTATTTGGATTCAAATCCAAACTTGATGTGCATGTGTTAGATTACCAGTAGTGTACCTAAACATTTTATAAAATACGCACTTCGGATTGGGGTCAAAGGCAAAGCCCTGGCTTAAGAGCATTCACTGGGCTAGAACCGGGGCTAGAACAAGCTAATAAGGCACGTTATTATATTTGCCTACTGAATATCGTCTGCTGATAACCTTTGTGAAGAGGTTGGACCCAGATCAGGTCAGACAAAATTTCGGGCCTGATCTGGATCCATTCTTTTTGACGCTCACATAGTAGGCATATTCCTGAAGGTTTTTTTTCTAGATAGTTTATTTTGAAAAAAGAAACAAAATAAAAACAGAAAACGAAAATAAAGCATGAAGAATTTCCAAAAATTAATGTAAGTAGCTTAAGAAACTATACTGGCGATGCGGAGTTGTATGCTCATGCGTTTTTGCGTACACGTAGGTACGCCCCTGATTACATTTGCTTTAGATTGAAAAATAATGAGAACAAAACGAATCAGAAATCATCTGATGTTCTTATATTTAATACGCTTGATTCTGTAATTCAACAGGAAAATTACCATTCCCTGTTTGGTTTAATCTCCATATAAAATCTATAACTATTAATAATGTTACTGAAATACAATTTGTATTTTCCAAATATTGAAATATCAAAGAAAATTAGATTGCAAATTAAGGCATTTATCTCAAAACTATGAATTCATTTGACTTTTGAATCTATTTGCATGCTTTTCTCATTTTATGAGACATGTTTCATTCTAATTTAACTTTTCAGAATATTTTCATTAGCTTTTCGGAGTCTCAGAGTTATTTGAATATTTTTGTACTAAATGACATTGATCAATATATCTCGCCAGACATTTCAAATAACTTGTTTTAATGACAATATTTGCCGACGTTCTTGAAGTAACCTCATCAAATACATCATCTTTAGCATGTTTAGTGATTCTCGTTTTCAAATTCCATTCAATGATTACGCCAAAGAAAATGGTATGGTATTATTCAGCTAAATTATGTCATTGTATCTCCACGTTGTTTTCAATGGATTAGTCTCTTGTAAAGCTAACGGAGCTAGGAACCAGTTTTTGGCGTGGCTAGGCAGTGACCTAATAGTTGAATATTTACATTTTCGAAGCAATCCTTTAATGAATTTTAGAAGAACTTCTAGCGATAAGGCGTATATTTTCCCTAGTTGACATGATTACAAACACCAAATTTTCAAATTGCCCTAATGTTTTTAAAATTGGTGTAGTTTGGCAGTAAAATATGCACAGCAGGCTACAAAATACATTTCAAAGTGATTCACCATTTACAATACCGTAAAAACGTGCACTTTCCACTCCCGCCCCTCAATTTACGTCTTTATACTGGGTGCCGTTTAGGCCAAACTTTGAGTAAATGCATTGCTAGTTTTAAAAAAATAAAAGTGCTACAATGTTAAGGATAGGAGTGCTCTTCATTTCCAAAACGTTACCATATTCCTTCTGCGCATGCGTACGAAATACACCTAAAATTGTGTCGTTTGTCATTAGAAAGCGAACGTTTTGTTTGTTTTGTATATGTTACATTTTCATTGTATGCATTACGTTTCTGTCAATCCATCTTAGTTGACGTTTAGGTCTTTCCTTGTTTCATAACAATTTGGTCATCGCAAGCATTGTGCACTCTATACACATACCACGAGAGCATCAAATCGCTATGGAGATGAATATTATCACCTGGTTAATATCTGAGCATTGTGCAGTCCATTTGAAACCCGTCGGTTGACGGCGGTAAGCTATGACAGCACATTTAAAGTACATTGTAGACATCGAGCACACTTTTTTAGTATTCTTGAATATACTCTGTATTATGGGCCACATACCAAAATAACAGAAAATATATAATGGTCCGCGGCATGAGATTTCCAACAAATTGACATTTTGAAAATTGTAGACTTGGACGAGCCTCTGCAGCCTCTGTTTAAGCTTAGAAACTCCAAATGGTGTTCAGTCAATAGCTTAACAATCATAGAATACTCAAGCGACTAGCAAAGGCTCTGATCACATTGCCGGTATGCACAGGCTGTTCTAAGGTTTTGCTGGTCGCACATATAACACATTGTTGGAAATCTCATGCACTGGCTCTTATTATATTGTATTGTATAGAAACATTATCAGTTAGAACGCTTCCTTTCCAAATCACACGCCTGTATTTGGATTCAAATCCAAACTTGATGTGCATGTGTTAGATTACCAGTAGTGTACCTAAACATTTTATAAAATACGCACTTCGGATTGGGGTCAAAGGCAAAGCCCTGGCTTAAGAGCATTCACTGGGCTAGAACCGGGGCTAGAACAAGCTAATAAGGCACGTTATTATATTTGCCTACTGAATATCGTCTGCTGATAACCTTTGTGAAGAGGTTGGACCCAGATCAGGTCAGACAAAATTTCGGGCCTGATCTGGATCCATTCTTTTGACGCTCACATAGTAGGCATATTCCTGAAGGTTTTTTTTTTCTAGATAGTTTATTTTGAAAAAAGAAACAAAATAAAAACAGAAAACGAAAATAAAGCATGAAGAATTTCCAAAAATTAATGTAAGAAGCTTAAGAAACTATACTGGCGGCGCGGAGTTGTATGCTCATGCGTTTTTGCGTACACGTAGGTACGCCCCTGATTACATTTGCTTTAGATTAAAAATTAATGAGAACAAAACGAATCAGAAATCATCTGATGTTCTTATATTTAATACGCTTGATTCTGTAATTCAACAGGAAAATTACCATTCCCTGTTTGGTTTAATCTCCATATAAAATCTATAACTATTAATAATGTTACTGAAATACAATTTGTATTTTCCAAATATTGAAATATCAAAGAAAATTAGATTGCAAATTAAGGCATTTATCTCGAAACTATGAATTCATTTGACTTTTGAATCTATTTGCATGCTTTTCTCATTTTATGAGACATGTTTCATTCTAATTTAACTTTTCAGAATATTTTCATTAGCTTTTCGGAGTCTCAGAGTTATTTGAATATTTTTGTACTAAATGACATTGATCAATATATCTCGCCAGACATTTCAAATAACTTGTTTTAATGACAATATTTGCCGACGTTCTTGAAGTAACCTCATAAAATACATCATCTTTAGCATGTTTAGTGATTCTCGTTTTCAAATTCCATTCAATGATTACGCCAAAGAAAATGGTATGGTATTATTCAGCTAAATTATGTCATTGTATCTCCACGTTGTTTTCAATGGATTGGTCTCTTGTAAAGCTAACGGAGCTAGGAACCAGTTTTTGGCGTGGCTAGGCAGTGACCTAATAGTTGAATATTTACATTTTCGAAGCAATCCTTTAATGAATTTTAGAAGAACTTCTAGCGATAAGGCGTATATTTTCCCTAGTTGACATGATTACAAACACCAAATTTTCAAATTGCCCTAATGTTTTTAAAATTGGTGTAGTTTGGCAGTAAATATGCACAGCAGGCTACAAAATACATTTCAAAGTGATTCACCATTTACAATACCGTGAAAACGTGCACTTTCCACTCCCGCCCCTCAATTTACGTCTTTATACTGGGTGCCGTTTAGGCCAAACTTTGAGTAAATGCATTGCTAGTTTTAAAAAAATAAAAGTGCTACAATGTTAAGGATAGGAGTGCTCTTCATTTCCAAAACGTTACCATATTCCTTCTGCGCATGCGTACGAAATACACCTAAAATTGTGTCGTTTGTCATTAGAAAGCGAACGTTTTGTTTGTTTTGTATATGTTACATTTTCATTGTATGCATTACGTTTCTGTCAATCCATCTTAGTTGACGTTTAGGTCTTTCCTTGTTTCATAACAATTTGGTCATCGCAAGCATTGTGCACTCTATACACATACCACGAGAGCATCAAATCGCTATGGAGATGAATATTATCACCTGGTTAATATCTGAGCATTGTGCAGTCCATTTGAAACCCGTCGGTTGACGGCGGTAAGCTATGACAGCACATTTAAAGTACATTGTAGACATCGAGCACACTTTTTTAGTATTCTTGAATATACTCTGTATTATGGGCCACATACCAAAATAACAGAAAATATATAATGGTCCGCGGCATGAGATTTCCAACAAATTGACATTTTGAAAATTGTAGACTTGGACGAGCCTCTGCAGCCTCTGTTTAAGCTTAGAAACTCCAAATGGTGTTCAGTCAATAGCTTAACAATCATAGAATACTCAAGCGACTAGCAAAGGCTCTGATCACATTGCGGGTATGCACAGGCTGTTCTAAGGTTTTGCTGGTCGCACATATAACACATTGTTGGAAATCTCATGCACTGGCTCTTATTATATTGTATTGTATAGAAACATTATCAGTTAGAACGCTTCCTTTCCAAATCACACGCCTGTATTTGGATTCAAATCCAAACTTGATGTGCATGTGTTAGATTACCAGTAGTGTACCTAAACATTTTATAAAATACGCACTTCGGATTGGGGTCAAAGGCAAAGCCCTGGCTTAAGAGCATTCACTGGGCTAGAACCGGGGCTAGAACAAGCTAATAAGGCACGTTATTATATTTGCCTACTGAATATCGTCTGCTGATAACCTTTGTGAAGAGGTTGGACCCAGATCAGGTCAGACAAAATTTCGGGCCTGATCTGGATCCATTCTTTTTGACGCTCACATAGTAGGCATATTCCTGAAGGTTTTTTTTTCTAGATAGTTTATTTTGAAAAAAGAAACAAAATAAAAACAGAAAACGAAAATAAAGCATGAAGAATTTCCAAAAATTAATGTAAGTAGCTTAAGAAACTATACTGGCGGCGCGGAGTTGTATGCTCATGCGTTTTTGCGTACACGTAGGTACGCCCCTGATTACATTTGCTTTAGATTGAAAAATAATGAGAACAAAACGAATCAGAAATCATCTGATGTTCTTATATTTAATACGCTTGATTCTGTAATTCAACAGGAAAATTACCATTCCCTGTTTGGTTTAATCTCCATATAAAATCTATAACTATTAATAATGTTACTGAAATACAATTTGTATTTTCCAAATATTGAAATATCAAAGAAAATTAGATTGCAAATTAAGGCATTTATCTCGAAACTATGAATTCATTTGACTTTTGAATCTATTTGCATGCTTTTCTCATTTTATGAGACATGTTTCATTCTAATTTAACTTTTCAGAATATTTTCATTAGCTTTTCGGAGTCTCAGAGTTATTTGAATATTTTTGTACTAAATGACATTGATCAATATATCTCGCCAGACATTTCAAATAACTTGTTTTAATGACAATATTTGCCGACGTTCTTGAAGTTACCTCATAAAATACATCATCTTAAGCATGTTTAGTGATTCTCGTTTTCAAATTCCATTCAATGATTTCGCCAAAGAAAATGGTATGGTATTATTCAGCTAAATTATGTCACTGTATCTCCACGTTGTTTTCAATGGATTGGTCTCTTGTAAAGCTAACGGAGCTAGGAACCAGTTTTTGGCGTGGCTAGGCAGTGACCTAATAGTTGAATATTTACATTTTCGAAGCAATCCTTTAATGAATTTTAGAAGAACTTCTAGCGATAAGGCGTATATTTTCCCTAGTTGACATGATTACAAACACCAAATTTTCAAATTGCCCTAATGTTTTTAAAATTGGTGTAGTTTGGCAGTAAAATATGCACAGCAGGCTACAAAATACATTTCAAAGTGATTCACCATTTACAATACCGTGAAAACGTGCACTTTCCACTCCCGCCCCTCAATTTACGTCTTTATACTGGGTGCCGTTTAGGCCAAACTTTGAGTAAATGCATTGCTAGTTTTAAAAAAATAAAAGTGCTACAATGTTAAGGATAGGAGTGCTCTTCATTTCCAAAACGTTACCATATTCCTTCTGCGCATGCGTACGAAATACACCTAAAATTGTGTCGTTTGTCATTAGAAAGCGAACGTTTTGTTTGTTTTGTATACGTTACATTTTCATTGTATGCATTACGTTTCTGTCAATCCATCTTAGTTGACGTTTAGGTCTTTCCTTGTTTCATAACAATTTGGTCATCGCAAGCATTGTGCACTCTATACACATACCACGAGAGCATCAAATCGCTATGGAGATGAATATTATCACCTGGTTAATATCTGAGCATTGTGCAGTCCATTTGAAACCCGTCGGTTGACGGCGGTAAGCTTTGACAGCACATTTAAAGTACATTGTAGACATCGAGCACACTTTTTTAGTATTCTTGAATATACTCTGTATTATGGGCCACATACCAAAATAACAGAAAATATATAATGGTCCGCGGCATGAGATTTCCAACAAATTGACATTTTGAAAATTGTAGACTTGGACGAGCCTCTGCAGCCTCTGTTTAAGCTTAGAAACTCCAAATGGTGTTCAGTCAATAGCTTAACAATCATAGAATACTCAAGCGACTAGCAAAGGCTCTGATCACATTGCGGGTATGCACAGGCTGTTCTAAGGTTTTGCTGGTCGCACATATAACACATTGTTGGAAATCTCATGCACTGGCTCTTATTATATTGTATTGTATAGAAACATTATCAGTTAGAACGCTTCCTTTCCAAATCACACGCCTGTATTTGGATTCAAATCCAAACTTGATGTGCATGTGTTAGATTACCAGTAGTGTACCTAAACATTTTATAAAATACGCACTTCGGATTGGGGTCAAAGGCAAAGCCCTGGCTTAAGAGCATTCACAGGGCTAGAACCGGGGCTAGAACAAGCTAATAAGGCACGTTATTATATTTGCCTACTGAATATCGTCTGCTGATAACCTTTGTGAAGAGGTTGGACCCAGATCAGGTCAGACAAAATTTCGGGCCTGATCTGGATCCATTCTTTTTGACGCTCACATAGTAGGCATATTCCTGAAGGTTTTTTTTTCTAGATAGTTTATTTTGAAAAAAGAAACAAAATAAAAACAGAAAACGAAAATAAAGCATGAAGAATTTCCAAAAATTAATGTAAGTAGCTTAAGAAACTATACTGGCGACGCGGAGTTGTATGCTCATGCGTTTTTGCGTACACGTAGGTACGCCCCTGATTACATTTGCTTTAGATTGAAAAATAATGAGAACAAAACGAATCAGAAATCATCGGATGTTCTTATATTTAATACGCTTGATTCTGTAATTCAACAGGAAAATTACCATTCCCTGTTTGGTTTAATCTCCATATAAAATCTATAACTATTAATAATGTTACTGAAATACAATTTGTATTTTCCAAATATTGAAATATCAAAGAAAATTCGATTGCAAATTAAGGCATTTATCTCGAAACTATGAATTCATTTGACTTTTGAATCTATTTGCATGCTTTTTCTCATTTTATGAGACATGTTTCATTCTAATTTAACTTTTCAGAATATTTTCATTATCTTTTCGGAGTCTCAGAGTTATTTGAATATTTTTGTACTAAATGACATTGATCAATATATCTCGCCAGACATTTCAAATAACTTGTTTTAATGACAATATTTGCCGACGTTCTTGAAGTAACCTCATAAAATACATCATCTTTAGCATGTTTAGTGATTCTCGTTTTCAAATTCCATTCAATGATTACGCCAAAGAAAATGGTATGTAATAATTCAGCTAAATTATGTCACTGTATCTCCACGTTGTTTTCAATGGATTGGTCTCTTGTAAAGCTAACGGAGCTAGGAACCAGTTTTTGGCGTGGCTAGGCAGTGACCTAATAGTTGAATATTTACATTTTCGAAGCAATCCTTTAATGAATTTTAGAAGAACTTCTAGCGATAAGGCGTATATTTTCCCTAGTTGACATGATTACAAACACCAAATTTTCAAATTGCCCTAATGTTTTTAAAATTGGTGTAGTTTGGCAGTAAAATATGCACAGCAGGCTACACAATACATTTTAAAGTGATTCACCATTTACAATACCGTGAAAACGTGCACTTTCCACTCCCGCCCCTCAATTTACGTCTTTATACTGGGTGCCGTTTAGGCCAAACTTTGAGTAAATGCATTGCTAGTTTTAAAAAAATAAAAGTGCTACAATGTTAAGGATAGAAGTGCTCTTCATTTCCAAAACGTTACCATATTCCTTCTGCGCATGCGTACGAAATACACCTAAAATTGTGTCGTTTGTCATTAGAAAGATGAAAATGGTGTCTTTCAGTTTGTTTTATGATGCTTTGCCCCCCTAGACCCAAAATGCCCTTTACATATGTTGTAAATGTTTATAGCGACATGTCGTTGTCCAAAGGGCATCTTGGGTCTAGGGGGGCAAAGCATCTAAAAATAAACTGAAAGACACTATTTTCATCTTTCCAATGACAAACGTCACAATTTTAAGGTGTATTTCGTACGCATGCGCAGAAGGAATACGGTAAGGTTAGGGAAATGAAGAGCATTTCTATCCTTAACATTTTAGCACTTTTACTTTTTTATAACTAGCAATGCATTTACTCAAAATCTCGTCTAAACAGCACCCAGTATAAAGACGTAAATGAGGGGTTGGAGTAGAAAGTGCACGTTTTCACGGTATTGTAAATGGTGAATCGCTTTGAAACGTATTTTGTTGCTAACTATGCATATTTTACTGCTGAACTGCACCAATTTTAAAATCATCAGGGCAATTTGAAAATTTGGTGTTCGTAATCATGTCAACTAGGGAAAATATACGCCTTATCGCTAGAAGTTCTTTCGCAACCGTTCATAGCCTCATGAGTTTAACAAATTTGATTGACAGCTGCCAAGTTCACTTGTCCGTGCAATACGCTTCGAACTTCGAACTCATCCGCCAGAAGTGACACTGACGCTGTGATTGACTGCAAACCACACCCAAGTCGCACGTGCAAAACAAGTCTCTTGATTGCTCCATTTGCTGTCCGTGTTCACGCTTTTCCTGTTAACACTACGACAAGGGCGTACTTCGAATCGAACTGTAGTCCCTACTATAGTTACTAAAGTTTGATTCGAACACGTATAGTCGCTACTAGGGTGACGTCACGAACCTACTGGAGATGGTCGGAGCACCGTTACTCTAGTAGATAGGCTGGTTCCCTACTTTAGACATATCTAACGATGGGTTCAAGATCTAGCACGATGGGTACAAGATCGGTCAGTAGCCTCAAAATGATAAATTATTATGTTTTTGTAAAATAAACCTAGCTGAGTATAATCTTTGGTCCCACTTATTCGTAAATTGATTATTAGAAAGCGATGTGCAGTTAAATAACATCCTTTTTGTCTACTACGAAGAATTGAAGTGGAGCTTACAGGGCTATTATTTTTGTTTACTTGCCAACCAACTAAAAGTTCAAACTTTAGTCGTTCGGGTGTAAACGTGCGTGCGCATCTATTACGTAAGAACTATAGTAGGAACTTTAGTTCGATTCGAAGTACGCCTAGACCGTTAATACGATTATATTTTAAATACAAACTGTTTCAATTCATAGATTAAAAATATTTTTTTTTTATTTTAGATATTTATAATAAAATGTAAATATAAGCAATGAGCTTATTTTTTGGAATGTTCATGGGATCATGAATATGTCGGGTCTCTTGTAAAGTCGAGCTTTACTTACTTTGCAAGAGACGCGAAGTATTCATGAATCCATGAACATTCCAAAAAATAAATTAATTTTTTAAATAATAGAGATACTACGTTATCTTACAAGGCTGTCACGAGAGGATTGTTCATTGGAACTCAAAAACACGGTCGTCAAGTGACGTCAGTATTAGACAAAGTGACGTCATAATATAATATTTCATCTTTAGAAGTTTACTTTAAAATAAAATAGTGAACAAGAAACATAATCATTATATGTGTAAGGGTTTGATAGTCAAATCCACCCCCCCCCCCCTGAACACCGTTTCTCATCACTCGGTAAGCCTCGTGATGTAAAACGGCGATCCTCTGGACGGATTGTTAGAACGAATGGTGTAAGCCAATTAAGAGTTGGTATAAAAACAGTAAACCCTCAATACCTCGAACTACTATATATGGATTTCCTAATGAGTCCCTAAAATTATTTCAAGAGCTCCAGGTATCCATTAGTTTATGATGATTCAGAAAGCTTCGTGCTATTTCATCTTTAATCATTTGTATTCCGATGTTTTTTCCCCAAAATACAGATAAATGCTACAAGGATTGAATTGCCCATTATATATTTATGGGGCCACAGGTCGGAATTTCCAATTTATGATGAAGTTCTGTCCCTGAAGATTGTTTTGACATCAGCAAGAAGTGTATGCCACTTTATGTGGCATTCCATCTGGATCTTTACTTTCTGCCAAAGTACTCATTTAGGGGTTTCCAGTATACAAAAAGTCAAAAGGAATATTTTGTGTAATCATTTGAATCGCCTCATTGAGGCGATTCCAATGACAACACACAACATACCGACGCAAATAGTATCCGTTTACATACTTACTTACTTACCTACTTACTTGCTTGCCTGCCTACTTACTTACTTACTTACTTACTTACTTACTTACTTACTTACTTGCTTGCTTGCTTACTTACTTACTTCTTTACTTACTTACTTACTTACTTATTTACTTATTTGCTTGCTTGCTTACTTACTTACTTACTTACTTACTTACTTACTTACTTACTTACTTACTTATTTACTTACTGACTTACTTACTTACTGACTGACTTTTTTACTTACTTACTTACTTACTTACTTTCTTACTTACTTACTTACTTACTTACTTACTTACTTACTTACTTACTTACTTACTTACTTACTTACTTACTTACTTACTTACTTACTTGCTTACTTACTTACTTACTTACTTACTAACTAACTTACTTACTTAGGTTTAACAGACGATACTTATTTCAAGTACCACAACGCAAAACATTTTATCTCATTGTGGACCTGAAACCCTCAAACGCATTACGTGGCATTTCATCTAAGTCTTCACTGTTTGGTAGGACCTAATCGACCATCAGAGAACGAAATATAGTATGTGTATTTTTGGAAATTATAACACTATGATCCCTCAATGTATACAATGGACCATCCTGACTTAACAGTATCAACTTTATGGAAAATTGTGTCGGTCCTAAAAGGGTTACTGAAGGGACTTTCATGTCTGCTGATATCTAATTCCTAAATAATGTCTCCTGAAATGTCAAATTAGGTCAAACATGAAAAATTTCCTTTTAGCCTATTTAGGCCATTATTTTCTGATATTATAGCAACGGTAAAAATCAAATAAATGCAAGACTTATATAATCGGCTTTAACATAAATGTTTTGCAAATAATTGCATGCATGGTTGTCAACCCAATGGGTTGGCAACTTTGCTTTCCTCTTTAATTGCATTCTAGTGGGTCGGACTTCAGACTCTAAGACGGTTTCGACTTAAAGTAAGATAGGGTGCAAAGACCAGGAATCGATACAATCCAGTACCACACCTGACCCAAGATACCAATGGGAAAGTAACAAACTCACCATTAGACACCACAAACGGGAGCCAAGAGGTCAGCCCTTTCCCAGCAGGTGACCACAAGGCACATATAAACAGACACGCACAAAGGCATATCAAACAAAAGACAGAAAAAGAGCATCAAAGATCCACAAAAGAAGTACCGCCTTGGAACGGTCAGTAAAATAATTTACTGAAGGGCTTTAACCAGTTTTACGGCGCGCCAACTTCACCCTTAATTCAGATGTGGATCAAGAAACATAAATATTTGATTTGCATGAAAGACCCCTAACTTACCAAAGCATCATCTCCTAGAACATATAAATCAAGATATAACAAGGAGATAAAGTAAAGAAAATGACTCAACAGTAAATAAAACTGAATACCAGAGCAAAAGAAATCCAACAGGTAAACCCCTCAGGGCCCGACAAACAGCCAAAGCATCAGGCCCCTACCATCTCATCAATAGATAAGTCTTTTTAAGTCGAAACCGTCCTAGAGTCTAAGGTCCGGCCCACCGGCGTGCAATTAAAGAGGAAAGCAAAGTTGCCAGCCGTGATTGGGTTGGCCACCAAGCATGCAGTCTGTTGAAAAACATTAATGGTAAAGCCAATCTTTTTATAATGGGAAATTATTTTAATGAACTGCGCTGAAAAATTATTAGAGCCAACAATCTTCTTTAATTTATACACCAAGTCACCCTAGAATTCAGGTTCAGAAAGTCCTTGGCGCAGGAAAGATTAAAGTCTAGCTTGGAATTTAGATATCAAATCATAGTATCGTCTATAAAATTTATAAAAGGTTTTGCGAGGTTAATGATACCGATAGCCTTGTATAAGAAGTTTCTGAGTTAACAATTTATTGCGAGTATTGAAGTCAGTAACATAGCTAGATGCTCTAGCAAAACGAATGAGCTGAGAGATATATAGTCTCCATAGCATGTAGATCAAGGAACATCACCATCTAAAAATGGGAAATTGACAAAAAAAATCAAAATCAAAGTCGTCACGTTTATCATAAATTTTGGTAGAAACAATATCATTAGAAATTGACAAATGTAAGTCTCAAAATGCGGCTTCGGTATCAGAGGTATTAGCTTTATTAAGTTGGAGCTCTAAAGGGTGTATTTGACTTACCATATTTTCAAAATAAACATTATTATTGTTTAAAATATCGTCCAAATATCAAGATGTAGAGTTAAACTCATCAATAACATCAGCCTGCTTATCATCAGAAAGAGACACCATAAAGTCCCTCTCATAACAAAACAGGAATAAATCAGCAACCAGGGGAGCACAATTAGTGCCAATAGGAATCCCAACTATTTGTCTATACAGCTTGGTGCCAAACCGAATAAAAATGTTTTCCAACAGAAAGGTCAGCGCATCATATACATTTTTACATGAACATGTATGATATTTTTAGGATTCTCTCAAGTAAAAAATGAATTTCTATTGATGGCTTATCTATTGATGAGATGGTAGGGGCCTGATGTTTTGGCTGTTTGTCGGGTCCACCGGCGTTTACCTGCTGGATTTAATTTGCTCTGGTATTCAGTTTTATTTACTGTTGAGTCTTTAGCTATGCTTTATTTTCTTTTTATATCTTGATTTATATGTTCTAGGAGATGATACATTGATAAGTTAGGGGTCATTCATGCAAACCAAATATCTTTGTGTCTTGATTCACATCTGAATTGAGGGTGAGGTTGGCGCCCTGAAACCGATTTAATTCCTCCAGTAAAATATTTTACTGACCATTCCAAGGCGGTACTTCTTTTGTGGACCATTTATGTTTTTTCTGTTTTGCGTTTGCTATGCCTTTGTGCGCGTCTGTTTATTTGTGCCTTGTTGTCACCTGTTGGGAAAGGGTTGACCTCTTTTCTCTCGTTTGTGGTGTCTAATTGTGAGTTTGTCACTTTCCCATTGGTATCCTGTGTCAGTAATGGTACTTGATTGTATCGAATCCTGATCTTTGCACCCTTACTTATTTTTCCTAAAAGCAATTAGGAGCAACGTTTATTTTACTGTTTTTTCTTTTTATTTTTGCTTCAGAGCCTCTAAAACGCGTAACTCTTTTGGTGTTAACCCTTTGAAGTTTGAAATTCCTAAACGGGTAACTTGACAAACAATGAAGACCCAGATTACATACACATGTACATGCCTCAGAAAGCGGTGTTTTATCAGGGTCAACGAAGTTTGCTTAGGTAAAATTAATCGTGAGAGAAAGAAGAAATACAGTATTATACGACACACGTACAAATGGACGTAGCATGTATTTACTGAATACGGGCAATGGACCATCCTGACTTATCTACAGTATACAGGCCTATAGTTAAGAGTGCATAACAAAAAATAATTTTCTTATTTCTCAAACAAAACATATGTTTTGGGTGCTCAATGAGACGGTTCTTTTGAGCACCCAAAACTTATGTTAAAACTCATGAGTAAGAAAGTATTCACAATCTAAGGCTAAACAATGTTTTTGTTATCGAAACATGTGCACGGTATAGCCATTACTGAAGTGTCATGTTCCACTAGCAATGGCCAGTCTCAGACGCGAGAATTTATGAGGGAATATAATTTGTTATCAAATCTGTGCAATGTCATAGTGTAGCGAATGTCATAGACATGATATGTTTTTCCAGTGAAAGTAATATATCACTGTCTATGCTGATAGCTCTTCGTCGCTGAACATTTAAAGGGCATTTTCATCTTTAAGCTGGCAGCTCGTAGACAAGCCTCGCAGAATGAGAACATGGGCCAAAATACCCCCCCCCCCTAAATGTGTATGTTTGTGCGTAGTTGAAACATTCTTCAGCTACGTGCGAAATTTTAGAATAAAAAGCGAAGCCTACTAAAGCAGACTGTACATGAACCGTAATCAATTGATAGACGGTTTGTTTCATAAAATGCTTATCCCTTTAAGCAAGGCGGGGTGCATTATATAGTGGGCCAGTACACGAGATTTTGCTACTAAAAGCATCATCGATCAGCGAAGATTCTGGCAAGTCTGCACATATGTGCAGACTCGCTAGCGCCTTCGCTGCTCGCATACACAAGGTATGGATGTAGATGAAATAACAGACCAACTTTAGGCCTCTAGCTTCGTTGAATACGCCAGTATGGGCGTTTACGAAAGGCATATTCGCGCATATGCAATAAGTACCGAAAACTCGTGCACTGACATCTTGATCACATGGAGCATTTCACAGGAAAATTGTCAATTTGACCCTGCCATTAATCCGCACTGACGAATCTAGATACACTGATGAGGACCAAACACAGTACTTAACCCTTTAAAGACCAGAAAACCCTAAACGGGTATTTTGGCAAACCGAGTGAAGACCCAGATGAAATGTTCCATCAGGGTCTACACTGTTTGCTGAGTCAAAATTGATATTCAGAGAACAAATACAATATTTTTGAAAATTAATATGTGTGACCCCTCAATATACACCATGGACCATCTTGACCTTATTGGGTGTAAGTTTATGGAAACTTCCATTGGTTCTAAAAGGGGAGTTAATATACCCAAGCTCATGATACGCCACTTTTTAAAAATTTAAATGATAACCGAGGACCTATGCCAGCCTGCGTGATTGCGCAGCCTGGCAAATGTATCCACTGTTCACATCAAAGTTCATATTCAATTGGTCTGTCTCTTAGCATGAAACATACTTATATGAAAATCCCCCATGAATATAGCAACAAATTGCGTCAAATGCTAATAACTAATTCGGTACTGTTACGCAGTAAGAGACGCATGAGATTGCATCTTAATTTGCATAATGATTTTATTTTATGTAATGGATATGTAGCCTTTTTCTGGAAGTTAGAAGCAAAACGACTAATCAATGTGTGTGGCCATTCATAACTTGAGAAGCATTGGCTATATCGTCCATGAAATTGTCATCGACGCGAGAAAACTTGTCTTTCTGGCTTGCGAACAACAAAGGCGCAGACAAGTCTACGCATCCTTATCGACTGATCAGCGCCTTTGTTATTCTCGTTTTGGAAAGTATCATATCTAAACATGCTACAAGCGAGATTTAAATTATCTCTGTAGCTACGGAGATTGGTTTGAGTCTCGCCCTGACGGAATCCCCGAAGACAGGTTTTGTCGGGTCTATTTTCTATATGTTGAATAGCAAAAACAGAGTTTTCAACCCATATTTTTCAATTGGTACTTGTCCAATGAGAAATGCGCTTTTAAAATGTTGCGGATAATTCTAGAGTTTAACCTACTGTCTTTTTCATAGAAAAAATATCATTTTCTTTGAAACTTTTCTCTGGTCATTTTATGGGCAATCCTTTATTAAGACTTTCCGAGGTCCTTTTGTCTTTGTTTAAAGCAATATAGTGTTCTGCTTCTTTTCTTTCATGTAATATTTTCTAAAAGTCATCAGGAGTTGGTATCTGCATTATATACTTTGATGCAAATATATAATGTTTGGCTATAAGAATGATAAAGTCAATCATTTACGTTTTTTATATAATTGTTTTATCTAAGATACCAAAACTAATTCTATGATACGTAAAGTCGATCTCTAAATTATTGTATTTTATGAACTTTTGTATTTTGACCAATTTTCTTGCACATTAAAGCATTCCCAAAATAAGTGTGCATTCGTTTCTTCTTGCAATGCACAAAAATAACATAACACAGTTGGAGCTAGTTTACATTTAAGTTTGGTACAACTCGCAGTAAATAGTTGTAGCAAACGTCTTAATTTCATATCAATTGTACATCTGTGTGCAATCTGATATGTGTTTTTCCCAAACATATATCATCATTTTGACAATCATCTTTCCATTTTACTTCTGATTTTAACTTTTCTTGTGATGAATCTTTTAATTGTTTGCTGTATATGGCTTTATTGATGTTATGTTTCAATGCAATTATGTCTATATTTGTTTTTCCTGATCAATTCCTTGTTCCGTAGCAGTTCACTTTTGAGTAAACGCTTCCAACCTTCAAGTATATTGCCAATAATTTGATGGTGTTTTGAAAAGTCAAGTGGTATTTAGATCGTATAATTTTTGTAAATTATTAAAATTATATATAAAAGGTATTTGATCCATAATCATAAATATGCTCTATGTATTTTATTCCCTTTTCATGCCACTCTTTATAGTAAATTATATTGTTATCACATTTGATATGTAAGAATTATAACAAATAATATGTTTTATATGCATGTAGGTGTTTCCCTTGTAATTGACTTAATGAACTTAAGATATTTTTCAAATATAGATTATCTTTACTTATTTGCGCAGAGTCATTTTCTTTAAGATTACTTTCTAATACTAGTTCATTCCCATAACTATCGAGTTATTGTGTATAAATAATCTGGAAAATAACGAATCCTTCAGAAAAAGAGAGTACCTACTTTATAAAAAATCAGCAGACTCGGTTTTATTGAGTCTATTCTTGAGAACTAATGGAAAGTGCAATGATTCTCACGCCCCTATGACTGGCTTAAGCTGTATTCTGCTTTCCGTCACAGCCCAATATTCCTGAAGGACCAGAATATGGAATAAATTTCAACACTAAGCTTTTCCATAAAGTAGAAGTAGACTCATCGTCGAAAATGCGTTTCATCCAACTTGGTTTAGTGAGTTTAAAAAACATACAAGATTTATCATTCTAAGACCCCCATTATTATAATCTATAGCGTATTTTGCTTAATTTTATCAGGTTTGGATTAATTCTTTCAGGGGTCTAACAATACTGTGCAAGGGTATATTGGTCTCACCAAAGCAAAGTTTTTTTTATAACGGTAATTCTACCCATCAGCGTCAATTTTCTGTGCTGTCATGGTTTTAAACAATAAGTGAAATCATTTAATTTATAGATACAGGTTCTGTTCTTGCATATTTTTAGTTTCTGCAAAAAAGATTATTCGTAAAGTTTTTGCTGATTCTGATGGACATTAAAAGTTTAAATGTTTCAGATATTCAACAGCAGACTTTCTTATAGATCCTATTCTTAGGGCAGTAGTTTTTTAATGTTTAGTTTAAATCCAGAAACAGATTTGATGGCTTCCAAAACATCAATGAGTTCATGGAAGGATTTTAAAGTCCCATCCAGTGCAAAGGTTGCATCATCTGCAAACATTGTACTTTTAAATGTTTAAATGTTTAGATTCATTGAATACCACCAATATTCTTATTTTCTCTCAATGTTGCAGCAAATAATTCGACACAGATTATAAATAGGTAAACAGATAGTGGATATCCCTGTCTTAAAGCCCTTTTTATGTGAAAAAAATCTGTCATGTACCATGAATTGGTTACTGAACTAATTACATTATCGTAAAACATTTGACCTATTTAATAATATCAATGCCAAAATTAAAACACTTCAAGCAGTTAAACATAAAATCATGACTAATACTTTTAAAAACCTTCTCAAAGTAATCAAGGGTGCAAAGATCAGGAATCGATACAATCAAGTACCACACCTGAACCAGGATACCAATGGCATAGTGACAAACTCACAGTTATATACCACAAACGAGAGCCAAGAGGTCAGCCCTTTTCCCAGCAGGTGACTACAAGGCAAAATAAACAGACGCGCACAAAGGCATACCAAACACAAGACAGAAAAAACATAAAAGATCCACAAAAGAAGTACCGCCTTGGAATGGTCAGTAATATATTTAACTGGAGGGCTTAAACCAGTGTTAAGTCGCAAATCTCACTATTAATTCTGATGTGGACCAGGGCACATTTGGGAAAGTGACAAACAACAACAAACACGACAGCAAAGAGGTCAGCTCTTTCCCAGAAGGTGACCACAGGGCTACAAGGAACAGACACCACAGCACATCACACACCAACATGAAGTATGGCTAACAAAAATGATCCACAAAAGAAGCACCGCCTTGGAACGGCCAGTAAATAATACTTTTACTGGAGGACTTAAACCAGTTTCAAGGCGCCAACTTCACCCCAAATTCAGATGTGGATCAAGACTCATGGATATTTGGTTTGCATGAAAGACCCCTAACTTGTCAATGCATCATCTCCCAGGAAATATAAATCAAGTTATAAAAAAGGAGATAAAGCAAAGATAAGGACTCAACATTGAAATAAAACTGAATTCTGGAGCAAAAGAAATCCAACAGGTAAAAACCCGACGGACCCGTCAAACAGCCAAAGCATCAGGCCCCTACCATCTCATTAATAGATAAGTCTTTAAGTAAGAACCGTCATAGAGTCTGAAGTTCGATTCAGCAGCATGCAGTTTAAGAAGAAAGCAAAGTTGCCAACTGTGATTGGGTTGACCACCAAGCATGCAGTCTGTTGCTATGCATTAGTGCTATAGCCAATCTTTTTTTTAATGGGGAATTATTTTAATGAAATGCGCTGAAAAATTATTAGAGCCAACAATCTTCTTTAATGTATACACCAAGTCACCATAGAATTCAGGTTCCGAAAGTCCTTGGCACAAGAGAGATTTAATTCCAGCTTGGATTTTAGATATCAAATCATAGTATCGTCTATAAAATATAGAAAATGTTTTGCAAATGTTATAATACTGATAGCCTTGTTTAAGAATTTTCTGAGTTAACAATTTATTTCATGAGTTGAAGTCAGTAACATAGCTAGATGCCCTAGCAAAACAAATGAGTTTATACATATAAACCCCATAGGATGTAGAGCGAGGAACATCACCATCTAAGTACTCAAATTATAAGTAGACAAACTAGAATTTGCAATAAATCTTGCTTTTTAAGGCCCTGTCACACTATAACGTTTTAGCCAACGTATGCCGACGTATGAAATATATATCTAGTACGCTGGCATACGCTGAAATCTAATAAAAAATCAGAGGAAGCCTCTCTCTGAACTTATGCAAAGCGTACGTGAAACGAGCATAGAACGTATGTCTAACTTATGAGTATCTTATTCCCGATGTAACATAACTTATAATCGTATCAGCGTATAAAAGCGTATGCCCAGCGTATCACTAGCGTTCTTGAAACTTATGCACAACGAACGTCTAACGTTTGCTGAATTGTACATATAACGTACGTTAACGTATGCATAACTTACATGTAGCGTACTTCTAACTTATGTCAAACGTATAAAACAGTACAACATTTTGGGACCATTTTGTCATATGGCAACGTATACCAACGTACTGTAGCGTGTTTGTAACGTATTGATAACGTATCTCTAACTTATTCAGCGTACACCAACGTATTTGGTGAATTTTCATACGTTGGTGCTAACGTACCTTAACGTATGCATAGCTTACCCGTTGCGTACATCTAACTTATGCCTAACGTATAAGCAATACGTCGGCATACGCTGAAGATTTTTTATGCAAGCACAAAATTTTGGGATCTGTTCGTCGTATGACAACGTATACCAACGTACAGTAGCGTGTTCGAAACGTGTTTAAAACTTATCTCTAACGTATTCAGCGTACACCAACGTACTTGCTTAATTTCTCATACGTCCGCATACGCTGGTGCTAACGTACCTTAACGTATCCATAACTTACCTACTGCGTACATCTAGCGTATGCCTAGCGTATAGAAACAGTACGTTTTTATACGCTGTTATTTTTTATGGATGCACAAAATGTTGGACCTCTTGGCCGTATGTCAACGTATACCACCGTACTATAGCGTATTAGTAACGTGTTTAAAACTTATTTCTAACGTACTCAGCGTATACCAACGTACTTGCTGAATTTTTCATACGTCGGCATACGTTGGTGCTATACGTCGTAGTGTGACAGGGCCTTTAGGGTTTTATGGAGTTTAGGTAACCAGTACAACGTAGGAACTTTGTCTTTGTTTTCTTTAGCTTTGACACCGAAATATAGGGCTGTATGACAACCATGTCTATCGACAATTACCATCTCACTCAAAGAAGACTGCAGTTTAAAGGCACTATTGTCGACTAGCTCACGCTTAAGAGTATTAATATAATACAATCGTCAAACAAATACAACAATGTTAGCAGCTTTATCTGCTGGAACCAAAACATAGTTCATATGAGAATCCTGGTTACCTCGTTTAAAATGACAAAAAGAAGAGGTTTAGGGGGTAAAAGGTGTTTATTACTGCAAAGAGTAATGAAAAATAGTAAGTGAGTATTATCAGGAAACATCACAATCACAAACTGCAGACCACCCATGGCACCGCGAGGAAGAGCCGCACAACAACCACGAGACACTAAGAAGACAAACTAAGCAAAGCAATCAGCTATCTCTTACCCATCAAGATGATTGCAAAACTAGAATGGACATAAAGTAACGTACACCAAAACGTACAACAATAATTACAAACTCCCACAATGGGAGTAACAATAAACACCACGTCAAAAACAACAGAACCACTGCCTTAGAACGAACAGCGGCCTAAGCCAACGGGGTGGGGGGGGCTTAATTGCATTTTACTGGTATCAAATTTTCGCCATAGATTATGTTGTTCTTAACACTACATGATAATCTTCTTCTAGCGTTTCTATTGTTTATTGTGTGAGAGGAGTATTCACTCCAATATATCTTCCCTGGATGAAACTAGTTTGTGAATTTTCTATAATATAGGATAAGTATTTTTCTAATTCTATTTGAAATTGTTTTTGTTACTATTTTATAGTCAGTGTTTAATAATGTTAGAGGTCGCCAGTTGGTTAAGTTGCCTAGGTCATTATTCTTTTTTTGGGAAGGAAAATAAATAAATTTGCTTTTCCATAACAGTCATATCTCCATTTTCAAATTAATAATTCAGTGGTTTTACATAATAACTTTTTAATTGGCTCCAAATTTTTTTGTAATATTCTGTAGTTATTCCAACAGAACCAGGACTTTTTTGTTTTGCTTTGTTTTAAGGGGCTGGTGCACATTCATATTCTGTTACGAGACCTGGTATACTGTTTTTCTCATAATTTGTAAATTTTATATTAATGTTTTTGTTGAATTGTTCAATGTTTTTAGTATCTATGTTTTGGTAATTATATGATTGCTCATAGTAGGACTCAAGTTAGTTTAATATGTGTATAGGATTATTAATTTCTCTACCATCTTTATTTAGTCTTGCCATTGTTTTTACCGTTAATATTTCCTTTTCTAGATTAGCAAAGAAATAGTGTTTTTCTCCCCCCCCCCCTTCTATATAGTCTTCGCTTGCCCTTCCTATATATCCATTTACCTCTTCCAACTTGTTTTTCTAGTCTTTTAGTAGATTGTTTTTTCCAAAAAGTTTTTTACGGCTGAAATCATGTTGTCGCCATTGATTAAGTGAGGAGCACTTTGGCTCAGTGAAAGATTGCTTGACATGTGATCAAGAGTCCATACAAGAAGTCCCCAGTGCAAAACTCACTGACAGCATTGTGTTGTACATATGTATCCTTGAGCAACACTTTTAAAACCATCATGGGTGTGAGGTTGGGATAGAAAAATCTGTCACGAGGATCAACGTTTGCTGAGTACTGACAAACTTATCACAGGGGACGGATTTTTCCTGGATAGGTTAAGATGCGAGATGACATGATTACGTCACATATAAAAGGCGTCAACTTACGTTCGGCTTTTCGATTTTTATACTTCCCACGGGTTGGTACTGAGATATAAGAATCTAACATGAGTGTGATGGTAGGATAAAAAAATCCGTCCTGAGGATCGCCGTTTGGCTTTACGAGGCTTGCCGAGTAATGACAAACGGTGATCGTGAGGGACGGATTTTTCCATCCTACCATCACACGAATAATAGACGTCACTGTTTTATTTTATTATTGTAAAATATGCTTCGAGAAGTCCCTGAATACAAGATGCAATTTCACATGATTACGTCACTTTAACATGACTATGGCGTGATTTGATGGCCATGTGCGTGAGTTCGAATACAACGCATGCATTTAGCCCTCGCGTGCTAGCCTGTGTAAGATAGCATGTGTAAGATAAGATTTTCTATCCAAATATCATTATATGGTGTGCAAGAACATTTTTTTCGAAGGATAACAAGCCCAAGGAACTGCCAATACTTTGCCAGACATGTATTCTACACAAGCAATACATTTTCGGTACTGTTAATTACTGAGATAAAGACAACTAATTCTGCCTTTAATAGTCGAACTAGTCCTTTAAGACATTACATTACTCCTGTGACCATATGTTTTAATTTGTCTTGACGCTCTGATTACATTGAATGCTCAGCATTGAGATTTTAGCAATATTTATTAGTCTGTTCCGTGACAAATTGACGCTGCCACAAAAGCTTGGATAAGGACCGCTGATCAAAAGACAATATATTGTCTGCTCTAAACGTTCGTTTATCATACTTGAAAATCTCCCTCTAGCTGCAAATGTGAAAACATTAGTCTTTGCTCTATTCCAAATGTTTACTGTAACACGCACTGCATAGTTCAACCTTTGCATACTGTAAACCTCTTCATGCTTATCAATTCGAACTGCCTCGGCCAATTTCGCGAAATTCCGTGACATCAGACCACGGATGTACATTGAGGATCTACTTTAATAACGTGGGTGATGATGTGACACTGACGTTATATAACGCAACGCTGACGTCACAGTCAACCATGTTAACACAACAGCAAGTGTGATTGCAGGAAAAAACGGTTATAAATGAAGTTCTTTTTTTTAATATTCAGCTGATTAAATTTTAAAATGGATTTTAATGGGGCTAAACTCACATGCTAAAATCTAATTTTCCTTATGTCTTTTCCGGCTAGTATAATTGTCTTTTTTCGTACATGGTTCTACGCGCAATACGCTTTACGTACACCCGAGGCTTGATTCAATTTTCTAATTGTGCCGAACTTTCCCAAATGCATGATTATTTGAATTAAGTATGAAAAATAGAGGATCTTAATACATGATTGCTCATGTTGTACAAAATTTATAAAACGAGTGGGGGAAAAGAGATAAAATGCGAGGCTTGCCGAGAATTTGATCTTTTTTCGCAACGAGCTTTAATGAATTCAACAAAACAAGATCACAATGTTAGATTATATTTATCATATGACATTAAGATTGCTTTAAAATCTTATTTCCCCCGTAAAAACGTTATAATTTAGTCAATACATGTGATGTACGCAACGTCGTTATTCACGTCATAACGTTTACCGAAAATCTGTAAAAGCACTAATTGTTTATAGATTTTATTCCGCGGCGTTATTTCCCTCCCAGACGCGACGTTATAATTATGATAAAAACAGTTTTATAACTCGGGCCAGATTTGTAACGTTGTCAACTGGCTGAGGTTAATTCATCTTATCAGTTTGCACTGTTTTTTTCCCATTTCCTCTGTTTTAGCATTTCTGCATTATAATTTTAGCAAATTGTTTTACAAATCTACAGTTTATTAAATGTTCTTAGACAAAACCAGCAATATAATATATGCGAGGGGCATTTGGAAAGTTCTTAGCATGGCATTATAACTCCACAATGCGTTGATAAAATGCTATCAAATAATACTTTTTTGGAAACTATAATTCAACAGCTACTTGATGGTTTAATTTTTGTCGAAAAAGGACTCGGTGTGCACGTGCAGTGAATGCTCAACATGAGTAGGGTTTATACACTGACTGAAATTAAATGCAAAATGGTTGTAAAAACTTGGGGACCTTATCTACGATCATAGTGGTTTGACAAATTGACGATTTTGTGCCAATTTAATTTTATTAAAATATATTATGCGATCACTGCTTGCACGACTTACACCTTTACATTTGGAAAATTTTGACTAATAGAGAAATGGTAAACTTTCAAAAATGGGACTTTTTCGATTTTTTTTATACTTTTACTATAAATTGTTTCACTACAGGAGCACGAAAAATGCCTATTGAGTAAATGTTTTGCTTTATTTGTAGCAAACAATGCATAAATATCATTTCGTCGCACAAAAAGTGTAGCTTGTTTAGTTCTGTATTCAAGAAAATAATTCCTAATAACACCACCCCATCTCTTCAAGAAGTGGGTAGGGTAACTTAAACTCTCACATTTTGTCGATGGCATAAGAACTTCTCATGGTATCGCGTTAACCATCACCGACAATATTGATTGATTTCTACTCTCAAGGTTTTTTACTATTTTGTTTGCTACCGTTTTCAGTTGAAATGAACCAGAACGTCAACTAATAGCTAAACTTACTCTGCCCCATGGAAAGATTATAAGAGTTATCTTTCCTTTGTTATGATTAGCAGAATTTCTTTTGGTTTCGATACAAAGAGCATAAAGTTTTTTTCTTCAAATTTGGAAAAAACACATGGGAACGATACCCGTAAAGTTTAAACGGAGTCGGTTTTATAGCGAGATTAATCACTGCTGTTTCACATATAATTGATTTTGTGCAGACTGGGAGCCAGCAAATTAATGTGAACTTTGAAATGGTCAATATCTTGTACAATAATCAAATCGTACATCTTTAAGAAAAAACAAACACAAAAAAGAACAGGCTGGCATTTGAAGTTTCATCCCATGAAATCACTCATGACATGCTTGGATCACAGAGCTGTGAAAATATTACAAAAATCCACTAATTCCAGTTGTTCAGGGACAATTCCACTTGTTCAAGGACAAGTAAAAAAAAATCACTTGTGTGTCTGACATGACCAAATGATACTTGTCCAGCAGCTATTATAATTAATGAACCTTATCACGATGGAATTGGTTCTAGAAAAACATGTTTCTTGATGTGATGTTTGATGTGAATTGGAGGGAAAAAGAGGACATGTATATTCAATGGCTAGCAGAAAAAACAACAACCCTAAAACCATAAAACATGCCCATGCGACATAAATAAATTTGTGCAGCTATAAACATTGACTAATTTCAGATGAAAATTTTTTCTTGTCAATTTTGTCATTATGAAAACATTTCCATGCAGTATGCAACAATTTTTGGAAGCGGTAAAAAATGATCATTTTAAATGAAAAATGGTGATATTTTTTCTTATTCTTGCTCAAAACATAGATTGTGGGTACATATTAGAACCGCCTCTAACAAGTACCCACAACCTATGTTTTAGAGCAAAAATAAAAAATATTTACCTGTGTAAACCCCATTTTTTCTTTATAAAAGTGGGGTTTAAGAGGGTCTACATTGCACGGACATGTTAGCATGATGTGATACTTTTTCTTATTTAAGCATAGTAACTCATCAAGGCATTTCTAAGGGTACCCATGATTTACGTTTTAGAGCAAAAAATTAGAGAAAAAATGTATACCTCTATAAATCCCAGATCTTTACTTTATAAAAGTGGGGTTTAAGGGGGTATAATGCACCGATCATTTGTATCCATGGCCCCCAACCTACGGGGATGGGCGGGGATAGTTACTTTTCAATTTTAAAAGCCCTCGTAAGGCTCGTTTTAGCCCGACCCTGTGGGGACAAGCTCATAGTAACACCCCTGAGCCCCATCCCACAAGAACATATTACTGGGGTAAGGGTCCCAATGTAAACCCCCCACCCCCAATTCAAAATTTTATGCAGCAATATACCAACTTTCATTAACCCCTGTAATTACAACCCTGAGGTAAAGGTCACAGAATTTTGCGCACAAGTTTTTAAAACACAAGTTCTCCTGAACCTCTTGATCCCTTTTCTGCTGTTAGATATCTTCTCTAAGATTTTATGCTTAGCTTGAGGTCAAGGTCATAAACTGGCTCAGGTGAGTGATGTAGCTATAGGACCATTTGTCTTATGTTTTAGAAACTTTCTAGTCTCGTTGTATAACAAGAGTTCTGATCATTTTCTTGTTTCGTAAAACTGTTAGTTGGATTACATAAAACTGTTAGTTGGATTGGATTAATAATTTTTTGCTTTCCTTTTAGTTGTTGTTTGTTGTAATTGTTATACCTGCTTCAGCGTGCAGCTTGACAAAGATACAGTTTCATCACTTGGGAAGTTAGAGCTCTTTGCATCTATATAATTATGCCCTCAGTTTTGAAAAAGTGGGGAGCATATTGGTTTCTGCTTTTCCGTCTGTTCAAGTTTCTTTTTAAAGCTGGTTAAGTGCTGGAGTTTTACCCACGTGGTTGATGCAGGACTTCTAATCAAAGGGTCCTGGGTTTGAATCCCGATAGGGACACACAATGCCCCCCCCCCCATTTTATTTCATTTTGAATAACCTATATATTGGAAGTTGGAAGAGCACATTGGTTTTGGCTTGTCCATGTACCATGTTTCCATACGTTTGTTTGAGATATCATCGTGAAAAAATAACAGACACATTTTTTATAACTTCATGTTTATTGATTCCTCATAAAAATAGCTGGCTCAGATTTTTAGCTCACCTGAGCCAAAGTCTCATTGGTGAGCTTATAGAATACCATTTGTCCTCCGTCCACATTTTCAAACATCTCAAAAACCGCTTGGCAAATTTTATGTGGAGCTTCCTTGGGTAGGGGGAACGAAGCTTTGTTTGTGGTATATGGTAAACTTCATTATCTTCTCCAGAACCTGCAGGTGGATTTTTATGAAACTTGGTACATGTATGTAGCATCAGGGACTCCTGCCTATCATAGTTTGTTCAAATGATGACCATGGAGTGACTTTGATATATTTTACGGCAAGGTTAAATTTAGTAACTTAGGCTTTTCTATGAAAAAAGTGAAATAGTTTTCAGAAAAAAAGTGAAAAGGTTTTCAGAACTTTTGCAGCCTGTGACCTGTTGCAGACAACTAAACGAGTTGATGAAGTGTTGTATTGAAGGTCAAGGTCATGCATTTTCCCTCCTTTTTAATGGCCATTAATATATCACAGAACTTCGTAATTAATGGCCATTAATGTAAAAAATCATATTTCATGGCCATTAATGAGCCATTAATCATATTTAATGGCCATTAGTTTCCCCTATGTAGACTAATGGGAATTCAATGGCCATTACTGAATGTAGATGCCCAAATAAAGTAATGGGGATTTAATGCCCGTTAATGTTTTAGGTACACATTTTAATGCCCACTATTTCCCATTATTTTTAACAAGTAAATTAATGGCAAATTAATGCCCATTATTTTGCCAAGTAGTTAATGGCCATTATTTTTCCTATAAAATTAATGGTTTATTAATGCCTGATTTTTTCTATATAGTAATGGGAATTGAATGCCCATTAATATGTAGTTAATTTCCTAAAATAATGCCCATTATTTTCTCTCCCAGTAAATTAATGGGAAATTCATGTCCATTAATTTTACTTACTTTTTCTGTAGTAATGGCCATTAAAATCAAAAGCCATTAATTATGGTTCTATTAATGGCCAAAAAATTAATGGGCATGAAAAATATTGCATATTAATGGGCATGAAAAAATCAGCACTTATTTTAATGGGAGGTGTTAATGGCCATTAATTTTACACACAAAAAAGTAATGCTTAAATAATGCTCATTATTTTTTCAATTAATGGTTTGATTTAATGGTATTTTAACGATTCATTTAATGGTATTTTGACAGGTTTTCATTTTGGAAAGTGTGTGTTACTTTTAAAAATGACCATTAATAGGACCATTTTTAATGGCTTTTTAATGGCATTTTTAATGGGGGCAATTAATGGGATTTAATGGGCTTATATGCAGTAGTGACTTACGATATCAATTAAAAATTATAGTACTTTGTTTGCCAGAATAAGTCCAGACCGAATTGGACGTTCAAGTTGATGTTAAACAGATTTCCCAATGTTCTTTTAGAATGCTGGATGGAAAAGTAAAATATTTAAAGTAAAAAGTGCAGTCATAAAATCTTACTTACATGAATTGGTAGTTTTAGCAATTAATGCTAAAATAGCTGATGCTAATTTCCACTATGCAGAATGTGACACGACCAAATTATAGCAAAGCATTATATGGATATAAACAATACAAATGAGTTGCAAACACACCAGGGTATGGATTCAAGACATATGCAAAAGTCAACTATTTTGACAAAAAAGTAATAGGAGAACACTCTACTCCATATAAACATTGTTATCGATGATAGCATTGCATGCAATATTAACCAAGAATACATGTACATGATTTTGGTGGTAAATATCTGTGCATTTCTAATTACAATGGGTCTTTTAATTTAATCATCTCCAAAACAAATCATATTTCTTTCACATTGAAAAGGATAGCATAAAGTTCAGATATTGACAGGAGTGTGCCTTTAAAGACTAGTGTCATTTATGTTACATGTGTGAATGGTATAGTATACCAAATATTGAAACCTTATATCAGATTTGTTTTTGACAGTATTGCCTTTAGATGAAAAATAATTGTTGATCTCATTCATTGTAATTTATAAAGCGCTCAAATGAAGATTTGACCAGCATTTGAAATTTTGGTACTTATCACATATGAGCAAATATCTCAGATCCATTGATTGATCATGCAGTCGAGCTTGCCATATTAAATCTTGTCTGAGTCTGCATCTATATATATCCATACTTTGTGGGTGCAGACAGCAAAGGCGCTGGTGAGTCTGCAAGGCTCTTGTGAGTCTGCATATTGACAAGGCTTGCCTGAGCCCTCATTTCTTGACACTGCAATGAGTACTAGTACCAAATCAAATGTGCTTTCTCATTTGATTTATTCTTTGTTACTAGTTATAATCTATTTAGCTTGATTTCATATATCCAAAAGATTAATAGGATTTAACTTCATAAAAATGATCATGTTCCCATGTGGCATGCTTAGTACCAAATTGAATATAAAACAAAAGTACACTGTTTAGTCTTATTGACAGCAATAATTTGAATAAAAAATCCCAATGAACTGTTGAAGTCCTTTCATTTAGTCATGTCTATAATACAATATTTACAATGGAAGGGATATTTTCTAAGCGTTAACTTATCTCTTTTAAATATATGACTAAATTGAACATTTTGAATAAATACTGCCCTAGCTAGCTGTTTAAATGCTTCACAAAATCGTAGAAACAGGCAAAACAGATGATGAGTGTAATATCTCCTTGAATATTCGTGTTATGCATGTTACCAAGATTATTTATTTTCTTTCTTCGCCAAACTAGACATGCTGATTACTACCATAGGTATTTTAACCTATGGACAGGCATGTTGGATACCATAATTAAGATAGAAATTGTTCTGATTAAAAAGAACTTCAGTTTTCAGTCAAAGGACCAGGGACAACATCTATATAAATAATTTATTTCTAAGTGTTAACCATGCCTGAAATGACTTAAATTTTTACAATTGTGAGCTAGCTTTCGTTCTTAGTTGTTTTCATTATAGTTGTTGTAACTTATACCTGATAAGCTGTATATGTATTTAGTTGGCTCACAGATTTGTTATGAGATCTTACTAAGCTACTGCATGTTTAAAATCCTGTTTCGTCTAAACTGAACTGTGCACAGTATGGAAAAATGTCTTGTATAGATTATTTCATGTATCAAAATAAGTTAGCACATACAAGTGTCAGAGATATATGATAATATTCAAGCATTTAAGAAACATGATTTGATTATTAAAAAAAGTATTTCTATAAGTGATGTTTACATATTCGATAAAAACTCTAATTGACATAACATTTTATGTGCTTTGAGTTAAAGTTTATTCCTTTTCATCACCTGTGCTTTTGTCAGAGTTTAATTTCACTTATATTTTATGTTTAAAAAAAGACACTTTTCATTATTTCTCTCATTATGAGCTCTAAAATGGCAGTAATTTACGCTCATTAAGAGTTTAAACTCATATAATGCTATTTTTGCTTTAAATAAATGTATTCAAAAGAAAGTAACGTATGTAACAGTAACAAAAGGTACCTTAATGAGTCAAAAAAATACTGCTTGTCATTTACTTTCAATTACAAGATGATATTGTTTTGTAAGAATAAGGAATAATTTTGATATTTACCTGAATGGGTTTCCTATTATTTTAGGGTAACATAGTAAACTCTGCAAATGCAGGGTAACATTCAAACCCATGAAGTGTTAACATGCATTATATTGTGGCTTATATAATGTGGTTTTAGAAAATCATAGTGTACAAAACTCAATCTATGGGTTATTCTGGCAGAACATTGTCTAGTGATTGCACAGGGCTAAATAGTAGTTTATTTGAAATAAAGTAACGTATAAAACTGCAATATAGTATGCATTTGTTTTTACGCATACTGGCTATTTGCTGCATTTAATTAAATGCTTTTAAGACAATCAGCATGTGGATAAATAAAAATTATGTATAGCTTTGTTTTTGAACAATAGGATTTGCAGATGTTTAAGGGTAACGTAGTTAACATGGCTTTTACACGGTAACGCCCCCACTGCCAGATGGCCAACATGTGTCATTTTGCTTCTTATGTATCGTAGTTTTAGAAATTCATAGTGTACAAAATTCCCCCTGGGGGAGGGGGTCTATTAGCAGCTCACGGTCTATTCCACGAGAGCGTCAAATCGCCATGGAGATGACGATTATCACCTGGTAAATATCTGAAGCATTATGCAGTCCATTTGGCACCCGTTGGTTGACGGCGGTAAGCTATGACAGCACATTTTAAGTACATTGTAGACACCGAGCACTCTCATTGTTAAACACTATTTTGAGTATTCTTGAATATACCCTGTATTATGGGCCACAGACCAAAATAACTGAAAATATATTATGTTCCACGGCATGAGACTGCCAACAATTTGACATTTTGAAAAGTGTAGACTTGGACGAGCCTCTACAGCCTCTGTTTAAGCTTAGAAACTCCAAATTTTGTTCAGTCAATAGCTTAACAATCATAGAATACTCAAGCGACTAGCAACGGCTCTGATCAGACTGCGGGTATGCACACTGTCAGGCTCTTCTGAGGTTTTGCTGGTCGCACATACCACATTGTTGGAAATCTCATGCACTGGCTCTTATTATATTGTATTGAAACATTAACAGGTAGAACGCTTTTCTTTCCAAATCACACGCCTGCATTTGGATTCAAATCCAAACTTGATGTGTTAGATTACCAGTAACGTACCTGAGACATTTTATAAAATACGCACTTTGGATTGGGGTCAAAGGCAAAACCCTGGCTTTAGAGCATTCACTGGGCTAGAACTAGCTAATAAGGCACGTTTTTAACTTTGCCTACTGAGTATCGCCTGCTGATAACCTTTGTGAACAGGATGGACCCAGATCAGGTCAGACAAAATATGGGCCTGATCTGGATCCATTCTGTTTGACGCTCAGATAGTAGGCATATTCCTGAAAGTTTTTTTTTTCTAGATAGTTAATTTTGAAAATAACAAAACAAACAGAAAACAAAATAAAGCATGAAAAATTTCCAAAAATCAAAGTAAGTAGCTTACGAAACTATACTGGCGGCGCGGAGTTGTATGCTCTGCGTATTTGCGTACACGTAGGTACGCCCCTGATTACATTTGCTATAGATTGAAAAAAATGAGAATAAAACGAATCAGAAATCATCCGATGATCTTATATTTAATACGTTTGATTCTGTAATTCAACATGAAAATTACCATTCCCTGTTTGGTTTAATCTCCATATAAAATCTATAACTATTAATAATGTTACTGAAATACAACTTGTCTTTTCCAAATATTGAAATATCAAAGAAAATTAGATTGCAAATTAAGGCATTTATCTCGAAACTATGAATTCATTTGACTTTTGAATCTATTTGCATGCTTTTTTCATTTTATGAGACATGTTTCATTCTAATTTAACTTTTCAGCATATTTTCATTAGCTTTTCGGAGTCTCAGAGTTATTTGAATATTTTTGTACTAAATGACATTGATCAATATATCTCGCCAGACATTTCAAATAACTTGTTTTAATGACAATACTTGCCGACGTTCTTGAAGTAACCTCATAAAATACATCATCTTTAGCATGTTTAGTGATTCTCGTTTTCAAATTCCATTCAATGATTACGCCAAAGAAAATGGTATGGTATTATTCAGCTAAATTATGTCACTGTATCTCCACGTTGTTTTCAATGGATTGGTCTCTTGTAAAGCTAACGGAGCTAGGAACCAGTTTTTGGCGTGGCTAGGCAGTGACCTAATAGTTGAATATTTACATTTTCGAAGCAATCCTTTAATGAATCTTTAGAATTTCGCAACCGTTCATAGCCTCATGAGTTAAACAAATTTGATTGACAGCTGCCAAGTTCACTTGTCCGTGCAATACGCTTCGAACTTCGAACTCATCCGCCAGAAGTGACACTGACGCTGTGATTGACTGCAAACCACACCCAAGTCGCACGTGCAAAACAAGTCTCTTGATTGCTCCATTGGCTGTCCGTGTTCACGCTTTTCCTGTTAACACTACGACTAGACCGTTAATACGATTATATTTTAAATACAAACTGTTTCAATTCATAGATTAAAAATATTTTTTTTTTATATTTTAGATATTTATAATAAAATGTAAATATAAGCAATGAGCTTCTTTTTTGGAATGTTCATGGGATCATGAATATGTCGGGTCTCTTGTAAAGTCGAGCTTTACTTACTTTGCAAGAGTCGCTAAGTATTCATGAATCCATGAACATTCCAAAAAATAAATTAATTTCTTAAATAATAGAGATACTACGTTATCTTACAAGGCTGTCACGAGAGGATTGTTCATTGGAACTCAAAAACACGGTCGTCAAGTGACGTCAGTATTAGACAAAGTGACGTCATAATATAATATTTCATCTTTAGAAGTTTACTTTAAAATAAAATAGTGAACAAGAAACATAATCATAATTTGTGTAAGGGTTTGATAGTCAAATCCATCCCCCCCCCCCCCCCCCCTGAACACCGTTTCTCATCACTCGGTAAGCCTCGTGATGTAAAACGGCGATCCTCTGGACGGATTGTTAGAACGAATGGTGTAAGCCAATTAAGAGTTGGTATAAAAGCAGTTAACCTTCAATGCCTCGAACTACTATATATGGATTTCCTAATGAGTCCCTAAAATTATTTCAAGAGCTCCAGGTATCCATTAGTTTATGATGATTCAGAAAGCTTCGTGCTATTTCATCTTTAATCATTTGTATTCCGATGTTTTTTTTCCCAAAATACAGATAAATGCTACAAGGATTGAATTGCCCATTATATATTTATGGGGCCACAGGTCGGAATTTCCAATTTATGATGTAGTTCTGTCCCTGAAGATTGTTTTGACATCAGCAAGAAGTGTATGCCACTTTATGTGGCATTCCATCTGGATCTTTACTTTCTGCCAAAGTACTCTTTTAGGGGTTTCCTGTATACAAAAAGTCAAAAGGAATATTTTGTGTAATCATATGAATCGCCTCATTGAGGCGATTCCAATGACAACACACAACATACCGACGCAAATACTATCCGTTTACATACTTACTTACTTACCTACTTACTTGCTTGCCTGCCTACTTACTTACTTACTTGCTTGCTTGCTTACTTACTTCTTTACTTACTTACTTACTTACTTACTTACTTATTTGCTTGCTTGCTTACTTACTTACTTACTTACTTACTTACTTACTTACTTACTTACTTACTTACTGACATATTTACTTACTGACTTACTTACTTACTTACTTACTGACTTATTTACTTACTTACTTACTTACTTACTTACTTTCTTACCTACTTACTTACTTACTTACTTACTTACTTACTTACTTACTTACTTTCTTACTTACTTACTTACTTACTTACTTACTTACTTACTTACTTACTTACTTACTTACTTACTTACTAACTAACTTACTTACTTAGGCAAGTTTAACAGACGATACTTATTTCAAGTACCACAACGCAAAACATTTTAACTCATTGTGGACCTGAAACCCTCAAACGCATTACGTGGCATTTCATCTAAGTCTTCACTGTTTGGTAGGACCTAATCGACCATCAGAGAACGAAATATAGTATGTGTATTTTTGGAAATTATAACAGTATGATCCCTGAATGTATACAATGGACCATCCTGACTTATTAACAGTATCAACTTTATGTAAAATTGTGTCGGTCCTAAAAGGGTTACTGAAGGGACTTTCATGTCTGCTGATATCTAATTCCTAAATAATGTCTCCTGAAATGTCAAATTAGGTCAAACATGAAAAATTTCCTTTTTAGCCTATTCAGGCCATTATTTTCTGATATTATAGCAACGGTAAAAATCAAATAAATGCAAGACTTATATAATCGGCTTTAACATAAATGTATTGCAAATAATTGCATGCATGATTGTCAATCCAATGGGTTGGCAACTTTGCTTTCCTCTTTAATTGCATGCTAGTGGGTCGGACTTCAGACTCTAAGACGGTTTCGACTTAAAGTAAGATAGGATGCAAAGACCAGGAATCGATACAATCAAGTACCACACCTGACCCAAGATACCAATGGGAAAGTAACAAACTCACCGTTAGACACCACAAACGGGAGCCAAGAGGTCAGCCCTTTCCCAGCAGGTGACCACAAGGCACATATAAACAGACACGCACAAAGGCATATCAAACAAAAGACAGAAAAAGAGCATCAAAGATCCACAAAAGAAGTACCGCCTTGGAACGGTCAGTAAAATAATTTACTGAAGGGCTTTAACCAGTTTTACGGCGCGCCAACTTCACCCTTAATTCAGATGTGGATCAAGAAACATAAATATTTGATTTGCATGAAAGACCCCTAACTTACCAAAGCATCATCTCCTAGAACATATAAATCAAGATATAACAAGGAGATAAAGTAAAGAAAATGACTCAACAGTAAATAAAACTGAATACAAGAGCAAAAGAAATCCAACAGGTAAACCCCTTTGGGCCCGACAAACAGCCAAAGCATCAGGCCCCTACCATCTCATCAATAGATAAGTCTTTTTAAGTCGAAACCGTCATAGAGTCTAAGGTCCGGCCCACCGGCGTGCAATTAAAGAGGAAAGCAAAGTTGCCAGCCGTGATTGGGTTGACCACCAAGCATGCAGTCTGTTGAAAAACATTAATGGTAAAGCCAATCTTTTTATAATGGGAAATTATTTTAATGAACTGCGCTGAAAAATTACTAGAGCCAACAATCTTCTATAATTTATACACCAAGTCACCCTAGAATTCAGGTTCAGAAAGTCCTTGGCGCAGGAAAGATTAAAGTCCAACTTGGAATTTAGATATCAAATCATAGTATCGTCTATAAAATTTAGAAAAGGTTTTGCGAGGTTAATGATACCTATAGCCTTGTATAAGAAGTTTCTGAGTTAACAATTTATTGCGAGTATTGAAGTCAGTAACATAGCTAGATGCTCTAGCTAAACGAATGAGCTGAGAGATATATAGTCTCCATAGCATGTAGATCAAGGAACATCACCATCTAAAAATGGGAAATTGACAAAAAAAAATCAAAATCAAAGTCGTCACGTTTATCATAAATTTTGGTAGAAACAATATCATTATAAATTGACAAATGTAAGTCTCAAAATGCGGCTTCGGTATCAGAGGTATTAGCTTTATTAAGTTGGAGCTCTAAAGGGTGTATTTGACTTACCATATTTTCAAAATAAACATTATTAATGTTTAAAATATCGTCCAAATATCAAGATGTAGAGTTAAACTCATCAAAAACATCAGCCTGCTTATCATCAGAAAGAGACACCATAAAGTCCCTCTCATAACAAAACAGGAATAAATCGGCAACCAGGGGAGCACAATTAGTGCCAATAGGAATCCCAACTACTTCTCTATACAGCTTTTATTTGTGCCTTGTGGTCACCTGTTGGGAAAGGGTTGACCTCTTTTCTCTTGTTTGTGGTGTCTAATTGTGAGTTTGTCACTTTCCCATTGGTATCCTGTGTCAGTAATGGTACTTGATTGTATCGAATCCTGATCTTTGCACCCTTACTTATTTTTCCTAAAAGCAATTAGAAGCAACGTTTATGTTACTGTTTTTTCTTTTTCTTTTTGCTTCAGAGCCTCTAAAACGCGTAACTCTTTTGGTGTTCGGGATGTTAACCCTTTGAAGTTTGAAATTCCTAAACGGGTAACTTGACAAACAATGAAGACCCAGATTACATACACATGTACATGCCTCAGAAAGCGGTGTTTTATCAGGGTCAACGAAGTTTGCTTAGGTAAAATTAATCGTGAGAGAAAGAAGAAATACAGTATTATACGACACGCGTAAAAATGGACGTAGCATGTATTTACTGAATACGGGCAATGGACCATCCTGACTTATTTACAGTATACAGGCCTATAGTAAAGAGTGCATAACAAAAAATAATTTTCTTATTTCTCAAACAAAACATATGTTTTGGGTGCTCAAAAGAACCGTCTCAATGATATATGCAATGCAATAAGTACTGAAAACTCGTGCACTGACATCTTGATCACATGGTGCATTTCACAGGAAAATTGTCAATTTGACCCTGCCATTAATCCGCACTGACGAATCTATATACACTGATGAGGACCAAACACTGTACTTAACCCTTTGAAGACCACAAAACCCTAAACGGGTATTTTGGCAAACCGAGTGAAGACCCAGATGAAATGTTACATCAGGGTCTACACTGTTTGCTGAGTCAAAATTGATATTCAGAGAACAAATACAATATTTTTGAGAATTAATTTTGTGACCCCTCAATATACACCATGGACCATCTTGACCTTATTGGGTGTAACTTTATGGAAACTTCCATTGGTTCTAAAAGGGGAGTTAATATACCCAGTCTCATGATACGCCACTGTTTAAAAATTTAAATGATCAACGAGGACCTATGCCAGCCTGCGTGATTGCACAGCCTGGCAAATGTATCCACTGTTCACATCGAAATTCATATTCAATTGGTCTGTCTCTTAGCATGAAACATACTTATATGAAAATCCCCCATGAATATAGCAACAAATTGCGTCAAATGCTAATAACTAATTCGGTACTGTTACGCAGTAAGAGACGCATGAGATTGCATCTTAATTTGCATAATGATTTTATTTGATGTAATGGATATGTAGCCTTTTTCTGGAAGTTAGAAGGAAAACGACTAATCAGTGTGTGTGGCCATTCATAACTTGAGAAGCATTGGCTATATCGTCCATGAAATTGTCATCGACGCGAGAAAACTTGTCTTTCTGGTTTGCGAACAACAAAGGCGCAGACAAGCCTACGCATCCTTATCGACTGATCAGCGCCTTTGTTATTCTCGTTTTGGAAAGTATAATATCTAAACATGCTACAAGCGAGATTTAAATTATCTCTGTAGCTACGGAGATTGGTTTGAGTCTCGCATCTCGCTGAGCAACCCATATTTTTCAATTGGTACTTGTCCAATGAGAAATGCGCTTTAAAAATGTTGCGGATAATTCTAGAGTTTAAACTACAATCTTTTTCATAGAACAAATATCATTTTCTTTGAACCTTTTCTCTGGTCATTTTATGGGCAATCCTTTATTAAGACTGTCCGAGGTCCTTTTGCCTTTGTTTAAAACAATATAGTGTTCTGCTTCTTTTCTTTCATGTGATATTTTCTAAAAGCCATCAGGAGTTGGTCTCTGCATTATATACTTTGATGCAAATATGTTTGCTGTATAAGGCTTTATTGATGTTATGTTTCAATGCAATTATGTCTATATTTGTTTTCCCTGATCAATTCCTTGTTCCGTAACAGTTCACTTTTGAGTAAACGCTTCCAACCTTAAAGTATATTGCCAATAATTTGATGGTGTTTTGAAAAGTCAGTCGTATTTAGATCGTTCAAATTCTGTAAATCATTAAAATTATATATAAAAGGTATTTGATCCATAATAATAAATATGCTCTATGTATTTTATTCCCTTTTCATGCCACTCTTTATAGTAAATTATATTGTTATCACATTTGATATGTAAGAATTATTACAAATAATATGTTTTATATGCATGTAGGTGTTTCCCTTGTAATTGACTTAATGAACTTAAGATATTTTTCAAAATTGATTATCCTTACTTATTTGCGCAGAGTCATTTTCTTTAAGATTACTTTCTAATACTAGTTCATTCCCATAACTATTGAGTTATTGTTTATAAATAATCTGGAAAATAACGAATCCTTCAGAAAAAGAGAGTACCTACTTTATAAGAAATCCGCAGACTCGGTTTTATTGAGTCTATTCTTGCGAACTAATGGAAAGTGCAACGATTCTCACGTCCCTAGCACTGGCTTAAGCTGTATTCTGCTTTCCGTCACAGCCCAATATCCCTGAAGGACCAGATTATGGAATAAATTTCAACACTAAGCTTTTCCATAAAGTAGAAGTAGACTCATCGTCGAAAATGCGTTTCATCCAACTTGTTCTAGTGAGTTTAAAAAACATACAAGATTTATCATTCTAAGACCCCCATTATTATAATCTATAGCGTAGTTCACTTAATTTTATCTGGTTTGGAGTCCAAAATAAGGGAAAATATTCCTGAACTTAAGTTTTGTATTAATTCTCTCAGTGGTCTAACAATACTGTACAAGGGTTTATTGGTCTCACCAAAGCAAAAGTTTTTTTATAACGGTAATTCTACCCATCAACGTCAATTTTCTGTGCTGTCATGGTTTTAAACAATAAATGAAATCATTTAGTTTATGGATACAGGTTTTGTTCTTGCATATTTTTAGTTTCTGCAAAAAGATTATTCGTAAAGTTTTTGCTGATTCTGATGGACATTAAAAGTTTAAATGTTTCAGATATTCAACAGCAGACTTTCTTATTGACCCTATTCTAAGGGCAGTAGTTTTTTAATGTTTAGTTTTAACTCAGAAACATATTTGAAGGCTTCCAAAACATCAATGAGTTCAATGAAGGATTTTAAAGTCCCATCAAGTACAAAGGTTGCATCATCTGCAAACATTGTACTTTTAAATGTTTAAATTTTCAAATTAATTGAATACCACCAATATTCTTATTTTCTCTCAATGTTGCAGCAAATAATTCGACACAGATTATAAATAGGTAAACAGATAGTGGATGTCCCTGTCTTAGAGCCCTTTTTTATGTGAAAAAAAGCTGTCATGTACCATGAATTGGTTACTGAACTTTTTACATCATCGTAAAACATTTAACCCATTTGATAATATCAATGCCAAAATTAAAACACTTCAAGCAGTTAAACATAAATTCATCACTCATACTATTAAAAACTTCTCAAAGTAATCAAGGGTGCAAAGATCAGGAATCGATACAATCAAGTACCACACCTGAACCAGGATATTAATGGGAAAGTGACAAACTCACAGTTATATACCACAAACGAGAGCCAAGAGGTCAGCCCTTTTCCCAGCAGGTGACTACAAGGCACAAATAAACAGACGCGCACAAAGGCATAACAAACACAAGACAGTAAAAAACATAAAAGATCCACAAAAGAAGTACCGCTTTGGAATTGTCAGTAATATATTTAACTGTAGGGCTTTAACCAGTTTTACGTCGCCAACCTCGCTATTAATTCTAATGTGGACCATGGCACATTTGGGAAAGTGACAAACAACACCAACACGACAGCGAAGAGGTCAGCCCTTTCCCAGCAGGTGACCACAGGGCTACAAGGAACAAACACCACAGCACATCACACACCAACATGAAGTATAGCTAACAAAAATGATCCACAAAAGAAGCACCGCCTTAGAACGGCCAGTAAATAATACTTTTCATATTGCTCCGGTATTCAGTTTAATTTACTGTTGAGTCCTTATCCTTGCTTTATCTCCTTGTTATATCTTGATTTATATGTTTTAGGAGATGATGCATTGATAAGTTAGGGGTCTTTCATGCAAACCAAATATCTATGTGTCTTGATCCACATCTGAATTAAGGGTGAGGTTGGCGCCGTTAAACCGGTTTAAGCCCTCCAGTAAAATATTTTACTGACCGTTCCAAGGCGGTACTTCTTTTGTTGATCTTTTATGTTTTTGTTCTGTCTTGTGTTTGCTATGTTTTGTGCGCGTCTGTTTATATGTGCTTTGTGGTCACCTGCTGGGAAAGGGCTGACCTCTTGGCTCTCGTTTGTGGTGTCTTCTGTGAGTTTGTCACTTTCCCTTTGGTATCCTGGGTCAGGTGTGGTACTTGATTGTATCGATTCCTGATCTTTGCACCATTACTTACTTTTACTGGAGGACTTAAACCAGTTTCAAGGTGCCAACTTCACCCCAAATTCAGATGTGGATCAAGACACATGGATATTTGGTTTGCATGAAAGACCCCTAACTTGTCAATGCATCATCACCCAGGAAATATAAATCAAGATATAAAAAGGAGATAAAGCAAAGATAAGGACTCAACATTCAATAAAACTGAATACTGGAGCAAAAGAAATCCAACAGGTAAACCCTGACGGGCCCGACAAACAGCCAAAGCATCAGGCCCCTACCATCTCATTACTAGATAAATCTTTAAGTAAGAACCGTCATAGAGTCTGAAGTTCGACTCACCTGCATGCAATTTAAGATAAAGGAAAGTTGCCAACTGTGATTAAGTTGACCACCAAGCATGCAGTCTGTTGCTATGCATTAATGTTATAGCCAATCTTTTTTTAATGGGGAATTATTTTAATGAAATGCGGTGAAAAATTATTAGAGCCAACAATCTTCTTTAATGTATACACCAAGTCAACATAGAATTCAGGTTCCAAAAGTCCTTGGCACAAGAGAGATTTAATTCCAGCTTGGATTTTAGATATCAAATCATAGTATCGTCTATAAAATATAGAAAATGTTTTGCAAAGATTATAAGACTGATAGCCTTGTTTAAGAATTTTCTGAGTTAACAATTTATTTCGAGTTTTGAAGTCAGTAACATAGCTAGATGCTCTAGCAAAACAAATGAGTTGATACATATAAATCCCATAGAATGTAGAGCGAGGAACATCACCATCTAAGAACTCAAATTATAAGTAGACAAACTAGAATTTGCAATAAATCTTGCTTTTTAGGGTTTTATGGAGTTTAGGTAACCAGTACAACGTAGGAACTTTGTCTTTGTTTTCTTTAGCTTTGACACCGAAATATAGGGCTGTATGACAACCATGCTAATCGACAATTACCCTCTCACTCAAAGAAGACTGCAGTTTAAAGGCACTATTGTCAAAAAGATCACGCTTAAGAGTATTAATATAATACAATCGTCAAACAAATACAACAATGTAAGCAGCTTATCTGCTGGAACCAAAACATAGTTCATATGAGAATCCTGGTTACCTCGTTTAAGATGACAAAAAGAAGGGGTTTAGGGGGTAAAAGGTGTTTATTACTGCAAAGAGTAATGAAAAATAGTAAGTGAGTATGATCAGGAAACATCACAATCACAAACTGCAGACCACCCATGGCACCGCGAGGAAGAGCCACACAACAACCACGAGACACTAGGAAGACAAACTAAGCAAAGCAATCAGCTATCTCTTACCCATCAAGATGATTGCAAAACTAGAATGGACATAAAGTAACGTACAACAAAACGTACAACAATAATTACAGACTCCTACAATGGGAGTAACAATAAACAACACGTCAAAAACAACAGAACCACTGCCTTAGAACGAACAGCAGTCTACGCCAACGGGTGGGGGGGGGGCTTAATTGCACTTTACTGGTACCAAATCTTCGCCATAGATTATGTTGTTCTTAACACTAGATGATCATCTTCTTCTAGCGTTTCTATTGTTTATTGTTTGAGAGGAGTATTCACTCCAATATATCTTCCCTGGATGAAACTAGTTTGTGAATTTTCTATAATATAAGATAAGTATTTTTTTAATTCTATTTGAAATTGTTTTTGATACTATTTTATAGTCAGTGTTTAATAATGTTAGCGGTCGCCAGTTGGTTAAGTTGCCTAGGTCATTATTCTTTTTTGGGAAGGAATAATAAATAAATTTCCTTTTCCATAACAGTCATATCTCCATATTCAAATTAATAATTAAGTGACTTTACATAATAATTTTTAATTGGCTCCAAATTTTTTTTGTAATATTCTGTAGTTATTCCATCAGAACCAGGACTTTTTGATGCACATTCATATTCTGTTACGAGACCTGGTATACTGTTTTTCTCATAATTTGTAAGTTTTATATTAATGTTTTTGTTGAATTGTTCAATGTTTTTAGTATCTATGTTTTGGTAATTTTATAATTGCTCATAGTAGGACTCAAGTTAGTTTAATATGTGTTTAGGATTATTAATTTCTCTACCATCTTTATTTAGTCTTGCCATTGTTTTTACCGTTAATATTTCCTTTTCTAGATTAGCAAAAAATAGAGTTTTTCTCCCCCCCCCCCCTTCTACATAGTCTTCGCTTGCCCTTCCTATTAATCCATTTACCTCTTCCAATTTGTTTTTTTCTTGTCTTTTAGTAGATTGTTTTTTCCAAAAAGTTTTAACGGCTGAAATCATGTTGCCGCCATTGATTAAGTGAGGATCACTTTGGCTCAGTGATAGATTGCTTGACATGTGATCAAGAGTCCATACAAGAAGTCCCCAGTGCAAAACTCACTGACAGCATTTTGTTGTAAATATGTATCCTTGAGCAACACTTTTAAAGCCATCATGGGTGTGAGGTTGGGATAGAAAAATCTGACCCGAGGATCAACGTTTGCTGAGTACTGACAAACTTATCACAGGGGACGGATTTTTCCTGAATAGGCTAAGATGCGAGATGACATGATTACGTCACATATAAAAGGCGTCAACTTACGTTCGGCTTTTCGATTTTTATACTTCCCACGGGTTGGTACTGAGATATAAGAATCTAACATGAGTGTGAGGATAGGATAAAAAATCCGTCCCGAGGATCGCCGTTTGGCATCACGAGGCTTGCCGAGTAATGACAAACGGTGATCCCGAGGGACGGATTTTTCCACCCTACCATCACACGAATAATAGACGTCACTGTTTTATTTTATTATTGTAAAATATGCTTCGAGAAGTCCCTGAATACAAGATGCAATTTACCATGATTACGTTACTTTAACATGACTATGGCGTGATTTGATGGCCATGTGCGTGAGTTCGAATACAACGCATGCATTTAGCCCTCGCGTGAAAGCCTATGTAAGATAGCATGTGTAAGATAAGATTTTCTTTCCAAATATCATTATCCGGTGTGCAAGAACATTTTTTTCGAAGGATAACAAGCCCAAGGAACTGCCAGTACTTTGCCAGACATGTATTCTACACAAGTAATACATTTTCGGTACTGTTAAACCTTTGATGTCAGGAAAATTACTGAGATAAAGACAACCCATTCTGCCTTTAATAGTCGAACTAGTCCTTTAAGACATTACATTACTCCTGTGACCATATGTTTTAATTTGTCTTGACGCTCTGATTACATGGAATGCCCAGCATTGAGATTTTAGCAATATTTATTAGTCTGTTCCGTGACAAATTAACGCTGCCACAAAAGCTTGGATAAGGACCGCTGATCAAAAGACAATATATTGTCTGCTCTAAACGTTCGTTTATCATACTTGAAAATCTCCCTCTAGCTGCAATTGTGAAAACATATAAGTCTTTGCTTTATTCCAAATGTTTACTGTAACACGCACTGCATAGTTCAACCTTTGCATACTGTAAACCTCTTCATGCTTATCAATTGGAACTGCCTCGGCCAATTCCGCGAAATTCCGTGACATCAGACCACGGATGTACATTGAGGATCTACTTTAATAACGTGGGTGATGATGTGACACTGACGTTATATAACGCAACGCTGACGTCACAGAAACCATGTTAACACAAAAGCAAGTGTGATTGCAGGAAAAAACGGTTATGAATGAAGTTCTTTTTTTAATGTTCAGCTGATTAGATTTTAAAATGGATTTTAATGGGGCTAAACTCACATGCTAAATTATAATTTTCCTTACGTCTTTCCGGCGTATAATTGTGCTTTTTCGCACATGGTTCTACGCGCAATACGCTTTACGTACACCCGAGGCTTGATTCAATTTTCTAATTGTGCCGAACTTTCCCAAATGCATGATTATTTGAATTAAGTATGAAAAATAGAGGATCTTACATGATTGCTCATGTCGTACAAAATTTATAAAACGAGTGGGGGAAAAGAGATAAAATGCGAGGCTTGCCGAGAATTTGATCTTTTTTCGCAACGAGCTTTAATAAATTCAACAAAACAAGATCACAATGTTAGATTATATTTATCATATGACATTAAGATTACTTTAAAATCTTATTTCCCCCGTAAAAACGTTATAATTTAGTCAATACATGTGATGTACGCAACGTCGTTATGCACGTCATAACGTTTACCGAAAATCTGTAAAAGCACTAATTGTTTATAGATTTTATTCCGAGGCGCTATTTCCCTCCCAGACGCGACGTCATAATTATGATAAAAACAGTTTTATAACTCGGGCCAGATTTGTAACGTTGTCAACTGGCTGAGGTTAATTCATCTAATCAGTTTGCACTGTTTTTTTTCCATTTCCTCTGTTTTAACATTTCTGCATTATAATTTTAGCAAATTGTTTTACAAATCTACAGTTTATTAAATGTTCTTAGACAAAACCAGCAATATTTAATATACGAGGGGCATTTGGAAAGTTCTTAGCATGGCATCATAACTCCACAATGCGTTGATAAAATGCTATCAAATAATGCTTGTTTGGAAACTATAATTCAACAGTTACTTGATGGTTTATTTTTTGTCGAAAAAGGACTCGGTGTGCACGTGCAGTGAATGCTGAACATGAGTAGGTTTTATACACAGGCGAAATTAAATGCAAAATGGTTGTTAAAAACGAAGGAAAATTTGGGACCTTATCTACGATCATAGTGGTTTGACAAATTCATGATTTTGTGCCAACTTAGTTTTATTAAAATATATTATGCGATCACTGCTTGCACGACTTACACCTTTACATTTGGAAAATTTTGACTAATAGAGAAATGGTAAACTTTCAAAAATGGGACTTTTTTCGATTTTTCTTTATACTTTTACTATAAATTGTGTCACTACAGGAGCACGAAAAATGCCTATTGAGTAAATGTTTTGCTTTATTTGTAGCAAACAATGCATAAAAATCATTTCGTCGCACAAAAAGTGTGGTTTGTTTAGTTCTGTATTCAAGAATATAATTCCTAATAACACTACCCCTACTCTTAAAGAAGTGGGTGGGGTAACTTAAACCTACACATTTTGTCGATGGCATAAGAACATCTCATGGTATCGCTTTAATCATCACCGACAATATTGATTGATTTCTACTCTCAAGGTTTTTTACTATTTTGTTTGCTACCGTTTTCAGTTGAAATGAACCAGAACGTCAACTAATAGCTAACCTTACTCTGCCCCATGGAAAGATTATAAGAGTTATCTTTCCTTTGTTATGATTTGCAGAATTTCTTTTGGTTTCGATACAAGAGCATAAAGTGTGCTTGACAAAAATACCAACGCACAGCATTTTTTAAACTACGGTCGGTTATATATTTTCAAAATATGTGCATTGTGACATGCTATTTTAGTCGAAAAAAAAATAGCGCATTGCTTTGCTTTCTAGGCGGTTTTGGTATTGCTGTTCTGGCATTTAGTTATTAGAAACATCCAACTATGTCATCAGTTGCATAATAACTGTACCAGATTGAGGCCTACCAAATGGTACAAAAGTACCTAATTTCATGAACTATTGTTATTTTTCTGCACACTTTTCAAAAGGTAAAATGTTATATTTTCCACTAAAATTTTGCGATTTCCAGTATACAAACAGTACATGTATTCAAAATAATATTTTTCGTGCCTGCATTAAAATATCCTCATGAAATCTGTGCCATATCATCAAAGAAGGATAGCTCTTTGAAATGATACCAAACATGATAGGGTTTGCTAATCGGTTACTGAGATAAAATACAATGCTAAGAACTTTCCAAATGCCCCTCGTATACTAATTATCAATCCATCTCTCTCTCTCTCTCTCTCTCTCGTTCGTTTGTGTGTAGCTAGCCAGCATGGTCCAACAGACCTATGTCATAGTCAGCGAGCACCGGCACTGGCTCCAGTTGATTCAGGGACGCGCTTCAAGAAAGAATATTTATTCAGTGTAAAATACGAATATAAACATGTTAAGTGTGGAGGATGAAATATGATAGATTAAAACAGATGGGTGAGCTAAAAACAGGCCAAGTAAGAAACTGCAACGTTTGGTCTAGGAACTGGAGTGCTGCAGTCTACTAACTGCCTCTTTGAACAGGTATATGGCTAATAGACAAACAACATGCATGGGACAAACATTACATTGGACACCAGCCTGGGAATAAATTGAGCATTAACGACCTTACGATGTCTAAACCACGGTGAAGGTCATGGTATGGAAATGTCGGCATACTCTGTTCGGTTTTGGTATGTGACGTGAGGGTGGCACTGTAACACGACCGTAAACAATTAAACAAACCAAATATAGATACACATCTGCGTTGAACTTTTCCTACTATCTGACACTTACAGCGGTTAAAATACATGTCCTTGTTGTATCACATTGCCGTCATCATCATTAGCCAATCATATTTCGAATTATCAATAAAGCGCCCCCTGCTACTTAAAACTTCTATTTATATCAACAAAAAGGTGAATCATAGTCGTGCTTACTACGCAATTTTCCAAATGTGTGATCGTTAGAGGTTTACCAAATCCTGCCGATGAATGTCATAAGTGGCATGATATAATGTATATATTATTACTTTGGTTAGGCAATATAACTAATCAAAGTAACATAAAATTTTATCAACGCGACCTTTCAAAGGTATTGGAACATCTCATTAGAATCGACAGGCGTATTAACATGCGAGAAGTACCTCGTATATCAGTGCATCTCAAGATCGCTACAGGAGCTTACATTTTACAAGCTAACAGAACTTCGCTTACCAAAATGAGGGTTGATCCAACATGTTTGCTGTGCAAGACTGGTGCAGACTTTGAGCCATTTTCTGTTTTATTTTGCCACCATTGAAAGTATAAGAGAGCATATCCTTAGTGACATTGAACACATACTAAGCTATAAAAGGGATATGGAATTGAATGATAGTGAGATGTTGCTCCAACTACTAACTGATTGTCTAGCCTTATTTGACACCCAAAACTGTTCGTGGAGACATTTTCCATGTTCGAAGATTGTGTCACACTTTACACATTTAGTGGTATCGGGAAATTTCAGAAAAAGAAATTGAAAGAAAAAAAGGATGTTAGATAAAAAATCTGTTTTTAAAGACTGTTTAAGCGATGAATTACATGTACATGGAAGCCGTGGCTCACCTTAGTTGATTCAGGTTCTGTTTCAAGACATTTAAGTGTAGATAGGGTATTGGAATACTCGTCATTTTAACCGTGGAATGTATATATAACAAGAAAACTCTACTCTTCAAGAGGCGCGACCACTTCGGCTGAAACTATATCAACTAACCAACCATAGACTCTTGCATTCCTGCTCTAATATTATTAAGTTTACTAAACGAGTTGCGAAAAAGAGATAAAATGCTCGGCAATTCCGTCTGTTACCTCTTTTCCTCAACTCAGTTAATGAATTCAATAAAACAAGAGCGATCATGCTAGATCCTCTATATATTCCAGAGGAAATGTCTCCGGATATCGGACGCACTAGTAAAGTATATATTTAAGGATAAATTGTGTTCTAGCAATAATTCTAAGACTGATAGATCATTCCTGTCAGAAAATGTCTGTTACAGGACCACAGTGTGGAAGATTTTCGGCTTTATTTCTAAAACCTGAATTTTCTTATCTTTAATTGACTAATCAATCATGCTCAATCTTAATTGACTCTAAGCTTTAACCAACCTTTCTGTTTGAGACGGAGATTTTCTTCGTCAGCATGGCGTATGGACACTATATTACTGTTTAAGCATACGATCAAAAATAGTAAGTGAGTATGATCAGGAAATACCACGATCACAAAATGCAGACAATCCCATGGTACCGCGAGGAAGAGCCACACAAAAATCACGATACACCCGCAAGACAAACTAAGCAAAACAACCAACTCTCTCTTCCCCATCAAGATGATTGCAAAACTGGAATGAACATAAAGTAATGTACAACAAAACATGACAGACTCCCACAGTTGGAGTAACAATAACAACATGTCAACAACAACAGAACCAACGCCTTAGAACGGACAGCAGCCTAAGCCACCGCGAAGAGGGGGGGGGTGGGCTTAAATGCATTTTACTGGTATCAAATCTTCACCCTAGATTCTGCTTTTATTGAAGTACAAGAAATGCTCAGCTCGCATGGAAACCTTCTAACTATTGTAATGTATCATCATGGAGAAACACTCTAAACAAATTAACACACTATGGTGAAACAAAGAAAAAGGCTCACGACTCACAGATTGTCAGCGCTAAAGAAAATCTCAAGTTGTCCAACGGTGGGTCCAGCTACAGATAAGCATCAGACACCCACCCACCGATAAAAGCTTTACGACAGAACCATCGTAGAGTCCGAGGCCTGACCCACCGTCATGCAATGAAAGAGGAAACTATAGTTATAAACCATGATTGGGTTTAAAACCAGGCATGCAGTCTGTCGCATGACATCCAAGTTATATTCAACCTTTATATAACGTACGATAATCTTTTTGAATTGATCACTAAAATTATTTACTAAATCACCATTACACATAGGTTCTGATATGCTTTATAACAGAAGAGTTTTTAACCCAATGCTGTATTCAACAATTAACTCTGTGTGTCTGTGATAGAATTTAGAAAATACTTTTCGAATTTTATGATAGTAGCAGTTAAAAATAAGTTTCTGTTGTTGAAGTTATCAACATTAGAAGATACTCTTGCAAAACGAACAAGCTGAGAAATATATACACCATAGGAAGGGGAGCGAGGACCATCTCAATTCAAAATTAAAACCATCCCATTTATCATAAATGTTAGAAAAAAACTGTGCCATTTGATATGGGCAAGTTCAAGTTCAAAAACGGAGTGTCAGTTTCAGAAGAATTCGCATTATATAACTGAAGTTCAGTACGCTAAAAAACCTGACTAACCATTTGTTCAAAGCCTCACAGCTTTGATTTTCTCCGTTTGAATACGTCATAAGCCGAAAATAGTAACAAGTAATATAATCAATCACAAAGCGGTGCAAAAAATCGATAAACACCAGGCCTCCAGATAAGACGGCGTAATTAATGAAAATTCAGTTTTCTTATTTATCAACTAAAATGTACTTTTAAGGTGCTCAAAAGAACTGTCACATTAAGATGGTTATTTTGAGCATCCATAACAAAAATTTTGAACTGAAGGATAGAAGAAAAATAAATAATTTTACGACCAAATCTTTGCTTATCTGGGCTTATGGAGACTTAGAAGTCGGTGTATATTATGTATATTAGATGCCGATAAACTGCTACATTTAATCTGATTGGTAGGAAGGGATTATAGAAAAAATCGTTCCTGGCGTTTTCATTGGCCGATTAGTCTGCGCTAATAATAAATTTTGTGGGTCGTGAGGCGAAGGGTTTGTCGAAAGGTAGATTCGACGAAACCTTCGCTGGTGAAGATGCTAAATATCAGGAGGTGGAATTTGAAGCTCCAATAATATCAGTTTGATTATTGCCTGACAGAGACAATATAAAATCTCTCTCATCACAAAACAAAAACAAATTTGCAACAAAAGGAGCACAATTAGTACCCATTGGAATTCCTACAATGTGTCTATATCATTTCGAGAAAGAACCACAATTTATATCGTTTAGGTTATTCAGAAGTAAAAGGCATTTTTCATTACAAGCCAGATAAAGTGAGCGCTCTCTATCAAATGTTTGTTAAAATGATTCTGCTAGTTTTTCTTCGATTAGATTATGAGGCGATGTATCATAGAGAGTAGAGAAATCATATGTAGACAAACTAGATGCTAGAAAATCTCTAGACTTTAATTTATTAAGAATTTCACCTGAATTCAAATAGACCAAAATAAAATTTTACCGTTTCTTTCATAAACTGTTGTGCAATATTTAATAACATGGTTTTTAATCAGAGTGAGGCAAGAAGTCAAAAGAATACAAACTCGGTTGTTGTACATGAACTAAAATTAGCAATAAAATGTGACTTATAGGGATGTTTATGAAGTTTAGGTGACCAGTATAACGTAGGAAGCTTGCTATGGTCCTTATTAACAAACACCCAAAACTTAGCTGCCATATGACATCGATGCCTATCAACAATAGACGTATCATCAAGCCTGTTATGCTCATATATTTTTGCAGTGATAAGTTTTTGCTTTAGCGTGTTAAGATAGTACCTTTTTCAAACTACCACAACAATTGTTAGCAGCCTTATCTGCAGGCGCCAAAACAAACCTCCAATGGAATTCCTGGATCCCTTTCTTCAAATGTCTAAAAGTGAATTTAGGTTTAGGCGGTAGAAGATCTAAATTGTTGCAATAAAATGAAATTCTACCATAAATATTCTTAAAAATATCTATTTTCCAACTAGTTCTGGCATTAGACTCAACATACTCTCGTTTACACCAGCGATTACGAATTTCTTGTAAGGCGCCTGCAATTTCCTCACGACATGATTTGAAGTCTATTGGCAAAGGAAACCTATATTTAGGTCCCTTACTTCTAAAAGATCAAATTCTTTAATCAGTTATGATTTGTATATCCCCGTGTATATATGACCATCGGGTTGATAGCAATACTTAGAGTCTTTATAATCTCAAAAGTCAGTTATATAATTTTTAATATCAAGTTTTGTTACTAATTTGTTATAGTTAAATACAGTACAACGAATAGGTTTTTTGTACTTATAACAAATGATAGGAGATTCATTGTTTTCAAAATAAGTAGGAATAGAAGAGATAACAGATTTATCTTTTAATATATTGGGTAAGTTATTGAATTCAATCCCCTTGTTGACAAATTGAATTTTGATCAAATGTGATTAATTTTGGAGTCAACATAAGGCCGGAGAGCATGTTGAGTGTAACACAGGGTAAGAAGCTCTGAAATATTGAGTCGATTAGCTCTATCATGGTATTGATAAGCCTCAATATCCAAATTACGAAGTTAAGAGATAGAAAGAGTAACTAAACGTGAAAGGGCAATATGTCGGCCTGAATGTTTTAAGGCGATACTTAAATCTGAAATAAGTAAAACATGTTTATTTTTGTCTTACATTTCCATTTTTGCTTTACCATGAGATTGCTTATTGCGTTTACGGATATCTAAAAAAGAAAAAAAAACATCAAATTCAGGTGATCTAGAAATGTTACCTTCATGATAAATATTATCATTAAAACCAAGTGGGTATGGTGTTTGTAATACTTTTATCCACTTAAATTCTGATTCATGCCTAAGAATAGTTTATATCTTTGAGTGGAATTATCATTATTAGTAATCTTTTCAACAGCATTGGGTTAAAAACTCTTCTGCAACAAGGCATATCAGAACCTATATTTTATGGTGATTTAGTCTATAAATTCAAACGAATTGTTGGAAAACCTAATTTTAGTGATCAATTCAAAAAGATTGTAAAACGTTATATAAGGGTTGGATATAATTTGGATATCATGTGACAGTCTGCATGCCTAGTTTTAAACCTAATCACGGTTTATAGCTATGGTTTCCTCTTTAATTGCACGACGGTGGGTCAGAAGAAGAGAAGACTAAGATTGTGGCATGCAATATATGTTGGCCTAACGTGTAGATTTATAAAAAGAACTAGATTTTATGAGCACTATCGACAAACAGAAAAAGCCTCGCAAAATTTATAATTTTCTTTATAGGCTTTTCAAACAAACTAATCTCTCTACTAGCAGTATTTCTATTCAAAAATAGTAAGTGAGTATGATATATAACTTTTTTCTATCTTTTTGAATTGATCACTGAAATTAGGTTTGAATTTATAAACTAAATCACCATTAATTATAGGTTCTGATATGCCTTTTGCAGAAGAGTTTTTAACCCAATGTTGTATTTAACAATTAACTCTGAGTATCTTTGGTAGAATTTAGAAAATGCTTTTCGAATTTTATGATATCTATAATCTTGTTTTGATAATTTAGCAGTTAAAAATAATTTTCTGTTGTTGAAGTCATCAACATTAGAACACACTCTAGCAAAACGAATAAGCTGAGATATATATACACCATAGGAAGGAGAGCGAGGAACATCTCCATCAAGAAAGGGGAAGTCAATATTTTATACAACTCAATAGTAGTACATGAGCTAAAATGAGCATTAAAACGTGACATATATAGGGTCTTTTATGAAGTTAAGGTAACCAGTATAACGTTGGAAGCTTGCCCACACGGTGCACATACTCTTTATTTCAGTTTAAGATAATACAATTTCTAGTAAATACGATTCTGTATTTACATTTTCAAAGAAAGCCTTTAATGAATCTTTAGACTTTTGCAAACCTTCATAACCTCATGAAAGACACGAATTTGATTGGCATCTGGCCAAACATCATTTGGAGTGTCTAAGCTTAAGTTGGGGCTGCACTGGCCGTCTGAGTCTACACTTGGCAAAATGCCGCATTGTTGGAAATCACATGTCGCGGCTCAAATGAAATCGTTATTTTGTGGCAAGTAATACTTTCGGGTTGCATAACTGTAGCAAAAGTTCTAAGAAATGTAGAGCCTACCTTACACTGCTTAAAATAGGTATAACTTTACGAAGCTGAACTGCCACTTATTTTGGTGTAACATTTCAGCTTTCTACTGTCATTCCGGAAATTTTCGTGAGAACTTTATTTCGCGAATAGCGTTAAAAGACATATTTGCGACGTAACAAAAAATGCAACAAGGGCATGAATTACCAATATCGGAAAACGACAGAGTGATTTCGCCATTTCGCGAGGATTTATTTTCACGAAACTTCGCCTATGCGAAGTTTCGCGAAAATAAAACCCTCGCGAAAATTTCCGAATTTACAGTATTCAATTGTATTGATTTGGATAATAACTTAATCAATGAAAGGTAGAACTGTCCCCTAAAACTGTTTTAGTAGAAAAGAAGATTAATATTTTTTCCAGACGGGCGGCAGCTCAGCTTCCACTTCTTTAAAGCTGCATAGTCTGTAACTTTTGATCTTCTACTTTTAAAAATAATGTTTTTATTTTTCAAGAACACAGTAAAAATACTCAAATTCAGGTATACATTTTACCATTTTCGTAAATCTTAACAAGTTATCACTATAAAAACAACTACATTTATGCTAAAATTCAACGCTCTTGAATTATTGGAGGGACGCAAATAATTACCAACAAGAGACAAATACACCTATTTGATAAGATAATTCACATTTCCATGCAGTTTTCAGCTGTGCGGAACATTTTTATTGTGAAAACATAGCTTAATTATATTTTTACAAATGATTTAAAAAGAAAATAAAAATTTCCGAAAAATGTTCATAGTTACAGAGAATGCAGCTTTAAGTGTGAACTTACACTTATTGTAACAGTGCATTGTTGGAGAAAACCGTTTAAAATTAAAAGCTGTTAAGTGATGCTACCCTCAGCTTCGGTCCAGTCTATAGCGACAACCCTATTGTTTGCCCGTGTGGCATTGACTTTTTGCTTTAAAATTTAGGGGTCTTTGTTTTTTTTGTTTTCCTCACGGTGCCATAGGTTGGTCTGTGAACGGCGATTGTGGTATGTTCTAATCATATTGATTCTGATTGTTAAACAGTAAACCCTGTCTAAAACGGTCACTCTCAAAAAGACCAAAATTGGTTTTCAAGACCACTTATCGCTTAATGCAGGTCAGTAGTATTGTAGAATGAGCATTCTGCAATACTTTCGACCTTCATTAAGCAAAATGTACCATATATCATTTTGATCTTTGTTTTGTCTGATTGTGAGTGGCCGTTTTAGACAGGCTTTACTTACACTTATGTGTACTTTGATTGGTCGCAGCAAAGCTTAGAGTCTTTGCTGCTCGCTTGTGTGATAAGCACCATAATCAACTGACAGTAATATGCACGACCCACAGTGGCTGGACAATGTTAAAATACATAAGTATGCACAATTTAATCCAAGTAAGCCATGAGGTCCAGTAGTTACATGCATGGGGATTTTACTATCCGACGTCAACAGGCTGGACCGATGCTCAGCAAACCATCGTCCATCATAAAATGTGGTTTCGCATGCCAGTGGTAAGGGAATGTTGACATGCATATGTACGCGAAATTGATCAAAATATACCCTGTTGTTCAAGAGTTAAGAACATTTTTACTAACTGCAAACGGACGGACTCACATCGACCAAAATGATGTTCGGCAAACCCGCGTCACCGTTTTGCATACCAGTGGCTGGACAATATTAAAATACAAAAGTATGAAACATTCGATCCAAATATCGACTATGGTTGAAGAGTTATGATGATTTTCACTAACTGACCAAACAGGCTGAACCGATGCTCAGACAACCCTCGTCCGTTAAAAAAGGTGGGTTTGAACGCCAGTGGATAGGGAATATTGACATGCATACAGTTTATGTACGCGAAATTGATCAAAATATGCTATGTGGTTCAAGAGTTATGAACATTTTCAATAACTGCTAACGGACGGACGGACGGACGGACGGACTCACATACTGATTATAGTACAGACCCAAGGGTCGTGCAATATCATATTCCGACTTAGATGTCATTGAATTGTGTAATGTTATAATTAGGCTGATACTATTCTGGAATTCTCGATGCTCTGATTCTTTCACAAATGCAACAGTAGTTGCCTGATAGAATCTGGTACAAGGCGTCTGTAAACTCTTTACCTGCTAGCGACGACTTATGTCGTCAGCTGATACCCTTTGCAAACAGTTTGGACCCGATCAGGACCGACAGAGCGTCGGTCCTGATCTGGGTACAAACTGTTTTATACTCTGATAGTATCCTTTAAAGATATTTTGGAAAAGTTAATTTTTGAAAACAGTCAGCAGATGATAAATATCTTTAAAAAATACCCAACATGCAAAGAGTTAAACTCAATCGATCAAGAAGATTTAATCAGTCAAAGAACGACTATTACGCGAAGAGGTCTTGAATAATTAATGCCAAAAAAGCCCTGTCAGGAAAAACTGATTTTGTGTCCAATGTGAATAACAACACATTTCTTGGCCAATTTTAGTAGTCATCATGGGCCAGACCTTCTGATATTAAGAGATTATTAAATTGAGTTTTGGTCATAGCCTGAAGAATCGAACCCAGCTCGAGGGCTGATAATGGCCGAGGGCTTATACTGAGGGTTATTACATAAACCCTGTGTTTCATTATTATCTGTTTATCACATATTCAAATGTATTGTGTTTACGCGTTAGGCGTTTTATCAACCTGTATGTCATTTAAGACCAGTTTTGGGGTAGATTTGCAATTATTGACCTCAATGAAGTAGACATGGGGATTTTTCTACACAAAATGTGATATTCACCAAGGCCGCAAGGCTGAGATGAATATCAATTTCAAGGGTTGATAAATCCGTATGCCTACCGAAAAAGACGTCAATAACTGTTTTGTTATATGACTTTTCAACTATGAATGGCACTTTACTACTTTCACTTTTGTCGTTGAAGTCATGTTCAACCTAAGGACTTCCTCACAAGTGTTAGCAACTGCTATTTCAATAATCTAATGTAGTATTTTGCATTTTGAACGTATATACATTCTCTGAATTATATTGTGTAAGATTATAAAATTTCATCATAAACACGTTTTTACTTTTTTTTATTAAAACAAAGAAAATGAACAAACAAAACTAAACAAAACTGGTGTTAAAATTCATTAACGTCTTTAACTTACCTGTTTGGAAGTAAAACAGCAAATCATGTTAATTTCATGCAACCCATGCTAGTTTCATACTCATCATGCTTCTTTAGCTCTCGGAAGGGTGATATTAGAAAAGTGCTTGTTTGAGCTGGTGCTCATCTTATATCAGCTTGTAGGCCGGTTTAGACCAGTTTCTAGGTAGACATTTATGAGACAGATTTGTCCAATCAGTAGACATGATTCTCTCCAGTTATATAACAAAGAGATTTATGAATGCAAATTGGGCCAATCAGAAAACAGGACTCTCTTCAGTCATATAACAGTGGCATTTTTCGCATAGATGTATAATCATTCTTGAATGCAAATGCGCAGCTATCTAGAGAGGCTATGTCTGAGTTGTTCGATTTTATATCTTACTCCGCCCCTTCCTGTGCTTCACAACTAATCGGTTTGCAATTAAATTTATCTTTTTTTGGCTAACTAAATCACATATTTGTCAATATAAGTGTACTTTCTATTAAGTAAAATCATGAAGTAAATCCACGAAGTGGTCATACGGCAATTACAAAGCTAGGGGAGGAAAAGACTATAAGTAGGTCATAGATCATTTATTAATAATTGTTATATATGATTATGATCTATAATCTAGGTTTATATCTAGGTTTATACTACAACGAAGGCTCTGACGCTAATGAACAACTGCACATGGTCGTTTCACCGGCTTCCCTTGGATGAAGTGTCATGCCGAAGCACACAACAACGTGCCGTCTGTTGGACTCGAACCCCAACGTATTGGTAAAACTACTGACACTCTATCAGCTGAACTACGTTACCAACCCATCATCTAGCAATGACCAGCGGTTTCATGTTCATACATCGGCCCCTGGACTGGCAAATTTTAATTTTTGACAATAATGCAAATAATGTTTTATTGCCTTTTTGTCACTTCCCCATGTGGTGTCCTATGTCAGGTGCGGTACTTCATTGCATCGATTCCTGATCTTTGACTTCTTACTTACTATGTCTCTATAATCATCTATCGGTTGAGCATGTACCCATGTATTCGTGTGTTTTTTCTATTGATATTCTACATTGGATCAATCATTGATCAAGACTGTGCTACTCATTTCAGCTCTACTCCTAGAGTCTTACATTGAAGTATTCTATTATCAGGCTTTGATTACGCTTTGTTGCTATATGTTTTCTTAGCCTTAATCGAAAATTATTCGCTTTAGAGACCTCATTGCAACGGTTCGATTAAGCAACCACTGAATGAAAAGTATCCATGTGGAATTCTTTAGATCAATGTCTCGATGACATAAGCAACAACTTTCTCAGGACAAATTTGGACCCAGTCACATCAAATGTTTTATTACATAGAAAGGCGTGTCGCACGCTATTGACAGTCACGTTTTAACAGGCACAAACACATGTATTAATCAGGCAATTCACGCGCTGTTGATGCAAGGCTTTTTACTTTACGTATGCGCACGATTGTGAGCCGTCACACAAATTGGCGTCTTCAACAGTAAGGTGCACATAAATTAACACAATTTAGTGACGTCAGGAAGAAGTCTTTGCTCTGGAACAGGCGTTTTTAAAACCTACGAATCCTTCATGATTTTGCGCGCCATTATACGTAAAACCAAAATGTAAGTGTTCGAGTCATTTTTCCAAAGTGTTCAAGCCGCAAAATTATTTTATACAATAACAGAGATCAAACATGGTTTTGTGATGCACCAACATCTGCTATACCCCTCAAAGGTTGTTAAAACCCTTGCCTTCCAGGCTCATCCTCTGGGTCCAGCAGATGTTAATGTATAGATAATCGTGTTGAATCTTATAAAAGACTAGGCGTCTTCAATATTATTTTGCTGAACACTGGCATTGGTACATGTACATTGTATTTGTAGACCAGAATAGTCTGCTCGAGATGCTCACAATGACTTCATTGAAAGTTTCTGAGAAAATAAGAACAACCGTTGCTGTTACATACATGTGTATTTTATATAAATAGCCATCCCGCGTTTGTTTAAATTGTTAGACTTAAGTGTACACGTAGAAGAGGACTATAAAAGGCACCAATAGCCACATTTTCGCATAAACCCGATAACAGTCAAAGAGGCAAACTCTAGGACAGCTCCTGTAGCTATCATCTCAAAGTTTGATTGGCCAAGGGATATTACCTGGGAAATGATTGACAGCTCTCTCATGTATTATCTCAAAGTTTGATTGGCTGACGGACATTACCTGGGAAATGATTGACAGCTCTCACATGTATTATCTCAAAGTTTGATTGGTCGACGGATATTACATGAGAAATGATTGACAGCTCTCTCATGTATTATCTCAAAGTTTGATTGGCCGACGGATATTACCTGGGAAACGATTGACAGCTCGCTCATGTATTATCTCAAAGTTTGATTGGCCGACGGATATTACCTGGGAAATGATTGACAGCTCTCTCATGTATTATATCAAAGTTTGATTGGCCGACTGATATTACCTCGGAAATGGTTGAAAGCTCTTTCTCTCATGTATTAGTTCAAAGATCATGCTGCTGTTAAAGGCAGGGATTCTGTACCCCCCAGCAGAGAGATTATTACCTGTATGAGATGGTCAGTGGGTGGAGTGGGCGGAGCTTAGCTACTGACCAGGCCACTGTCCTAATCTAGTCTAGCGGATAAGCCTCAGGCTACTGTTCTGTTTTCTGCTACTACTGTCTAAAAATGACATTTTTGTAATAATTATTGACAAGAAAAATAAGAACAAACAAGCTGATAAAAATTGAATGAAACATGAATGATGAATGCAACTTTCTTCAATATCAATGAATTTGATTGTAATCAATAAAATATCTGATTATTTTTCATTATTTTATTCATACAATTTTTTTCAATATATTTATCAATAATTATCATGCTGAATATTTATGCACTTGATACCTCCCAAATTTGATCAAAATAACGTTACCTAATTAGATGCAAATTTGAGGTCTGATCAGCATAGCTGATCTGGATCTTCGCCGTTTTCTAAATAAAACTTTGTAAGATTTATCCCGCACAAATATTAATCTAAACTAAGAAAACAAAAGGTGTCTGTGCATCCATGCAATAGGTGCTAATTGCTGTATAAACAAACATTCACAGTCAACTGTTTTGTGATCTTTGGACCATGATGCCAATTATCTAGAGTAATTACAGAGTAATTATGAACCAGTGGACACGTAACAAACATGATTCGTCTCATTTTTTTCAATGGCAGTAATTTATAAAGTAGCATTACATGTATGTGTTTATCTTATGTTTGGATTAATATAATAAGTAAGGAAAATGTAAATATATAAATGAGAGCTTTTGTCTATTTAGTCACGATAAAGAACCGTTTGAGTGTTTTAGTAAATCCTATAGTAAAAAAAATATAAGTAAAAAAAATAATTTATTATTTCTATTTATTTTTCTACTAAATTATTTATAATAAACATATAGTAGCAAATATTGATCATTTTTTTCTAAAAATTCGATATAAAGAAAACAATTTCAAAATAAAATTATTTCATAATTCAAATTTTATTGCTTAGGTTTTGACTAAATTACCTCATAATTGATAGTGATTACAGAATCCCCCATATCAAAAAACAGATGGCCACTGAGCTGATGACAGGTGTCAATCATTTTCATAGTTAAATTGACAAGCCAACCAAATTAGAGATAAGCCTCAAGAGCTCCTAGAGATCTTCACAGCTTGAGTGCCAGCACGAAAGTGCCAGAATTGAGGCTTATTCTTCCTTTTATACCCCACTCCTGCCTTTAAGCCATTTAAGCCAAGTGGAATTTCCCAATTTTATGAATTGGACCAATCCATTTCCGTTTTAACGATTGTTGGGGGTATTTTTTTTTCAATTTTTATTCAAAAGTTGATATATCGTATTGTAAGCAAACAGTGGAGACCCTGATCAGGCGCCGCTTTCTGTGGTGTCTGATCTGGATCTGCAATGTTTGCCTCTGTTCCATAAAAGGACGATAGGCCTATATGGTTTGAGCTAAATTAACTTAATGTAAAGCACTTAACATTCGCGTTATCAAAATTTGACTATTTTTAAAAACTGACATATTGGTGTAGTCTAAATTTGACGGTTTCTCAGTTGGTGTCCTTTAAAGTTATTTTCTATCCGCGTATGGTCTTCTTTTAAGGAAAATAATATGCTCCCATATTATTTCTTTTAATAGTAGCCCCTTTTAAGACGTGGTTTCCTCTACGTTGAAACAAACTTTACCGTTCAAAATTTTTTTTGATACCAACATACTAAGTGTGACTGTCCATTTAGTGCTCTTTGTGTAACTTAAATCGAAACTTTATTTTGCATTCTCATATTTTGGCGCTTTGAATTTTTACCACCAATAGTGCTAAGTTAAAATACCCACCAATACATGTATAAGTGTTTTAGAGCTACTGTAATGATCTTAACGTATCAGTTAGTAGTAAAGCGTAATGTTTTATATAGATAGACACTCTGACTCCCATGTTGGGGGAATCATGGCTTTGGGCCATTTCTGCACGGAGATGTAACTGGGGCGGCATTCGATGCACGCGGGGACGTTTATTCATGAAACTGACAAAATGCTATTGTTATTACCAGCGGTATGTCCTGCTATTGCTAGACAGTCATAAAACACCCACTGACATATTACATATTTATAACATATATTTTACGACTGGGTTCTCTCCATAGCTGCAATATTGTCTAACAACAGAAATCAAATTAATTTGATTATAGTTTGTGTGATATGTCATTGGATAATATATCTTTGGCAATGATCAATAGAGGAAAAAATATTATTATTCGAAATTCATGATTGAAACATTTATTTTAGCTTCCCATGGCAAATTAAAAGCTACATGTATGTTAATGCAAAAACATCATTAATATTCCTTTTATAATGATTAAAGCTGCATAGTCTGTAACTATGCACATTTTTCGATTTTTTTTAATTTTCTTTTTAAATCATTTGTAAAAGTAGTATTAAGTTATGTTCTCACAATAAATATGTTCAATTTAGCTGAAAACTGCACGGAAAAGTAAATTATCTTATTAAACAGGTGTGTTTTCTCTTGTTGGTAATTATTTGCGTCCCTCCAATAATTATAGACAGTTAATTTCAACATAAATGCTGTTGTTTTTATACTGATAATTTGATAAGATTTACGAAATTGGTAAAATATTTACCTGAATTTTAGTTATTTTGCTGTGTTGTTGAAAAAAAACATTAGTTCTAAAACTAAAAGATCAAAATTACAGACTATGCAGCTTTAAGTAAAAACAAATGCTTGAAATAATATAAATCAGCGTACTATACTCATACAATATTGAACATGCCAGTCTCCTAAATTGTTCAATGCTCTTTATCTTAATGATGCGTATTGCATGGGTCCAGGATAATACGAAAATAAGCTTATGCATAAAAGAAAAAAAATATTCATAGCATGAGGCCCCGAGATTATACATCTTTTTTCGTGCTCAACTCAGCTGTGCATGAAATTTATCCTGCTCATGAATGATAAAACGCCAACAATTGTTGGCGTTTTAACATTAATTAGCATGATAAATACAACATCTGAGAGACTTAAAGCAAGATATTCCTTTATTGGTCGGTATTTTAGTTTTTATGAGCAGTTGAATGTTCGGGCTCAATTGAGTTGTGCATGAAAAAAGTTTTATAACATCGGTGCCAGTTATGTGGTGTCTGCTACATGTATAATGGCTATATTGTCAATTTTAAGCTGCATGTGTGAAATGAAGTTTCCTTTGTTTTCAGAATATGTCACTCTGTAATAGTTTGAAGAGTTGTTACAATTTAACCGAACGAACCAACGCTTCAGAATTGCTGCTACAACTTCACCCAGTCTCACTACAGTTAGGACAGATGTTAGGGTATGTGATTCATTGCTTATTGTTACTCTCGTTGTGTTTGATATTTTTTGTTGTGTTTTAAAGTACTAAGTTCCCTTTCTAATTCAGCCATCCTCTCGCCGAGAGGGATATATATATATATATATATATATATATATATATATATATATATATATATATATATATAGAGAGAGAGAGAGAGAGAGAGAGAGAGAGAGAGAGAGAGAGAGCTAATTGCTTTACATCAATCGTATTCATTGGTGTTCTGTGCCGCTTCCTTTCCGTGACGAGGGATGGTCTGCAGATGTGATTGTGGCATTTCCTGGTCATACGCACTTAATTTCTGGTGTTGCTGATCTATTGTTTATTGATGCTCCCATTTTTTTTTGGGGGGGGGGTCTATTTGGTCCTTGTTTTGTTACACAGTTATTTTGCAATCATATCGCTTTACTTCAATTGTCTTCTCGAAGTAATATGGCTGTTGATACTCTGTGTCTTTTCCTCACGGTGACATGGGTTGTCTGCGATGTGTGTTTTGGCATGTCTTACATACAGATTATACCTTATCTGTTTATAGTTCAACAGTCTGACCCGTTCACTGAGGTGGATCATAACAACATACTGTATACATGCCATTGCAAATTGATATAAAGTTACAGGTTTGTACTTATAAGTGACAAATGAGCTTGTATAATAATTTGTTTTGAGCATTTTGACAGCCATCTTTGATCAAACATGCCATTTGTATATGGTGTGTGTAATGTAAAACTATTACTGTATGTAAAATGTTAACAATGGGGGATAACATCTTAAATAGTTTTTTTTTCTATTTCCTACATGTTGTATAGCAGAAAGAGAGTTTTCAACCCATATTTTTAATCAGTACTTGTCCAATGCGAAAAACCCTTTTGCTGATAATTTGAGGGCTGAGCAAACAACCTTATCCATGGAAAAATATCATTTACTTTGAAACTTTCATTTGGCCATCTTTATGTGGAACCCTGCATTAGGACTGTTCAAAGTCCTTAGTATTTTATTTCATTCCCTGCTATAAACATATTTTATTTTAGTCTGCTGATAACCATTGCAAGCGGTTTTATTACTATTGTTCCATGTGCTGAGACAAATGTACTTCCATCTTTTCTAGAACTATGCTAAATTCTTTTTGGATCACTTCGAAGTGGGACGAAGTTTGACATTGATTTATCATGTGAGCCAAGCTAACATCAATATATGCTTGTAACTGCTCTCATAATTGAAATGTCTGCTTGGGGATTAAAATGTTACAAATGACGAAACAATTCGCCCACAGATATTACATGTCTGGCAGATATGAATGTTTTGCCTGATCTGACAAAAATCAAAATATGTTTTTCTTTTTTACATGTTTGCATTTTATGATCTTTTGCGTCCGGGTATCCACAAAAATCTAAACAAATGAAGATGACCAAGAACACAGTGCATTTCACATTTTCGAAAATCACGCCTACTTTAACAAGATATGCATGCATCCACTATTTGTAGTGTAAACCTCAGTTTATTTTTCTGCCAATTTTGTTTGGTGTACAAATGTACTATGTCGCATGTTGAGTCTTTGCATTGGTCAGTTATAAACTATCAGATGTTTTTTTTTATTAATATCCTGGGTGTAGTTCGAAAAGGTCTCATATTACAAGTGGCATTTCAAATTAAGAACAAATCAAATATGCATTATCTCACTATATTGGCTTGTGTAGTTTCTTCTAGGTTTCTTAGTTTTCATGTTATTCCTTCTCTGAGCAACTTTGATTTGAATAAGTAGAGGCGTTATTCGGTAGCTCCTAGTGTGCACAATACACATGTGCACAACAAACTGTTTAATATACAAGGTGGGGGCATAACTTGGAGATTATGTTATTGTTTTGGTTTTGCATCAACTCTTACAGGAAATAATTTGCTTTAAGAATAGTCCAAAATGGAAAAAAAATATTTATCATAATTGAGTGCTTTTATTACACTTAACAACACTTATAAGTGTGCACATATAAATGGACCCATATCTTCATAAATAAAAGTCAGATTATTTTGAAATTGTCAACAGATATAGATGATATTCATGAAATGATATTCCACAAATTTAATTTTTCATAAAACTGTAACTTATAAAATGCGAAATCAAAATTCAAATATATCGTATAATCGAAGCTCACAGTTTTGTTTGTTTTCGAATTTATTTTTCTATGACATTTCATTGATGAATATCAATTTATACTTAAGCATTTTTGAATAAAATGGTGGTGGTTCTGTATGATGTGGGCAGGTGTGTCCTTACATCATAAAACTAACATTGTCTTCATAAATGGGAACTTTACTGTAGCTCGCTACCAACACAAAGTGCTGGATACGGACGTCATTCCATTGTTGAGCAACCACAGAGTAATGCAGTTGCTGCACGATGGTGCTCCAGCCCATCCGGCAAGGGCCACCACTGCATATCTGAATGCAAACAGCGTAAATGTCGTCGACTTCCCGCTCCAAATTATCAGACTTAAACATAATTGAAAACATTTGGGATAAACTAAACTGCCGTATACGGAGAACAGGGGCTATTCCGACCACACTTAATCAACTGAGAGTACAAATTCTCCACGAGTGGAACAGCCTCCCTCAGAATAACGTTCAGCGTTATGTGACGTCAATGAGACGCCGTTGTCTTGTCGTATGGTTAACAGTGCGGGCGACATATCCGCTACTAAGTGTACATGGACATGGACGCCGCTGTAGGATTTGACTTAAGAATATTGTGATATTTACTTTGTTTCGTGATATACGAGGGTTAGTCAAAAATAACTGAGCCCTACCTTATAACATTTAATTCAAGTAAAATGGACACATATTTAAATGACATTTCATCGTAGTTATATGTCATCTATTCAATAGCCTTATTTATATCTGATGGAAGGCTTTATATACTGGTTGCTAGGCAACCGACCATGACCTGTCGAACGGGTGCGTTCACGCTGTAATACATCAATATCTAAGCGTTGCCATGGAAACGATAATATTAATGTAATGCTGCATTAACTGTCGTGTGAAACCTATAACATGTACCAACTCAGCGCCACAGAAAAGAAAACAACTGACCCCAAATGATAGATGCTGTGGTAGTTTAATTTCAGAATTTAGCAAAATTTTACGTGCCTCAAGTTCTATAATTTACCCCACCCATATTCATATTAACACAATTTTAATAGAAAGCGTAAAATAATAGCCCAATAATGCTTTTGCACTACTGCATACACACACAAACCCTCAGAAATATTAAATCCCTTGTTTGGAATAAATGATTCTGCTTCCATGACAACACAATCCTCGTGTATTTGAAAATTAGTGAAATATTGACTTATTTTGTTGCTAGGCAACGCATGCAATCAGTGTCCAACCTAACATTTATGAACCAAGTATAATGAAAAGACAATATGACATTCGTTATTCGAATAAATGTCAAATATGGCTTTCTGAAAAACTACCAAGCCCACAAGCTTTTTTAAGACATACTGTATATTCCTGGTGTTAGGAGATCATGAACGCATCGCTCTGGCTGACGATCTTTAGTTGCCTAGCAACCATAACAGAAGCTTCACCAGGGTAATTATTTTGGGTCAAAACGTCTTTGACATGTTATACTAATAAAAGATGATCACATTTATTGTCTACAATGTGAGGCAAAGATATAATGAGGTAGGGCTCAGTTAATTTTGACTAACCCTCGTACTCGATCAAGTTTGGTCTCTTCTAAAGTATTGGAAAATGTGAACTTTGATTTTACCATGAATTTGAATTTTGCGTTCGCACTTTTTTAACTTTTTATTTTATTCGAAATAAAATAAATGCCATTTTATTACACACATGTCGTTTATATTTGTTGAAAATGTGAAAATTATCCGACCAGTATTAATGAAGATATGAGCCCATTTATATTTGCACACTTATAAGTGTTGTTAAGTGTAATTGATTACGATTCTTTCCATGATCTTGATGACTAGTCGCTGTCTCTATTGTATTTTTTTAAATATTTATCTATGGGTCAGTCATTATTATAAACGGTTAGACTGATGAATTGACAACGCACGTGTTTCAATTTGATGTATCACAAAATCAAAATGAAATATAAACCCCCACACACAATAGGAACTAACAACAACGAAACCATCACCTTGGAACGCGCAGTTAGGCGTAACCTGCTTTAGAAACAAACTAAAGGAAAGTTGTTTCTTTTGAGACTTTTTTTATGTTTTTGGAAGATATTTTAAAAGTGGTAGAAATATGTATCACTACACATATTTGAATGAAAGTTAAATGAAATAATTAAATTTCAAGTATCAAAAAAGTATGAGAATAAATAAATAAGCCAGAAAAAAATCAAATATTTAATGAGATCTTTGAGCGTGGTGTTAATATGTACAAATACTAAATACTATGTTTAATTAACCCTTCGAAATCAGGAAACCCCTAAATGAGTACGTTTGCGAAAAGTGAAGACCCAGATGAAATACAGCATAATGCTGCATTTCATCAGGGTCAACACTGTTTGTAAAGGTAAATATATCTTCAGATAAAAGAATACAATATATATTTTGAAAATTATGATCTGAAATCTCTAGATATGTACAATGGACTATTCCAACTTTATTGTATCAAACCTGAAGTGAAGAATCCATTAGTATACATGGGGTTAATATATATTTGGAAAATGAGATGGAACTCAAGTTCCTTCCTTAATGGCACATGCTGTTCAAGAGATGTTAAACCACAAAACAAATTATATTGCATGTGTTTAATGTGTTTCAAATTGGTATTTAACACTCCTTCTAACGATGGCATTATTTGATATTGCTAATTGTAATTTATTATATAATCAACAGTTCGTTTAGAACAAAGCATGCTTGCCTTTGATCCTATTCCACGAAATTATGTTCGATACCATGCAAATGATGTTTCAAATGGATAATCATTCGTGGCTAACAAATACAATGCAACGTTCTGCATTCCCGTTATCAACCCTCCAATTCAAAGGCATTCATATAGTCTGGAAGTAGGGCAAATCCACATTGTCGTTTATGTCCCAAAATAAAACATAATGCATTGATTTTCAAAAGAATAATCTCAAATCGAATTTTGGCTGGATATTAAACTGATGAAAAAATCCTATATCGCAACACATTGCTCTAGATAGGTTGTTATTAATTTATTGTTAATCCGTGCTTGCACCTTGTTTTGTTACGCAGTACATAGTGTCCTTTCTAGTTGCAATCATCTTGATAAGGAAAAAGAAGCTTGTTGCTTTAGTTTATTTTCCCCTGATGTATTGTGTCTGTTAGTGTTCTGTGGATCTTCCTCTCGGTGTCGTGTGTTGGTCTGCAGTGTGTGATTGTGGTATTTCCTAGTTATACTTGATGCCTTTTTGGTTATTATTGTACGAGCGACCAACATCCTCACAATTAAACGAAAGTATTAAAATGTCTTGGTAGATGAACGAGCCATAGCTTTATGAACGTTTATAATGCATTTGTCCATAATGCTCCTGTGACACTGTGTGGACAGCTTGCAATACGAAATAAGTGTCCATGCAAATTCAAAATACAATTTATCACATGATGGCGCGTCAAAGAGAATTAACACCATATATTAAATCTATAAACTACTATAGAATAACATATTTTGGTTACCTAATGAAATTACACCCGTTACAATGTCATGTGCACATGACAACATCTTAGCTTTTTCATGCCAAAAACGCGATTTCAAAGTAGCTTTAGTGCAATATGATGAATGGAATCTAATATTCATGCACCTATATTAAACGCGTTGGGAAAACACGATAAAGTGCTCGGCTTTCAAGCATTTTATCACTTTTTCGCAACAAGGACATCAGACTCTATGGCGGTTCTGACTTAAAGACTTATCTATTGATGAGAGTGAAGGGCCCGGATGCTTTGGCTGTTGTCAGGCCCACTGGGTTATACCTGTTGGATTTTTTTTGCTCCCGTATTCAGTTTTATGTACTGTTGAGTACTTATCTTTGCTTTATCTCTTTTATATCTTGATAAATATGTTTTTGGAGATGTTACATTGCTATGCTAGGGATCTTTCATGCAAACCAAACATCTATGTGTCTTGATCAAAAATCTGAACTAAGAGTGAGGTTGGCGCTGTGAAACCAAATTAAGCCATCCACTAAAATATTCTTACCGACCGTTCTATGGCGGTACTTCTTTTGTGGATCATTTGTGTTTTTGTGACTTGTGTTTCTCATGCTTTCGCGTCTGTTCATTGCTGCCTTGTGGCACCTGCTGGGAAAGGGCTGACCTCTTGGCTCTTGTTGGTGATGTTTATTGTATCTTTGTTACTTTCCGATTAGTATACTGGGTCAGGAGTCCTAGTGTTTCCTGATCTTTGCCGTCTTTCTTACTTTATAAATTTACTTAAACGCTCATGTAAGATCATCTATACAATTCAGATGCGATAAGCACTGCCCAGGTCGCATGTGTTGTTTTAATATTTTGGGGTGTTTCATTTGGGAGCGTTATGTTACTAACCAGATGAGTAGATAAGATAAGCTGTCAATAACATAAAACTTGCAGTCTAATATTGTCATCCTGGTGGACACCAAACTACATGAAAGCGTGTTTAATTCAATTACCTAGGTTCACCAAACCAATAAAAACAACCGAGAAGTTTGTGACAAAAAAAAGCTCATGGTGTAAAATATATTCTCTTTTTCCAATAAGTATATGAGGTAATTCCAACATTTTCCAACAATATATGATTCTGATAAAAATAAGAAATACCATTCTTAAATTTTACCATGTTTGTTTTATTATTTAATGTTTCTCACATTGCTTGGTGGCTCTGTGTTTGGTTCTTGTGTTGATATGCATTACTTAGTGTACCTTCTAGTTTTGCAATCATCTGGACGAGGATGAGAGAGCTGGTTTCTGTACAGTTCTTTATTTGTCTTTCTGGGGTCTTGTGACTTAGTATTTTGTGGCTCTTCCTCAGGGTGCCGTAGTTTGGTATGCAGTTTGTGATTGCGGTATTTCCTGATTACTCACTCACTGTTTAATCCTTACAATGCTTATCAAGTGTCATACCTTTTACAACATAATAAGCAGTCAATAAGTTGTTAACTTACCTGTCATTATTTGGCAAACGGGCAGCTCTATCATCAAAATAAGGAGTTCTTATACTTTAATAGGGTATCTGCCTATTTATCAGATGCTTCCTAAATCTTCCCAATGTATAAGATATCACTGGTATCCTTTTGAATAGGACGTTTGATGTATAAGGGACGAATAAAGTTTATAACATCATCACATTGAACGTCTTTTAAAGGCGGAAATCATGAGTAGTGTAATGATTATTATTGTTTTTTTTTCTGATTTGTTAAAATATTTTGAAGTGCAACTGGAGTGTATTCTACCTTGATGACAATATATCTACCAATTGCAATATAATGCATCAATGTACTATAACCATTCATTCATGCGTAAAGTACACATAATTAGGGGCCATGAAGCATATGTTTATTGGATAAATACAGTAGAGGTCAGATATTAAAATTAATAAGGAGTATGTTTGGAAATATAAAGTCCAGTTAAAATGCAACAATGAATTGAGTAATGAATTGTTTATGCTGTGTATGTGTGGGACAGGTTGAATGTTTATCACCGTTTTTATTTTCAATGTTTGTTAATGTCAATGAATATCTTATCTATGTAATTGGGGTTGAAGGGGTAGACATTACTCTGCTCAAATTATTTTTGCTATTTTATTCAAATGAGATAACTATTTTTTCTGAAACATTTGAAGGTTTTCAAAAAAGACAATATATTTATCAGGGATATTGTAGCAAATAAAAAATAACTGTAAATACAGAAAAATCAAAGATTATTATGTATCGAAAAGGCTGTAACATACCAAGAAATCTTAGATATTATGAAAATGGCATAATATAAGTTATCATTGAATCGTTGTCGTACTTACGTGTCGTCTTCACCACAGGAAGTTATTTCAGCTCAGCTCAAATTACACCAGCGGGTCAAGCTCAAAAAGTTATATTTAGGCTGAATAGCTATTTGTATAAGTTTAACAATTATATACATATAAGTTACAATTATTGGACAAATTAGTTGTTCCCTTATCAAAGCATCCAGCAAAAATGTGGCTATTTTGTAGTACAGATAAAATAGAGATTGTCTTTCTGCAATTCTTTTAATTAAGGAATGTAAACAAATCGATTTTGTTAATGGTGAACTAAGACGGACTTCTTTTCAAAATTGTAGGTATTATAAGATAAACAAATGTTGGTTAAAATCATGAAAATAGATACATGTACATTGTATATTACTCACATTTACAATATCATGATGTTACAGAATCTGACTGATATGCCAGAAAAGAAAAATGGGCAGCGTTAGTTAAATGGCTATTAGGATATTTGTACTCTAATGATGTTTGGCAGTTTTAGCTAGATTAAAATGTTCTTCACATAGATTGAAGATAGAAGCTGGAAAATGGCACAAGCCGATAACAACACATATTGATGAAAGATTGTGTAAAAGATGCAATGTTGTTGTAAACGAATTGCAATTGTTCTTTGAATGTAGTTTGTTTATGACTTAAGAATGCAATACATGGTCAATTACTTTTATACAAACAAATCATATGAAATTAAACAATTGTTACAAAGTTCAACTGAAAAAAAACAAATAACGATCATACTCATTTACTATTTTTAATAATTTATATCCATAAGGCTTTTACTTTGGGGAATGCTTTATACTATTGACAAATGTGAAGTATGTGTATGTTTAAAGCTATGACTTATGTATAGTATGGGGCATTGTCTATGTAAATATGCATTGATACGTATGACATTTCTGTAATGAAAAGTTGTACTCCAACTTCATTTAGACACAGAAAGGAAACGGTAATATGATACCCATGTATGCTCATTTGAAGGAGTTTTGTGCATCTCCCTACAGTAATTAATGGAGATGGATAGTTTTGTAGATGCTTGGAAATGGATAATTTTGTTGACGCTTATCACAATACTTTGACACTTCAGTTTGCTTATGGTTATATTTATGATAAACATTTTATTTTCTTACTTTATGCACAAACTAAGCTATCAACAGACTAAAGTAAAATCTAGTCTAACAATATATGATAAAAATAGAGGATCTTACATTAGTGCTCATGTTTTATTGAAATTATTAAACGAGTTGGGGAAAAGAGATAAAATGCGAGGCTTGCCGAGCATTTTATCTCTTTTTCGCAACGAGTTTAATAAATTCAATAATACAAGAGCACGAATGTTAGATTCTATTTATCATATGACGAATACTTTGAAATCTGATTTCTGAGTTTAAAACGACATAATTGTGTCATTATATACGCAACGTTGTTATGGACGTCATAACGTTTCCCGAAAATCGATAAACCACTAGTGGTTTACAGATTTTATTGCATGGCGTTATTTCACTCCCAGACGTGACGTCATATGATAAAGTAAAATCTAGTCTAACAATATATGCTAATAAGTTGTAATATTGCATGACTTAGAGGCTATGAAAAAGAAAATAAAAGAAGCCCTCCAGTAAAAATAAAACTGACCGTTCCAAGGCGGTACTTCTATTGTGGATCAGTGGAGTGTTTTGGGTCTTGTGTGTCTCATGCTTTCGCGTCTGTTCATTGCTGCCTTGTGGTCACCTGATGGAAAAGGGCTGACCTCTTGGCTCTTGTTGGTGATGTTTATTGTATTTTTTTGTTACTTTTCCATGTGGTATCCTGGGTCAGGTGTATTACTTGATTGTATCGTTTCCTGATCTTTGCCGTTTTTCTTACTTTACTTGTACCAAGTGACTTAATATTGGGAACAAGATTTTCAAAGAACTCACAAAAAATCAAAATACTAAATTGAGGGCTCTACCATACTTCACATTTTTGAATGTGCAGTAGCATTCCCTCCCCACTCTCCCCGTGTGCCAACACGATTTCCACATATAAGATCGTATTTACCTGCAAAAGGATTAGTTGGGACTCAGTGGTGAGGGGGATGGAATGGTTTTGAAATATATTTTTCTATTTTCCAATATATTTAATACAAAAAATGACCAATTTTGTCCAAAAATAAAGTCGGGTATTCAGTGAAATAGGAAATCAAATGCAACATCCTAAACTAGAGACTAACGGCGAGCTCATATGTGAAAATGAAAGCATTTGAATAAGGGTTTTTTTTCAAAATCAAAGGTAGCGATATATTGTGGTTCCCATTACCACTCTCAGATGTCCTTTCAAGAACTAACCTGGTACGTTCACATTTGAGAATAAAAATATCTATCATGAGTGTAAGGATGGGATAGAAAAATCCGTCCTGATGATGTCACTTGTCTAACAAAGTGCGCTATTGGAAGATCGTTCGGCATTTCTCAAGGGTGAGATAGAATTTTCTTGCACACCAGATAGGGATATCTGAGATTTTACCCTGGGATGGAAAATCTTATCTTTTCCATGATATCTTACCCAGGCTGTCACGTGAGGGCTGTACATTGGTAGTATTGGAAATCACGAACATGGTCGTCAAGTGACGACATTATTATGTTTAAGTGACGTCATTATTACATGTCGCATCTCGGCGTATTCAGGAACTTTTGGGAGTCATTTTTAAACCAGAAATGCGGTAATTTATGGTGAGTAAGATATAGAATCCAATAGAATTCAATAGTCGCGTGAGGGTGGGATAGAAAATTGCTTCCCATGGGATCACCGTTTGTCACCACTCGGCAAGCCTCGTGATGCCAAACGCCAAACGGCGATCCTCGGGATGGATTTTCCTATCCCATTATCATACTCATGATAGATGCTTATAATCCCACATGGGTAAATTAGCAGAAATCCTATGTGGTGTACGAGAATAATCTCGACTTGCTCACGATAAGGCTAAGCTGTTGTTTGCCTACGCACTAGGGTGATTATATGGCTGCGAAATTAATTGACTTCAAAGAACTTCTTAGAATTTAAAGATTGGTTTGAGATGTATTTTCCCATGTGACAAAAGCGCGACGTCATGGGAAATTATACCTTTGGTACAAGCGACCAGGTTATATAAAAACTTAGCTTCCATGAACTAGCTAAATTATTGGCGATTCGGAAGAAGTGTGTAAATATATTGGCTAAGTTAACACGCTGATATGTACTGTTTATATGGTGAGCGGCTGAATGTTGATCTGTGCAGTTCACCTTATGAAATGACCATAATTTCACATGGTATGGCATGGCTCCAAATATGAAATTAATTTCAAGCACTTTGAATTAAAACGGGAGATAATATGATTTGATCTAAAGGAAAATATATTTTTCTGCGTCTGAAATAGTGAGCGCGTTATGAACCGATTATAAACCCTCTAACGGATTAAATATTAGATATTACTTTAATTTTCACAAACAATGAATACAATGCGGCCACCCTATACCAATCATTGCGCTTTATTTTAAGTTTGAGTCTGTTCTCAAGTTTTATAACCTCGATGTCTGATAAACACTCTTATCATGCTTCTGGTGTTTTATTCATCTCAGAAAACATGTAGTGACAGCTTTGGAAATTAACAGTTGTTTGTGTCATATATGGTAAGAACTGCCATTATAAACCCTGTTAACAGCGAATTTCTTTCTACCCAGAGCTTCGGCAGCGTATGTTCACAATATTCACATGTGCACGTTTCGGTATGGACTGCTGCATTGTGGTACAGACTTGTGATGCGAGTCGACGACTGAGCTTTAGAGTTTATTTGACAATAATGCTAAATTGAGAATTGTCCGTTTGCTAAATAGCACCAATTACTTCTGAACGATTTCACTCGCATCTCTGCCACACCGGAAGTTTCCGCTGGACATTGAACTCTGCCAATAATTGAATTCTTGTACATTTATTTGCGTTGGAAAAATGGTAAAGACAATAATAAATGGTAGCCTATGTTGTCGTGCTGCTCATAACAGCCCTACATTTGTGACAATGCGATATATTATAGTTATAGCCTGGTTTGTCCCCATGTACATGTACATTTTGTACGTGGAGATTATCCTCGAGCTTTGACGAGCTTTAGTGACAGTCATTGTTTAAATATTATAAACCACATACTGTACATCAGCGAAAACCTTGTACGACAGTAACTTTAGGAGATAGTTCATGCTAAAGTTAGTAGGGGGTGTAATTAAACGTGCGATCAAAAGAAAATACAATATATGAAACATGTGTGTGAATTTTGGATGTTTTTTTTTCCTGTTTCGCTTTATCGAAAGCAGGTCTAATAATGGGTCCACTCCGCCTGTTCGTACGTCATTCCGTCCTTCCCTCCGTCCGCAACACGTTTATGGTGTGTAGTTTGTGTAATTGATAACTCCAAAAGTTTCCATGATTCCTTTTTATTTAAACTTTGCATAATGATTGTTCACATATTGAAGATGTGCACCTCCTATTTTCTGCACATTTCATGATTATTTTCTCAATTTTGAGGGGTGTTGATCATAGACATTTCTCTGTCCAAAATACTTAGATGGTGTCTGGTTTGTGTAATCTGTAACACAAGCAGTTTTCATTCCTTTATATTCAAACTGTCCATTATGATTGTTCACACATTTAACATGTACACCATATTTTTGTGTACGTTTGACAAGATATTTTGGAGTGTTGAACTTAGACATTATTACATCTACATCACCTTTGGAGTGTTTAGATTGTGTAAGTGTGTTATCTGTATCACAAACAGATTTCATTCCTTTATATTCGAACTTTGCATAATGATTGTTCAAACATTGAAGATGTGCACAAACGAAACAGGTCCAGAGCAAGTTTGGTATTGTTTGAAGCAACATCGCTACGGAAAATTATTGAATATTTTTAGCTTACCATGTCACGAAGGTGGCAGGTGTTTAGACGCAAATATAACGAAAGAAGTGCAACTGATTAAACTTTAACTCTATTCCTGCTAGGGGCGACTTTCGTCTGCTGATTACCTTTACAAATAGTGTGGTCCCAGGCCAGGCCCGACAATATGTCGGGCCTAATCTGGATCCAAACTCTTTGACACGTGAATTGTGTTCCTGAAAGATTTTTTTTGAAAACGTTAATTTTGGGGGAAAATCAGCAGACGACAAAACTACCCAGCATGCAAATAGTTAAAGATTTTTCGTGCTCAAGACTCATTGATGGCAGCTGCAATCTCCATTCATATATCATTTGTTTGCACTGTTCAACTTGGAGCAAGACGGTTTTAAAAAAAATCTTCAGTTATAGATTTTATTCTTGCACTTTCGCTGCTTTTTGCCCATTTGAGAATACAAGAATCTATAATGAGTGTAATGTGGAATAGAAAAATCAGTCCAGATGATTAGCGTTTACCTTCACGAGGCTTGGCGAGTGATGACGAACGGAGAGAGAGAAAGAGAATAAGAGACAGAGACAGAGAGACAGAGCGCTAATTGATTTGCCTCACTCTTTGTTTCAAATTTATCCACCACTTTTGTCATCACCTTGGTAATTATCTTGTCACATGTACATTTTTGGTAATTTGCATGCATTTCGTTGCAGATTCCAGCTTTCAGATGATTGTCTCGATTGTTCTTTCCGTGTTCTCAAAGTAAATGCTTCACAGTTCAGGGACTGCAACAACCTGACCAGGATTGACACTCCAGAGACAAACTTTAACAAAGGAAAATCTCATCCAGATAACCAGACAAAGACAGCTGATGAATATGATACTTTTCGACACAGCCAGGCGTTAGAGCACTCGACAGAATTCACCCTTCAGAAAGGATTGCACTATTTTATAGGTATGTTTATTTTTTTAAATCCCAGCTTTTGAGGTTTACAACCGTGCAACTATCAAGTTAGCAAAAACATAGTTCACGAAATCGAATTTGGTGATATAGCTGCCATGTAAATATAAACAATTTGCCATATAGTGACAGGTAGTTTAATACTGATTGGCAGTTTGTGATGTTTAAAAGAGGAAAAGCAATGGACACGATGCTTGTTAAGTGTACATTTCAAAATACGTTTCCTTAATTTCAGTCACATATGTTGTTGGTACACATTGGAATTGCCTCATAGAGGTAATTCCAATGTGCACATACAAAATATGTTCATTCAATAAATGAGTTTTTTTACACCATAAAACAGTTTTTTTTACAAACTTCTCAAATACTTTTTATGTTTCAGTGAAATAAGCATGGAGAAATGATGCACCTGATAGCCAATTTTATATTATTAACAGCTTATCTTTAAATGTTCATTCAAATGAAATGCTTACTTGGTGGTTGCCTGGTTGTATGTACATATCTCATCGGCGAGCTGCGAAGGCTCAGACGAGCCTACGCATTAGCGCAGTCTCGTGAGAGCCTTTCCCTGCTAACATACGCAAAGTTTGGCAAATTATCGTGCTATAACATGTATCTTATCATATAGTCAAGGACCAAAAATAGTTCCGCATAATAAATTACCCAATACATTTTCATGTTTAAATCATGGGCAGTTATAAAAAAAAAAACACTCTGTCCAGATAAGTGACATAGGGTTCAGCCCCTGGACAAATACATTTGGAAATCGGTCAATTAGGTTGCATTGTTTGCGTACTCACCAACCTGTGAAACTCTGCACACCAGTATTATATACCTGTAGTTTTATAGATTCAATATCGTGAAAAATAAGCATTTCGAATTATTGCAGATGAATCTGATCAGTCCAGATACCTAGGCTCAGGTGATCACAGGTGATGTTTGAAATACGTACGCACATGTATCTTAAACACGTACATGTATCTTAAACTATACAAGCAAAAATCAATCTTCTTCAATGAAATCCACAATCACACAAGTTTTATTGTTTTATAAAAGATCTGTGTAACCATTCACCGTGGTCCAGATATTGAACTCATATCATGCTGAATTTTAATTTGTGTTGCGTGTAGGCAAGGGGCTGTTTTTATGTTGTTGCTTTTGTTATGTTTGTTTTGCGATGTCTGAGCTAAAAACAAACCATTTTCTTGCCAACCAAACATAATTTGGAAGAATATGTTCATGGTCAACATATCTAACACGAATATTTTCCAAGTAGCATACCAAAGATAAACTTGTGTACCAGTAGACGCACACAACTGCAGCAAAATTTAGAGATGATGGTCTCTTTTATTATCTTGAGCTGATTATGTGTGTTTGTATTGATGTTTTGCGTCGCTGTCAACATTTTTTCAGTCATGTCGCTACGTTTAGCTGTCCACCTAAGTTGAACCAGTCCTTAGCAGAGAATAAAGTGATGGCAAGATGCCTTCATTGAGTCATCTCAAAATAGCAATCCTTTAATCACAGGTCTAACACATTAGCACTGAGCAACTGAGGACATCAATTCTCGAGTTGATACCTTACATCCCAGTAAAGACATTCTCAGTCATCTTGGGACGTTTCCTGGGTTGAACCAGTACTAAATTGAGTAGAACGTGCCTTGCACAAGGAAAAATATGGCGCTTCCTGAAAGACTCAACCCCTCTGTCTTAAGTCAGGCACTCTACCACTGGTTTACTCTACAAGTAACATAGATTAATCACTTAACCTACATGTACACCGTTTATATCTATATATCATGTGTAAAACATTTCGATATTCCTTCAAGTGTATTCAGCTTTACGTTTTAGATGGTTTCTTGTGACATGGTTGTAAAGTAAATAAAATGTCAAAGGAAATCACAGGTAAAGCACGTTGCATGCAATCAGATCTTCATAACGCTGTGCAACCTGACTCCATATCTTTATAGCAGCAATAACCGTTCTAGCATGGACCAGTCTGCCTTGCTGATCTTAACTAGAATCCACATACGTTCTAGGAGGCCCTGACAAGCAAGCAATAGTATATACCAATATGTCTGTAAACAAGTTAGACTAAGGTTTTCTGGTAAGATTGGCTTGAGGAAGTTTACCAGGCATACTAATCGTATAAAGCTGACCACAATTGTCGTCTGCGGTTCAGTTGTTTTGCACGACTAAAGCGTACCTATGCTGTTTTACCCAATTTACTGTTGACTACTTCAAATTGACAGTCAATGACAGTGCTCTGTCTGACACGCACAGCGTCTGTTACCTGGTCGCACTATACTTGCAAAGTGTGATAAAGCTAAATATTAGATGTATGCACTGTACAATCTTGATGAAATGTCGACTTTTTACCTTTCAAATGCAACAGTTTTAATGTTCACATTCACAACATTTTGATAATGCCATTTTTCCATTGATGTCAATAGAAAAGTTGTTCTAAAATTTGGAACAAAAACTTGCTTTTTGTTAAAATCACTGCAACCATACAATGCATGGATGAAATTTATTGAAATTAGAAGGAATAGTACCTTATTTAGTTAACAAAAGTGTGATTATATGTTGGCTAGCAGTAGCATAATATTAGTTCTTTCAAACGTGAAAGTACACTAAACTCTATAGGTTTTTTATGAATTACTTTTGCGGTACGCATATTACATACATATACGGTAATTTTAGTATTCAGAAGTGCTAGTTCATTACATGTCATGTGATTTACTGAGCAGACATAGGGCGAATTACTTTGAAAAGTAATGCGTTGAAATAGCATTACTTGCCAAAAATGTGCATTGAATTAGCATTAGCATTACATGATTTTGAAAAAGTAATGCATTGAATTAGTATTATTTAAGAGAGAAATGCTTTGAATTAAGAATTACTTAGGTTCATGTGAAACGGAATCCTAAAATACTGATTACGCTGAACATTTTTGATACATTGTACAAATTATGTGCATACCGTAAACATGTGAATATCACATATAGATATTTTATATATACATGAATATGAGCCACAGGTTACAATATGTACAGTTTTGTAGAGAATTTTGTATTCTTGTCTGTTGACATTTGTTGGAATTTCTTAATTTTTGAAAATGAGAAGAAATAACACTCAGATGTAGCAACCCCAGATCTTTTTTCAAGTGATCATATTTCATTGTGTATTATTATCATACATTTGAGAAGCCTTCCAGAATAGTTTCTTTTATTTGGAAGAATATTTTATGGGAGGAAAATTATAAACATTTTGAGTCTCTTGATTGGATTAACAAAGCGCAGGCTGTAACTTAATCTCTAATCTCTTTTATTTTTGACTCCAATATATTTACCCTGTAGCTCAACTGACCACAGAGACACACTGTTTGTGTCAGTGGTCAAGTGTCAAAATGTTGGAACAGAGCAATCAAGTGATAATTACCTTTATTGTGATCAAATTATTTGTTTCTTTGAAATTAAAATTGGATTGTAACAAAATTCACGCCATTTGATTAGCTTTAAAATGATTTATAGATAAAAAAAAAACACAATGACTTTTAAATTGTCAATTTCCCATTTTTAGATGGTTATGTTCCGCGCTCTACATCTTTTGGAGTCTATATCTCTCAACTCATTCGTTTTGCTAGAGCATCTAGCAATGTTGCTGACTTCAACACTCGCCATGAATCGTTAACTCAGAAACTTCTTAAACAAGACTATCGCTATCATATACTTTGCAAACCTTTTCAAAATTTTATAGACGATGCTATGATTTGATATCTAAATTTCAAATTCGACTTAAATCTCTCTTGCGCCAAGGACTTTCAGAACCTGAATTGACTTGGTGTATAAATTGAAGGTTGTTGGCTCTAATAATTTTTCAGCGCAGTTCATTAAAATAATTTCCCATAATGAAAAGATTGGCTATAACATTAATGTATTGCGGCAGACTGCATGCTTAGTGGTAAACCTAATCATGGTTGGTAACTTGGCTTTCCTCTTTAATTGCATGTCGGTGGGTCGGACTTGATACTCTATGACGGTTGCCACTTAAAGACTTATCTATTGATGAGATGGTAAGGCCCTAATACTTTGGCTGTTGGCAGGCCCACCTGGGTTTACCTGTTGGATTTCTTTTGCTCGTATTGATTTATATGTTCTAGGAGATGATACATTGATAAGTTAGGGGTCTTTCAGACAAACCAAACATCTATGTGTCTTGATCCACATCTGAACGAAGGGTGAGGTTGGTGCACTGTTAAACCGGTTTAAGCCCTCCAGAAATCTTTTACTGACCGTTCTAAGGCGGTTCTTCTTTTGTGGATCAGTTATGCTATTTCTGTCTTGTTTTTGTTATGCTTTCATGCACGTCTGTTTGTTGATGACTTGTGGTCACCTGCTGGGAAAGGGCTGACCTCTTGACTCTCGTTTGTGATGTCTAATTGTGACATTGCCACTTTCCTATTGGTATCCTGGGTCAGGTGTGATGCTTGATTGTATCGATTTCTGATCTTTGCCCTCTTTCTTACTTTAAATAAAGTGGGACAAAATACCTTAAATTTCAACACTTCCCAGCTACATTTTCACTATTCAAGGTTCATCTCGGATTGCCAGTGACTGTAAGCTGTTTCACGTTATTGATATAAAATCAAAGCCTTTACTTGCAAGTTCATTTTGCATGTTCCTTATTTAGTTGAACAAAATAAAACTGAGAATGGAAATAACTTATGGAAACACACCCTTTTTGTCTATTGGTAGTCCGTATACTTTTGATGGCAAAACTTCTGATAGACAGTTATTCAAAGTAATGCAGTGAATTTTGACTGAAGTAATGCATTGAATTAGCATTAAAGTAATTCAAAAACTGGTGAATAAATCATTACCCTGAATTACTTGAAAAAAGTAATACAGTAATAATGCATTAGCATTAACGATTAATTCGCCCTATGTCTGTTACTGAGGGGAACTAAATGGGTCATAATAGTAAACCACTTTTGCGCATACAGTACTCATGTATGCGATAAGTACCAACTTATCGTGTGCTAGCCCGTATATTTTGAGCGTTTCCTGGTACAAGTAGCATGCTGTAAGTAAAATACAGTATGTGTGAAACCCACGCTCAACTGCAACCGACAGTTTGTCTTTTTCGTTTCCTTTTTGTAGTGTACAGCTTCAGATATTTCATTGTCCTTTCCTGTCAAGAATCGTTAAGTGTTTCAATTTATTCTTAGACTTGTAATCATTTGGGATCAGAAATAAAATGGAAACTAGCGTGACGGGGTTAAAATGCTATCCGCTGCAATTTTGCGACAAATGAAGCAATTTCTTAGCTTAAAGACGTCTCAGTCAGGGTTGCACGAAGAACCACCTTGCATTTTCAAAAATGGCTAAGGTGTCCAAGAGAGTGGGTAACTGAAAACATTGTTTTGCTATTTTTTAAACGAAACATTTGTTGTTGGTACTCAAAAGAACCGTCTCATTGAGCACACTAAGCATATGTTTTAACTATTGAAATAAACACTAATCACACTTTTAAGCATAACACGTTCCCTAATGTATATCTAAACAGACATGTACGTCAGACCGATTCCTGAAATCCTGGTACCTATGGTGTTTAGCCTCCATGGATACCTGCCTGCGTAAACATGCTCAATGTATGACTTTGCGTATAAAGTTTAGGTACTATAATATTATTATCAACCTTTTGTAAACTAATAAACTTTTCATTAAGTTTGATACTGCTACATGACGTGTTAGTCCGATTGATTGATTCATTCTATGTATTGAGGTGGCACATGCTAAATCTTAAAAACTGTATTTTTATTCTCTGAAGATCTAAGCAAAAAGTACAGACCCTGATAAAATTTCGCGTTCTGTGTCATTTCATCTGGTCTGCACGGTTTGCAAACACACCCGTTAAGGGGTTTTCTGTCTAAAATGGGATCATGAACATTACACACAGGTTGGAGCGTATTGCGTTTTTGCGGTCAACTTTAACATATAGATATTTCACGCCTACAAAGTACCTATCCATCTCCTTCATCGCATATAGGCCTAAGAATTGATTTAAACTTTCTGTTTCATGTGTATGAGAGCAAATTTTAGAAATCGGGCAATACTATTACAATGTAGATGATCGAACATTTATTTTTTTTTAAAAAAAACTGGTATCGTTTTCAAAATACTATAATTCTATTTGGGAGTTTATAATGTTTGTAATGAAGATTTTTTTCGACTTCATTAGGCGGTGCTTCTTTTGTGGATCCTTTATGTTATATCTGTCTGTTTTTTGTTATGCTTTCCTGCACGTCTGTTTGTTGATGACTTGTGGTCACCTGCTGGGAAAGAGCTGACCTCTTGGCTCTAGTTTGTGATGTCTAATTGTGAAGTTGTCACTCTCCCATTGGTGTCCTGGGTCGGGTGTGGTACTTGAGTGTATCGATCCTGATCTTTACCCTCTTTCTTACTTTGATTATCAGAGGTGTTTTGTCTGTGCTGGGTGGAGGCCATTAAAAGTATCCCCGCACTTTCATTAAATGCTCTTATTATTCCGGTCCTCAGGATTGTGTGTACAATCTGCCCTCCAGTAAAACACTTTTACTGACCGTTCAAAGGCGGTGCTTCTTTTGTGGATCCTTTATGTTATTTCTGTCTTGTTTTGTTATGTTATGTCTTGTTATGGTATCCTGGGTCAGGTGTGGTATTTGATTGTATCGATTCCTGATCTTTGCACCCTTAGTTACTTTAATGCGCGTCTGTTTATTGATGCCTTGTGGTCACCTGCGAGGAAAAAGCTGACTTCTTGGCTCTCGTTTGGGATGTCTAATAGTGAAGTTGTCGTAAAAACGTATTATGTTGCATCCCGTGACCCACAGTTTAAAGCAGATCATACATTGTTGTTTGTACACGCTGCATATGCACACGTAGACCAACGTGTTTGGAGATAATTTCAAGTCAACACTTACTTTCATCCAAGCTTTTTCATCTAAATGTCTTAGAGATGGATTTTTATTAGTAAAATGCTTCAGGAAAATTGTTCATTAATGTGAGAGCGCGCAATCAAGGCTGCTAAATGAAACCATTATTGGTCCGCGTTGTTGATTGTGTCTCTAAATGTAACAGCTTTCAGAGTAGATTTAATCAGGTTAATAATTTATTATATCCAAGTGTCTTTTTACATGGAAGGATATTGGGTAAAACAGACATGCGCAAAGTGAACAAGCAGCGACTTTGAGAAAAAATATACTCGAAATTCGAAGGTGTTGCGTATCACACTGATTCTCAAGAAAGTTGAAAAAAATCGAACAACTGACCAGCTCAAACGATGTTCTCTAACTTCTATGTCTACTGTAACATGCTTTAGGAACTTTTGCACAGTAAATATATTGCTGTTTCATTTAGAATGGATCAGGATGATACAAAAAGTATCCTTATTTCGGACTGTATTATACGAGTCACATGTACCGCATACTTTTAGCTATCTACATATGTAAGCGTTACAGTAGTGAACTAAAGCTATAATTAGAAACTAGCATCTTTTTTTCATTTTCAATGAGACATCCAATCAATTGTTATCTAAATTGTCGAATAGCCTGTTCTTTGTCGGAGTTATGAAATGTGATTTCTCTATATGTGCAAAAACATATAAATAAGCAATATTTTAAAAGACATGTTGCGATGAGTCTGAGTATATGTCTCACATTTTAAGAAGACATCCTGTCATTCAAAATTAAATCCATTTAACACTAAGATAATGCGATAAGCTTACTTAGCAATTCTTGTCTTCCTAATTTTTAGTCAATGAATGAACGTAAAATCGAAAATTGAAACATTCCCAAACATCGATTTTAGCCTCTATGACTTACACATGTAATTAGGTTTATTTTCTGGAACTGAAACCGGATTAATCCTTATAAAACTGTCTTGAAAATAAAATGTGAAATTTCAAATCAATCCAGGTTTTATAGGACTTTTTGGTTACTGTAAAGGCGGCACCTCATAAATGCGTAGTTAGGACTAGTCTACCTTAGAATTAGGTAAAAGCTGTAAATGAGGCGTGGTTTTATTCAAAAGTAACTGGCCCTGAGGTTATAAAACTTTTTTTTCATGCGCAACTCAACTGAGCAAGAAATTTCAACTGCTCATACAACTAAAATACCGACAAATTAAGAAGTTTCTTGCTTTCAGTCTCTTATGTGTTGTATTTATCATGCTGATAAATGTTAAAATGTCAACAATTGTTGGCATTTTAACATTTATGAGCAGGATGAATTTCTTGCTCAGCTGAGTTTATCTATCTTAGTCATAGGTAAGAGCTGTAAATATGGCGTGGTTTTATTCAAAAGTAACTGTATCATGTTGCACCGTTACCTCAATATAGACGCAAAACACAGTAGTCCTTAAAATGCCAGCAAAATTGAACTGCATCTGAAAATGTCTATTTAACATAAGCATAGAGGCAAATATTGTGGACCCAGATCAGACTGCTCCTACAGGAGCAGTCTGATCTGGGTCCACACTGTTTGTCTATGAGGCTTCAAATATGTTTAAATCATTGGACGAGAAAAAATACATTTTATGATTATGCGCTTTAAGGGTTAATAAACGTGAGTTCAGTGCGTATACGTTTAGGATTTTCCTGAAATGCACGCACGTTTGCGCGGTCCAAACAACTCCTCAATAATTCACCAAATTAAAAATAGAATTTGATTTCCCTTGTTTAGCAGGTGAAATAGCCGAACCACGCCCAGATATGGATATTAAAGTTACCGCCTTTACAGAGAGCAAAAATTACTATTATATAAAATGATTGGAATTTTTGAAATAATACAATTACAAGCTTTTCAATATTCAGCACTTAACTAAAGTGGGTTGCTGTCTAATGACTGAAAGTACAGAAGCCATTCGAATGCTGTCTCAAAGAAGAGTGGTGAATTTATTAAATGACACATCCATCTCATCGACAGCTCCGCGAGTGGATGCAATACTTGTAAATTTGTTGCTGATGCCCTGGATGATTCACAGGGAATCATTGTTTTGTACATTTGCACATCTCACGGACAACTAATGCTTTGAGCATTTTGATCCACACTAAATTCAGTTCCGTTCAGAAATACTCTAAATGTAGAGTCCCTTATAATACGTCACGTAAAATACAACTTAACTTCAGAATTTATTTTGCAAAAGTTTTGTTGTTTTTTTCAAATTGAATAACATTTTTTTTTCAAGTACTGATTAGGGCTATCTCCCTTCCAATGCAGGCCTTGAATTGTATACACAAATAAATGCGGGATGTCTTTGAATTACGTTTTTCAAACTAATACTGAAATATGATGTTAATACTTTTAGAATTCAGTAAATCACAAACGTATTACTTGATTTTTCGCTTACTGTAAAGGCGGCAACTTTAATATTCATATCTGGGCGTGGTTCGGCTATTTCATCTCCTAAACAAGGGAAATCAGTTTTTATTTATAATTTGGTAAAGAGTTAATAAGCTATTTGAGCCACGCAAACGTGCGTGCATTTCATGAAAATCCTAGCCGTATACACACTGAACTCACATTTATTAACCCTTAAAGCGCATAATCACAAATGTATGTTTTTGTCGTCCACTAAACTACTAAAAGCATCATAGATAAACAGTGTGAACCCAGATCAGACTGCTCCTATAGGAGCAGTCTGATCAGGGTCCACAATGTTTGCCTCCCTGCATATGTTAAATAGACATTTTCAGATGCAGTTATTTTGCAGGCGTTTTAAGGCCTAAATAATGACTGAGGTGGTGGCACAAGATGATACAGTTACTTTTGAATAAAACCATGCCTCCATTTCAGCTTTTACCTATGCCTCAGGTTGACTAGTCCTAATTTCGCATTCATGAGGTGCCGCCTTTACAGGAAGCGAAAAGCCAAGTAATATGTTCAAATACTGCCACCATGGGCTATGCTGATCTCTTTAACTGACAAGCTGATTTTGAACTTCAGGAAATGAGCTCATAATGAGCTCATAATATATGGGCTCGTGTAATACACGTTCCTCAATGATATAATTCAATATCTAAATAAAATCGCACACTTTCAACGTATGCATTCACATTGTCATCTAAAACATGGGCCTAGCTCCCATTACACAGTTTCGCAAGAGCATCAGAAAAGTTGTTTTATTCAATGTAAATCGCGTAATGTTCTTACTTGCAACAAGGATTGCAATTAACATTTTTATTCAAAAGCCGTACATGCTGTAATCCTACGATGCGGAACCTGTCCTGCGCTGTTTGCCAATGTCCAATAAAATGGACACTATGCTTTCGGGAAAAAAGTAGATACAGCCTGTGTTCAAACATGTGTAAGAAGTACACTATATCTGAGCGCACTAGGCGAGAACGAGGCTGCAAATATTTGTCAGTAGCCTGTGAAGAACTATTACCAGACAAAATTCAATTAAGCTACAATATCTCTTCTGTTCATTTTCTAAACAAACAGGTTAATTGAAAAGAAACGAAGTTCGTTACACAAATTAGGACAAGGCCTGATTTGTTTTTCAAGTCATTTCCCTCGCAAATGAAGTAGCAGGAAGAATTTGAGCTAAGAAAAAGGGGAATCTCAAATATTTTTGACTAAATTATCATCTATTGGTTTAAACATATTTTGTGGGTGCCCAAAAGAATCGTCTCATTGAGACGGCTCTTTTGAGTACCCACAACATATGTTTTATTGAGAAATATTTTTTTTAAATTCGGCACTCTGTTTTTGAGGTATGAAACTATAAGCCAATAGGTGCATCCTTCATGCACTGAACAGCTATTGAAAGGATAACAGTTTGCCAGAATGAGTCGGTTTGTGCTCTAGTGTAGGCCGCTGTGTAATCCCGTGGGAATTTTTGGGTAAAAGTGTCAAACATACATTTTCTTGTAGAAAAATGTATCCTGTTTAAGAAAAAAGATGTTTCCAATTTTTTCTTGCCGTTTAAACGTCATGGTGACGTCACAAAGTGATGTACCCATTTGTGGCTTATTTAGGGTTTGAAAATTGAGCACTATGAATTTCAGCTGGCGCAAACATGTACTGTTTGATTAGCTATAGTAATATTACTGGCGATATATTGTATTTGGAGCATAGACTCTGACTCAGAATTTAGAGAGGCTACTTTAATTTCAAAATGATGTCAAGACAGGAAAAAATGACGTCAGTATCAAAATGAAAATTATGTTATAGTGAAAGCTCAAATGACATTAGAGCACAATATGCTAATAGACCCTCCTCTCCAACTGCTGGTATTGTACACTATGATTCACTGAAACTACATGATATAAGATACAAAATGACACATGTAACCTCTCTGACCTGTAACAGCCATGTTAACTACGTTACTCTATTGTAATTTCAAATCCTATTGTGCAAATACCAAGTTATAGCTAATTCTTATTTATCGACATGCTGAATGCCTTAAAGCATTTATCAAATGGCAGCAAACATGAAGTATGCGTTTAAACAAAACACCTCTATGAAATGACAGTTATATATGTTACTTACTACAAATGTATTACTACTTAATGTAGTACTATCACTAGACGATAGGCTGCCAAAATACCCATGAGGGAGAGTTTTGTACACTACATCTTTCTAAAACCAAAATATATAACCACAGAATAATGTTTATTAACTCTATAGCGGTTACAGCGTTACTTCGTTACCATGAAATAATAGGAATTCCTATCAAATTGTTCCTTATTCCTACTTGACAATATAAGCTTAGACTTTTTATTTGTACTCAAATGATTAGCATTTTGATTCTATCAAATAAAAATGTCTGTTATTACTGTTACGTACTTAACTTTCTTTTAAATGCATTATGTTAAAGCCAAAACAGCAATTTATGAGTTTACAATGCTAGTGGTTTATTTACTGTCATTTAACTACCAGTAATTGCCATTAACTGAAATATCAACAAAGCATTGATAATAAAGGAATAAATGTTAGCCTAAATCACATAAAACGTATTTCAAGACCATGTATTTTATCAAATTTATAAACAGCATTTTAAATGCTGCTTATTTTATGATCCCTTAATGCTTTTTAGTGCAAAAATGATATCTTTTATCTCACTGACACTCGTGTACTTGCTTCATTCTACACATGAAATAATATAAAAAAGACGCTTTTCTTCACTGACTACGCCTAATTTTAGGTGACACAATAATATTAAGCATACAGTAGCTTTAAGTTAGTAAGATCTATCGCACATTGTGTAACCCTACTATTGATTACACCAACTGTATTGATAAAGACAAAAACTTACTCAGAATTCGTTAAAAAAGTAAGTTATTCAGACTTAGGTCTAAATTGTGACCTTTATCCTTGTCTTTTGAAACAATAAACTGAAGTGTTTTAGAAACTTAACGACTATTTCCCAATATAGGAGTATGACAAACACCAAGTCTATTCCTATGGTTATAAAAGAAGGATGTCTAGTTTGGTGAAGTAAGAATACCATTTATGTTGGTAAAATGCATAACAAGAGAAGTTTAAGGAGCATATTACACTTATCTCCAATTCTGTCTGGTTCTAAAATTTTGTGAAGCATCGAACAGACAGCATTTGTTCTAATGGTTCATGATAGTCATACATTTGAAAGAAAATGGTTTATCACATAGAAAAGCTCCGTGGCATTGTTAGTATAGCATATATACTGTATCCATTGCTATATAAATGGACCCAAATAAAGTATTGGTTAATTTGTTTTCCATAATTCTATCAATTAGATTTAGTCTTGAAGTTGAATTTTGTTTCAGATAATATCATTTTGATATTTAGCCAATCAAATGTGAACATTACGATAGATACAAAAATACATCCAGTTATTTCTTTGCTTATTTCAAATCAAACAAAATAAGATTAACAGTAGTAATGGAAAAACAATTAAAAGGATTTAGGCCATTTGATTTTGGTACTTTGCAAGTGAGTCTATCATTGGCGACTGAGTAGAGTGTCCTCTTAAAGCTGATATTAGCTAGAACAGTTAACATTTTTGCATGCTTTTTTGGAATCTATATCCTGGTGAGTTTACAACTTAATCAAATGTTTAATACAGCTATAACTCTTTATTATTCCATTTTCCCATGTTTACAATGTTCCTGTAATATTTTGTCAAAGTCACAGTCAGTTCAGGTATGTAAGCATGTATTGGTAAAACTACGTGAGAGCTTATACATACTTGCACTTTCTTATAAAATATTTCGCTTTTCTATCCAGCATTCAAAAAGAACATTGTGAAATCTCTGTTACAATAGCTTTAATGTCACCAGATCAAATTTGGCCGGAAATAATTTTGGCTGATAAAATTTGTATTTAAAGTGGTATTGAAGTAACAATTGACCTTTATCTAGTTTCCTTGAATATGGTCATATCTAATGTGATCATTGCCTTAGAGTAAAACTCACCACTATAATCCCATTATTTGTTGAGCAAGTGACCAGGAGTACTAAGTTGATGTGATTGACAGTCTCGTTAAACAACGAGAGCTATGTTGAACATAAACTTGAATTAATTTAAGAGCTTCAGTAATGCCTCACCATCTGCATACACAACTAGATGCCAGGATACAAATTGATTTATTGACAGTTTCTTTAAACAATAACTGATAACAGGCAGTTATAATGCATAACTCCCTCAAAACATTTAGTAATTAGAAGGGTACTATTTTATGGTAATTGAACCTAAATAAACATGGATACATGATATCTAGCCTGTATCATCACACTGGTCAATGTAAACGCACCGGTGGTTGCTACAACGAGCTGGTGGTTGCATTTTTCAGCACCGGTGGTGGCGCAAAAGGTTAAAAAATATATACCTGTTGACTTTATTATTTATTTATAAACTTGCATTTATTTTATTTGTGATGACACCTGGCGCACAGACCACCGGTATCATTGCAGTTTATGGCTCTGCCAAGCAATTGGTGATATAATTCATGGTTTGGACTGCATATCCAACGAAGTTCTGGAGTTTTGCCGTGGCAGGTGCTTTTTTCTAGTGTAACTGCCTAAATTGAGTGAAATCTGTATGTCTAAGCGCAGCTGTTGTCATATTCACATGAAATAACATCCAAAAAACGATTACTACTTGGGTTTTTTTTCTTGGTAAACTAGCAACAACATAATCTAGGACTAAAATTTGGTACCAGGAAAATGCATTTAAGCCCCCCCCCCTCCCGCTGCAGTGGCTTAGGCAGCTGTCCGTTCTAGGCTGGTGGTTTTGTTGTTGTTGATCCATTGCTTATTGTTGCTCCCATTGTTTGTGGGGTTTTTGTGTTTGGTCCTTGTTTTGTTATTCAGTACTTACGTCCTTCTAGTGTTGCAGTCACCTTAATGGGGAAAAGAAAGTTGGTTGCTTTACTTTAATTGTGTTCCTGATGTCTTGTAACTGTTAGTGTTCTTACTTGCTTTTTTTAAATTTATATCAAATACCGTTTAACGTATAATATAAGGAATTAAACAAGTCATAAACAGTATTGAAAGCTGTAATATACGTTACATACTGCCACACAAATAACAAAAAAAAGATAATTTATACCAGAAACGATGTTGGTTACAGCATTTTACTATTGAATTTCAATATAATGCTCATACATTGTGTTTAAAGGTTTTCATATAGCATTACATATAATTTTAGAATGAAAATAGTTTTACCTTATTTAACGTGCTTTTCTGTGGTATCATATTTAACAGCATATAACTCTTATTTTTTTATAAAAACAAGCTGCTTGCAGTTATAAAATGGCTCATTAATTGTCTTTTGGAACATATAGTTAAAACATGAATGTTAAATGAGAAGCTTATTAAATGAAACTATTTAACAACATTTCAATGGTTTTACAGGGGAGGGGTAGTTTAAATGTAAGATAAATGACAATACTATGGCCCCTAATAACTTAAACATAAATATTTGTAGGGAATGAAATGTGCTTGTACAATAAATGACTGTTTGGCCAATTTGATTAATTTATTACTACCTTAACATCCTTAGTTACATTTTTTGTGTTGTAAACAATTGAGGGGTAACGTAGTTAACATGCTGTAACAGCCAAACGCCACAACCGTCAGAGAGCTAACATGTTTCAAAAAGCTTAGCTAGAAACATAAAATTATGCTTACATTTGATTTTAATAGCAAGGCACACACAACAATCTTTCCAGAATTATATTTCTGTACACAATATTTTTTTGCTGCATACTGACATCAAATCGACGTCAATTTGACGTAAAATTTAAGTCCACGTTGAATCGATTTTCATTTTTGTCCTCCTATCGACGTTTTAAACCACTTCAACGCAATAAACAACATTACAATGCGACTAATTTAGGTGTATACAGCACTAGCAGATATAAACTGTTTGCTTTATGTGAAAATACAGTACGTCATTTTGTGACGTCACTGTGACGTTAATACTTCAAGAAAAAAATGGAAACATAGTTTTCCTTAAACTGCATATATTTCTCTAGTTGAAAATCGACATTAATCACTTTTACCCAAAAATTCCCACGGGAGCCCAAATTTCGACACAGCGGCCTACACTACTCGTTGGGTATATTGTTACGAATTTGATAAAAAATAACTATGGTGTGTATTTAAATATTATTTCCTTAGTTCTCAACTAATCCATATGGTGTGGGTACTCAAGTAAACGTCTCAATGTGATGGTTCTTTTGAGCACCCAAAGCATATATGTTCAATGGGTAAGAAAATGCTTACAATTTTATGTTCAAAAATATGGCCTTTGTATGTGCATTGATAGTGCCTTCGTGGGCCGATCATCTCCTACCACAGCTTTTGCTGACATACTTAAATATTATACATACACAATGTAGACAAATTGAACATATGAATGAAGGAATTTGGTGCTAAAATTATTTTTGCCATATGACATCTATGAGATTTATGAAGATTTTTTTTCCTGTATAATTGTATATGCAACGATTTACCTTCATCTGCAGATCACCTCCTACAACAGCTTTTGATGAATTGATCCAATACGTCACATATCCCATATGTAGACATATTAAACATACGCCTGAAGAATTTTTTCTGCATACGAAATATCCCTTTACACAATGACAGCTATGAGAACTTAAGTTCTTAGAGTCTGCGTCGTATGCCATACACAGATACAATGCTATGAGCCGGTTTGCAATTAAATTTATTAACTAGCAGCTCGTTTAGGGTATTTGGACGCAATAGTACTTTGCATTGACAAAGATATATATGTCTCTTGCTTGAAGAACCACAACATTGCTACTATATGGCTGAACACAGTAAGCTGCATGGGCGAACATTCTGGTATCAGCCTCCTGTTGCTCTTTGCTGGTAACTCTGTACATCCAGACTTGGTAATCTCGAATGTCTTACCAACCCCCAATCGTAAACTTTTAGACTCGCTGACAAGTGAGCAATGTTTTTCATCAATGAATTGATGATATTGTCCAAGAATTGGCTTTATTCCTTTTTTGTGAAATCAGTTCCCTGTCGGGATCTTCCAGAGTATCACTGGGTTTATATTTTTCTGGCACTAGATCCAGATTGACCCCACTTCTCACAATTTTCTTGTTTCAAGCTTACTGATAGCTCAAAGTAATATCTTTTACAAACAAAATGTAAGAAGGTATGATCAAGAAATACCAAAATCACACACTTCAGACCGACTCATGGCACCGTGAGGAAGAGCCACAACACATTTATAGTAACAATACATATGTATGACAATACTATCAAAAAACAACCAGCTTTCTATTCCTCTTCAAGATGATTGCAAAACTAGAATGGACGTAATGCATAACGAAACAAAGACAAACACTGAACTCCCTCAAACAATAGGAAGTACATTACACAATAGATCGACAACAACAGAACCACCGTCTTAGAATGGACAGCAGCCGATATTTACTAATTCAATAAGTAGCCAACTCGACCTATTTCAGACATGTTTTGAAACTTTCAGAATGTATAACTTTTAACAACTATTTACGTATAATATCAATTAATATCCAAATAAAATAATATATACATTTTTTGTCAAAATAGAACGGGGTAAAATGATTGAATTCTTAAATCTTCACAATAGAAATTTCCACTTCTTCTTAGGGAAAATGTTACTATTAATTTTGAACACTGTGAATCTTTTCAAAAGCACTGAAACTAATTCTCATTTTCAAAGAAATAGAGGATCTTACATTAGTGCTCATGTTTTATTGAATTTATTAAACGAGTTGGGGAAAAGAGATAAAATGCGAGGCTTGCCGAGCATTTTATATCTTTTTCATAACGAGTTTAATAAATTCAATAATGGAAGAGCACGAATGTTAGATTCTTTTTATCATATGACAAATACTTTGAACTCTCATTTCTGCGGTACAAACGTTATAATTTTGTCATTGTGTACGCAACGTTGTTATGGACGTCATTACGTTTCCCGAAAATCAATAAACAACTAGTGGTTTACAGAATTTATTGCATGGCGTTATTTCACTCCTAGGCGCGACGTCATATGATAATAAATATATATTCTATTGGCTTCAATTATAACTAAATTACAAGTAAAGAAAATGCAAATTGCCTTTTGAAAATGACTTTTAAACACCGTAGTGTTGCATATTTCCAAAGCATATTCGCACACTTTCAATGGTGGCTATATTTTGTTAAATTATTAGATAATATTTTTTCAAACATAAGGTCGAATATTATCTTACTAGAGATTAATTCTATAAAAAAAAGTGACCTATCTCGATCAGAAGTAGGGTAGGCCTCGTAGATGATTTTATTCAAATACTTTTCCTGAAGTTCGTCAAATGTAGTACACCCAAACCTCTTATGCTTCAAGTTAAAACCCATAGCATCGATTATATAGACCACCCTTTGTCCTTAAGGTAGCTCTTCCAACGAGGCATCTTAAAGGTTATCCTTCACTGCAGTATAAAATACTGATTTGAAGCCCTTTTGCATTATCTAGACTTGCAACATGTAATCATCAGGTTCAAACAGAGATGCTGATTACTTAGTCCACTCATAACTCCTCAACTTTCTACATTTTTCCCTTTCTGTAAGATATTGCAGAAAAAACAGATTCCTAGAAACTAAGGATTCATCTTCATATAATATCTCTATTCTCTTCAATGGAGCTTGTGTTTGTTGTTTTTGTTGTTGTTTTCTTTTGTCCTAAAATGACTTTATGCAAATATTGGGCCCTTCTAGATCGCATGACTCCTGAACATCTTTGATTCAAGATCTGCATGTCCTTTTTTTAGCAGTAATGAGCTCAAGTGTAGATGGTTTCTCCCCAGTGCTTATGTTAAGTAGGTCAAGTAAGTTATGTGTCTTAAATGGATTAAACATGTTCTCCAGAATCACAGTTTTTATTCCGTCATCTGATTCATTTCCATCTTACAAACAACTGGAGAATCTTAATGGTGAGTATGTTTATCATCCATATGAACTGTTATTTGTCTTCAGAGATGGCATTGAGCTTGTAGAATTACCTTAACGTTTGAAATATTTGTCCATTGTTTCAGAGATATCCCATCGAAAGTAAAGTTTTGGCATCACAGTTGTATAACTGCTTCAATCCTCTATCAGAGTTGTATTCATACACAAACCAGAACAGCCTAAACGACATATTTCATAACGCTGTATGAAAAATTTATAATTCTCTATGACAGTGAGTTATACAAATCAAAATGACATTTGGCGGCCATCTCGGGGACCTCAACATTCTGTGACAATTATTTCAATAGTTAGCTTTCCAAGATGACGTCTGGTACCCGTCTTGGATTGATGCAAATTTCACGAGTTGCCCAAACTTGCTATTCTGGCAACCAAGCATATTCGCTCAAGAAGAACAGTAAAGACCAAAGAAACAAACGAAGTTATTGTACTCGACATTTCTAGGTTAATGAATTAGGATATAGATGACCCTCTTCCCCATAAACCCACACTTTGATAAAGTAAAACTGGGGGTTACAGGGGTATTTGATATTTTTATTTTTATGTTCTAAAACATATATTTATGTACTCAATGAGGTGGTTCAAATGAGTGCCCACAATCTATGTTTTAGCAAAGTTAAGAAAAGTGTCACAACTTGTCGTTTGAAAAATCACATAATGCATAGGAATTTAAACGTAATGTCATAGCAAAACCATCTTATTCTTGTAAATGTCAATTTGGTTATGTCATGCAATTGTCATGAAGATGATGTTCAGTCAAGAGATAACGTTTCTTCATCAGTCTATACTTTGAAAGTGGGTGGGGTAATTTGGTGTGGCAAAAGTCAAACAAAGATTATCATTTTTTTTGCTCATTATTGTATACAAAATATGCTTGTTTTTTTGTTTGTTTTAGAAAAATTAAAATGCATAAAACTGCCATATTTTAGATAAAAAGACAACACAGTGAGTAAATATACAATGTAAGTCTATTTTTGTGTTGTGAGTACATTTTCATTTGGCACCTAGATACATGACATGGGTAATGTTCAATCCATCTTGTCAATATAAATTCGAGAGCAGCCGACTTTTACCATATTTGAAAAGGTTTTAACTACAAAAAAGACAAAACAAAGGTCTGGAAGACAAACGGTAGCTTAATGAAGGTCGAACGTATTGCAGAATGCTCTCTTGGAGCATTCTGCAATACTTTTGACCTGCATTAAGAGATAATCGGTCTTGAAAACCAATATTTGGTCTTCTTTTTGATTGTTCGCTTAAGAAAGGTTATACTGAACTCACGAATGCATTCAAACCAACTAGATCTGATGATGGTACCTCCCTAAGATTTTCCTGACCTAGGTTCTAGAATTTCAACAAACCGCTCCTTGAATCTAACGTCTGTGTCTTAACAGGATTTCAACTCAGTACTTCAGCATCACACTCAACCATCCAGTTCAATCGGGAGGCAATCTGTCTCACCTTAAGGAATTATATCTTTCAAAAGCTCTTACTTGCATGATTTTTTTCCAGTATAAACAAAAATGTTTTTTTATCAAGGAGACGGATACCTCTGGCCACATTGTTTTATGAACATTTTATACATCTCACATAGATCACTTTACGCACCAACATACAGTTTTTTAGCAATCGGCAGCATGCTTATCAGTCTATTTAGAGTTACTTCCTGGTTTGATACCGTTTTCAATATTGTGAAAAGCTGGATGAACTTTAGAGGAAACCATTTGCATGAACATAAACTACAATGATCTGACTACGATATTTAGATGTATTGTGACCCAAATATAATGTATTCCTGGTATTATTTACAATTTTTCAATTTGACCTTGAAAAGTTCACAAGCAAAAATTGTAAATATATATTTTTCTACCAGAAATTCGTACATTTTGGGCGAAACTACTTCTAAATATTGTAGTCGGATAATTGTAGTTCATGCTCATGCAACTGTTTTTTGTGTCACAAATTTGTAAACGGTATCAAACCAATAAGTGACTCTAGAAAGACTGATAAGCATGCTGTGGATTGCTCAAAAGCTGTCTGTTGGGGCGTAAAGTGATCTATATTAGATATATAAATTGTTCATACAACAATGTGGCCAAAGGTATCCGTCTCCTTAAAGTTGATAAAAAAGCATTTTTTGTTTATGCTGGAAAACATTTATGCAAGTAAGAGCTTTTGAAAGATATAGCTTCTTAAGCGTGTACGTTTTATAGTCTCAAGCTCAAGTGTCACATCTTTCTAGTACGTCACGTTTTATATTACTGCATGTGGTTTCTAAATTCACACATAAAGTAAGTTATTACCAAGTACAGGGGATTGTATTAAATCGATGCTTTATTACATAACATTTTTTATCACATGACGTCGCGGCTGGGAGTGAAAAAACGCCATGCAATAAAATCGATAAATAACTAGTAGTTTACAGATTTACGGGAAGCATTATGACGTCCCTAACAACGTTGCGCACATAATGACAAAATAATAGCGTTTTTACGCCAGAAATGAGATTTCAAAGTAATCTTGATGTCATGTGATGAATAAAATCTAACATTAGTGCTCCTGTACATGTATTATCTAATATATAAAACTCCATCCGAAAAAGCGATACAATGCTCGACAAGCCTAACATGTTATCACTTTTCCCCAACTCGTTTAATAAATTCAATAAAACATGAGCACTCATGTAAGATACTCTATGTCAGTTTTGCTAAAAAGCTTGATTGTTCATGGAGTGCAATAAAATATTCCTGTCTTACAGTAAGTAGAGGATCTTACATGAATGCTTTATCAAACTCCCAGACGCGACGTCATATGATAGATCGGGTGTAATCAATGTAGTGTACTACTAAAACAAGTCAATATAGCTGCATGGTTATGCGAAATTCTATGGCTCGCCTGTACAACATGCACAAGTGTCTGTGTCGCCTGTTTCTTAATTAAATCTCCTGGGTCTTGATTTGAATTTTCTCTATGATGAAACATGATGAACAACAGAACCTAGGGCGAATATTTAGTGCTGACCGTTCTGTTGTTGTTGATCTATTGTTTAATGTACTTCCCATTGTTTATGGGAGTTCTGTGTTTGTCTTTGTTTTGTTATGCATCACGTTGTGTTCATTCTTGTTTTGCAATCATCTTGAAGAGGAGGAGAAAGCTGGATGCTTTGCTATTATTGTCTTACAGATGTATTGTTACTATAGATGAGCGAGCTGTGGCTCTTCCTAGCGGTGCCGTGGTTGGTCTGCAGTGTGTGATTGTGGTATTTCCTGATCATACTCATTTGCTTTTTGGATAAGTTAGGAACACCTCCCTAAGAACTAAACAGTATTGCGTTTTAGCAACAGCAACATCTAGGAACGCCAAATTTGATCATTCATGTAGCATGCGCAATTCTCTCTGTAAGCAGCAACATTTGTCTAATGGATCGGCTTGGCTGGTGTTTACTTCTACTCAGCAGGCAGCAGAAATTAGTTGCAAATCAAATCAATTCACCAAATTACGAGACAAATATGTCTTTCATGAAAGTTGTCTAAGAACAAGGCGTCTAGGAAAATCCATTTGCCGTGGTTATATAATCCATCAGAGTGTAATAGAATGACTGAGAGTGTCTATAATCGAGCCTTGTAAGACCATGAAAACAGTAAATTGTCTTTTTGGTCTTATTAAGCCAGTGCAGGACCAAGCCAACAAAGTAACTTGTGAACCCAGCGATAATCGAACCAGTCTGGGCATCCGCAAACTCAGATCAGATGATTCAATTGGCACTCAATGAGGAGTGAAGAACTCCTGTTTTATGCGACCAGCGGAAGCCCAGTCTGATCTGAGTCCTCGCTTGGCGCACAATGGTCATTTTGTTATTTTTTCCTGGACAAGCTCACATAGTAATGATGTCACGCACAAAATTAACCTTTTTATGCAAGAAGTGTCAAAAGAAGATGAAAACTAATAACTAAGTTCCGTACCAATCAAATGTCACATATTCATCTTCGGAACTAACACGGAAGGTGTGCACAAACATATTTGCGTGAAATTTATTGTCGCTATTATTCGAGATGGTTTCTGAATTAAATCGTTCTACTTCCAATCATTTCCTTTCAGCGTTATAATGATGTTGAGTTGGAAGTCATAGTTGTGAATAGCGACCCATTAACCCCTTTGTATACTAATGTGCTCTTCCTTCTGATTTGATACCAATAATCTTGGGATAGTCCATTGTACATATCTACATGTAGAGGTGTCAGGGTATAATTAAAAAAAAAAATATTGTATTGTTTTGTCCGAAGATCTTTTTTACCTTAACAAACAGTGTAGACCCTGATTAAATGCAGCATGATGCTGCATTTCATCTGGTTCTTCACTGTTTGCAAACGTGCTCCTTTAGGGGTTTCCCGAATACAAATGGTTGATTCATGTAAAATTGCTTTCTTATGTTTCGTATAAGCGTGCTTATTTAGATTTATGTACATTATGCACTGTCGAGTCTTTGCATACACAAGACCAATCCACCAGAGCCGTCGGTGCTCGCATATGCAAGGTGTGAATTAAGATGAAGACTGAGACCAAAGTTGAGAAAGTGAATGATATTGTTCTGTTCCCCTTCCTCACTAGGCCGTGGGTTGGTCTGCAGTGTGTGATAACTACATCGTACTTTGTTGCACGATGATCTGATAAACGTTGCCTATCTCATGTGCATGTGGCATGTGCCTTTATCAGGTCATCATGACCGTTGCACTTTTTGAATGACGTAGTCGATGACTTTGAATCGACACTAAATTTGATAATTACGTCGTTAGTTTGAAGAGTGAACCAACTTGTAAACTGATAAATAGAATACCAGGTTCGCGTCTTTTGATATCAAGTTTGCACGTCTCGGCTTTGAAATCGCATGTTGAATCGCTCGGCAAGCCTTGCGATTCAACAAACATTCTCAAAGCCTAGCCTGGTAAACTTGCGTCTGTTTATATGTGCTTTGTGGTCACCTGCTGGGAAGGGCTGACCTCTTGGCTCTCGTTTGTGGTGTCTAACTGTGAGTTCGTCACTTTCCCATTGGTATCCTGGGTCCGGTGTGGTACTTGATTGTATCAATTCCTGATCTTTGCACCCTTACTTACTTTGATTTCAAACGACACTCAGATCAGACTGCATTTGGCGAGGGTCTTCATTGTTTGATAGCAGTATGTTTTTTTTTAAGTTGAAAAATGGGACTTAAAGCTTAATTTTTGGTCTGAGTCTTTATTACTTTCATTGATTTGTGAATGCGAGCAGCGAAGAGCTTTGCAAGACTGCACGGATACACAGACTCAACTGAATACAGTAAAACCTGTCTTAAGGGGCCAGTTAAATATAGACAAAATGAAGATCTTAATGGAAAATGGTAGCTTAATGAAGGTCAAAAGTATTGCAATGATCCTCTCGGAGCATTCGGCAATACTTTTCACCTGCTTTAAGCTTTACTCGGTATTGAGAACCAATTTTGACAGGTTTTTCTGTATTTTCTGTTTGCCAATGTGATTGGTACCAACATTTCAAGTACTGGCTCAAAACTTTGTTCTTGCACAGATTCGATTGAGCCGGACCAATCGGGCTTTTAGGTGTTATTTTTCCAAAACAAGGCTGTTCAATGGATATAGATTTGGAGGATTGATTTAAGAAATAGAAACTTCGCTTAAGTAACTAAGCCAGTACGCGGAAATGGCATCTGCTTGCAATGTCACGTTTGCAATTGAGAAAAGGTACATTATAATATATATAAAACAAAAACGTATGACCAGAATATGCCGCAATGCAAACTTTAGATGAACCAATGGCACCCCAACATAGCGACATAAAACACAGACATCCACCAGACAACAAAAACACGATAAACGTAAAGTTCTCAGCAGAATGATTGGATAACTATAATGGAAACAAAGAACCACATCACAAAATAATGACAAAACACTCACACAAACACACACAAACACACACACACACACACACACACACACACACACACTATAGCCACAACAAACAATGTACAGTAACGCCTGTGTAAAACGGCCACTCAAAAATAGACAAAACAAATATCTTTATCACATTTTGCAAGAATTTTGACCTGCATTTAGCGTGTATTAGTCTTGAACAACAATTTTTGGTCTTTTTTAGAGTGGACGTTTTACTAAGGTATTACTGTACATTTATCAACTAGAACCGAACCACCACCTTAGAACGGACACCGCCATATATTCTGATGTAAATAAAGCTCAAAACGTCAGTGAGTATTATCAGGAAATACCACAGCCACAAACTGCAGACCAACCCACGGCACCGTGAGGAAGAGCTACAGGACATTTACAGTAAAAAGACATCCAAAAGACAATAAAAGCAAAGCAATCAGCTCTCTCTCTCTTCCTCGTCAAGCTGATTGAAAAGTTAGAAAGGACATAAAGTAAAGCATACCAAATCAAAGACCAACACAGAACCCCTACAAACCATGGGAGGTGCATTAAACAATGAATCAACAGCAACAGAACCAGCGCCATGGAACGGACAGCAACCAGGGCTCCCATTGTGGGAGTCCGCAATTGTTCTGTTCTGTTTTGTTTTACGTCACTTTATGTCCATTCTAGTTTTGCAATCACCTTGATGGGGAAGAGATAGATGGTTGCTTTGCTTAGTTTATCTTCCTGGTGTCTCGTGATTGTTGTGTGGCTCTTCCTCGCGGTGCCATGAGCTTGTCTGCAGTTAGTGATTGTGTTATTTCGGAATCCGTATCATACTCACTTATTATTTTTAAGTCGCCAAATACTGTTTAGCTCGCGTAGATGCTTTCAAACATATGCAACGTATCATCATATGGAAGCATTGAACTCAAATTAACCTTCTGTGATGAATCAAAGAAACCGATTCTTAACTCACAAAATGTCAGAGCTAAAGGAAAACAACACTTCATAGTGTGGAGCCAAGGTGGGCTCAGCCAAAGACAAGCATAAGGCTTTAACCCTCCAATGAATGCTGTAGATCGGTATCGTCATTCAGTCCACTTTCTTGCAATTAAAGAGCTATAAACTGTGACCGGGTTTATAACCAGGCATGCAGTCCGCTACATAAAATGTTATATCCCACTGTTTTATAACATTTGAATAAATGAGCCGCGAAATGTGATTTCAAACAATGTGGCATTTTGACATGTCCAGACTCAGACGAGCATGTGTAGCCTACTTTTAAGCTTAGAACCTCCAAAAGATGTTCGGTCAGTAGCTAAACACTCAATGAATATTCAAGCGACAAGCAAAAGCTCTGATTAGACAGCGCGTATGCGCAGGCTGGTCTGAGCCCTTGCTGGTCGCACATGCCACATTGTTGGAAATCTCATGCACTGGCTCATATATTTATGAATCCATATCTCCGCATAAGTAAACTTTGTTCCCTCTATCTGATTTTGAGGGAGCGCAGTGGCTCAGTGGTAGAGTGCTTGACTCGAGACCGAAGGGCCGCGGGTTCGAGCCTCACCGGCGTCACTGCGTTGTGTCCTTGAGCAAGACACATTTATCCTAGCTTAGTACTGGTTCAACCCAGGAAGACCCGTCCCGCATAACTGAAAGATTGTTGAGTGGACGTAAAGAATCAAATCAAACAAAAACTATCTGATTTTGATCTCTTGCCTCCGTGAGGTTAAAACATACTATAAATATTATGAAAACTGTTCTGGTAGAATAGCTTTTTCTAAGTATATTCACTTCTATATATGATTCTTAAATAGAGGGTTTTCAGTATTGAGTGCTTATGTTTTATTGAATTTAGTTAACGAGTTGATGAAGAGCGATAAATGCGAGACTTGCAATGAGTTTAAAAAAAATCAACAATACACAATTATATTTATCACATGACATTCAACTCACTTAAAATCGCATGTTTGACGCGATAACGTCAATATTTTACCAGCTTTTAAGCACCATTATAATGGACGTCATCCCGTTACGTTACTAAATCCATGAAATCTGTAAACCACTAGTGGTGTATCGATTTTGTTGCGTGGCATTATATCACTCCCATACGCGACGCCATGTGACAATAAACTATAATCTGAATTCGACCTAGCTTGTAGTGTGTATGCTTATGATTGATCTGTTATTCATACCACCTTACCTCATACCCTTATAAAACTAAAATTGACTGAATTAATTGAACAGACATTTCATATAAAGTGCTCGCTTTATCTGCAGATAAATCAAAGTCTGTAAAACACAAAATATGAGCCGCGGCATGAGGTTTCCAACAATTTGACAGTTTGACAAGTGTAGACTCGGACGAGCCTCTGAAGGCTCCTTTTAAGCTTAGAAAGAAACTCCAAATGGTGTTCAGTCAGTAGCTAAACAATCATAGAATACTCGAGCGATCAGCAAAGGCTCTGATCAGACTGCGCGTATGCGCAGGCTGATCTGAGGCTTTGCTGGTCGCACATACCACATTGTTGGAAATCTCATGCACTGGCTCATATATAATTCGTTGACGTGTGTTTTGGACAATGTGTTAATTAGAATTGGTCAACTATATAATTAGCACCTAAGATTCTATTTATTTTTATCTAATCATATGGGAGATGTAATAATTCTCATTCTCTCTCTCTCTCTCTCTCTCTCTCTCTCTCTCTCTCTCTGATTATCATCAATATAGTGTTATTGAGGCTTTAAAATCTACATTGCGGTATAGCCTTCTTTTCCTGATTAGATAGACATACAACAAAACGTTATATATTAGTAGGTTACAAGACGGGTATTATGTTGTGTTTGCATCCGTAGATACATGTATGAACCCAATCATGGTTTATAGCTATGGTTTTCTCTTCAAATCCATGTCGCGTCTGGTCATAAACGTCTCATTATTGTGTTTGTGCCTGATACTTGTGTTTTGTGGGATTCACAGTGTCCACCTCCATTGCATCCCATCTCTCTGCTTCGGCGGCTTTGACTATCATTCGCGTAGTTCCCATTAAGCAGCATACGCTTGTGCGTAATAAAAATAGTAACATTCAAGTCAAGGGAGGTCACCTTATGTGGTAAAAGTGATTATCAATACCATAAGGAAATGCTCTTAAAGAGTACTTTAAGAGAAGTTCCTTTCATAATAGACGCAATTGAAGAGAAACACTGCTTGATGCCTTTCAGCGTCCTGGCTACGCCATTGAGTACCATCCATTTCACGGCGGTGTGTCTGTTGTTATTTGTTCAATGTCGTTCATGCTCCCAACGCCTCTTGGGACTTTGTGCTATGTCCTGTTTTTACGTCATTTCCTATTGGCGCAATGGGTTAATCTGTGGTTGGTGATTGTGTCATATTCACTACATTTGCAAGCTAAACATTTAACTTACTGGCTTACTGGCTGAGTTTTCTATAGACACATCCAATATATTTTTTCTATTAATGTTTAGTCTATATATTTATGTTGTTTCCCGCTGGGACAGGCTTGGCTGATTACTGTCTGTCTTGAGCAATTATACTTAGTTGATATTCTCTGTGGCAGACTGTTGAACACGAAGAGACATCATTAATGTCAAAGAGTTATCTCTTTGGAAGACAATTATCTGTTTGAAAAACTTACAAATATGGTGCTTCAAGAATTAATGGGCCAACCCATAAGACTCTGGTATCTATGTGATTTTAGGTTCATGCTACTGTAGGTGTCTAGAACTTGAACGTTACCATTTTTGATTTCTCTCCTTTTATTCGATAAATAATGCGTATTATTTTCAAATCAAGTTATTTTAACTCAAGCTACTAATAACTTGATAGTAAACTCTATTAAAATTTTGAGCCAGTGCATGAGATTTCCAACAATTTGGTATGTGCGACCAGCAAAGCCTCAGATCAGCCTGCGCATACGCGCAGTCTGATCAGAGCATTTGTTAGTCACTTGAGTATTCTTTGATTGTTAAGCTACTGACTGAACACCATTTGGAGTTTCTAAGCTTAAAAGGAGGCTGCAGAGACTCGTCCGAGTCTAAACATGTCAAAATGTCAAATTGTTGGAAATCTCATGCACTGGCTCAATTTTTTGAGAGTCTATTGTGCATTGCATTCCTTGATAAGACTAAAAACAAATAGCTGTGTCTTTCAAGATGACTTAACTTTGCAAAGTCGTTATTTTTTCAGCCTGTAGCTTCATACTGGAGATATAAAGTTTCTAATACATTCCACGAGCAAGCTTTTAAATAGGGGTAAAAAGTCAGATTAAATTGATGAATGTTTTTTCTTCAATTAATCTGGCTAAAAAGGATGTTTTACTGTTCCTTCGGCTTTATTTGGCATTGATTATTAGACCCAAAAAGATGAAACATGACAGCTTTAATTCGTTAATGCACTATTTATACAACATAGCATGCATGATTTTCTACTTAATTAAATGAGCCGTGTCTGAGCTTAGGGTACCTTTCTCCTGCAGCTATCTATTTACGCTACCTTTTTGATTGTTTTTTTAATACTTGTATAAGTCCTAGATGTAAACATGAATATGACGGCAATCGGAATAGCCGATTTTAAGGAGTGTCAGCGTTCAAAGATTATGTTTCGTTATTTGAAGCTGGTTTGTTTCCAAAATATAAGAAAATAGACTGTGTTTGCTAGATATAAAAAGTTACCTATAAAAGTTTTGGAAAAAAAAAAATCTGAATGCAAACAAAATCAATATTCTGTTTGAAAGCATATTCCTTAGTGCAGAAGTGACAACGTAAATAAGGCGCGGTAATAAGAATGCTCGCTGGCCTAGTGGTTAAGGCGCATTGCCTCGGAACCTAATAGAGGCTGGTCGCCTGGCGATTATGGATTTAGTCTCTCTTTTTTTAAAATCCTTGAATAAAAATTTGCATGTTTTATTTAATTCTCACATCTTTTTAACTTTTATTTATTTATTTTTTATTCAATCTATTTCATTATCAATTTATTTTTACAGATTCTATTTCATTTTTCTATTTCTTTTTATACAGTCCATTTTTATAGATTTTTTTGGAATCTATCTCATAATTTCAAAATTTTCAAATTTCAGTGTGCTCAAAAAATACGTGACAGTTTTAGCTATTATGATTTCCAAGTTTCAAAGTACACAAACAATTTTGATTCGTTGGCAGTGTCCGTCGATTCGATGCCCTCTGAGGCTGTGTCTGTTTCATCTGAATCGCTTACATCGCTGGTTGAGTCGACGTAAATGAACACTCAGTCAACCACTTTCTCCACAGCTATATCTCTTCTCCAGAATTCCTTCTCGATATCCATCAAGTGTTTGCAACAGGCTGACCTTTCCATCTCGCCAATACTTTCAATACCTTTTGTGTGAGTTCTTCAACCTTGGCCTTTTGAAATTGAAGAATTCGGCGTCCAACAAACCCTTTCAACTTCGACCAAATCAGAACGATGGCGTTCATTTCGGCATGGTAGGGTGGTTAGGTAAATAAATATCAGTCTGTCCATGTGATTTTAAAACTTTGTCAATTTGGAACATGGGGACTCCGGGTTTATGTATTTGTGCATGCATAATGTCCAAGAAAATGAAAGAAAAAATACTATTAGTAAAATAACAGTTATGGGATTCGAACCATCAACCTTCCCTTGTAAAAAAACTCCTTGGCTTTTAATGGTGCGGAGCACGCTACCTATGCCGCCACCGGTTCTACCTCTGTGTTTACTTATTGCTAATTATTATAAACTCGTTTATATAAATTATGTAACTCAAATTAGCTACAGTTAACCTTCTCACCCTTAAAATGGCATGTTCCAAACTACGTAATGGCCATGTTTACATCACCTATTTATACTCATTTAACACATTAAGAATTTTAACCAAGTCCATTTTACAATCTAATCTGGTATCTTATAACAAATGATACACATAGTGTCAGACCCTATAAGACATCAGTGATATGTCTGATCAGGACTGACACTATTAGCCTAAACACGTCATACTTAGCATTAAGGATAAATATGTAGTATACATATACAGGCATTACTTATTATTTGTAATATGTTATGAAACTTATTTAACTATTCCTTTTGCCACCATAGTAACATGCAACTATACAACGTGATTGACAAAAACAATCCAAAGGCCTCGTGTGACAGAGGCTTTAGGCAAAAGTTAAAACATTTAAAATCATATAATCCTCTAAGTTTACGCAAAAATGGCACTGAGTAGCTTATAGTGTACTCTACTATTACTATCAAACTAAAATGCAACAGTCCTGTTTGCTCAAAAGGAAAATAAGTTCCTTGCATCTTAAGTCTGTGAACCTTAGCACTACAACAAATTAGGTGCTTAGTGACCAGACAGGCCACATCTTAGCGTTTCTCCAACAATAGCTTCACGATCAATATAAATTTCAGATAATCTATGTGAATAAATCACTTCCCACAGAAAGTGGATGACATTATAAACTGACATTGTAATACTTCACTCTTTATCTATATTTTCTCTCACTCCAGTTGTAGTGTTAACTGTACCTGACTGAAACATAGTACAGGGCTTTCCCTGAATAGTGAGATTATAAGCCACTATGTCTGTGACCTTCACTGCCCTATGCTGAGGGTTCAGAAGCTATGTAAAGCGTCCTCATTTGAATAAAACAGCAAACCATAGCTATGAAATATGATAATAAAAGGTAAATTTTTGTTAAGAGCTTAGTATTGTTATTGTTTGATCTTGACAAAACGTTAAAATCTATGTTCTTTTTAATGAAAAACTGTGAATACCATTGCACTAAGTGCGCTGTATGGATAGTTAATGGCCTATGGAATTCAGATGGTCAGACTGGATGAAATTAGAAGATGGTCTGAGTCTTTGTTGCGCGCTGTATGGATAGTTAATCGCCCACGGAATCCAGATGACCAGACTGGATGAAATTAGTTTTGCTGTTCGGGTATGGATTGTTAATGACCAACAGAATCCAGATGGCCAGACTGGATTAATTAGAGGATGGTCAGAGTCTTAAGTGTGCGTTGTTTGTATAGGTAAATGGCCCACGTAATCCAGATGGCCAGACTGGATGAAATTTGAGGATGGTCAAAGTCTTTGTTGTGCGCTGTATGGATAGTTAATTGTCCAGGGAATCCAGATGGCCAGACTGGATGAAGTTGAAGGATGGCCGGTGTCTTTGCTGTGCGCTGTATGGAAACTTAATGACCCACGGAATCCAGATAGCCAGACTGGATGAAATTGAAGGATGGTCATAGTCTTTGTTTTGCGCTGTATGGATAGTTAATGGCCCACGGAATCCAGATGGCCAGACTGGATATATAAGAGGATGGTCAGAGTCTTAATTGTGCGCTGTATGGATAAGTAAATGGGTCATAGAATCAAGATGGCCAGACTGGATGAAATTGGAGGATGGTCAGAGTCTTTATTGTGCGCTGTATGGATAGTTAATGGTCCACGAAATCCAGATGGCCAGACTAAATGAAGTTGAAGGATGGCCAGTGTCTTTGCTGTGCGATGTATGTATAGTTAATGGCCCACAGAATCCAGATTGCCAGACTAGATGAAATTTAAGGATGGTCATAGTCTTTGTTGTGCGCTGTATGGATAGTTAATCACCCACGAAATCCAAATGGACAGACTGGATGAAATTGGAGGATGGTCAGAGTCTTTTTGTGTGCGCTTTATGGATAGTTAATGGCCCACGTAATCCAGATGGCCAGACTGGATACATTAGAGGATGGTCAGATTCTTTGTTGCGCGCTGTGTGGATAGTTAACGACTATCTCCATGTGAACTCTAGCCAAACTGGATGAATATAGAGGATGGTCAGAGTATTTTGTGCGCTGTATGGATAGTAAAAGAGCTACAATAGCTCCATGTGAACTCTAGCAAGACTGGATGAATATAGAGGATGATCAGAGCCTTAGTTGTGCGCTGTATGGATAGTTAAGGACTTACATTATCTCCTAGTGAACTCTAGCTAGGCTGGATGAATATAGTGGATGATCAGAGCCTTTGTTGTGCGCTCTATTGATAGTTAAGGACTTACATAATCTCCATGTGAACTCTAGCCAGACTGGATGAATATAGAGGATGATCAGAGCCTTTTTGTGCGCTGTATGGATAGTTAAGGACTTACATCATCTCCATGTGAACTCTAGCCAGACTGAATAAATTTAGAGGATGATCAGAGCCTTTGTTGTGCGCTGTATGGATAGTTAAGGACTTACATTATCTCCATGTGAACTCTAGCCAGACTAAATGAATAAAGAGGATGATCGGAGCCTTTGTTGTGCGCTGTATGGATAGTAAAGGACTTACATTATCTCCATGTGAACTCTAGCCAAACTGGATATATATATAGAGGATGATCAGAGTCTTTGTTGTACGCTCTATGGATAGTTAAGGAGCTACAGTAGATCCATGTGAACTCTAGCCAGACTGGATGAATATAGAGGATGGTCACAGTATTTTGTGCGCTTTATGGATAGTAAAGGAACTACAGTATCTCCAAATGGACTGGCATATATCGAGGATGGTCATGGTCTTTTCTGTGTGCACTTGGTATTTTATTGCCGTTTTCCTTAGCTGGCTTATTTACTATACATGCATGATATTGGCTTTGTATGAACGTGAAGGAAAGAGACAAATTATTTTGTAACTGGAAAGTTGATCCACTATAATCTTAAGTCCAATCATTTTTATTTCCTACCAATCTAAGACCCCAAGTGCTCTGTACTTTGGAACTATTTGAAAAGTATCGTCATAGACAACTTTACACTAAACTAATGAACTTACGACTGTCAGTGTTTCAAGTTTGTAAATTCAATTTCGAAATTGTGTTTGTGCAGTGATTTCGTAACAATTGTAAACAGAGTTGGTGGCTAAATCAATACGGATATTCAGAAATTTAATACACAATTGAATTTAGTCAAAACTGTTCTATGGTAGTTTTGATAGATGTTGCATAACATTTAAAATCATAAACTTTTACGTGAGCCCACTAGAAATTGATCCAAATTAAAAATGTAGCATTATCAATAATTAAATTGGCCATGAGTTGTAGGTACTAAGTGCATCAGCCAACAACCAGTGCTCAAGTGCATACAAGCTGTCTGCAGTATCGTTGAAGATTACATGAGCGAGGCCTAAATATTTCGACATTCAGTTTAATATTTACATATTGTGTAGATTCATCGAGAGTTTTAAAAGAGATGCCTTGCTCGAACATAATATAATTCCGATTCTTTAAATTTCAATAATCGGTGTTGTTGTAAATTTTGAAAGGACTAATATTCACCTTTTATAATTTCCAGAATTTAATAACAGCTCACACTTTATGAAATCAATCTTCCAGGGTAGTCATTACATATTGATGTACTAACACGTACTACGAGACGCTTACATACATACGTACGTACGTACGTACGTACATACAGCTGCTTTCCAAAATTTTTATAGATAGCGATTTATGTCAATTTTTTTATTTACATACCCTATACTTGTTTGAGTGTTTGCAATAAACCTGTGCTTTGTTTGAGATATGATTTATTTCTGCTCCTGTATGTACGACAAATCTAGTTATAGTGAGTAAAATTATGGCTTGTTTTTGCAGATGTCTTGTATCAATTTTTAACTTCTAAAAAAGCTGATCATATTTTTAGCAAATCAAAGTAGCTTATCAAAACTCTATTACGAATTATGAGATAATAAGGAGAGCAGCAAAGAAAACTGTGGTGGGAATCTAGAAAGTTACGTATACGATGCACTGTGAAAACACTTTAAGAATTGAAGCTATCGAGTGTATCAACAATGAATCACTTGATTGACTTTGGTGTATGTGCACTAGTAGGTTGCACAAATTATATATTTTACATAATTACTTTTAAAAGATATTTTAAGTGCATTTTGGGTGTTCAAATTTGATGCTTCATATTGAGAGCCCAATTATTAGGAGAAAGATTAAAAGTAAAGTACAGTACTGCCAAACAGTTAAATGATACAAGAGGGTTTAAAATTGTTTTGAAATTGGGAAAACGTCATCTTTTCAGATGAATCCACACTCTTAACCTATTTCTTTCGCAAACCTATTCCCATCTGGCGTCTGAAACATGAACGAGTTTATCCATATTACATTGATAGATGGGTAAAAATCCACTGGAGTCGTATTGAGGGGACTATCTCGTAACTTTTAAAGGGTTCTCTCAACTTAAGCTTGTTAATGAAACAATCACCAGTAAGGCATATCAGGAAAATATCAAAAGCGATTTAAAACTCCAATATGAATCACGCGTGAATATTTTAAAGAGCTAATGCAAGGTGCGTTATCATGTTGAATGCTTGGGGTATAGTGCATTCATATTGGAGGTTTATGTCGCTTTGTATATTGTCCTGATTTGCCTTATTGGCGATTGTTTCATTAACAAGCTTAATTTGAGAGAACGAGACAGTCCCCTCAATACGACTCCAGTGGATTTTTACCCATCCATCAATGTGATGTGGATAAATTTGTTCGTGTTTCAGACGCCAGATGGAAATATGTTTGCTAAAGAAGTGGGTTTAGAGTGTGGATTTATCTAAAAAGATGACATTTTCCCAATTTTAATACAATTTTAAACCCTCTTGGCCCATTTAAATGTTTGGCAGTACTGTACTTTCCTTTTGGTCTTTCTCCTAATAATTGGGCTCTTACTATGAAGCATCAAATTTGAACACCCAAAAATGCACTTAAAATATCTATTAAAAGTAATTATGTAAAATTATATAATTTGGGCAACCTACTAGTGCACATACACCAAAGTCAATCAAGTGATGCATTGTTGATACACTCGAAAGCTTCATTTCTTAAAGTATTTTACAATGCACCATATACATGACTTTATAGATTCCCACCACAGTTTTCTTTGCTGCTCTCCTTATTATCTCATAATTCGAAATAGAGTTTTGATAAGCAGCTTTGATTTGCTAAAAATATGATCAACTTTTTAGAAGTTAAAACTTGATACAAAACATCTGCAAAAACAAGCCATATTTCTACTCACTATAACTAGATATGTCGTACATACAGGAGCAGAAATAAATCATATCTCAAACAAAGCACAAGTTTATTACAAACATTCAAACAAGTATAGAGTATGTAAATAATTATGACAAAAATCGCTATCAACAAAAATTTTGGAAAGCAGCTGTACATACATACATACATATACATACAAACATACATACATGCATACATACATACATACATACATACATACAATAAAACGCGTTTACATGCGCGGACCCAGAAGGGGTCACAGGGGGTCCAAAATCTTCCCCCCCTGAAAAATCACAAAGTTTAGGGATTCTTAACAATACTGGTCTGGCCCCTGAAAAATTACAAAGCTACCAAGCTAGAATTCAATTTTAAGCTAACATCATTTAAATTGCGTTTCGCTGGCGGGCCAATGATGCCTGCTTATATTGGCATTTGGGTCCTCTATATTCTCATAAAAAATACTTAAAAAAATTGTCAAAATTGCACCCTTTTGACAAAACTTACTGGATCCGAGCATTTTATACATGTATCAAAGCGAATGAAACTGCGTAAATTTATATTTTCACAAAATGAGTTGTTTGGTACATGTACATGTTATCTTAAAAAATACAATATCAAATGCATTAGAATGTTAATTTTATTTGCATTGTAAAGAAAACTAAACATACATCATTGTGTAAATATACTAATCTAAAGGCAAGCGTAGCACAAATTTTATGTTTTGCTAGTACTATGAGAACATAAAAATTAAGTGCAACATTTGTTAGATTCAAAAAAAAAATGCTGACAGCTCTAAAAACGCAAAACTGACTTCCCTTCATACCTTTTCAAGATACAGCTGAATGTAAACTTCCTTTGTTTCGATTATGCCATCATGAGTTGGCTTCTTAAGCCAACACTTAAGTTTTTTTAATTGTACAATTCAATTCCATGACGTTACTGCTTCGAATGAGTTTATTCACTAAAATATTCTTAAGTAACAGATAGTTTTAGTTATCAAATGAAAAGATACCAACAAATAAACGTCAAATAAGCAAACAGGCTGTATCGCAGACCTGTTAATCAATGTAATAGTGATTTCTAGGTGACTAACAAAGTCGATGACACAAATTAGATGCTTCTTGCGTTTTTTGATTTAAAGAAGCAGGGGATATTGCAATGATAATATTTTCTCACATGAAACAGCCTAATTCAATCTCAAAAAGTTTACATTTTTGATCAATAAAATCATTTTAAAGGACAAGTTTTTCATGTGTTGCTTACAAATGAACACATTTTGACATAAAATCAAAACTATTGTTTTGCATTCTTTTGGCTTGCATTGTTGCAGCTTACGACATAAGTAGTCCTCAGAGTTACGTTTACCTATTATGACTTTCATTTTTGTTTTCTGTTCATGAAATCCGCCACTGCCCTATGATGACTCACGGAGGAGTGGAATGAAATTGTGTGTGTGTGTGTGTGTGTTTTAACTAGGGATCAATCAATTTATATAGTAAGCAGTGTTCATAAGGTGAAAAACACACATACTATTCAGTGATTTTTGGTATAAGTTTCTTTAAATCGTACCATGTGCATTGTTTAAGTTTGTTCAGTGCGTAATAGCAGCATAATCACCTCGTTACAGAATGAAAGTTATATTGCTTCCTAACCATGTTTATTATACTAGTCATTTGGAAAGAGATTCATGTGCTCTTTTAGCCTTTTGTGGGATGATTGTCATGCTGTTTGGCTCCTCTGTTTCTTTTTTAAAATTAATTTTGTTATTGGAGTATCTATGTTTGTTTTTGCAACATGGATCAACTAATGAGTATTTATATTTTACTTTTAACTTTTTGTGTGGCAGGCATCTCCGCAAATAACAAAAAATTGTCATATTCCTTTTGGTCATAAAGATTACAAATCGAAACGGACGGACACAAACTTTGAACAGCATAAAAGGACGTGCTTTCAAGATGAATTTTCAATATAAGACAAATTAAAATATGTAACCCCCTGCTCATTATATACTATAGTATAGATGCAATTTATAATCCCATTTGCTTTGATAACATGTTTGACAACATGTTTAAATCATTATTAAGATATTTGGGGGCCAACGGCTTCGCATACAAAGTGCGCTTATACATGTATTGCAATTTGCAATTCACAATGAAGACAGTGGTTTAGCATTACCTAGTGTTCAAAATAGTATTTATGCAAAAAAAAAGCTTTGCTACTTTCAGGGTAAGCATCGATGACTTGATTGCAAGAAACGCTTGTCCCGGCTAGCAGCCTAAAGCATATACACAATACGTGAATAAAAGTTCCACTTCGAGTTATCAGCAATTCGAGTTTAAAGGAATCAACAAGATATCAAATGAGTCTCACTGCGATAAAGCCTGTCTTCGGGGTTGCTGACCAGGACATACCCAAGCCAGCCTCTTCAGCTACAGAGACTAGCTTGAAAATTCAAATTTCACTGGTAACAAGTTTAGATATGATAGTTTACGATAAGCAAATAGCAAAGGCGCTGATCTGACTGCACAGATGCGCAGTCTGGTCAGCGCCTTTGCTGTTCGCAAACCTCGAAGACAGGGTTCCTTGCGCCAGGGCCCAAATTTAATCTACTATTAGGTAAGTTTCCTTTTATTCCGTACAAAATATGTTGCGGGTACTTAAAAGAGCTGTGTCACTGAGAAAGTGTCGTCTGCAAAGGTCGTCTGCTGCATCTAGTTGCCAAGATCAGAGATTAAAAGTCATGCGCATTAAGGGGCTTTTTGCCCCCACCCCCCTATGAGGCTAAAATATAGAAAATGAGTTTAACCAATTTGATCTTATTGGTTTATTAGAACAATAACCAAAGATTAAAGGTCTCGAATTGATTCGACTTTAAACGTTGCTATGGTAACAAAATGGCCGCAAAATAGGCTGAAACAGGAAATTGATCATTAAGGATCAAATTTTAGATATTTGACATACCAATTAACATAGAGCACAAGCAAATAGCAAAAAGATACTTTAACAGCTGATGAGAATTATCACGGCGCACAATATACTAAAAGGGTCTTTGGTATTTAACTGTGCTGATATCTAATTTTTAGAAAAAAATAGGTCTCCAAAAGCGGTAAATGTGGTCCAAGATGGAAATTTCTCTATTTAAAGGCTACTTTGTCGACCATTTGTGTTACTATAGCAACCGTAAAGTTTAAATAGGTGCCGAAATTTTACACTTAACTTATTCTTCTTATAAACATATCAAAAGAAATTGGTGAAGCATTTTTTAGTTTTTGGCTCAAGAGGGGGCCAACTAAGCCCCTTAATGCACGTACCCCTTTCACCATACAAGAAAACAATGTGGACTAGATCAGGGTCCACACCGTTTCCCTTTGCAATTGTGACGTTGTAATGACCAGCAGACCAGACACAGCAGAAGTAGTTTAGGCCCCACTATAGCGTTTATGACGTCACGACGTCAGATCCAAGATGGCGGCCCCCACGACACCAAGATGGCGGGCCCCACGACTTCCGGTCCAAGATGGCGGCCCCCACGACACCAAGATGGCGGCCCCACGAAGTCAGATACGAGATGGCGGCCCCTGTGACGCGTTCGGTTACACCTCGGAGGGTGAGTCAACGCCCTAGACCACGAGAAGGTAGCGTCACGTCCTAGAGCGCGGTGTCGTTCTTCTTCTCTATATACAAGGGTGAGGGGCCTCTCATGTATCGAACGAACACTGATCTGGAGGAGTCTATATTGAGGATTTCCGGGTGGTTTTTTTACGCAGTTCAGAACGAGATCCAGTCTTTAATGGTGTAGCGCGTCGCAGCGCTCGGTTTATCCCGTTCCCCGGGTGGACCCTTTTTTTTCAGCACGGTCCTTTCACGTCTTTTGGGCGGGTTCGGCGTTTTCTTCTCCATTGTTTTGCCATCCAATAGCCTCTTGTACTTCTCGTTAGGGACTAGGACTAGCTTTTCCATTATTCTAGCTCCGATTTCAAATGGGCCAACGTTATCTTTAGAAGCGTACGAATAAACTTTTGTTTACCGCCAAGGGCCTCCACCTTTCTTTGGTAACCCAGCGTCCTATCACCCAAGATGTACATTTGGCGTCTGGAGCGTCTCAGAAGTACTTTTTCCGAAGGCGTCAACACTATTCTAAATTTGATAATATTGTGCGCGATTTCGCTCAATGCTTTGATCTGACCTGCCGTAATCGTTCTTAACAGGGCTTTTCTCTGGGCAGAGTCGGTCTGTCCGAATAATTTTAGAAAATGTCTGTGTTCTTTGAGGAGTCTCATTATGGTCATTCTTACGCGTTAGGGTCTCCTTCTTATGTCAGTCGATACACCAAGGGATCTTGCCCGGGAAACACTCTACTCCACAAACGGTATTGGTCGTCCCCGTGAGGACTCGTATCCACTATCAAATAACCCTGTTTGGAACCGAGAGCGTCTTCGTAGGCTTTTATGAACCCTTTTACACGGCCCGGGTATAGCTGTCGACCTACTTGGGAAACGTCTCTCAAATTCTTCATCAACACCAAGTACCACGTATTTAAAGCTATGGTCCTGGCGTGTTTCCCTCTGGGATATAAATTCTGGGTAATTAAAATGACGCTGACGCATTTGTGGTGGGTTCCCTGCGTAAACAATAATTCCATCTCTTTGTCCTCTACCACTCTATGCATGAGATCGTCGATCACGATCAATTTGTGACGGCGGTCCGCGGTGAACTCTTCTTACTCTTCGGAAGAAGGTAATCCTTGTTTACTCCTAAAGTTCTTTAAGGTCCGTTCCATCTCGTCGAATAAGGGTTGGTAAATTCCGTAACAATAGAGAATCTGGCAAGGCGGATCTCTACTATACATGTTCCGAATGTGAGTCAAGAATCGGTAAACCCATCTCGTTTTTCCGCTTCCCGTCTGTCCACTGACGCAAATGCTGGAGCAGGGTTCAAAAGGCAAGGTGCACTTCATTTTTTTAGCTTAGGGTTCGGAAGGGCATAACCTATGCAACTACTCAGTAGACTGATCCAAAGTTCCGTCGAGCCGTTCTGTAGGGATAAGTTGGTGATTGACGTGATGATAATGACGTACACGATGAGCATTTGAGAAAAGTACACGATTTCGGCTTTAGGCACTCTAGTCCCTAGTAAGTGCCACCTTTCCTCCGATGATCGAGTCTCGCTGTCTGATTTAGGATAAGGAAAGTTTTCCCTCGTATTGGTTTCGATATCGTTCATCTTTTTGGGTGATCCTGCAAACTGCTATTCTTACTACTTTAGATCACTTCTCACGTACGTAGAGTTCCAATTCGATCAGGGTGGGGTAGACCGCGTCATCGATTTGAGTCGTGGTCTTTATACCAGTGATGACCACCTTACCGGTATGAAAACAGCAAAAGTTGACTCCCTCTATTTTGAAGTTTAGCGCTGGAAATATTTCCGGTTCGTAGAGAAGGCTTCTATCTCCAGCTAACCTATATAAGTCTAATCCACCACTTAAGGTATGGCTGGCCGAGACCCTGATGATCTCGGCATCTGTGAGGTACACTGGGCATCCATATTTTTGCAACAGCCTGGCATATCTACAAAGTCTCTTTCGACCATCACGGAAGCTAGATGCTTTTCCATTAGAATTGATGACGCCATTGGCAAACACTAAACAATTGCCGCCAATGTTCCTATGTTGCCATATAAGGCTGGGAAATGACCTCGGCTCATATCGGCAATTCCTCAAACGCTGGCACAACGATATCAAGTCTACCGTACAGTTCAAATGAGCGCTACATACAACGTTGGTAATTTTCATGGTGGAGTGAGTTGCAACGGGAATTGTTAACGTATTTATAACTGTCCTAGTCACGTGACTAATTATAGTCTTTCACGTCTGCTTCCGGTATCCAGCTATCGTATTTCTTGGGCCAATGCAACCAACGCACCAGGACTTCTTTCCGTTTGTTACGCACGTGTCTCTTTAGTATCTTTTCCACCCGGTATTCCGTTGTAGGGTCGATAGTCACGGGTTGTAATTCGGGTTCGTAAAATGTACCGTCGACTCTCTCACCATCCCAGTCCAGTATGGTATAAACGGGTACGCCCTCTCTTCTAAACCGAGTGTCAATCTTGAACAGTTCCCCGGTCCACTTTTGGGAATACTCTCTGTCAAACACGCTCCTCACGTGGGACAAGCGCACTGTCTGGTAAATCTTATACTTGTACTTCTTGTTTTTCTTTGTTTTACCTGGTTTAGAGGTACCTGGTCTCAATAAATATTGCTGTAGTCTACTTTCCCCTTCGTTCGCTTCGGTGATAGACGCAGTGGGTTTACCCAGACTTCGGTGTACAGTATGATTGTAACTGTGTACTATTTCTTGTAGGACATCGATGTAACGTTGAGTTCTGTTTTTTAGCATATATCTAAACAGCTTATGTTTTAAAGTCTTGATGAGTCTTTCGGCATAATTGGCCTTAGTTTCCATGTTCAAGGCGTAAAAGTGATGAATATTTTGACTCTTTAAATAGGCATTGACAACTTTGCTACGAAATTCCTGTCCTCGATCCGTTCTCATAGCGTTCGGTTTTCGCGTTCCAGATAATATCAGCTTGAGGGCTCCTAGAACATCTTCACCCTTTTTACTTTTAATCTGAAGACAGTGAGCGAAGCGAGAGAAAATATCTATGGCAACCAGGACGTACTTGACCCCGTCATTCAGCTTGGCTATGTCAACCATGTCCATAAGATCCACATCCCATTGGCTATCTATGCCCGCTACTATGACGCGGGACCTGATATATTTGCGTCTGGCACCTCTGGTTAGAGAATAAGCCTCTTGATCTTGTAGCCATTTACGTATACGGTGTCTACCTATTTTAAATTTGGCTTGGGATTTGACCAGTTGATATAGCTTTTCCGGCCCTAAGTAACTGGATGGTAACTTGGGATTAAAATACAAAGAAGACAGATACTCTTTCCAGTTTGTCATCTTTATTACAAATTTAAACATTCAAGCATGAAATAACAACGACAAAAAATGAATTAACAAGGAAAAAAATGAAATAACAATGACAAAAAATAAATTGACAATGACAAAAAATGATTTGACAGTGACAAAAATTGAAACGAAGTCTATGGAAAAATACGTGTAAATGGACAAAAATCGATTTGACAGTGACAAAAAATGATTTAACAAGGACAAAAAATGAGTTAACAAGGACAAAAAATGAAATAGCAATGACAAAAAAATGAATTGACAAGGACAAAAAATGAAATAACAATGACAAAAATGTATTTGATAGTAACAAAAATTGAATGGCCATTTAGACCTTATTGTCTCTTTTTTTTTCTCAATATCCATAGGGTTCCGTATTGTAATTGTCCAGTCGTCGTCTTTTTGTGTACACCATTCGATAGTTTTTCTCTTCTTCTCTATTATACAGTTTTCTTTTTCCCTTATCACGACATATTTTATGAGGATTGGTGACGGTAATGGTCGATTTTTCGGAGGGGTCTATCAATAGGTTCTTCACCGATTCAAAGTTTATAAGTTGGCTATTAGTGAAGTTGAGGGTGAACCCTCTCACTTTACACGTTTCATTTCCCTTATTGGTCTTGTAGGCGTAGTTTTTTGGTCCTCCAGACACAAACTCTATTATATGTTCTCCAGTTTCTAGTTCGTTAGTGAGTTCTCCCAGGTAGTCTCCTAGTGGTACATCGTTCTCTCCCGTCTTACTCACGTAAATCACCGAGTCTTATTATAGTACAGAACGTTTCTGTCTATTTTCTCAAGGATGCTGTAGAGTTTTAGTCGGGCCCAACACGTAGTAAAGGTCGCCAAGTAGATATTTGTCTTGTTGTCTTCCGGTTGACAGTCCTTTTTATAGGTCCATTCTACCTGAATGGTATCGTTTGCCACAATGTGAAAATCCTGGACGTCTTTGGTAGGATCGGAAAGAACTCGGAAAAAGGCATCCACCTCAGTCTCGTGAAAGAATTGGGACTGTTTCAGGTTCAGTCGCTGCCCGAATTTCCCCCAGAAACTGTTTAGGCAGAGCTTGGCCAATGCCCGAAATTCCCCGATTCTTTTCGATTTTCATCCCGTCGAGGGATACCCCTTCTTTTTCGAAATACCGATCGATATACTCTTTGGCATCTTCGGGAGTCTTGATCCAGTTGGGAGGGCCACTCGCCTCTTGCTTGTACTTCAGGAACGTATTGATATAAGAGGCGAACAGTCCTCCTTCTTTCGTCTCTGCATCGTATTGGGTGGTGTCCTTCCAGTGGTATACCTCGTATATTTTGAGGACTCGGTATCCCAGTCGTACCGCTGTCTGAAGTTCGGGAGTACACCAAGTCCCGGTCATGGTTCGATCTTCGTCAGAACACCCACAGAGAGATGGACTCTCTTTTTCGGCGCAGGTCTTACACAATGGGAACTTTAACTTTCCGTTGGATTTATAGGGTTACACAGGGTGATACAGTCCACGAGGAGGTAATATTCGCACTTTGGCGATTCGGAAGTACTGGTCGATTTCTTTGAAGTCTGACAATATTACCTCCGGGTGTCCTACGGAGTACTTGCAGGTCTTGTTGACCCAGGGGTATAAGGAGGTGAAGTCCACGTACTCTATCTTTTCATCTTCTTTCGTCCTATAATACAGTTGACTCGCGTTGGTCCTACCGCCAAAGAAACTCTCTCGTGGATCCAATCTGTCCGTGATGTCTAAATTCTGGAGATAGTGTCTAAGTTCCGGGTCGTTTCGGTAGGTTTCTCTGAATTCGTGTTCCCACATACACACGTATTTCATTCCTAGACTTTCGATATAAGATTTCTTTTTCATGGTTAGGGCGTAGAGTTCGCTCATGGATTGTTGCGTCAGAGGGTGTTTCGTCTCTTCTCTGTCCTCAGGAAAACATCGGGGGCATCCGTGATAGACGCATCCTTGGTATTCGAAAGCGGTATTAGTCTCGTAGGAATAGCTGTCCAACCTGTATCTGGTTCCCGGGAGACGTATTTCTCCCCCATTCAGGGCGTGACGTATTTTTATATTGTCCCTTCTGGATACCCATTCTAAGTACTGGATGGACGATTTACTGAACTGGTCCGTCTTATACCCGCCTGGTGGAATCTTGGCGATAGGGGAACGAACGAATTCTTTCTCCCCAATTACCACCTCATCCTCCTACACCCACCGGTCACCCCGTAAAACTTTCATGTGGCCATCCTTGTACTTGGCCATCAACCAATTCTTGTCTTCCCCTAATTTGACCCTCCACTCTTCTTCTAGAAACTTGGTTCTGTATACGTTCATACACACCGAGGCGATGGTCACAGAGTCGAAGGGATCCACCACCCCAGTCCACTGAGGTTTTCCTCCTTGGTCCATCACACAATCGCCGGTGGCGGACATCAACAGTTCTCGAAACTTGAGGCAGGCCTGACGTAGAATGTCCACGTCACTTCGACAGTAGTCCAACATTTCTTTCTTAAAATCGAAGACGCAGTTCTCTTGGGATTTGAGCCATGCTAGGCATTCCTCCCTTTCCTCGTTTCCCATAAAGTTACATCCGTAATATTTAGGATCCGGGTACGGTCTGAGGTACTCTTGGTTTTCCCGGGTGTTGAAGAAATGGGGGAACCAACCTTTCTTTAGTTCTTTCAATCCAAAGGCTTTGGGTAACTTGGATAACTTCATGGGTAGAAAATTCAGACTGTCTATGACTTTGATGTGGAGGTCTTTTTCTACCGTCATGTACATGATTTTGGACCCGTTGTAGGTAATCTTGTCCGGTCTCATGGATTGGTCTATCAAGTACTCCAACAGGAAGTATCCGTCGTATCCTTTCATGTTGTGACAGACGGTTTTAAAGTATTTATGTTGACTCGAAAATAACCATTTACCGAACATACAAGCTGTGTCTTGTCCTTGGAAGACGACCTCTTTCAAACCGCAAGCTGTTCCGGTACAAGGGACATCTACGTCTTCGCATCTGGAGCAACGGGTACCGCAATCTTGACACCTGGATTCGGACGTCACAGGTCTATCTATACACGTAGGACAGACCGTATGGGCCACCACGAAATTGGGTTTGTGGGTGGCTTTTCCGCACCAGGACGTCTTACATCGTTGGCATTTCGAACAGGGAGTACACGTCCTACTTGGTTGAGATTCCGTACAATCGGGATTCATCAGTGGCGCGTACCCCTCCGTACACTCGGATCTCTCATCTTGGCTACATTCGAAATCTGCGAAGATGAACTTGGGAATAAATTCCTGTTTGGCCGGTATGGATCTCAAGTAGCAAAGATGATCTTTCAGTACGTAATTATCGCATGACGTACAAAGGTATTCTCCGCATTGATGGTCTTTTTTCTCTCTTTTGGTCGTGTTGATGACCTTGTAACACGTCGGACATTTCCACCATTTATTGCATTCAGAAGGTCCCCTAACTTGTCCCTTCTTTGCCCCCTTCTCGTGTAGGGGTACTTTCTTGTGTTCTTGGTAACACTTCGTCGACCTACACGTCATGTGACACTGGTCGCACGTGACCGGTGACTCGGTTTTGGGACAGTTTGTCGTTTTGCACACGATACAGGTCACTTCGCACTCGTGTCTCTCTTTGTGGTCATAGTGTTTCAGGCATGTTGAACAAAAGAATTTCGACGAAAAGAAGCCGGTTATGTTGGAGATGGTTTGAAAATGACAATCGTCAACCAAGTAAATGTAGATACAGGGTCGCTCGTCGGTGCTCGGACTAGTAATAAATTTGTTGCCCAGTCGAGCGCTCACCACCATCACACGGGTGTTCAGGACTTCTTCAAACGCCTCTATATCATTCAAACTCGCGGGTCGGTCTAAAGGTACCGCGGCCAATCGGCTGATAGCCACGGCCAGGTATTTTTGTTCTTTACTCTTTTTGTTTCTCAGGTTTTTGTAGTGACTTTCGGGTACTTTTTGGTGCTCTAAAGTTAATTCCGAGTTACTCTTGGACTTCTGGTATCGGGTCAAATCGTTCCATTCTTCTTTGGTACATAAGTTGAGTTTGGCCCATCCCACTCCGATGGCTCTCGCCATGCACAATTGGTCATTATTGTCTATAGTTACGAGAGATTTCTTGATTTGTATCGAATTCTTGTCTCCCTGGAGGCTGGTAATGGGTCTTCTCCCGTTCCCTTTGGGTAAGTCTATTGCCCCTATAGTGATGTCGAAACTGTCATTCACGGACAATTCTTGATGACTGTTCAGCACCTTTTCTATATGTTCCATCACGACGTCGACGTTTAAACGGTCCCAAGGTCTTAAGGGAACTACGATGGGGTCGTGTAACCCGTCGTGATGAATCACCACACGTCCCAAATCGTTGCCCGCCAGATCGCCGCGCGCCTCTTGGAGGATGTCTTCGAACATACCGTGAAGACCTCGTCGTATGTCTCTGAGGTGTTGGCCGCGGTATCTATCGTTAACTTTGACTTGAAAGGTGGTGTCTACGGCCACATTTTTTGCGTAGGTTCTCTCCCCTTTCTTTCTCATTGTATATTCCAGGGGTCTAGGTTCGTCCCCTAAAGGATCCCAGGGGCCGTCTGCCAACAGTAGACGACCGCTTTCTTGGATTTCTTCTGACAGATTCTCAGAGTTCATGATGTCTATTGTTGAAATTCTATGTTAAGAATGAGACAACCTCTTCTCACTCCTTCTTATATACTTGGCTCTCTTCAAGGTCTCTCCGATTGGTCCGTTATTTTTAGTAACAGTGTCACTTTCTATTTTAAGTAACAGTGCTGTCTTTTGATTGGTCCATTTAGTAAAAGTACTATTTTTAGTAACATTGTCACTTTCTTTTTTTTTGTAACAGTGCTGTCTTTTGATTTCTCCGTTTAATAACAGTTCTAATTTTAGTAACAGTGCTGTCTTTTGATTGGTCCATTTAGTAACAGTACCTTCTTCTATTTTTAGTAACAGTGTCACTTTCTATTTTAAGCAACAGTGCCGTCTTTTGATTGATCTGTTTAATAACAGTTCTATTTTTAGTAACAGTGTCACTTTCTATTTTTAGTAACAGTGCCGCCTTTTGATTGCTTTGTTCAATAACAGTTCTATTTTTAGTAACAGTGCCGCCTTTTTATTGGTCCATTTAGTAACAGTACTATTTTTAGTAACATCGTTATAAAGGCCTATGATAAGTACTCGTGTTGTCTCTGGTTTCAAAATACGTAAGCTCTTTTTCGAACTTTTGGGGTCATCATTGAACCCAAGGCATCCTACATACTACTACACTCACGTGTGAGGTAGGTAGATTAACGTTTAATTTGTAATTATTACATCATCGATTCAATTCCACCAATAAACAGTCTTTTAGATGGGGTAGGCCAATATCACAAAAGTGACGCGTTTCGTTCGCTTAAACACGATCTTAATCTCGTGTTTGTTAGGAAGTCCTATAGGCATGTTGAATGACTTCGTCACTTTATATCGCTGTCCACATTTCGTCAGGGTATCGGGTTCTTTGAGACATTCTTCCACGCACTGATACATAATCTCTTTACTGACAAAGATTGAAGCGTCTCGGTTATTTATATCTAAATGTTTATTTATATGATTTGAAATAATGAGCATGGTGTAGCTGGGGGCTCTTAACGCAACAATGTTTCAAAGTAAAGTGAGACTCGTTTTTAATAAGAAACTATAGTCCCTACTCTATTAGAAACGGATACCCGGTTTTCATTGGTCCGCAATTATTGGTACTAAGTGATCAAATCAAGGGTGTTAATTCACTATCGCTACTTTTCGAATTGAAATAGGAGTACTCTCCCCTTAACTATAAAAGGTTTAAACGATCAGGCGTCTTAATTCACTACCGCTACTTTTCGTATTGAAATAGGAGTACTTTCCCCTTAGCTGCTAGCACAAAAATGCTGTGAGCCGTGACACGTGGTGTTTTGACAAGCCCAGCCTCCTTTTCAGCTTAGACGCTCCAAATGATGTTCAGTCAATAGAATACGCAAGCGACTAGCATGGCTCTGATCAGACTGCGCAGGCTGGTCTGAGCTTTTGCTGATCGTATAACATACAGAACAGAACAGAAATTTTATTTCACAACAA